>LR991038.1:18706173-19922459 GCA_905163495.3 Cosmia trapezina | reverse complement strand
CAAAACGACACGTTGTATAGTTGACTGTTGCACCTGTCCAGTCAGTAGGCACGCATTAAGACTGTCTTCGAATTTTGGGTCAGATATTTTCTCCTTTACCGTTTTGAGAGCAGTGGTGATGAAATAAATTACACAAAGTAAAGCGCCTGCCTTTTTTTTTGTGGATGGGATACCATCGAATGACTTCTCCCGCTCTGGGCGGAGTAGGAGGGTGTGTCAGACTTTTACTGATTAAAACGGTGGTGGTGGTGACGAATATTTTTTGCATTCGCATTAGAATATGCGAATGATTCGCATCATTTTAAACAAATTATGTAACAAATTATTTGTACCTATATCAATTGCTTTGGTAGATTAAAGAGATCACGCTAAAATGTATATTCTAAGACCTTTTATGTACATGTTCACAAATAAAGTTTGATTTGATTTGATTTGATAAACATTCGCATTAGGAATGAGCGACGCGAATGTTTTGCGAATGCGAATTTGTGCAGGTCAATTTGGCATTCTCGCCCAGCGGCTGCGCGGTTCGTCGATCCACGCACGTGCAGAGCGCGCAGACATGCATCACGTGTTTCATTCGACCAATAGAAAGCATTTCTTTCTCGAAAATTGTTGTGATTGCTGGTCAGTTTGGTTTGTTTTATTTTTGTTGTTTGTCAATTATTTGTAAATAACCATTACGTAAATAAAGAAGTAGTTTGTGAGTTTAGAATTGCGTTGAGCTATTTTGACAATTTTTCCCATGGCACCGGGAAAGAAAAGTGAAACTTATTCGCGTTTCACTCGCATTCGCGTTCGCGTTCGCGTTCGCATTCGCGTTCGTATTCGCGTTCGCATTCGCGTTCGCATTCGTGTTCGCATTCGCATTCGCATTCGCGTTCACATTCGCGTTCGGATCTGCGTTCGCATTCGCACATTCGCTTTCTGAATATTCGCATTCACATTTGCATTCGCGAATTTAAAAATATGACATTCGTAGCTCCCCTAGTTCGAACCCACGAGCCACAACTCAGGAATTCGGGGCCGTTACCACTAGGCCACCAATGCTCTTCTGCTGTTCACTTACCCCACAATAATGACTCATGTTAAACTCTTGGAATTACAATCCACATACCTACTACAGGGAACAATCGCATAAATCGTACGGTCGTAAAACAAATATTTTTCAATAATGGTCAGCACAAATAAGCCTGTCACTTCCACACTCCGAAGTATTTGTTCTGAAGAAAATATAGGCAATAATGTTTATTTTTAAACGGCCAACACTGATGAGGTTTACGAGTAGGTAGTAGTGTTGCCAGCTTTAATTTTCGTTTTTGGATAATCCTGGTTGCTTTTTGTTTTGATTTTAATCACGGGATTTGATTGGTGGATAGAAATAGATTCTTGCGGATAATAGTACATTATGATATAAGAGCGGTAAGTTGAAAATTACAGCCGAGGCGATATTGCTAGCCCGAGCCGTAGGCGAGGGCTACAAGAAAGCAGAGGCTGTAATTATCAAAGCGCACGTATGTCATACGACGTTTTATTTGCGAGGTTTTATTTTTTATATTTGCGAGGAAATAAATAAAACTCGGACTTTCTTAAACGAATAAATCTTTAAAAACACACTTTCTGAAAATGAATTTGCATCTTTGCTTGTTTTCCATACGATGAAATTTTGATACGCTTGTCAGTATCTATCGGTCGATTTTTCGGGCAAGAAGCTTAGATTAGGCTTTTTTGCTGCCTCTGAGACTTCTGGCGGTGTCGAATAAATAAATTCATCATTACTTGACGACATTTTCAAATAAAAACAATACAGCGAAAAGAAAAAGTGCGCGGAATAGTTTTTACTTGTTCACAAATTAGCGATGCGCACGCATCAGCGCTTATTTTTTTAGGCAAAGGCACAAAAACAGCCAGTATTATTAAAGAAAATTAATATTTTTTTGTTTTTGTTACAGATAAATGGTTGTAATTTATTGTCAAAATTAGTGATTTAATTTAATTAATTTAAGCATTAAATGTTTAACATTTAATTCTTTAATTTTATTTTATCCCAAAGTTAATTATATTCATAAAATGTTGACCACTTTTCTGACATAAAAACTCTTTGCTAAGATTTTAAAAAGTACGTGTTACCTTATTAAAAAGAAACTCGTGCGTTTTACTTTACGATAACGCACAAGTACTTAATGACATACATTACGATATTGAAATTGGTGAAATAAGAGACCCTTTACGAGCAAAAAATGTGTTATAAAATATTTTTATTAAATTTAAACCCATGCTGTAAATTATATACTAATTTATGAACCCAAAACCCCAGTGGGGGGCGGGGGTTAGTTATAAGCCCGCGGTCGCCATCGGATTATGTTTTTTTACGTTTATGTAAATATGATATTATAAGCTTATATACCGTTTTTATAAAGGATTTTTCCTTATGCACACATGGGGTGCAGTCGACACTTGAGGGGTTTCGCAGTAATTGGGGTTAAGAAAAATTGTAGGTGCTCGGGAAAAATGGAAGAATCTCTATTATAATGTTTTCAATCGAACTAGCAGTACTTATTATGGCCATACTAATTAGTTATAATAAACACTCATAGGTAGTATGCGAGTGAAACTGGTGACAGACAAAGATTGAGATCAAGATTAGTATTGAAATACATAATTTGATTTCGGGCGCCTGTGTGTTAATCCAGGACAGATGACCTTTTTGAGTGTATCTAAATAGTTCAGCCATTAAATGGCAGAATGGACTCAGACTGACAAACATCTTCATACATTTTCACATTACAAATTTTCTTTTGTTAAGGATTATCTCCTGAGTAATGAGAATTATCCCACAAAACCGATGCAACTGGTCACTCAGGTAAGGAGATTGAAGTACCTATTACGTATGGGCAGTTTCGTTCGCCGAAATGGTGAAATAAATGTGCCAGTAACAGTTCGTTCTTACGTTTTTATGTTTGAGGGTAAACCACAATAAGCAATTATCGAGCAACCACTCTGCTACTCTTAAAGTGCGGATAGGAATTTCAATTTAAACAAGATTGTTTCGCGTAGAGAATGCATCATGCAGTATGTTCTTTTGACCCTTTAGGCGTGATTGCTCCAATTCGCGATTAGTCCAATGTTCAAGTGTGCGTATACATCTCAACATAATTATTATGAATTGAAGTCCCTTTTCACGTGTGCTTGAACCGCGTTGTTTTTTTTAAAATGAAGACGGTTTTTAAAGCAGTTTTCACCATAATTTAGAGAATTTATTTCAGAAGATTTATGTATTAAACTTACATAATTATAATAAAGTTCAATAGAGCAGACAATGTGGCCAAAAGCATAGATTGTTTTGAAGTAAAGACTTCTTTAACCTACCGGTCCGGACCGGTCCTGCTCCGCACGGTGTTTACAACTTGACAAAATATGAAGGTTTAAATTTATATAACTAAGTTAAGTATTAATGTATTTAAACCTTCCGGAATAAATTATTTAAATGATAGTGAAAACCGCATCAAAATCCGTTGCGAAGTTTAGAAGAACAACGCGGCCACACAGACAGTCACGAAAAGCGACTTCATTAGGGTTCCGTACCAAAATGGTGAAAAGGAATCCTTATGGTGTGACTCAGTCTGTCTGTCTGTCTGTCACAGCTGGATATCTCAAGAAGTACTAATGCTATCAACTTGAAATTTGGAACAGTTTTGATGACGTTTACCCAACTTTTTTGCAAATAAGAAATATTTTTTTTTTTTTTTGCAACAGGGATAGGTTAAGTGCGTTTTAAAAAATGGAATACTAGGGCATGTGGGGTATCTATCATATGAAAGAGCGCTGTTTGCACATTCTCAAACATTTTTATATTTTTTTTAGGCCGTTCCCCCCCTTATCTCCGAAGTTTTGTATAGAGAAAAATCTGAAATTATTATATGTGATAGAAGTTTATGTAAAGATTACAGGAAAAATAAAACGATGTCTCTAAATAGCACACTTTTTTAGAAATCGGAACGGAACAGAAATTAAGTATAATACTGAAATCCTGTGTTCATTAATGCAAAAATAAATAGACTATTCTTCATAGTAAAGTTCAGGACAATATTAAGATAAAGAAGTTTAATCATCAGCTGTTTTTAGACTAGGACTCACTGCTAGGCGGCGGGTTACCGACCGGAGGGTCAGCCATTCCATTCCTGACCGATGACGCGCCCAAAATGTTGTACACTCCTTTCATCTCCAAGACATTGACACCGAGACACGTAGACATAATATTAATACAAGAAAACGTTACAAAAATAGCTATTTTAAAACAAAGAGACAGTACCATTCAGTAGGAACTAACCCGTTACAAACCTTGAGTTTATTTATACACAGGAGACGTTTCTGAATCCGCCTGCATCAAGTAAAATACATCAAAACACAGACAGACAGAAATACAAAACAGTAGCAGACAGACGAACGGGCAGACTGCTTGTATTTATAGATACGATAGCTTTTACTTGCGGGTTTACTTGGGCTTACTGTTTTTTTTTTGGGAGCGAGAGAGTATAATAATGGATTAGTTCACCAGAACACAGGAACCGCAAATCCTTCGCAAAGAGTTAACTAACCCCAGAGAAAGAAATTATAATGTTTCGATGGTGACTTGGAGGGCGAATACTTTTGTGAACGAAAAATAAAATAAATAAGTACTTATCAATAACATTTTGAATGCTTATGAGAACCAAAATTTTAAAATAACTAATTAATTCCAAATAGGCTAAGGATTTCTATATCAAAGAATTTGGTATACAACTTTTATTTCCTGTTGTACAACGGGTCATGATTTATGTACATACTAGCTGCGCCCCGCGGTTTCACCCGCGTAGACCGAGATAAAAAGTAGTCTATGTGTTAATGCAGGGTATAAGCTATCTACATGCCAAATTTCATTCAAATCGGTCTAGCTGTTTGAGCGTGAACGAGTAACAATCACACACACTCACAAACTTTCGCCTTTATAATATTAGTCTGATTACTCGACTAATTATCTAATTATCTATAATTAGCTTTTATTAAATTTATAACCTTTTTTTTTAACTTTTATTTTTGTATCGCTGAACACAGTCAACGCATAGTATGTGTAACTAGTCGGCTAAATGTGGAAGCTTGTCATTAGCAATTTTTGTGACCTACGAAATATTGTAAATTTTAGGTATTAGTCTGTAAGCTTTCTGTAAAATAAAATAAATAAATAAATAAATTATTGCAAATAATTCAAAATTTATCGCTGGACGTGACTGTGAATAAATTCGAATCGCCCTATTGAAGTTCCCTATATTTTCCCATGGAATAGTGAGAATATTAATATAATAAATATATAATATTTATTTTTAAATCTAAGAAGATGCCTCCGACTGGATGAGATTTTTGGAGACAGATATAGGTCATCTTGTTTCCATCTCTTTTAAACTTCACTTTTTTCGCAGTCGGGTTTTTTATTTTTTTTTACTTTTCCATCATCGTTATCGCTGATAGAATGTCACTTTGGTAGAGGAATAAGAATAATAATCTGGTGAACAAGATAAAAAATAAGTAAATACTGTAACCATAAAAAGTAATTAGAGACTCAATAGTATTTTTTTATCCCAAACATTGATTTTAGCATAAGTAAACAAGTTTAACATAAAAAAAAAAAACAATGTTTTATTATTCTGGATATCATCTAGGACTAGAGTCCTTATCCAAACTCGGCTTGCATCGTTTTATTACTGAGTTCCTGTAGCCACCCTCCAGCTCTATCATCAGATCAGCTCGATGATACCAAAATATTGCATTGTCATTGATTTTATATAGGTAGACCAAATTTCAGCTCAATCAAACACAGGGAAGTGGGTCAAATTTAACTTGCAATTTTTGAATACATAATGAACATTGCAAGATAAATAAAAGCTTGTAAAAATAGACAGTCCATAAAGTAACAAAAAAACAGTTTAACAAAGAACTTAAGAATGACGTAGAAATAATTAGAAAACTTGGCAGGGTTATAGGGCGATGACAGATTTACGGTGCAGGTCGAGTCGAAGACCGGCAGGCATGAGAATGAGGAAGCAATTAAGTTTCACTTGTTAAATCGCTGGATAGAAAAGTGGTCTTTATTTTAGTGGCGACACAAATATTTTACGTTTGTGAAACTATTTTTAGTGACCCAAATATTTTACGGCAAAGGGCAGGACCTTATCCCAATTTATTACGGTAGTCCTGTAGGGTGAAGTGTAAGCAGTGGCAATATTTTAAGCGGTCATTGTACTCATCATTATGAACAACTTTTACTATGGGACCAAACCTGAAATCGAGAAAAAAAATCGGCTGTACCCTACATTTTGACAAATTATGCCAACATAAATGTAATGAACAGCTGATTTTTTTTTCGCGATTTTAGGTTTAGTCCCATAGTAAAAGTTGTTCATAATTATGAGTACAATGACCCCTTAAAAGATTGCCACTGTTTACACTTACAAAAAAAAAAAAAAAAAAAATAAAAAAAAAAAAAAAAAAAAAAAGAAAATAAAAAAAAACTTGAGAGGTGTCAAGGGACACCCGGATGGAACGAAGTTCCTTTCGATTAATTAGTGAAGGAATTGTAATAAAATTTTATTTTTATACTCATCGTCATCGTCATCGTCATCGTCATCGTCATCGTCATCGTCATCGTCATCGTCATCGTCATCGTCATCGTCATCGTCATCGTCATCGTCATCGTCATCGTCATCGTCATCGTCATCGTCATCGTCATCGTCATCGTCATCGTCATCGTCATCGTCATCGTCATCGTCATCGTCATCGTCATCGTCATCGTCATCGTCATCGTCATCGTCATCGTCATCGTCATCGTCATCGTCATCGTCATCGTCATCGTCATCGTCATCGTCATCGTCATCGTCATCGTCATCGTCATCGTCATCGTCATCGTCATCGTCATCGTCATCGTCATCGTCATCGTCATCGTCATCATCATCATCATCATCATCATCATCGCGACACCACACTGTTCAATGCGAAATAGAAATGAAAATATCTGGCTTGCTTTCTATAAGAGAGAGAGAGAGAGAGACAGACAGAGAAACTACTACAGCAAAAACATCTACATACAGCATACAGCTTACTATAGCAAAAAGTGTCGTGACAACTTTTCCTGAGACTTTTTTCCGTCTAGCCCCCTTTCAGAACGCGCGATAAGGAACTTCGTTCCAATAAAATAATAATAGTTAAATAATATAATAGTTAAATATAATTATATACTTACCTATGTCATATAAGCAAGTTTTCTTTGAAAATCGTCATCTCGGTATCACTCGCTTTCTAGCTATATCATCTTTCACACAGTCCATCCATCGTTTATTTGGGTTAGGGGGCAAGTCGTCCTACTTCGAAACTGGGACCTGGGACCAATTCCACCTTTCTGTTTGGTCTTCCCCTACTCTTATAATTTATTAAACACATACCTTCCATAAATTCAAGAACTACAAGAACAGTGGTTTCTGATTTCTAAAAATGCAATCTCATTGACACCTTTGATATTGAACGTATGACGTACAAAAAGTAGAAAAGCAAGATCAAGTTAATTTTCTATCAAGTTGCACCAGCTAAGTATTTTTCAATACACTTCCTCGAAAACTGGTTCAGATCGCACTACGATTAGGTTCACAATGCAATGTATTTCATCGCGTGCGATTTTTCATTTTCCCGCACGTGTGCGGGAATAAAAATTGCCACTTATACCTAAACTTAGTCCAAATTGGTTCAATGCCTCTATTCACAACTTTCTATTCGGAGGTGAATTTTTTTTTAAATCTCGGCAAAGAGGTATGCGTCTTTTTTGAATATTTATATAATGTTTATAAATAGGATATCATCAAAAAGTATGATTATTACAATAACAAAACGTTTATGATCAAATTAACATTTATTTGTGTTCTAAACTCGAAAATATTTGAATTTTCTATTATTCATATTAGGCTGTATAAAAACTTTATACCTTTGCTTCTCCTTCCACCTGGTGAAAGCAAAGCGCGAAAAAAAAACAAAATTTAAATCATAGTTTCCTAATAATTCATGACAAAAATATTTTATTTTATTTCTTTAAAAGTGTATTGAAAAACGTCGTTTGATACTCGTGGACATTTGTTATTGCAGTTCTCGGCTCAAAAACAACTATACGGCTCGGGTGTTAATTCCGCCTCGAATGCAATAACAAACGTTCTCCACTTGTATCAAAATGTACTATTTTCTTTTCGTCTCTGCATCATCCTAAGGTTGACGGTGAAATGCCTAAGGGCGAGCGCGCATTGCGGTGCGTTTTTCTACCGCATAATCTGTGAAGTATGGAATGTCTTTGAAGTGCGCGCACTGCGGTCATGCGTTTTGTTACTGTAGGCCCCGCCCAGTGCGGCAGAACTAACGGAAACGCACCGCAGTGCGCGCTCGCCCTAAGACTGTTTTTCCACCGCGCTCAGAACGGGACGTCAACGACAAAACAGATGACGGCGATGAAGTAGCGACCGTACATTTACTATGGCCGAATAATCACGTTTCTCGTTGACGGTTATTTTAACGTGTGCATAATGTATTAATATTTAAATTTGAATCTAAATATGAAGAAAAACAAATTAAACAGCCAAATATTTGAGTGAATAACTGTTTGACAGGAGTGATTGATACACATTACATTTCAAATTCGATGCAAATACCCTTAGATAATAGACATCTAGATCGAGCTACTGCGTGGACGGTCATGAGACAGCAATATAATACTTTTTCTAGGTTATGTGGTATGAGAAATTAAGTTTAAAGTAAGAAATCTTCCATATTTTGGACTGAAACCCATGTCAATACATACGCAAAATGTAAAAAACGTCCAAAAAAGTTAAATTAATCGACGCAAGATAAATTTTGTAACAGTGAAAGCACTTTGTTTGGCTGGCTAACATTCAAAAGTTCGCCAAGCAAAAATACGGCACGCCTTATGAGACAGAAGATACGATGCTTTGTATCAATTTTCCTACTAATATACGTATACAGGGTGTAAGGGACAGCCCTCCGCAAACTGATGGGGTGAATTCAGTATATCATACTAAAATGACCGGTACATGAAATTATTTCAGGAACGTTATGGGAATCCAGTAAACTTGATTTGTTTGTGTTTTTGTGTACAAATCGGAGCGTCAGTTACTGGTTGGGAGGGGTAGGTAATAGGTAAGCGGTGAGTTCGGTGAACTCTGTAGCTAGACAGAAAGTGAACAGCTGATATAACGCGTCGTTGGTTAAAGTATTTCAACATCCATTGCTAGTTTTTTTTCCTGTTTTTTTTGCAGTTTTTTTTTTACATAAATGGAGTGCTGCGAACACACAATGCAATTTTACATTGAAATAATGAAAATGTAACTGAAAAAAATGAGAAAAAATGAAAATTTTCCTGAGAAAATTTCCGGTGGAATATGTATTAAAATGAGTAGCTGAATGCACCCTGTTAGTTTACGGAGGGCTGTCCCTTACACCCTGTATATGTTTCTCACTTCCACACTTCACACTATAATCATGGCAACGTCTAGAGGTTCAATTTCATTGCAAATACCTATCGTGATGAACGTTTAAGTTCCAAATTCGAAAAAGTTCGTGTTCCAAACCATTGATCTTGTGCACAAAAGATACCATGGAATAACATACAAATTAAGAAAAAAAAATATCGTACAGTCACACACAGGGGCTTTAAACATTATAATGAATAACTGTCTCGCAGAAGCACACAGCAGTGACACGATTGAATTATACACATTGCATTTGGGAGTGTCGCCCGTGATTGGTTACTGATTTATGTTTTCGAAACATGCCATTTTTTCTTTTATTTTTTTCCTTTGCAATGAAAATAAATGGTACTAGGTAAGTGCATTCGGATTAAGACGCGCTTGGATGAAAATAGACGCAGTTAGAGATGTGGCATGGTTGTGTCTATTACAATATTAATCATAAGGTATAATCTAGGTATTGGACTAGAAAAGTAATCACATGAAATCATTCCTTATTATTTTGTAAAGAACTGTATAAAGGAGACAATTTTTTTTTGTTTGGGGAATAGGCCCACCACAAATTCTGGCATTTATTAATGAAATGCATTTTGGTTTATTCCTTATAATCTCTAGATAACAGTGGTAATATTAGCAAAACTTTATGTAACCGGAATACTGTGAAATACGACGGTCAAAACATGACTCATAATAACCTAAAATCTCACAAGAGCGATTGTCTAATGAGTGGATAGGTCTCATTGGTATTTTAACTTTTAAAATAATACACTGATCAATAAGAAATGGATCTAATATCACATAGTAAAGTGTCTTAAGTGATGTATGATGACCCAGCATGAAAAAAAGGGATGTGCCTATAACTCACAAAGTAGATTGTACACACGGCTACACATCAAGCTATACATTTCCAGTTTACACTGACCTCTCATCGTAAGGAAATCCTATACAATGCGAGATCAGCTTATACTGGAAGTGGAAATGTATAGCTTGATCTGTAGCCGTGCGTACTACCGTTTAGTACAGTACCTTGCTGGTTATTTTATTTACGCACTACCTTATTGATTTTTCTCTGTTTTAGGTGACATTAATCATGTCAACTTTCTGCTATTCTACAGGGTTTTGCATACTATACTTAAATTATTCGCATTTTTGAAGCTAAAACCTCAGATTAGAGACCTTACACACTCACCTCGCGAGAAGTCCACAAAACACAAGTTGGCGCACGTCTGCAGCTGTCTCGGACAGTAACTGTCGTCGCATATTCCGATGTAACAACAACAACAAACACAGCATTTTTTTTTACAGCTTTGTGGATTATGATTATTTATTTTATTTAATTTCAGGTCGCTTAGGCCCATAAAACACAATACATATATAAGTATAAAAACAAGAACTATAAACTAATACATATTTTATGCAACAAACTTAAAAACTACTGCACACGAAGTGACGGCGTCGTGTTACGCTGCGAGGTGCTACGTAGCTGGCTGCGGAAACGCCGATACAGCACAATTTTTGGCCAAAACTCTTCCCTGAGGAAGGTCACCAAATGGTGAGTCGGAACGCGCACCACGAACGACTTGAAATTGGTTTTATGACGCGCTTCCAACTTCTCCACCCTGAAGATCTAGTTGGTCTTCACCCGTATGTACTCTACGATGTCCTTAGTCGTAGAGTGTTGCAAACTAGACGCGTACAGCTGCGTCGTCGGTACTGCAGGACGTAGCATCATGTTAGATCCAGCCGGCGCCGTCCCACACTGGTTGCGATAAGTAGGCTTCCTCTTCTTTCTCTCCACCTTGATGAAGCCGTCCTCATCGCATGTGTTCTTCTGTCGAACCTGCTGTGCGTGGTCCATAACGTGATTCGTGGTCATCGCGCTCGATGCTGAGCGACTCTGCTATGCAGTGTATACAGATGCGATTTTCATAAAATCTTTCGAATAAAAATACTATCAATAATCGAATAATAACTACACGGAAACAACAATGTTGTCTGTCAGTGTCAAACTGATTGAAACTGTACAAAGGGCCAGAGAGCACCTACAACGGGCTTATTAATTAAGTTCGTTCACGGTCATTTAAACTATGTTACGCGATATTTGCTTTAACTGGTTAGTAACAGCATTAAAAAAAACAAGTTCACTGTACCAATTAGGATCTCTTTAAACGAATTTAAAGCCCTTAAACGATCCTTAACACGGATTGTTTGCATTAACACTTTTTAGTGTTATTTCATTATTCCGGTTAGGTTTTTACATAATTTTTGGTCTATTAATTATAGTAAGATGATGACTTTTTATATGTGCAATATGAATCATAAACGTTACCGTTTAATGGTGGGCCCAAAAAAAATTGTCTCCTTTATGAACACTTTTAATGAAAACTGTAGGAGTAATATGGTAAAAACTCGAAAAAGAGACAGAAATAGACCTAGCCTTTTTTTTTCTTTAGTTCTACAAACTAAAATAGATTTTATGATGTTTGCTACCACGGGATGACGTAATAAAAACACGGGCACTCAGTTAGATCATATATTGCGAACTGCTGGCGCCTGACCTACCTACCTTACACATATTTATCCATATACCTACATTACATCCCTCCATCACTAATTAACAACAAACCGAGTAAACTAAATTACAGCAAGTTACTATACTTAATGATAACAACATAAAATTTACTTAATGATATAAATTGCAAAGCTAACAACTAATCATTCTTAAACCAGGGCCTATATCTGACTACCTACTTAACTAAAACCTAGGAAGTCTTAAACCTAGGGATAGTTGTGTACCTCTGTTCAAGTCCTTGAAAATTCTTACTTTTCCGTCATTATATATTTTGGAAATGGCACTTTTTGTAAAAAGAAATGAAAAATTGTTTGCTAAGGTCTCGGACACCAAGAAATGTCCCGTGCGAAGTCAATACAAAAACCTCTTAACTATCGGTGTCTATAAAACAGCACTACTTAGGAAAAGTGTTTTCTGCATGGCTCCAATGATATTTAATAAACTACCGGACAGCATAAAAAGTGACTCCCTTCAGCAATTTAAAAATAAACTTAAAGTTTTTTTGATACAGAAATGTTATTATTCGTTAGGTGAATTTTTGAATGACCCTATGTGTGACATCTAGACAGTTTATAATTATTGACATTATTTGATATATTTTTGTGCATAATCTGGACTTGATAAAATAATTTATTTGTATCTTAATCATTTTTATTATTATTTTTGTTTTTTTATTTAATCTTTTTTTAATTATTTTATATTTTTTACTAATGCTTAATTCTATTGACATTATTTGTTAAATTTTGCATGCCAAAACTCAGGCAGAATGTACCCGGCTCACTATATTTTTATAACAACTTTATTGTACAATACCTACATTCTATGCGAATAAATGATTTGATTGATTGATTGATTGATAAATCTTATAATTAACATCATTATTTAACCTACATTTCCTAATGGGGCGAGACTGGGGCGGTACAGGCGTGGTCGGTGGTGTCGAGAACTCATCTGCTAATTTATCTCGGTCGGTCTGTTCGTTTTTCTGAGGCGATGACGACGCTGGCTCTCGCGCAGGTGACGACGACGCCACAGAGGCCTCCGCCCGCTCCGACCGGCCCTCGAGGGGCGATGTAGGTGCTACCCTAGGGACTGAAGTTTCCGGCGAACGTGTCAACTCTGTGGGGACTACCAGAGAACTCCTCGCCCTAAGCCTAAGCTGATCGATGTGTCTATGCACCTGTTTACCATTACTGTCTAGTACCTTATAGTTGCTTGTCCCTGATGAGTTAACTATAGTACCGGGCAACCATTTCTCCCCCTTAAGATACTGTCGATACTAAATGTCGTCTCCTATTTTCACCCTCCTTTTCGTCCCTCCCGCACTTTCAACCTGCCCTTGCTGCGCTTTTTGTACTCTAACTTCCATATCGGGTTTTAGACCGTCTAACTTGGTTCTCAACCGTCTCCCCATAAGTGCGACTGATGGGCTTATTCCTGTAGTGCAGTGTTCCGTATTCCTATAATATAATAAAAATGTGTTTAAAGCCAGTTCTACACTTTTATTTTCGATGGTCGCTTTTTTAATAACTCTTTTTAGAGTCTTAACAGCATTTTCCGCGGCTCCATTGGACGATGGATGATAGGGAGCTGTGAATGTATGCTGGATACCGTCATTTTGCGCAAATTGTGCAAATTCACTACTAGTGAATGGCGGTCCATTGTCAGTGACTATTTGCCTAGGGACTCCCCACCTACTCCACAGCTCGCGCAACCTAGCCATCGTATGACTTGCTGCCGTACTGGGAACTTGAAATACCTCCAACCACTTGGATGTTGCGTCTATTACAACTAAATAGGTTTTCCCGAATATAGGGCCCATAAAGTCAAGATGCAGCCGCGACCACGGCCTGGCGGGCCAGGGCCAAGGGCGCGGGGCAGCGTGCGGGGGGTCGTCCGCGTGCGCGGCGCACACAGTGCACGCGCGGCACTCGCGCTCCACTGCCTCGTCAATGCCCGCCCACCATACGTAGCTGCGTGCCAATGCCTTTGACTTTACGATGCCCATGTGCGGCTCATGAATTATTTTTAAAGTCCTATCCCGGCATTTTTCCGGTATCACCACCCGGTGGCCCCACATTATACAACCTAACTCCTCGTACAGTTCCGGTTTCCTATTAAAATACGGTTGTAAGTTCTGGATTTCACACCTATCTGGCCAACCATCTCTTATGTAGTTTAATATTCTACTTAACAACGGATCCCTCCCCGTTTGTTTTTTAATTTTGGTATAATCAAGCATCAACCCGTCTTGTGCGAAGTGCAGGTATGTTTGCTCAGGAATAGATTCCTCCTTCACATTTTTAACGGTATTATTTTCTGGCAGACGTGACAAGCCGTCTGCGCAATTTTCATTAGTGCGAATATATTCTATGTCGTAATAAAAACACGGGCACTCAGTTAGATCGTATGTTGCGAACTGCAGGCAGCCGCCGGCGCCTGACCTACCTGCCTTACACATATTTATCCATATTCATTACAGATATATATACATTACAGATTTCAGGACACATGAAATCACTTCTTATGTATTCTAGATTATTGTGTATTTTTTCTATCAAAAAGGTGCTATAGTTACTGTAAAAAATGGAAACAAAGTTACTTATTTTCGCCGTATTTTAGTGAGGACAAGCCTTAAGCAAAAAGTCACTACGTCAATTTGCCGTGTCATAGGTAGCTATTTCATACAAATGTCAAAAAATTACAGTTCCATCTACCTAGCCTTTTCCCAACGATGTTGGGGCCAGTTTCCAGTCTAACCGTGTGAGTAAAAGAGATACATATACAATTAATAGTTGATCGCTAACTGTGTCGCCGGCGAGTACGGGTCTGTAGCAACTACAGAGTTATCAAAGAGAGTACTCGGGCAGCGACGCTCGCTTGGCGGGTAGAACACTCGCGCAGAAACTTAGTCTATGCAGAAACTCACGCTTGGTACATACCATCGACAAACGATAGGCTTGTCCAATTTTGAAACAACTTTGCTTGCAAGCTGCAATAGTACTTATGACAAAATAAAACAAAGGACCATTGGGGCAGGGTTTTTTCAATGAATCATTGTATACAAAAACCAACTCAACGGTCCGTAAAGGCGTCCGTTTTGTCGATAGTAGATACATACCTACAGCGAGTGAGTGATTACTCACTGCCATGGCGCTATAGTATTGCGCATTGCTCGCTAACCCGTTTTTTAGCTTCTAGCTCTACTCGCTTCTATTTAATCGCCGGCGGTGGAACAGATGCCTAAAGGGTGTAACTATCACCCTCTTGTAACTGAGAAGACTATTGACAGCTACACGGTGTAAATATGACAGGACAAATCGGCTACCTTCGGGGCTTCTCGTCGTCAGGTTACAGAGGGACAACAATATTGATTGGATACTTCGTGTAATGCTAATGATAAGACCTATAAAATTTGAAGAAGATAAATTTGTAGAAAGTAGAAGGAAGTAGAAGGTAAATTCGTAGGGGAGAAGGAGGTAAGACGGGGTAGCGGATAAGACGGGGTACCCAGTAAAATTCACTGTTTAAACTGATTGATCACTCTCGTTCATGCATCTTTCGATGCCTGCCATGACACTTGTCAGTCGCCTGGCCATTAATTGTTCGCAAGTGCGTGTCGAAAAAATCTTAAAAAAACTGTTTTACTGCAAATCGCTTATCATATTCTCTTCTTGTTTGACACGTGACTGTGGTTTGTTAAATAATGTTAGCTGATGAGGTGTGGCTGTGATTGACGCTTAAACTAAACTTTAATAAGGTAGGCATTGTGTTTCCTTGAGATTGCTAACTGTTTTTTTTTTCTTTGATTATTGGTAGAAAATGGCTCGGCAGGCAAGATGGGGGGGTAATGATTATTCCAGTATATTCCGCTTCCATTGATGGGTGAATATCATGCTCACATTGTGGAAAATGGTCACATAATAGCGGTACAGGAATGTAGGATGATGATGACGAAGCCATCTACGTCTGCGTGTTCTGCCAGTCCATATAATCATCTTTCTCTCTGATAATTCTCATCACCCCATCTTACCTCAGGGGGGTACCATCTTACCAGCACCATGGGGCAAGACGGGGCAAAACACCTTTTTTTATTTTGATTTTTTTTTCTAAAATGGATATCTAAAAGTTCCTAATGTCACCAAATATTTGAAGAGTAATAACTAGTTGTTAATTAAAAAATAAATAAGATTGTCTCACTATGTAATTTTTTCTTTTATTGATCTTTAAACCTTAAGTACCCCATCTTGCCCACCATCTCCCCTATATAACCTACTCTAGGTTAATAATGATGTAGGAAGTGAAAGAAAAATTAAGTAATTCAAAACCGTAATGAGGAGGCTCGGTGATTAAATTAAGGCGGTAAACTGGTAGAAATTAAAAGACTCCGGAATTAAATTCACCTTTTTTACTTGTGCATAAAGTTTAATTAAAATGTAGCGTGAGAAATTAATATTTATTTTGGAGTTAATTCGAAAAAATGTACCTAGGTGATTAACACAAATGGGTCTGTCAAAATGTAAATTATGCTAAGGACCTATTTCACGATGTCCGAATAGCCACTATACTTATCGAATAAATTAAAAAAAAAACCGGCTAAGTGCGTGTCGGATCATGCACAATGAAGGGTTCCGTATTGAAAAGAATTTATCCCAAAAACAAAAATCCCAAAAATATATTTTTTTATGTGATCAAATTATAAATTACCAATTTTCGGACATTTTCCTTTATTTTTGCTGTGAGACCTTGCTTCTTGCAAAATTTCATTATTCTAGGTCAACGGGAAGTACCCTATAGGTTTTGATCTGGCGAGTATCAAACTATAAGATAAGATAAGATAAGATAAGATAAATGTTTATTTCTCACCACAATATTATTGAAAATACACAATACACCATGAATACATTATTTGAATATTGTGGGAGACTGGTGCCTGAGCTAAGCTCTAGGCCTGTATTTCAGGACACCAGGTCTCCGCCCTTTTACAAAATAAAACTTTTTATGTATGTACTTGTACACTGACAAAAATTTAAAAGATAAAAAAAAAAGAAAAATCAAGATTTTATAAATATTGGTGGCTCGAATGAAAATTTCAAACTTTACATATACTAACTAAACTTTTTTTTTTTTTTTTTTTAATTAGGTTACTTGTGTGTGGAAGAGTGTGAGGGTGTGTATGAAGGGGTGTTGGTCTGAGCGAGTGACGTGTGGGTATGTGTGTTAGGCGCTTTTTTTTGGGCGTGCGTGACTGAATGAAAGTGTTATATATTATGATATGACCTAAAGGTACCTAACTTGACTTGTGAATGGTGATGTACGTAGGTTTGTACATAATAAGGTTATAGCTATAGCTACTATATTACACCATATTGGTAAGTAAGTTTTCAGTATCCTCATAATTAAGTTGTTGTAGTAAAGCAGTAACTTTCTTTTTGCATTTTATGTCGCTTAAATGGCCGTATTTTTTTAATGCATTGATATAGAAGCTTGATTTTTTGGATCTCCAAGAAAGCATAGACCTACGTATTCGATATTATAATTTCAACTTGATACTTTCACGCGTTCCTAAGAAAAAGGGTCTTGAAAGACTGACAGACTTGAACATATTTTTTTATGTGATAGAATGACAAAAGGTTTTGATTTACTTGCGAGTATCAAAATATGTCGCATAAATGGCCGTATCTTTTTATTGCGTTGACTTAGAAGCTTGAGTTTTTTAGGACTCCAAGGGACCATAGACTTACATATTTGATATTTTTTTCTAAATTGATACCTCCACGCGTTCCTGAGAAAAAAGGCCTTGACATACTGACATACTTGAAAATAGTTTTCTATATGATAAAATTATAAATTAACAATTTTCGGACTTTTCCATTTTTTTTGCTGTAAGACTTTGCTCCTTACTAAATTTCATGATTCTAGGACAAGGGGAAGTACCCCATAGGTTTTTATTTACTTGCGAGTATAAAAATATGTCGCATAAATGGCCTTATCTTTTTATTGCGTTGACTTAGAAGCTTGAGTTTTTTAGGACTCCAAGGGACCATAGACTTACGTATTTGATATTTTTTCTAAATTTATACCTCCACGCGTCCCTGAGAAAAAGGGTATTGACAGACTGACAGACAGACAGACAGACGGACAACAAAGTGATCCTATAAGGGCTCCGTTTTTTCCTTTTGAGGTACGGAGCCCTAAAAATGGAACAGATTTTGTAAATTCATTGTCTGCCAAGTAAGTTAATAGGAACTTATTAGGGCTCGTTAGGGCCAGTATCACCACCATAGAGGTGGTGATACTGGCCCTATATAAAATATATCTGAAAAGCCACGCAAATGTTGAAATCACTAAGAAAAAATATCTCATCTCATGTTTCAGTTTAAAATTACTAAGGATGATGATCTTGATCAAAGTATAATTGATACGCGGCAGATTCGTTAGATTTCGTTCGTTTGAGGAATCTGCACGAAATCTAACTTAGAGAGATGTATTGATGATTTTTATGGCTAATATTATGTAAATAAATATTTTTTATTGCCGCGTATCATACTTTGATCAAGATACAACCTGACACGGACCTGCAAATTGCAAAAAACTCAAAAATAATTGAATTTCGCGGGCTACACAGCGCAATAAAATCTCGGTGAAATATTGAACGCGACACCACAATTCTCAATACAGTCATGAATCCGCTTCAGTACAAATAAATTGAACAAAATATCAACACTTGGGAACTACAATACCAACATTATTACGAGCTGAGTGGTACAATATTAAATGTTATTTATTTGCGGAGTATTCCAACTTATAGCACGTTCGAGCCCCGTTTAGCTCAAATAACATGAGAATGAACTCAAAACAATGGCTATTATATTTGTAAAGCGGTTCAACTAAAATCTATGTTAATAGTAGCTTTTTCCCGCGGCTTCAGCCGCGTGGAGGTTGGAAATTATCCCATTGGAGCGTACTCATCTGCATCATCTGCGTAGCTTTTTCCCAACCATGTTGGAGTCGGCTTCCAATCTAACCGGATGCAGCTGAATGCCAGTATTTTATAGGGAGCGACTGCCTATCTGACCTCCACAATACAGTTACCTACTGGATAATTCGATATCCCTTGGTAAGACAGGTTGCAAGTCAGACTTTCGGGCTTCTGACGACCCGTATCGATTGTCAAAGATCCACGAAAGACAGCCGGGACCAACATCTTATCGTGCTTTCCGAGACACGACAGGTCTTGGTATGTAAAGATGGTCACCCATCCACAAACCAACCGCGGCAAGCGTAGCTGATCAATCGACCTGTGCGGGTGTTTTGCTTAGCCATAAGCCCCATTGGAATGTACTATCGGGATAAAAAGTATCCTAAAGTATTTTATAACCTATTCTGTGTGTCAGATGTTATCCCAATCTGTTCAGCCGTTTTTGCGCCAATCCATCATAAAAATTCTTATAACTATATATATTTTCGGCATAATCTTGTTCCCACACCTCGTAGCAATTACTTTTTCAAAATTATTCAATGTACCTGCTACAGTTTTGACTTCGTTATCATTTTATTTTATGTAATGTAAACAGATTTAGAAATAAATTAAAAGACTATTATTTAGAAACATTTTAACTACAGTGCTACCTAAGTCCTAAAAGTATAAAGATTTAAATTGTGTATAAAACTCGCCAGCCCCCACAGTCAAACTATTGCCATGGTTTTATGGGGCATAGTATATAAGTTATGTAAATTATTATAATAAATAAATTAAAATAATTCTGACATAGCTAAATTTAGGTGGAAACCTTGGGTACATTATTAGAAATAAAGTGTCAAATGTCCCCATCGATCCCATGTGTGCTTAAAAAGTTATTCGGGGTCAAAGGACAAAATTTGAGGTTTTTTGGATTTTTTAGGGTTCCGTACCTCAAAAGGAAAAAACGGAACCCTTATAGGATCACTCGTGTGTCTGTCTGTCTGTCTGTCTGTCTGTCCGTCTGTCCGTCTGTCACAGCCAATTTGCTCCGAATCTAATTTCAAAAATTCAAATTCAAATTTATTTATTCATTTAAATAATGCATATTTACAATATTAAGGCTTAAACTAAAATGGTAGGTATATAATAATGGGATTAACCTGAACTAGGATAAACCTGTATCTCAGGTATCATAAGTGCACATTAGTTTACATAAATATTTCCTAAGATTGATGATAATACATAAATAATGAATAACATAACAGACTAATGAAATGAAAACATTGAATTAAAAATAATATTTAACTTAAAACAAGCAGTAACTTTTCTGTGTCGTCATAAGACAATTTTTGTAACCAAGTTTTAATTACATTTTTGCAATGTACCGTGTTTAATGCAGACATAGACAAAATTGCGTTTACTTTATTATAAAGAAATGGTCCTAAGAATATAAAAAATCTATACATAAAAGAATGCCTTAATCTATAATTATCCATACAGATGTCTTTACGTCTTTTATCAGTGACAACTCTATTGTAAGGCAATTTAGAGTGCTGTTTTAATAAAGTATTCATAATAAATAACTGCCGTACTGTCAGAACATTGCAAGATTGATATAAAAGTTGGGTCGGGAATAGGATAGGCCGGAATGTGGATACTTTCAATACAGCTCTTTGAGCGCGCTCCAATGGTAGCAAAACTGTTTTAGCCGCTCCTCCCCATGAAGTAATGCAATATGTAATGATCGATTGACACA
Organism: Cosmia trapezina; assembly: GCA_905163495.3. NCBI lineage: Eukaryota > Metazoa > Arthropoda > Insecta > Lepidoptera > Noctuidae > Cosmia > Cosmia trapezina. The sequence continues at coordinate 19,901,616 of LR991038.1, read as the reverse complement.
AAGCATAATATACCTGTTTTATCACCTTAGAGTCGGCAAAAGGACGAATTTTCTTGAAAATGAACATCAATTTACGGACTCTACTGCATAATAGGTCAATGTGATTTTTAAATGTAAGAGTAGCATCTATAATTACTCCAAGATATTTAATAGTTTTCGTATTAAGGATAATTGGGCAATTACATTTCGAGTTTGCAGCTGTGTTACAAACATGTGCATGAATATCTGGAATTATTATTGATGGCTTTGAGTTGCGTAAGGAAAAGCGTATGTATTTAGTTTTGTCAGCATTTAATGTCAATAAGTTATGTTGTAACCATCGATTAACTATATTGAAACCTTGCTGTGCACATAACCAAACTTCATGTAATGTATTTGCGGAGAACAGGAGTACAGTATCATCAGCATATGATATTATTTTACCCGAATTTAGATTGAGATTGCAGAGGTCATTTATATAAATAAGAAATAAGATTGGACCGATTAAGTTAAAATTTGGGACACATATGGATTTCTGTGACCCAAACACGTACAGCTAAAGTAAATATATGAATTTTGAATATGAGAGTCACTTTTAGGGGGAAAATAAGAAAATGTAAAAAAAAAGTTTTGTAAACTGTACCGTGTGACATATCAAATGAAAGGGCTTACTATGAGGATCTCAAATATGTTTTTTTTATAATTTTAAAATATATTGTTTTAAAGTTATTTAAGAAAATAGACGAAAATTGACCATTCCCCCCCCCTTATCTCCGAAACTACTGAGCCTAAAATTTTGAAAAAAATATAGAAAATAGTTCTATACCTGTAGATTACAGGAAAACCTATAAGAAGTCTGTGGTCTTAAAATAACATGGTAAATCTATATATATAAAAAAATCAAAGTCCTGACTGAGTCACTGACTAATATATCAACGCACAGCCCAAACCAATGGACCTAGAGAGTTGAAATTTTGCACATAGATACCTTATATAGTGTAAACATCCACTAAGGAAGGATTTTTGGAAATTCTATCCCTAAGGGTGTAAAATAGGGGATGAAGGTTTGTATGAAAAATCCTATCCCTTGAGTTAATAGACTTGAAACTTAGCACGAATATTCATCTAAGTAAATTATAAAGTTTATCATTTTGAGTTTTCCTAAACTACCCCCTAAAGAGGGATTGAGCGTGTCAAAGTTTGTACGGAGGAATTTTAACACGCGGTCCGATTAACTCAAAACTCAGTTTTTATACTTGAGACCAAAAATGAAGACTACAATCGATTGTGCTATTTTGTGTAAGTAATAATTATAATGTAGTCACCTACAACGTGTATCAGGGTTTTCCAAAAATCTACCCCTAAGGGGTGAAAAGTTAATTTTATAGCGGAGGATTTTATTGGGGGCTTGATTAACTCTGAAATTGGTGTAAATAATGTTTGAGTCAAGTTATGGAAACATACCAGACGATTTTTGAAATTCTTTATCTGTGTTCGTGAAAACAGAGATACAGTTTATATGAAAAATCTTATTAATTTGGTTAATGAACTTGAAACTTAGCACAAATACTTGCATAAGTAAGTAATAATGTTTGTCATTATTAGTTTTTCAAAACTACGCCTCAAATGAGGTTTAGGGATGTTAAAGTTTGTATAGAAGAATTTTAAAGCGCAGTCCGATTAAAAAAATGGTACTTTGAGTCAAGTTAGGAAACTTGCCAAACGAATTTTCACCCATTTTGACGGCATATAGCTGATGTTTTAAGGAGTAACTTAGGCTATTTTTATTTCAGAAAAATAATTAGGGTTCCGCGCAAGAAAATTAAAATCCATGAAATCAGACATCCACGTACAGCCCAGTACAAACTTACTAAGCCTCCGCTGTCTATTACGGCTATAACAACAAATAATAAAAATAAAGCAAAGTTAAAAATTTAAGGGGTCGGTCCCCATACAATAAACTTTTCATTTTGAAAAAAAAAAAAAATTTTAATCTAGCATGTGGGGTGTCATGTCATTATTTCATCACCGCTGCTCTCAAAACGGTGAAGGAAAACATCGTGAGGAAACCGGCATGTCCTAGAACCAAAAATTCGAAGACATGTGACATCTACCAACCCGCACTGGGCCCGCGTGGTGGATTACGGCCCACTCCCTCTCACCGAGAGGAGGCCTGTGTCCCAGAAGTGGGAACACTGTAGGCTGATTATGTGTTATGTGGGGTGTCATCGTCTAGAACTCATTGAGTAGAGTACAAACATATTTTATTTTATCTTTTAAAATTAAGAAATAGGGGGCCGTAAAAGTTGTAAATTTTAGACCATTTTTGTACGAGCTCTAGCGCAACAATTCAACAAATTAGGAATTTGAAACTTTTTTATACCATGTAAGTACCATGAATACTGTATTTAATCAACAATACTGAAAACGGCGATTCATAAGGTATTTTTTTTAAACATGGGTGATTTTCTGCAACTGCAAAAAATAACCTTGTAATTCACAGTATCATTTTAAAATAAGTAAAAAGTTATCTTTGCGATTGTTAACCATATAATATGGTACGGAACCCTTCGTGCGCGAGTCCGACTCGCACTTGACCGGTTTTTTTTTAAAAATGGTAACTTATATAAAAATAAACCAGACAACAATTGAAGATCATAAAATTATCTTCAAAAATTGTCTGAATACTTTTTTTCTAAAATCACCATTACTGAGATATTGCGGTTTTAAAAGTTGACGGAGTTGAGAAGTAACTGGATTGTGGAGGTCAGATAGGCAGATGTAAAATACTGGTATTCAGCTGCATCCGTTTAGACTGGAAGCCGACCTTATCGTAGTTGGGAAAAGACTGGATAGCCATGAGCAACAGAATAATGCAGCCCGTACTGAGCTGACCAGGTCATAAAATGGCAGGATGTGTCCTGGTGCCTATTTAATAGAACTGACAGTCGACAGGTGGGGTCAAGGAAAATACCAATCACAACAATAATCCCAAAGGTCCCACTTGCCACTGAAGGAACACGTGTAGGTTTTGGTCAGTAAAAGTCTGACACGTTCTCCTGCTCCGCCTAGAGCGGGAGTAGTCATTTGATGATTTCCCATCCACAAAAAAAAGGGTCCCAGTATAAGTAGATAGATTAGGGATCAACCTGGGTGATCCCAGGACAAAGATACAAACAGACTCCATCTTACTTAAGTCTTAGCAACATTTTCCAAGTATTGGATTAAAACAAACGTGATTAAAGGATTTTAGCACATCCTGGTGTTTACTAATGTGCGTCCTGTTTGTGTAGTATTGTTGATTCAACACGAATGATCAAGGAATTTTTGTTTTTAATGGTCTTTTATTGAATTTATTGGCTGGCAATTTTTATTGTTTTCGTTGTTTGAAAAAAGAATCTGTTTGAAACTAGCAGGGTAATTGCGTAACACACTTACAATGGCAATGGCTTTCATTTTGACAGTTCAACTACGTTCATTGCGTTATTTACGTTGCTGAAAAGATGAATTTAGAAACATAAGACGCATTGGTTTAATAATTTCTTTCAATATCTTTTGGATTGTGATTGAAAGTGTGCTAAATTATGGTGCTGGCTTCTCTAGGGATTAATACTTAGAAGCGTAGTAATGAATTTGCATAAGGTTTGCATCGTTGGATTAAGCTACTTTTAATAGTAAGTACCATTGTAATGTGCAAAGAGGATTTTTGAAGCTTAAGCTAAGCGCATTTAAAGGCAATTTTAGTTTATAGATATATTATATTTTTAGCTTAGTATTTTTTAACACTGAAATGAAAGACAAAAGCCGTACTGTGATCAGATTCACAATTTGTCGGAATTCAGTAGGTAACTATTATATTAGCTTAAATAACTTAGGTTTAAACAGGACAGCACGCAGACTTGGAACATAATATTTTATCACTAATTTGACGTTTGTATACCTACATTCTTGGAATTTATGATTATGTTCGATCTTACCGATTATCGTTAAATTATCCCCGTGTAGCTGAGACACAACTGGTTACTTAATCTAGGCGATGGCTTAGCTGGCAACCAGCTCAAACGTTACCTCATATTCATATATCCCATCTTTGTACACTGCAACTGCAACAAAGTTCTTTTGACACTCGGATGACGTTGTCATAAACATTTGTGCAATTGTTTTGTGAACTGTATTTAACCACAATGTAATGTATTTGACCACGCACAATGACGGGTTCCGTAGTTAGGATGAATTTATCCCAAGATCAAACTTAACATTACACTTTAAAAACATATTTTAAGTTGGTCAGCTATTACTCGTTAACTTGTAACCTCCCTTCCTTGCCTGTCTTGTTGCTTGTTCGTTGTAACTTCGTTTTAAATACTATTGTCGTGATTTTTTTTGAGGAGCTCGTGGCTAAGTAATAACAGCCGCACAGGTCGATCCATCAGGTTAAGCTACGCTTTCCGGGGTTGGTCCGTGGATGGGTGACCATCTTTACATACCGAGACTCCTCCGTGCCTCGGAAAGCACGTTAAGCCGTTGGTCCCGGCTGTCATCCGTGGATCTTTGACAGTCGTTACGGGTCGTCAGAAGCCCGAAAGTCTGACAACCAGTCTTACCATGGGGTATCGCATTACCCAGTATTGGGTTGTGGAGGTCAGATAGGCAGTCGCTCCATGTAAAATACTGGTATTCAGCTGCATCCGGTTAGACTGGAAACCGACCCCAACATAGTTGAGAAAAGGCTAGGCAGATTGATTTGTCGTGATTTTTTTTACATATCCAACAAAAACAACCATTTACCTGGCAGGGATGGGGGACACTAGACTCTAATAAAAATTAGCACTTTAAAGCTTCCTGCAATATTTTTGATCGGCCTATCCAGCGATACACCCACACCATGGGATAGACGAGAAAAAAAACATCATCCCCATTTTACGTGCAAGGAAGGTACTCCACAATTTTTTTCACAATTTTATGTAAACACCCGTGTGAAGTTTTTTTGGAGGCAATGCATGTATGGGAGGATGTTTTTTTTTATTATTATTTTCCAAAAACTACTCAACCCCCGACTGAATTCTTGAGGGTTCATTAATACCCATCCTGTATAAGACTATCGCCCATAAAAGCAGCTGAACGCGTTCTATCAGTACCATATTTTTATTTCAACTATTTATAAAATATATTTATTAATTTAGTAACCGAGAGTCTATTATGAGCTCAATTGGGTACCCCAGTTGTATTAACATTTTCATACAACTGGGGTACCCAATTTATGCAGCCCACTGTACCTACCTAAATAGTTTTGTGCCCAGAAAAAATACAACTGTGCTTCACCAAAAGCAACCTGCGAGTATGTAGAAAGGAAGAGGACATTTTAAACTTTTTAAACTTTCGCGATTTGTACACATTATACAACAATATCGCGATAAGACCCGTTTTCGATATTGTTTTAGAGGACATTTTGGTAGTGAAACCTGCACCCTAATTGCGTAACACATTATCAATCGGAGTTTGAATCATTTTGAAACAAATTGCAAATCCATCTATATACAACGTGTAATGCTAAATGCGCAAAACCTCTTAAGGGGTCATTGTACTCATCATTATGAACAACTTTTACTATGGGACCAAACCTGAAATCGCGAAAAAAAAATCAGCTGTTCAGTACATTTATGTTCGCAAATTTCGTCAAAATGTACTGAACAGCTGATTTTTTTTTCGCGATTTCAGGTTTGGCCCCATAGTAAAAGTTGTTCATAATGATGAGTACAATGACCCCTTAAGAGGTTTTGCGCATTTAGCATTACACGTTGTATATAAAATTCAAAGTCCTGACTGACTGACTGATATATCAACGCACAGCCTAAACCGCTGGACCTAGATACTTGAAATTTTGCACATAGATACCTTATACAGTGTAGGCATCCACTAAGGAAGGATTTTTGGAAATTCCATCCCTAAGGGGGACAAATAGGGGATGAAAGTTTGTATGAAAAATCTTATTCTTTGAGTTAATAGACTTGAAACTTGGCATGAATATTTATCTAAGTAAATTATAAAGTTTGACATTTTTAGTTTTTTTAAACTAACCCCTCAGAAGGGATTGGGGTGTGTCAAAGTTTGTATCAACGCACAGCCCAAACCGCTGTGTCTAGAGATTCCAAATTTGGCACGTAGGTACCTTGTGAGGTCTAAGGGTGTACTAAGAAAGGATTTTTCAAAATTCAACCCCTAAGTAGGTGAAACGGTGGTCCAAAGTTTGTATGAAAAATCTTATTCCTTGAGTTAATAGACTTGAAACATGGCACAAATATTTACCTAAGTAAGATAAAAAGTTTCCCATTTTTAGTTTTTCTAAACTACCCCCTCAGGACGGATTGGAGGGTGTCAAAGTTTGTATCAACGCACATCCCAAACCGCTGGGCCTAGATATTCCAAATTTGGCACGTAGGTTTATTATGAGGTCTAGGGGTGCACTAAGAAAGGATTTTTCAAAATTCAACCCCTAAAGGTGTGAAATAGGGGTCCAAAGTTTGTATGAAAAATCTTAGTCCTTGATTTAATAGACTTGAAACTTGTCATGAATATTTATCTAAGTACATAAACTATAAAGTTTGTCATTTTTAGTTTTTCTAAACTACCGCCTCAGGAGGGATTGGGGGTCTCACAGTTTGTATGTAGGAATTTTAACGCACGTTCCGATTTACTCGAAACTCAGTATTTATACTTGAAATCAAAAATGATGAATAACGTGTAACAGGGTTTTTCGAATATCCACCCCTAAAGGGTTGAAAAGGGGTAGTCAATTTTACAGGGCAGGTTTTACTGCGGGGCTTAACTCGAAAATTGGTGTAAATAATCTTTCTTTTAAGTTACGGAAATCTCACAAACGATTTTTTAAAATTGTATCTCTGTGGGGGTGAAAACAGGGAATATAGTTTATATGAAAAATCTTATTCATTTGCTTAATTAAGTTGAAACTTGGCACAAATACTTGCCTAAGCAAGTAATAAAGTTTGTCATTAATAGTTTTTTCCCCAGAGGGAAGGGTAGAGGGAAGGTGGGAATGGGAGGGAGTGGTGAGCAGGGAAAGGGGAAGGGGAGAGGGGTGGTGAGGAGGGAAAGGGGGGGGGAAGGGGAGATTGTGGTGAGAGAGAGGGAGGGTAGGGGTGGTGAGGAGGAGGCTGAGGAGGAGGAAGATGGGGGGGCGAGGGATAGGAGAGCATAGTGAGGGGGAGGGTGTGGAGAAGGGGAGAGGTTTGACGGGGCGAGTAGGTTAGCGGGAAAGTTATGTGTTGAGGGGGTGATAGGGAGACGGGGATGGAGAGAGTGAGGGGGTGAAAGAGTGCAGTGATGGGGAGGGTGAGAGAGTGGGAAGGGGAGGGGTTAGAGAGAGAGGAGGGGTGAAAGGGAGATTAGGGGGAAGAGGTAGCAGTGGCTTTACACCTTAAAGTTGCTTTTTGTATAGCACTGATTCATTAAAGAAACCCAGTCCGACAGAAATTACTGAAAAATAGAAAGTCGGAAACTCGGAGCGACACAAAAAACAGCAGTAAACTTCAGCCGTGCGACGGAGCTGACACGCTTTTTTTATTTGTTTGAACGCGCTAATCTCAGGAACTACCAGTCGGACTTTAATAATTATTTTTGCATTTCATAGCCCAATTCTTAAGGAAGGCTATAGGCGTATTTAACATCACACTAAAACTCTTAAGTGCCGAGCAAAAAGAAGAGAGAAGGAACGCTAAGCGAGAACGAAGTAATAGCGCGGGAAGGCAATGCGATGCGACGGGGTGGGTTGGTGTGAACATGAAATTTTACACGGAAGAAGTCGCGCGCAGAAGTTATCTCAATATTTTTGTTCCTGTGGCATATCTTCCGACATTCACGCGGGCGAAGCCGCGGGCAAAAGCTAGTTGCTTCATATGTTCGAAAGATTTGTCTGTTCGACAACGTAAATAACGCAATGAATGTTGTTGGACTGTCAAAATGAAACCAACTCCGATTGATAATGTGTTACGCAATTAGGGTGCTGAATGTTTTTAAATTTTCATCGGTGAGGACTGCATTCATCAGAGAATTTTAACACTGTGGTGTAGAATATTGCAATTTGAGGTAAGCGCCATCTCTTGACCGATAGTGGAACTAATGTAAAATGTTGATGATTTCTGAAAAAGTGTGCTATTTAGAGACATCGTTTTATTTTTCATGTAATCTTTACATAAACTTCTATCACATAGAATAATCAGATTTTTCTCTATGCCAAATTCGGACATAAGGGAGGGGGGAATGGTATTTTTTTTACATTTTTCATCAAAAGTCGAAAACATGCAGGTCTATGGTCCTTTAGAGCTCTAAAAAAATCAAGCTGCTGAGTAGACGCAATAAAAAATACGGCCATATATGTGACATATTTTGATACTGGCAAGTAAATTGATCAAAACCTAGGATAACCCGTTGACCTAGAATCATGAAAATTGGCAAGAAGCAAGGTCTCACAGCACAAGTAAAGGAAAACGTCCGAAAATCGTTAATTTATTTTATTTATTTAATAGAAGTTTAGGCACACATAGAAAAATACTGTACAAAGGCGGACTAAATGCCCGAGGCATTTTCTACCAGTCAAACTTAATTTGTAATTTATTTAAACACTTAAAAAAATTTTTTTTTTGGGATAAATTACAGAAGAAGAATAGACCGTGACGTAGATTGGAGATCATGTTTTTCAACTACAATGTTAAGTTTGTTTTTGGCATAAATTCTTTTCAACTACGGAACCCTTCATTGTGCATTTTTTTTTTGTTTTACATGTTTAAGATATCAATACCCTCGTCTGCGGAGTTTATCTATAAAAGAGACATGTTGCGCCGACCCCGAATAGATTGGGATAAGGGCAGGAGAATGATGATGGTGTGCACTTATTTAGTACTGCCCTCATTTGCAAAGTTCTATAACGCACTAAGGTTTTCTGTTATAGAACCCCGGGGGCCTACTCCCTAAGTCCGTCCGTCTTTCTGTCCGTCCGTTCATCCGTCCGTCTGACACTACGATCCATCAAAACAAGTGTAAAAGTTAAATTTTTCGGACGGGCAAAAACACAGCGGGAGTAGGGACAACTGGCAAATCATGTTGTCATTCATACTTCGTACGGTCGCGGAACCAATCATCCATCTTTAGGTGATACGGAGTAAGAAACGCTCGTAACGAAGGCCGAAACTACGGGCTTCGTGCTTAGGGAGTAGGCCCCCAGTTCTGTGTCAAGGAAATTAATTGTTAAGCAAGGACACCCGTCAATCTGCCGTGTTATAGTCATTTCATAAAACTTTTATAGAATGATATGTGATTTGAGTATACGGACAATTTAAGTTGGCAGACTCTTCGCATAAGTAATTTAAATAAGCTGTCCATGTGATATTATTGTAAAAATGTCTCTGAAATTAAGCTGAAGATATTGTTTTTTAGGGTTCCTTACCTCAAAAGTAAAAAACGGAACCCTTATAGGATCACTTCGTTGTCCGTATGTCTGTCTGTCTGTCTGTCAGTCTGTCAAGACCCTTTTTCTCAAAAACGCGTGGAAGTATCAAGTTGAAATTAACATCAAATACGTAAGTCTATGCTTCCTTGAAGCTCTAAAAAAATCAAACGTCTAAGTTAACGCAATAAAAAAATATGGCCATTTATGCGACATATTTTGATACTCGCAAATAAATCAAAACCTATAGGGTACTTCCCGTTGACCTAGAATCATGAATTTTGGCAAGAAGCAAGGTCTCACAGCACAAGTAAAGAAAAAGTCCGAAAATCGTTAATTTATAATTTTATGAAATAAAAAAATTGGGATTGCCATGTTTTTTGTTTTTGCGATAAATTCTTTTCAACTACGGAACCCTTCATTGTGCGTTGTCCAACACGCACTTGACCGATTTTTTCTTTGTTAGAACGAGCTAATCTCTGGAACTAACAGTCGGATTTGAAAAAATATTTTTTCATTTGAGAGCCCAATTCTAAAAGGCTTAGGCTATTTATCATAACGCTAGGACCCTTAAGAGAAGAGCAAAAAGAAAAAAAAAACAGAAAGAACGCTAAGCGAAAACGAAGTAATAGTAGCGCGGGCAGGCGATGCAATGCGACGGGGTAGGTCGGGGGAACAAGAAATTACACGCGCACGAAGTCGTGGGCAGAAGCTAGTTCAGAATAAGAATAATTACGTAAGTAGTTCAAGAGTGACTAACTCCTGACCGTATTTATTCCTCACTCTTTTTCGAGTTCCGTACCAAAATGGTAAAAAAGGAACCCTTATGGTGTGACTCAGTCTGTCTGTCTGTCGCAGCTGGCTATCTCAAGAACTACTAATGCTAACAACTTGAAATTTGGAACAGTTTTAGATGACGTTTACCCAACTATTTTTCAAATAAGAAAGAAGTAAAAGTATTTATATTTTTCTTGTAACAGGGACTGAAAGGGAGACCCCCTTTCAGTCCCTGTTACAAGAAAAATATAAAAATTCAAAGTGCCTCACTTTGAATTTTTAAGCCCCCTTTACTAGGTACTAGGTCACGTGGCGTATCATATGAAAGAACGCTGCTTGCACATTTTCAAACATTTTTTTTTTAGGCCGCATAGTTTTACACTTGTTATCTCCGAAGTTTGCAAAGATAAAAATCTGAAATTATTCTATGTGATAGAAGTTTATGTAAAGATTACAGGAAAAATAAAACAATGTCTCTAAATAGCACACTTTTTCAGAAATCGGAACGGAACCCTCGGTGCGCGAGTCCGACTCGCTCTTGACCGGTTTTTTTTTTGTTTTACCTGGTGTCACAGTTTTTATGCCGTCCATAGGCCTCTGACTTGGCTTCACATGCCATCGAGAAATATCTCTCGGGCATGCCGGTTTCCTCACTATGTCCTTTACCGTTTTTAGGGTTCCGTACCCCAAAATGAAACCTTTTAGGATCACTCGTGTGTCTGTCTGTCTATCCGCCTGTCACAGCCAATTTGCTCCGAATCGAATGGACCGATTAAATGGTACACATATATTAACTTCTGTGACCCAAACACGGACGGCTAAAGTAAATAAATGTATTTTGAATATGGGGGGTCCCTTTTGGGGGTAAATAAGAAAATTAAAAAAAAAGTTTTTTGACATAAGTATCAAATGAAAGAACTTAATATGAGGGTCTCAAACATTATATTTTTTTATATTTTTTGTCCGTCTGTCTGTCTGCCTGTCTGTCAGTCTGTCAAGACCGTTTTTCTCAGGAACGCGTGAAGGTATCCAGCTGAAATTAATCTGAAATACGTAAGTCTATGGTCCCTTGGAGTTCTAAAAAGATCAAACTTCTAAATTAACGCAATCAAAAAATACGGCCATTTATGCGACATTTTTTGATACTCGCGAGTAAATCAAAACCTATAGGCTACTTCCCGTCATCCTAGAATCATGATATTTGGTAAGAAGAAAGGTTTTACGACACAAATATAGGAAGAAGTCCGAAAATTTTTAATTTGTAATTTTATCACATAAAAAAATATTTTCAAAGTGGTCAGTGTGTCAAGACCCTTTTTCTGAGGAACGCATAGAGGTGTCAAGTTGAAACTAATATCAAATACGTAAGTTTATGGTCTCTTGAAGTCCTAAAAAATTCAAGCTTCTAAGTGAACGCAATAAAAAAATACGGCCATTTGCGACACATTTTGATACTCGCAACTGTCGCAAGTAAATCAAAACCTATAGGGTACTGCCCGTTGACCTATAATAATGAAATTAGGCAAGAAGCAAGGTCTCCCAGCACAAATAAAGGAAAAAGTCCGAAAATTGTGAATTTGTAATTTTATGACATAATTTATTTATTTTATTGATATCTAATGTTAAGTTTGTTTTTGGGATAAATTCTTTTCAACTACGGAACCCTTCATTGTATGTAGTCCGACACGCACTTGGCCGGTTTTTTTAAGCAAGTTATAATTATATAATACACACATGAATCTGAAAAATCCGAGGTGCGTGCATTGGGTTCGAACTCAAGACCTAGGTATGACTTGGCTGTCGGACGGTCACACCAATAAGCTATCGCTGCTGTTTTATTTTTAACTAGCTGCGCCCCGCGGTTTCACCGATATAGACCGGGATAAAAAGTAGCCTATGTGTTAATTCAGGGTATAAGCTATCTACATACCAAATTTCATCCAAATCGGTCCAGCCGTTTGAGCGTGAAGATGTAACAAACATATAAAGACGCACACACACTCACAAACTTTCGCCTTTATAATATTAGTGCGATAAATAGGTAGGTACTTATATAGTGAAATGATAGGCACTCAAGTAGGTACCTATATTGTGTACTTTATTACTTAGGCGGTGCCAGTACGCAGTCAGACAGGTACTAACTTGTCACTACTTGAAAGATTCTGTGGCCTTTTTAATGTAGACCCTAGTTATCGAGTGTCAGTGCAACGAGTTACAGTCACCTCTTTGAACTTTATGTGACCCTAGTAATACTTTCGGATAGGCACATTTTTTCAAAGAATGGTAATGTTTTAAAATAATGTTTTCATTCAGTTTCACATTCTTCTACCAAACTATACAGGGTAAAGTAAAAAATTCTAAAAGTAACTCTGTATACTTTTAGAAGGAATTTTTCGATGCCATTTAGTTTATTGTTAAGTTTTGTTAGGTTTTTATTTAATGTGTTTAGTTTACAGCTTTTGCCTTTAACCGCGAGTTAGTCGGAAATTATTCCACGGGAACCTACAGGGATAAAAAGCCCCACTTATAAACTATCTGTGTGCTAAATTTCATACAAATCCATTCAGCCGTTTTTGCGTGATTGAGTAACAAACATACACTTTTACATTTTATAATATTACTAGCTGTTGCCCGTGACATCGTCTGCGATCTAGGATGAAAAGTAGTCTATGTCCTTTTCCAGGTCATGGTCTACCCATGTGCCAAATTTCATATAAATCCGTTCAGCCGTTTTAGCGTGAAAGCGTAACAAACAAACAAACTCATTTTCGCATTATAGTATTGGTTAGGTAGTAGGATAGTAAGATGTAGGAACACTTAACTAACCTATAGATTCTCATTAAAAAAATCTGATGACCAATATTCTACAACTATCATTAAGGACGTCATCAATGAATATTTGTCAAATATGATTGGTATTCGACCCAGTGACATGGCTTATTGGCTTGGTTGACTAGTAAAATATTATCCCAAAATCCGAGATTTTTGGTGCATTTTTTAAGGCATAAAGATAACCTTTTGTATTTGTTAAATCGAGTTAGCAACATAGGTCTGTTATGGAAGTACCTACATCAATTTATGTATAAACTAGCGATCTGCCCCTGCTTGGCACGGTTTTTATTAGGGTTCCGTAGCAAAATTTCGCACCGGGCAAAAGCTAGTAGAATATTAAATAGAATACAAATTAGTGAAGACCAATTAAAGGCTCTTACAGACAGAGGCGATATCGCGTCGCGACGCGATATTTTTCTACGGATATAATATCGAAATATCGCGTCGCGACCGCGATATCGCCTCTGTCTGTAAGAGCCTTTACATGACACAATAGGGCAATTAGAGTAACAAAATTATAAGTACTACATAATTGGCGATACTTACGTATTTTTTTTTTCGATTTTTTGTCCATTTTTAAATGATAGGTAACAAACTAAAGAGTTATTGAAACAGAATATTTTAAAACTATTATTTTCATTATGTTAATATTTTAGGTAGGTGTTGAATTAAAAAAATATTAAATAATTAAAAAAAAAAAACCTAAAATGAATTATAGGTAGTCACTTTGAGAAACAACTAATTATATACTCTTATTTTTAACACTAGTAGGTTTTAATTTTAGATTCTTGGTATGTAGTAAATGGGTAACAATTAACTTCGAAAAATAATAAACTTGGAAATCTACTAAAAAGTTTTCAGATTGGGTTTTAAGGTAGGTTAGGTTTCGGATTAGGAAGGATTAGGCTCTTCTACCTTGGTAACTTTTAAACCTCTAAACCAACAGCAGGAGTTTCCGTTCCATTTTAACGTTATACAATGCTGTGTTAAAAAAAAAGAAAAAAAAAATAAGAAAATAATTATTAACTCACCCCATTTCCGGGTTTCTCACAATGCAGCTCAAAGTCAGCACTGTACCAAACACAACACCCTCCCGAGACTCACAACGGGAAATAGTCCAGAAAAATAAAAACATTCACCGTTTATAAAGACGTATTTGAAATTCAATGCGATGGTGAAAAATAGGATTGAATATAAAACCAAAATCACAAAAACATGAATTATGCACTTCGCCTAGCAAGTGGAAGGTTGCATTTTTATTACGTAAAAAAAACTATGAATTCAATTTCGCAATATCCTGTTCTAGGCTTTACTTCTATCGATATTTAATTTCCATAAACTTCCAACTTTATTTTTACTGTTCTATTCTTCACTTCAACTTATTAAATAATCTACAATAAATACTAAAAACATCAAACACACAAAACTTTCTTATTTACAAAAAAAAAAAGCACGCACCGCACATTCTAGAACGTACATAAGTAATAAAAACCAAAATATCAGCGACATTTAATTTAGTTCGTTAAGGCGAGGTCACACTATAATCGATACCAATTCCGATTCCGATTGTTATCTAGTGAGCTTTCGGTGCTCATGTCGTACGCGCTGCAAGGCGACTGCAACGAGCATGCGTGTGCAGCGCAAAGCTAGCGATGCATCGCTATCAAATAAACAAAAACTGCAAACTCAAGCTCGGCGCGAGCTTCGAACGAAATGTTAATTTTATTAGCAAGTAATAATGTAATGGATGTGGTTTCGGTATCGATTCGGGTGCGGATGTGTTTATTAATTTAATGGATGTTATGTTTTTATGATGTTGTTAATTTTAGTGTTTGTTTGAATTAATTTTTAATTTTGTTTCCAGTTTATTATGATTTAGCAACTCGGATAAGTATTAGGTATACAGGGTGTCCCGTAAATAATGGATAATCTCTTAAGGGGTCATCGTACTCATCATTATGAACAACTTTTACTATGGGACCAAACCTGGAATCGCGAAAAAAAAATCAGCTGCTCCCTACATTTTGACGAGTTTGATGTAGATAAATGTACTGGTCAGCTAATTTTTTTTCGCGATTTCAGGTTTGGTCCCATAGTAAAAGTTGTTCATAATGATGAGTACAATGACCCCTTAAGAGATTATCCATTATTTACGGGACACCCTGTAGAATCAACAATTTATAATATTGTTCTCAATGCGATAAACATTTTTTTTAATGGAATACCTGCTATTAATAATAATAAAATTGGTGTTTTAAAAAAGTTAAATCATAATGTGTAAAGCGCGAATGTCAAATGAAACTTCATCCTCAGTTCCCGAACATTATTTAATGTATTATTTACAACCTTCTCTCATAAATAGACAAAAAAGAAAGCTATACTTACATAAAAGCATCTTAACTACTCTTAATTACCCACAAATAAATAACATTTGATCAGCTACAGCCCTAACTACTTAGCGTTATCAGTTTTCCAATCGTCCTCTTTATGTGCCATTTAATTAATCGCAGTCTAGAAAAAAAAAAAAAAGTGGTGCGCGCGCGCAGTATGCACGGAGCGCGTTCAGTTTTAAATATAAACCGCCCGGTGACAATGGACAGTCCGTCACTTGATCTAAATCAAGGATACTGAACGCACGTGTCTATAGCGCGCTAATCGTTTATACAAATTGGCTTTTGAAAGCTCGAGTGTGTCTATCCGATTTATTGACATTCACATTTTGATGGTGAACAGATTTCTTTTTTCTGGTTTGGAGATAAGTTTTGGCAGAGAGTGTAGCGTTTGATTTATTTATTGTGGCTTACGGAGTTAGGAAAAATGCTTTTTCTTTTGTCACTTTATAACAAAGAAAAAAAAACAGTTTAAACACAACATGTCTGGCTTTGTCTGAAAAAGTACTCACAATATTATTCTTATAACTTTTGAGCTTTCATTCTAAGGTGGAAAATACACAAAAAAAAAAAAAAAAATAAAATTTAAAACTTTTTATTGCAAAGAAACATACTTAATTTTGTTTTGATCACACATCGCTTAATCTTAATAATGAAAGATTATGTGCGAGTGAGGCGTCTCGCTTGTTTACATTAATATATTTTGTTTTTAAAATTAAATTATTTATTTATTTGTGAAAGATCTGGAGGAACTTTGTATTGATCCACTTTAAGGTAATATTTTATTAGTTGTTTTATTTGCAAAGTTGTTTTTGATTTTAATTTATTAGTTAATTGCTTAGGGAGTTTATTCAACAAGTTAGGTAACAGGTACCTCCAGGTCCTTCTTCCATATTCATTGTTACATTTCGGCAGATTATATAAACACGACTGCAGCTACTAATTGACAGACCATAGAAAAACTGAAGACATTCAAAATCAAATCAATAATACGTGCTTTCCGCACATTAAGCCGTTGCATGATCCCGGCTGTCATTCGTGGATTTTTAACAGTCTAGTCGTTATGGGTCGTCAGAAGACCGAAAGTCTGACAACCAGTCTTACCAAGGGGTAGTGTATTACCCAGTAACTGGGTTGTGGAGGTCATATAGACAGTCATTCCTTGTAAAATACTGGTATTCATGCTGCATACAGTTTGACTGGAAGCCGCCCATATGGGCGGCTTTCAAATGTCAATATTAAGAGCATACATCGAAGCGAGGTTTAGCTCGGTGTGTAAGTGAAATGGCGTTATAGTTGTCTAGTTTGACGCGCGAGATAGAAGACTAAACGCGCTCCGTTTAAATGTAGATTTATGACATGCTTAAATAAATTTTTAGCTTAGTAAGTTCTTAACACATTTAAATACCTTCGATTAAAATCACATTTAACTGTACAGTAAGAACTGTTTACGTATAATCGTATAAAACAGAAAATAGACGGTGATACTTTAAATTTTTTTCATATTGAAAAAAATTATCGATGTGAATAGTGGTGTACATGCTGTCCATGTCCCTAAGACTAAACTAACGAATACACTATATTCATAAAATATACGCACTCAGGACATTAATAGACCAGCACAAATGGTTCAGGAATTTCAGAGCATCGACATTCAGATATGAGAAAAAGATTAATTTGATGTATGTTGATTTAACACGCAACTTCAAACTCGGGTTTAAATGAAATGATTCGGATTGCGGGAATGATTGGGTTTCTTATTTATATTATTACTAGCTTTTGTCAGCGGCTTCGCCCGCGTGGATGTCGGAAATTATCCCACCGTACATTTTTTCAGCATAAAAAGTAGCCTATGTGCTATTTCAGACTATCTCTGTATCTATCTTTGTACCAAATTTCATCCAGATTCGTTCAGCCGTTCTGGCGTGATCGAGTAATAAACATCCATCCATCCATTCATTCAAACTTTCGCATTTACGAGTATAATAGTAGTAAGATATTATCGGAGACACTTCTGAAGTCAGAAAATTTTGTTTTATCTAGGTATAACTAACAAAATAAAAATCAATTGCCGAATGTATCTATGTAAGCGCGTCACTTCAGAATGGCTGCACCTATTTGGATAATTCTTTTTTCGTTGTGTTTGCAATTTTCAGGATAAGGTTTGTGTATTCGTATGACAATTTTTTTTTAGAAAATTTATCGGAACAGTCGGAAATTTGGATGGTATTTTTGTATGAAAACAGACAACACACAAATTAAACCTCTGAATAAAAAAAAAAATTAATGCTGTTCGTTGGTAAGCGCATCACTTGAGAACGGCTGAGCATATTTGGCTAATTTTTATTTTAAAATGTTTGTTATGGTTCGAGTTTTGTTTTTACGGCAAGAAAACTTTGAAAAATTGCCGGGAAAATTGAATAATTTGGGAAAACTGAAAGTGCATTTTGAATGGGATTTTTGTATGAATTATTGTTTGGACAGGGCAACGTTTGTCGGGTCAGCTACTTATTCAATAAAAAAACCTTAGTGTGAATTTGTTTTGCGTAATTTCTTTATGCGAATGTGTACAGGTGGTCCTCCCGTTACCGTAACGAGTAGGAGGCTCACCTGATTTCCAACTTTACATTTGTATAGCTTTTTTTTTCAATTTTAGTCTTTTCATCGTAAAAAAACTTTTCAATTCAAGATTTTTTTTTAAAGGCAATAATAAAACATTATTTACAAAAACGGTATCCTATATTAGTAAGCTATTCGGAAATGTTTAGCAAAAATCATATCTAAAAATGTTTCATTTGCAGCGACTGCGTTAAATTAACTGATTTCTGGTAGAGAAAAAGTAAAATTCGTAAAAAAAAGTCTTGAATAAAAATAATAACGTAGCGGTTTTTCTAAAACTATCCAAAATTAATTGTTGGAAATCAGGAGGACCTACCCGTTACGTTTGATCCATTGTTTACGGGACATCCTGTATCACCCTGTATAAATAGTTATAAATATAATTTATGTAAATATATGCGTTTGATATGCGTATATATAATGCGTATAATAATAATAAATAATGCGTTTTGGTGGTGGGTTTTTAATTCATGAATATTTTATCCGTGGAATAAAATGGACGTCTGTCAGTTTTTGTAAGGGAAAACTGTCAACAATTAAAAATTAATTCGCTGGATTAGAGTTATACTAGGTATAAAAGTTTGGTCGAATTCGCCCTTAGTATTTTAATCGTTTCTACGAACCTACCGAACCCAATCTCGCGAAAAAAAAATCAGCTGCCCCCTACATTTATGTTCGCATAACTCGTCAAAATGTAGGGAGCAGCTGATTTTTTTTTCGCGAGATTGGGTTCGGTAGGTTCGTAGAAACGATTAAAATTTGGTTCGGTCCCATAGTAAAAGTTGTTCATAATGATGGTCTCATTAATACCCTAGAGTTATGGGAAATAAAAAAAACATCTGTTCTGTTAAACGTACATTGCTTGTCGAACTAAAGACCTGTCAGACTAACGACCTGTCGAACAAACGACCTGTCGAACTAATGACATGTCGCACACATGTTTGTCGCATTAATGACATACACTCGACTAGGAAACGACTTCGTACACATGCTAGACCCACCCGTTCTAGAGTAGTTGGATTATCCACTCTGTTTGTCACCATCACACTCCATCCTGGATCGCACATAAAGTCGCGAGCCACGCGAGCTAGTCTGTAATAATTCCTGGGCTTAAAATTAAATTCTTCTACCTAATATGACACGAGGGGAACTATAAATTAATAAAGTGTCGCCTTAAGTGGTTGGTTGTCTTTGCCAATGTTCATCGGATTTTAGTTTGCTAGGTAACAAATAAAAGTGCTTTGCAGTGATTTATGACACTTTATTTTTTTTCTTTTTGCACGCAAATCGTATTTTCATACTTTCATTTCTTTTTTTTGTTTCATTGCAGCACAGCTCGGCGAGCACGGCCGACTGTGACATGGCTTCAGTCACACATTTTATCATAGTTTGGGCGATAAAACTGTTTTGTCTTAAATGCTAGCACGGCGGCGTGAGATAATTTCTTGACATGTGACATAACTTGTTGACGTTTAGTTGGGACGTTATGTCTTATTCGCTAATATGGGCGCACCAATTATATCACAAATGTCACATTTTGACGGTGACTAAGAAAATTTTTATCACGTTCGTACGGAGGTGGTGACAAGATTTGAAAATTGAAAAAACTAATATTTTTCTCCTAATTACTCTACACCAAATGGCAATAAATTATTTTCTTGCATTGTGTGGCCGTGGTTTATTTGTGTGAAGAATTGCGCGTGATAACAAAAAAAAAATTATTATGTAAATATAAAAAATAGTATATTTTTTTTATTTACATAATAATTTTTTTTTAGGGTTTAATGGGTTTTTTATGTTTTAAAAATACATATTTATAAATGTTAATAATGCGCATGGAAAAATAAAATTTGGTAAACACATAATTTACTATTTTTTATATTTTTTAAATGTTTTTTTTTTGTTTTTATAAAAATAGGTACAATATTTAATAATATAAATAATATGCGCGTGGAAACCACCAAAAAACAAAAGGAAAAATAATAATAAATCAATTTTTTTTTTGGTACCTATTATTTTTGCGATAGGACACACCGTTTTCGAGTTATAAGCAAAAGAAAAGAAAAAAAAAGATTTTTTATTCAGATAGTCTAAAACATTCTAATATTTTCTATTTATTGTGTCACAATGTGAATTTAGCAACAAGAAAGGCATGTCGCGCCTCTAGATTATGTCACATGGTTGACCCGTGCTAGCATTTAAGACAAATTCTAAGACATGACAGAATTTATCATGTCTTGTCACACACGTCTTGGGTACGCCCGTGCTCGCCCCGCTGGTACTAATAATAACCTTTCTTTGTTTATGATATAAGAGGGTTGGTATTCATAAAAACTTTCTCTGTTTCCAGTCCCAGCGTGTACAGGGTTTAAGTGTAAACAGTAGCAACCTTTTCAGGGGTCATTGTACTCATCATTATGAACAAATTTTACTATGGGACCAAACCTGAAATGGCGAAAAAAAATCTGCTGTTCCCTACATTCTTTTCGGCATTTCAGGTTTGGTCCCGTAGTAAAAGTTTTTCATAATGATGCGTACAATGACCCTTTAAAAGATTGCCACGGTTTACACTTACACCCCGTAGACAAAATACCGTGTCTGAAATTTACAGTTTAAATCAGTGTAAGTTTACATATTTCTGTTGTTACAGAAAACCTCGCCTTTACAGCGGTTACTTTACCTTGAAACATGTCATGAGACACAATTTTTCTATTGTTACCAACCTCTAGGAGGTCGATCGACATTTGAAGGGTAATTATTCTTGTTAACGTTGTTACTTGATGTGCCCTAAGAAAGATATTAAAAATTCCACAACAGCACATTCAGGTGCAGTTTTCAGGTGCATAATTATAAACCACATGTTACAAATTATGTTTTAAGTCCCATGTAATAGGAGGTGAGCGAGTCCTCAACGAGTACACTCGCTCTTGACCGTTTTTAGGGTTCCGTACCTCAAAAGGAAAAAACGGAACCTTTATAGGATCACTTGTTTGTCCGTCTGTCTGTCAGTCTGTCAAGACCCTTTGTCACAGGAACGCGTAGAGGTATCAAGTTGAAATTAATATCACATACATAGGTCTGTGGCCCCTTGGAGTCCTAAAAAACTCAAGCTTCTAAGTCAACGCAATAAAAAAATACGGCCATAATGTGATACATTTTGATACTCGCAACTGTCGCAAGTAAATCAAAACCTATAGGGTACTTCCCGTTGACCTAGAATAATGAAATTTAACAAGAAGGAAGGTCTCTCAGCACAAGTAAAGAAGAAGTCCGAAAAATGTGAATTTGTAATTTTATGACATTTTTTTTTTTTTTTTGAGATCCAATGTTAAGTTTGTTCCCTTCATTGTGCGTGGTCCGACACGCACTTGGCCGGTATTTTTTAATGAACAGTTAAATAAAATCGTAGATACTAATAGCGAAAGTATCGGCTTTTATTCTAGACGATACTTTCGCTATTAGTATCTACGATTTTACTTAACTGTTCATGCAAAAAATAACGGTCAAGAGTGTGTCGGACTCGTGCACCGAGAGTTCCGTTCCGATTTCTGAAAAAGTGTGCTATTTAGAGACATCGTTTTATTTTTTCTGTAATCTTTACATAAACATCTATCACATAAAATAATTTCAGATTTTCCCCTTTGCAAACTTCGGAAATAATTGGCACGTTATTTTTTTTCTAATTTTTCATCAAATGTCGAACATTTTGGGACCAAAAAAAAAAAGTTTGAGAATGTGCAAACAGCGCTCTTTCATATAATACCCCACATTCCCTAGCCCAACTTTGGATTTTTAAGACCTCCTTTCTTAGTTATATATAATAATTATATTGATACTTATATATTTTTTGCAACCTGTTGCAAAAAAAATATTTTTATTTCTTTCTTGTTTGCAAAATAGTTGGGTAAACGTCATCTAAAACTGTGCCAAATTTCAAGTTGATAGCATTATTAGTTCTTGACATATCCAGCTGTGATAGACAGACAAACACACTGAGTCGCACTATAAGGGTTCCTTTTTACCATTTTGGTACAGAACCCTAAAAAGAACCTTTATGCGTTGAGCAGATTATGAACAATTTATCCGCGTCTATTGAACGTCTTGCAATAAAGCACACGTAATGACAAATACACTCCCAGGATTTCCATGAGATTCCAAATTGTCCGCAGACAAATTTTCCATCGTTTGCTCAGCGCTTAACACGCATAAGATCCAATAATGAAGCATCGTCATTTAAGACGATGTAAACAGCCAAATTGACCTAAGGTGGATGTAATTTTGTCAAAATAGGTTATAGTTTACAGAATAAAAAAAAATGTATATTAATTTTAGTCAATAGCTTCTTTCCAACTAAAACTAAAATTCTCCCTTCAGGCACAAATAGTTTAATTCGCGATTGGTCAAATGCTCAAAAAAAATCCAATTCGCAGTTGGTACAATTCGCAGTTAGTCCAATTCGCAGTTGGTCCAATTCGCGGTAGGTCCAAAATGGACAATGTTTCTCTTGCATCCTATGTCGACGGAGACCCGCTAGCGGGATTCCTATTTCTGTTTAAAGTAACCTAACCAAACCTAACCTCGGGGTGCCCTTCGCTCGCTCTTGCATCCTCGCCATGTCGAGCAAAGGGCAGTCCGGTATTAGGTTTGGATACGTTCTTTAAACCCCTTACACAGAAATAGGAACCCCTCCACGCGTGGCTCCGTCGAATAGGATTCAAGAGCGAGCGAAGGGCACACCAAAATTAATATTGGACTAACCGCGAATTGGACCAATCGTGATTAAGACCAACCGTGAATTGGACCAATTTCGAATAAGTTAAATTGGACCAATCGCGCCTAAAGAAAATTCTCGATAAAAAGAAATCGAAGATTTTGTTTAGTTCAAATGCAAATTTAAGTGTTATTTTATACTAGGACTACCCAGTTAAATAAATTATAAGTTATGTTTCAATGAATCTAAGAATATATTGTTTTTTTTTTTTGAGATTTTATGTAAACAGTTAATTGCTTTATATTTTGTAATAAATTACCAGTGTTGTCATCTCGCTTCTGTTTCTTTTCTATGCAGTCCGCCAGAAGACCGCGCTTGTAGCTGTTGTCAGCCTCTTAACGCTCTCCGTATCACTCCATCAATAATTTTAACACTAACCTCACTAAAAAAAAGTCAAAGAGGCCGCCTCCTTCAAAATTCATTTACTTCAACCGTAGTACTTACACGCCTTCACAGAAAAGATTAATTTATTATTTTAAAGCATCCCTTCTCGGCCATCCAATTTAAAATTTGACGTCTTAAACAGTCCTAAATTACATGTGAAATTATTTCATTAGCACTGAAGTACCTCAGGCTAACCATGATATAATCGGGACCAAGTTTTTCGGTACCAAAACTTGTAATCAACACGTCAGTGAGACCACGCCCTAAGCTCTTCGCGTTAATAGGCAGATCTCGATATCGACTCATTCTGGAAATCGGGCAAAGTTATTTATTCTTCTCTTGTTCCTTAACTCACTCAATTTTAATCCTTAATCCTGTCTCATAAGATTCTATTATCATTTTTATATCTGCAAATAATTGTGGTAAGCGTTTATAAGTTAGCATTTACGGTGTGGTTTGAGTTTTGTTTGTTTATACATTACGTTTAGACGAGGTGCTGGTATGTTTGCGGCCTTATGCGTAAGATAGAAGTATAATGTTAATGATAGACGTACTATTAATATATTTATTACTATATTGCGTGTTACGGCTAGGTCTGAAGCTTTGCTGATTATTGGCTCTACATTATAATTAAAGTGATTGAAATAGGATTTGATGAGTGGGGTGCTTCCTCTAACGCGGGATGTGCTTCTGTAATACCACATCCATTTGCAATTCTTTACAAATTATTGATTTTAAGTTGCGTTTTGGCTCAGCTTAAATGTCAGATCAAGCCAATATTTCCTGATTATAGCGAATAATAAACTCACATTTCGCTAGAGGGATGTGCTTTTTGCCATCCTCTTCCTCTTTTCTTTCTTTCTTTTTTTCTTATTTCTTCTATTTTCATTTTCTCTTCTTTCTTTCATTTCTCTTTTTTCCTTTTTTCTTCTTTTTCTCTTTTTTTCGTCCTCTTTTTTTTATTTTTCCTTTTCTTTTTTTTCATCTTCTTCTTGACAGAGCGGTCAGGACGAATTGTGTCCAATCACAAGCCTAGTCGTAGCTTGCTTCACGATATCCGGATCTGTTAGATCACAGTCTCGCGCATTCATTAACAGACACGAGACAAGATTTCACTTGATCGTTCCACTTCATCGGTGACCTTTCACGTGGCATATCACTCTGCGCTGCACACTATGGAGTCATTATTCTGCCTCGAAAAATCACTAAAGAGCTTCAGTATTCGAGACTTGATTAGTGCTGGTAGACGCTGTTTGTTGCCGAGTTCTTAGATTATGGAGACGTTTTTGCGGAATTCTGTCGATGAGATCGAAAGCATTATTCTACAGTACCACAATTTCTAGAGCATATACTTTCTTAAATGGACACAAATCCATGGATCCGCAGCTTATTCAACTCCAGGATTCAACAGTATAGCTTAAGATCACTAAGTTAATGGCAGTCAAGGTTACTTGGTCAGTCGTGATTTGTGTCAGTAGAATTTGATTGAAAGTCTATCACCCCTTCCATCTTCATAAGGAGTGACTATCCACCTACTGTTTCTGAAGAATTCATAAACAGAGTTTCTCTGAATATCTATTGAGAGAAACTCTGTATTCGACAAAATTATCTATTTAAGCGAATTCATTCCTTATGCTCGGTTTTTGAGGTCCTCAGATGAACCCTCGACAGTAATTCACTAAATTCTTCCATAGCGTATAGTTCAGAAACACGCTATCGAACGAATAATCACTATCGAATGGATAAACTCCGGTAAAATACCTCATAAACCGGCCATTATGTCTGTGCTACCCATCCATGTGTGGCAAGGGCAACCTCAACTAGTTATGATTTTGATTTCCTTTTTACTTTTGACATAAGTCATTCACTGTCAAGTAAAATAGACGATATATACAGGGTTATTGGTAAAACACCAGTAACCTCTTAAGGGGTCATAGTACTCATCATTAGGAACAACTTTTACTATGGGACCACACCTGAAATCGCGAAAAAAAAAACAGCTGCTCCCTACATTTTGACGAGTTTGGTGTAAATAAATGTACTGAAAAGCTGTTTTTTTTTGCGATTTAAGGTTTGGTCCCATAGTAAAAGTTGTTCATAATGATGAGTACAATGACCCCTTAAGAAGTTGCTGGTGTTTTACCAATAACCCAGTATATTTAATTACTTTAACATGTTATTACCATATTTAATTTCCTTTCTATTTCCCACATTATCACGTCGAGATCACCAATGTGGGACATGGTATTAACATGTTCAAATAATAAAATATATTTCTCCTATTTTACTTGACTGTGAATAACAAGGGCTGTCGCATTTTGTCAAAAAAGCATCTTTTCGTTTAAAATTCTTGAAAATTTGGTCCCGTGTGAGCTGAGCGACTTCTCTCGCTCACAGGCGATCAAATTTTTAAGATTGTTAAATGCAAAGATGCTTTTTTTATAAAATTATAATTAGAAAACTAGTAAATAATTATTAAAAACACATTGTTATTTTGGCGTTGTTAATACTTTTTTAACAGAATTTATTAGATAACACAATAGAAATGTGTTTTTTAAAATTAGGTACTTACTAAATTAATATTATTTACTAGTTCGTTAGTTAAATTTATAAAAAAAAACATCTTTTCAATTAACAATCTTAAAAATTTGGTCCCGTGTGAGCGACAGAGGTGATCAAATGCAACAGCCCTCCTAAGTCCAAAGTAAAAGTAAATACAAAAAGGAAATAAAAATCATTAAACTTCTTTAGAACTATTATTTAGTTCTAAAGAAGTATAGGTTGCTGCTACACATGAGGATTTCTAAAAAACCATGGCAATATTGAACGCTGGAAGTAGTTAATTCGTGTGTCCCAGCCATTAGTCCCGAGGTGTAGGCAATAAAATATAGATTGATATGGCACACAATAAATTATGAGCGTAGGAAACATCAGTTTTAGTTTTGCCAGTAAATCTATCTATTTTATGTTTGTGCCTGGTTTCAGGTTTCTTTTTATCTTGTTACCGACGAAGTCGAAGTAAGGAAGATGTAACATCATTTTTATGGGTTTACTTGGATTGTAGTAATATTTTTCATTACTCCTTATAAGTAGCTGAAGGTATACTGATTTAAAAGTCATAATAATAGAAGTAGAATGTTCATTTTCTTGCCCATTTGTTGTCGTCTTGGTCGGCTTGACAACAATATTATTGATGTTGATTTTTTTTCCCATACTGCCCCACTGTTGGACAAAGGTCTCCCCCTTCCCATTCGTCTTTATCTGCTGCCTTTTCCAGCCAATCAGTTAAGATCGAGTCTAGGTCGTCATGCCAGCGTTTCTTAGGCCTGCCTCGGTGATGACGCCCGCCTCCAGGCATCCACTGCGTGACGACCCTGGCCCATCTGTCCTGATGCATCCTGATCCTGTAGCTGTGGCCCGCCCTGTCCCATTTCAGCCTCGTGGTCTTATCGGCAATGCCTATCTTCAAGCGTATTGTTGTTTAGAGTTCAGCACCCTAATTGCGTAACACATCATCAATCGGAATCTGAATCATTTTGAAGCAAATTGCTAATCCATTGCTTCATAATTATGTTCGAAAAAATTGTCTGCTCGACAACGTAAATACCGCAATGAATGTTGTTGAACTGTCAAAATGAAACCGATTCCGATTGATAGTGTGTAAAGCAATTACCCCGCCTGGTGTAGAGTAAATGATATTAAATTTCTGTAAGTAGGCAGGTTTGTACAAACACTTATAATACACTCAGCGGCACGGAATGTGGCCCAAACGTAAACAAACCGATAACAGGCGATTTTGACATCGCGTATGAGAATTTCGAGTGGCAGTTTGTCAGGACATTTGTTTTTGTTAATTTAAGACGGTAAGCACAAAAAAAAGTTAATTTGTTTAATTTCTGTGACACTGAACGTTAGTTCGTTACTGGAACGCACAAGACACGGGTGAGTTAAAACTCGATATTCAAATGGTCATGCATTTAATCTTTATTGTTTTATTTTTTAATTAATCTGTAGTAATTTATGCTTCCAGAATTGTAACCCCAATGCCTCTAACTTCAGCTCAAGTTGCTCAAGCCGTGTTGCTTCGGAGTCAGGGGCGAATGCAGCGAGAGATTGCTGAAACTTTAAATGTACCGCGTACAACTCTCAGGTACGCCTTAATAAGGTACGACCAGACCGGCCTTTACAGAAGGAGACCAGGAAGTGGCGGTATTAGGTGTACATCAGCGCGAGATGACCGAT
Organism: Cosmia trapezina; assembly: GCA_905163495.3. Lineage (NCBI taxonomy): Eukaryota > Metazoa > Arthropoda > Insecta > Lepidoptera > Noctuidae > Cosmia > Cosmia trapezina. Next base: position 19,874,162 of record LR991038.1, on the reverse strand, counting down.
TTATCGCTCTCGCAATTTTGAGAAATCGGTTCCTTACTGCGGTCGAAATACGGCAGCGGCTACAAACGGCAAGAGGGGTCAACGTAAGTGAGCGGACAATAAGAAGGAGAATGGAGGAACGGGATTTGCGTGCTCGAAGACCAGCTCGAGGTCCAGAACTGCTCCGGAACCATCGTGTAGCTCGACTTCGGTTCGCTCGCGAACACGCAAATTGGACTCACGAGCAGTGGAGTAAAGTTTTGTGGACTGACGAATGCAGAGCGGCCTTAAGAGCTCCAGATGGCCGCGAACGTGTGTGGAGAAGGCATGGGGAGAGGTTTCTGCCAATAACTACCAGGCAAACCGTCAGTTTCCATGGTGGATCAGTTATGGTTTGGGGAGGGATCTGTTCAGACGCACGCACAGAGTTGGCAGTAGTTGCAGGTCGTCTAACGGCAGTGCGATATATTGAAGAGATACTCCAAGAACACGTTTTACCATTCATGGGATTCATCGGTAACGAAGATTTCATCTTAATGCAAGAAAATGCTCGACCTCACACAGCACGTTGCGTGGATGATTACCTGTCGGAGGTGAGAATTAACAAATTGGAGTGGCCAGCACGAAGCCCAGACATGAATCCCATAGAACATGTCTGGGACATGCTTAAAAGACGCATCCGATCCAGTCCCAACCCTCCGGAGACTATCAGTCAACTGAAAACCGCTCTGGTGGCCGCCTGGGAAGAAATACCCCATGTGGACATTAAAAACATAATCCACAGCATGCCTGATCGCATGCAGGCGATCATCAGGGCCAGAGGTGGAAATACCCGCTATTAATTTTAAGTACCATAGCTTTATTTTGTAAAATTCATTGTAAAACATTTTTTTTAAACATGGAGCTTAATGTCTTTTTTGTAATTTTGTAAAATTTTAATAAAGTTAACTCACTTTTTTGTTAATTAATCATTCTTATTTAATATTCAAATAAAAAAAATAAGTTTTACAACAAAAAAAACCCTGTTTCGAGTTTCATTTAGATAATAAACCACATAGCGCGCTTGGGCCACATTCCGTGCCGCTGAGTGTAGTTATAATACACATCAATAATAAATTATGTTTTAAAACTAAATCTTAAGTCTTATTACAAAACAAGGTTCATCTTCAAACCCAGGTGTAAACCAAGGGCCGCTGGGGTCGCGGGTAGTTTTAAGAAGATACCGCGAGGTGCAAACCAAGGACTCTTTTTTGAATTTTGAACTTTATTCCGACACATTAAGATGTCAGTTTTACAAAACTGACAACTTAGTACGGGACTAAGCGGTCAGTTTTGTATAAAGAACTGTATTTTATGTCACAGCTAGGTTCTTATTACAGAAACTGGCTCGATGGTTTAAACCATGACAGAAGAAAAACCTTGTTTTGTAATAAGACCGAATGAGTTCGGTGTTATTACCTGATTATGGTGGGCACAACGCACCTCGACTCACAATAGGCTTTATTAGAAGGCTAAAAGTCAACCAAAAGGGCAATGGAGAGGGCTATTCTTGTAGTTTCCCTGCGTGACCGAATTTGAAATGAAGAGATCCACAGGAGAACCAAGGCAACCGACACAGCCCGAAGAGTTGCCAAACTTAGGTGTCAGTGGGCAGGGCACATTGGTCGCAAAACAGATGGCCGATGGGGCCGAAAGGTTCTGAAGTGGTGGGCGCGCACCGGTAGATGTAAAGTTGGAAGGCCTGCCACAAGGTGGACCGATGACCTTGTAAAGGCCGCAGGAATTCGCTGGATGCGGGAAGCACAGAACCGGTCGAAATGGCGGTGCTTGATGAAACGGACGGACAGTGGACGTCTTTTGGCTGAAATTACCTGATTGGTGATGTTCTTAAAGGTCAGGTGCGTAGTATTCGAAACCGGCGTGCGTGTGTGACCAGAGGGCTTAGTGCGAGTTTTTATACTTACTCGATCGCGTTAACGTAAACGTCAGTTTGTACTGAAAATGAATAAGCGCCGCCTGGTGACTATAATGGGAAACACAATTATTCCATACGAATTGACATACGTCAACGTTAACGTGAACGCGATCGAGTAAGTATAAAAACTCGCACTAAGGCCACAGATGTATGAGCGTAAACAAAACCAAAGTTATTTTAGTAGTGTTTTTTTTTTGGGAGTCGGTTTTTTTTTTTGTAAAAAAGTTTTTCAACTCAAACTTCTAGTAACAACTGAACACTACCAGCGGTCTTTGACCCCAAAAAGATAATAAAAAATATTTTATTTTTATTTTGTCGCGTTTAGCTATTGATACCCGTAAAGTACGCGAAGTTTCCCTAACTATTTAATTTGACCCTGTAGGTATATTACCTATGTTATTATAGCCATGTTAATATTCCAAAAGACTACCACCTCTTTACATTTGATTAATAATCATAATTCAATATTAAAGTACTTTGACCCATGTTTTACTAGTACCTAAGTAGGTACCTACTTAAATCTGTGGCGCCAATATAACAAATTAAGTATTACAAACTTCAAATGTCAAAGTTAGCAAAAATAATTTGACATAATCAACGGCTGACACGTTTAGCGCGATCCTTTACCTTTTCAGATGCCCAGGCGCCGGTCAATTTGTAGCTTTGAGAGACGCCGCCACTTATGAACTGACCAACAAAACTTGATCCTTGCACAGCACTAAAATGTTTGCCACTTCTGCAAGCTCAGGGGTCAATATAAAATGGCTGCTTGTAATAGGGGTTTGTAAAGGTGAAATAATGCGTGGTAAAATTAGGTTCTTAAGTTTGCGTGTAAACCAGGTACCTTATTCTTGGCTAAGTGGATAGTTTTATGTTTCATTCAATTGGCTAGTTTTAGATAGAATGATTGGAGATAATTGTTTTTACTCGACTGCGCGATGCAAAGGGTGGTAATGTGTTTATCAACCTGGATATTTTTTTAAGCAGTGCGCAAATTTTCACAGGGTGTTCTACCCATGAATATGAACAACTTTCACTATAGGACTAACTCTGAAATCGCGAAAAAAAAATCAGCTGTTCAGTACACACTACACCAAACTCGTCAAAATGTAGGGAGCAGCTGATTTTTTTTTCGCGATTTCAGGTTTGGTCTCATAGTAAAAGTTGTTCATATTCATGGGTAGAACACCCCGTGAAAATTTTAGCACTGCTTAAAAAAATATCCTGTATGTATTTATGTACGTTTGTTCCTTTGTGGCGCTCTAGAGACCAAACGCATGGGCTGATTTTGTTGATTCTTAATTCTTACGTCAATCGATTTGTGAGTGTCATTATAGAATGACAGTTATCAAAATTCAATATGGCGACAACCACACCACGCCATAATGTGAAAAATAAAAAAATTCAAGTCGACGAACTAAAAATCATCTATATGTTTCTGTGATCATTTTTCATTTTGAATAACCATTAAGTAATTTTATTAATTAACGATGTGTTTGGTTCTTAGTGTGATTAAGGTGTAATTCTGGTGCTCACGACAAAGAATAGGTACCTATTAAAGTAGGTAAGTTATTTTTTTCAATTCTTGATTCTCTTTTCCTTTTAATAGATGATCCATCATAGGCCTTATGCTGATTGACATAAGTCACTATACTCGATGCATTGCAAGGCTTTCGGATGTTAATATGAAATATCTAAATAAAAAATAATTAAAAGCACGCTCATGTAATGTCCCCATTAATTTAAGTATGGGAAGCGATACAAGTATACACTTGGCTGTTATTAGGAACAGCCTAGTAATTTTCTACTTACCATCGGCCGTTAAACGTCCATATAACATTAGCCTCCCGTGTAGACCACCATAGAAGATAGAAGGTTCTTAGAAGTTTGTGATATACAGGGTGTGGAGTAAATCGTGGTCCATTGTTAAGGGGTCGATATTCAGTTACCACTTATAACATACTACAATTTGAACCATTTTTTTCATAGGTCTCAGAATACAATTTTTTTTTAAATTGACAACTTGCATAAGTACATTTTTTTTTTAGATTTGCATGTGATAGCACATGCATTTCACAGTTATAAAAAAAAAACAAAATTAAAAAACATTGTAATTTATAGAAAATTCAGCAAAATTAGTAAAGCAATTTTTCAAATAATATTATACTTATAAAAATATTTTAAAACGTTTAACAGTGTGGATTTCAGCGCCAGGTGACAGAAAATGGAACTAAATTTAAATTAAAATATCTGGGCTTTGCCTAGCCCAGACATTTTAATTTAAATTTAGTTAGACGTCTGAAATCCACACTGTCACTAAGGCGTCGACAAGCAAAAATCGAATCGGGGCACCCCGACTCCACGTAGTATTTTGGCTGCTACCCCTAGAGTGTACCTACTATAAAAATCCGGAGGCGCAAAGGGAGGGTAGCCCCTGCCCGCTGTAACAAAGCATAAGGGAGCCTCTCCTTGTTTACATAAGGGCGAAGGGTTTGCACTTCCCGCAACGCAAGACACGTTGCAGAAGCAACTTTAAAGTGTTTTGAGGTTAAGTTACAATAATTTGTTTTTCTTAAGAACAGTGCGTTACTTTTACACTAAAATTTTAAATTGGAATGAAATAATATATCTAAATGACCTACCGAAATACCCTATTGCATGGCCCTATTGTATAAATGGCCTGAGCATCAGCCAGCCAGTTCATTAATGCTGTATTAGACAGTTAGACTGAGACTATGAGAGGAGCTCGTGGCTAATTATTAACAGCCGCACGGGTCGATCGATCAGGTTAAGCTACGCTTGCCGGGGTTGGTCCGTAGATGGGTGACCATCTTTATATACCGAGTCTACTCCGTGCCTCGGAAAGCACGTTAAGCCGTTGGTCCCGGCTGTCATTCGTGGATTTTTGACAGTCGTTACGGGTCGTCAGAAGCCCGAAAGTCTGACAATCAGTATCGTATTACTCAGTTACTGGGTTGTGGAGGTCAGACAGGCAGTCACTCCATGTAAAATACTAGTATTCAGCTGCATCCGGTTAGACTGGAAGCCGACCCCAACATAGTTGGGATAAGGCTAGGCAGATGATGAGACAGACTTATCGGCTGAATATCATTCAGGACCTTGGTTAAACGGCGCCGTATTAGTGAAAAGGCTAGGCGGTTGACTAAGCGCCTAATTAAACCTGTTGGCTACGACATGTCGACTTCATATCGTTGGTTTTTATGCCACACCCTGTATGTATAAGGCCGGTAGTAGGGAGATTTGTAATGACAGGATCGATGAGGTTACTACGTATTGGTTGGAGAAAGCTTTTGTAGTTAAATTCTGTTGATACGAAAAGCGGAGGTTTTTGAAAGTCGTGATGGTCTGGAGATTATGGGATTTAATCTTCGAGCGAAGCGAGAGTTTTATCCGAGTGATAACGTTATATATATTTATTTTTTATTTAATTGTTATTATTATTTTTTTGTATTTTTTTGTAAAATTTCAACAAATATATCTGAAATTTTTATTAACCACCACGGTCTACGGTTTCTGGGAAGAGCGGCAGCCGCCACATAGCGTCCGCAACCTACCGGTGAATGATGTCACTGAATGTCACCGGATGCGATCAAATGACACCCAATAATGGCATCACCATGCGACAGAGCCCCGAAACAGCACTACTTTCAGAAGCATTATAATATAACACTCACGGAAGAAAAGTGAGATTACTCAGGCCTGCAAGAGTTGAGAGTATACACCGATGGATCAAAGACTGATTCCGGAACCGGGGTCGGAGTCTTCTCACACGATCTCAACATTAATCTATCCAGCCCGCTTGGAGTATTTAACACGGTCTACCAGGCGGATTGTGTAGGCATCATACAAGCATGTCATGCCGTAGAAGCTAGGAGTGTCACGGATACGAGTATACGTATACTCTCAGACAGTGCCTCGGTGCTCCAATCCTTACGGAAAAGATACATTACCTCAAGATTAATACTAGAATGTCACGACGCACTCGAACGAGTAACGGTTGCTAACCGAAACACAGTGACACAGCAATGGATAAAAGGACACAGTGGATCACTGGGTAACGACGCAGCTGACGAACTAGCTAGGAGAGCAAACAGCACGTCTGTCTGTGGAGCTGAGCCAATCGTGCCCATTCCCTTCAACCAGTTACGCAGGTGGCTATAGGAGTTCACCCACACACAAGCAGAGAGTTGTTGGTCCTCGACACCAGGCTGCAGGCAATCCAGGGAGGCTATACCATCCATTCCTGGACGGTACGCTTACCAGGCCGGTATTACGTCTGGGCAGGAACGGGCTGCGCCTGGTGACGGGGACCATCACAGGACACTGCTCATCAAACAAACACTTCCACACAATAGGAATAACAGACAGTCCTCTGTGCAGGGCCTGCATGGAGGCTGAGGAGACCGTTGCGCATGTGCTCTTTGAATGCATAGGCGTTACCCAGATTAGAACAGAAACTCTTGGAATACCCCGATCTTTCACAGATGTTCTTAAAAGACCCAGAGATTTGATTAACTTCTGGAGGGAAGTGGGCTGGTGGGAATAACACCGAAGGTTGCCATGGCTCAAGCACAATGGTCTACATGAAGGACTAAGTGCGGAAACCAAATCCTTAACATAGAACATAGAACATAAAGACGTCACTGAAACGTTATTTATGAACATAAGTTCGTAAGTTTTTTGTAAAGTCAAACTCATTTCAATCATTTTCAATAGGTACAGCCATCAGTGCGGGCGTCATGTTGTATAAATACCTTGATCAATTTATGAAAAAGCTGGTACGGTCAAGAGCACATCGGTAGTAAGTATACCTGCGCTGCGACACTTATGTTAAATGTCGCAGCATCATGCTGAGATACTTATTTTAAATGTCGCAGCATCATGCTGAGATAGGGACCTTTTGGCCTCGTACAGGACTTTCTGTTTTTTTATTTTATTTTTATTTTTAGGGTTCCGTACCTCAAAAGGAAAAAACGGAACCCTTATAGGATCACTTGTTTGTCCGTCTGTCTGTCTGTCAGTCTGTCAAGACCGTTTTTCTCAGGAACGCGTGGAGGTATCAAGCTGAAATTAATATCAAATACGTAAGTCTATGGTCCCTTGAAGTCATAAAAAGATCAAACTTCTAAGTCAACGCAATAAAAAAATACGGCCATTTATGCGACATTTTTTGATACTTGCAAGTAAACCAAAACCTATAGGGTACTTCCCGTCGTCCTAGAATCATGAAATTTGGCAAGAAGCAAGGTCTCACAACACAAGTAAAGGAAAAAGTCCGAAAATTGTTAATTTGTAATTTTATCACATAATAAAATATTTTCAAAGTTGTCAGTCTGTCAAGGCCCTTTTTCTCAGGAACGCGTAAAGGTATCAAGTTGAATTTAATATCAAATGCGTTAGTCTATGGTCTTTTGAAGTCCTAAAAAACTCAAGCTTCTAAGTCAATGCAATAGTCACATTTTGATACTCGCAACTGTCGCAAGTAAATCAAAACCTATAGGGTACTTCCCGTTAAATATTGAAATTTGGCAAGAAGCAAGGTATCCCAGCACAAGTAAAGGAAAAAGTCCGAAAATTGTGAATTTGTAATTTTATGACTTAAAAAAAATAGTTAATAGTGATAAGTTTGTTTTTGGGATAAACTCTTTTCAACTTCGGAACCCTTCATTGTGCGTAGTCCGACACGCAGTTGGCCGATTTTTTTAAATTAATATTGTTTCTTTATTTTTGTTAACACTGTGACATCATGTGTGTTATCACTGTGTTTTTAGTTTAGTTGGTGAAATGGGCCGTAAACATGTGGGACGAGTTGATGAATTACTCGGTGATCTTCCTGTGCGAGTCACAATAAATACTTTTTCTTTCTTACTTGCATTACGAAAGCTTCTACGACTACAAAGTAAAGGCATTTTTAAAGTGTACGTGCTCTTGACTGGAACTTATACTTGCATGTACTTACGTGTACGAATCATCTTCTTTTTGCTTTCAACTCGCAAATTCAACCTTATTTATAATGAAAAAGAGACCAAAAAGTTTTATTCATCCAATTATAGTAAAATCTCAATAATAACACATTATCGATAAAATTATGGAAATGTCTTCATAAATACATGATTATTTTTGCATTAAAATCGACACAGATGTGTATCGAACTGGTTTCGTGAGATTGTGTTTGCGGCATGACTTTGCTCGCGTTTTTTTTTTCATCTTCACATTTTTAGTGTCTTATTGTTTTTTTCGAATAATAAAGCAGAGAGGTGTGGAAAATTCAAATGTTCAACAGTGAAAATCAATGTTTTAAGAAACTATTACTGATCGTGTTGGTCATAATTATGAAATTAATCTTCTAATGAAACACCTCTTGTCGCTTAACGGCCGAACCCAATAACATATCTGTCACCAGTTTTAGCATAGTGGAGATAGAAAAACCTATCTATCTATGGTTTTAACGTCCCAATAATTTAAGACAGATAAAACAAAAGAACACGAACGAACGAAAGGAACGTAAGGACAGATAGAATTATATTGTCTATCATCAGTAGTGATCTGCCTTTTACTGACAGTAGGTTATTGCTTAATTAAGTACTAACAATTAAAAAACTTTTTTACAAAAAAATACTACTGACTTCCAAAAAAAAATACTACAAAGTACTTAATAAAAACTTTTTTACAAAAAAAAATACAACCGACTTCCAAAAACCACACTACAAAGTAAAAATACCTTTAATTTTGGAAGTCGGTGTCTGGTTAAATGTATTTTTATTTTTTGCCACCGACTTCCGAAATTTAAGTTATTTTTCACTTCGTAGTGTTGTTTTTGGAAGGCGGTTGTATTTTTTTGTAAAAAGTTTTTATTTTTCACTATTTAGTCGTGGTATTCCACTACCTGCAAAAGAAATTAGAACATCATCCACATAAAAAGTGGGGAAAAAATACGTATTATTGAAGCTAACTCAAAAACTACCCAAGCAATGTTAATAAATTTTATATGGAACCAACTTTGAATAAAACAAAAAAATTTCAAGTCGGACTTCTCTGTAAAATGTTATGCGTGGTCATACATAAAAAAAAAAATATTTAGTACGTGTCGACTTGAGGACCTCCTTTTTTTCGTCGGTTAATAACTTATGTGGGTGTACTACAGGGACACCTCTGCCCAACCCTTCGGAGAAACAAGATGTGATATTATGTTAATTACTAACAAATTACCGGTAAATCTTACACCTTTGAGTAAAGCTCTATTATTTTATAATTCGCGTTGGTGTAACGATAAAAATATGCATCCGCTGGTTCGCCTTAAATATTAAGTTAAAGCGTTTAAAATAATTACGGGACAATTTATTTAAAGCGCCGTTCCATTGTTTCGACGTTGCGATTTTAAAATTGTTTTATTTTGGGAATGTCTTTTTTTTGGAGGCTACATAGAAGATAGATAGGTACCTACTGTAAATTAATATCATAGTAACCGCATTAAAAAAATAATTAAATGCATTAAATTATATTATTCAATTATATATGTCAAAGTGTCAACTTACTATGTTGTTAGTATTTTAAGAAATAAGAATGTAATTTGTGGGGATAAATAAACATAATTTTATTTATTTATTTATTTATTATTTATTCAATTATATTGGAGAAATGTGAGTGTATTATAGGAACACTTCTGCCTTACCCATCGGGTCTGGGCACGGCCCGGTATGTAGGCGTGAGGTTATGAGTTTTTTAAGACACTGACACTGAATGAAGTCTCTACGTTTCATAAAAAAAACTAGTCAAGAGCGAGTCGGACTCGCGCACCAAGGCGAGGGTTCCGTACCATCATTTATATTTAATTTTTGTTGATGATTTCTGAAAAACTGTGGTATTTAGAGACATCGTTTTATTTTTCCTGTAATCTATATCCATAAAAATCAATGCCACTTTTCGTTGTAATTTTTTAACTCAAGAACGGTGGGGCCGATTTAGCTGATTTTGGTTTTGAAATGTTTGACGTAGTCCAGGGAAGGTTTAAACGATGAGAAAATTGGAAAAGTTGCCGGGAAAATTGGAAAATTCTGAAAAACTGAAAGTGGATTTTATATGGGAATATCACATAGAATAATTTCTGATTTTTCTCAATGCAAACTTCGGAGATATGTGGGGAACGGTATTTTTTTTACATTTTTCATCAAAAGTCGAAAACTATGCTGCCTAAAAAAATAAAAAATATATTTGAGTTTGGGCAAACAGCGTTCTTTCATATGATACCCCAGATGCCGTAGTAGCGCTACTTCGATTTTTTAAGACGTTTCACTGTTGCAAAAAAATCACGTATATTTTAATTTTTTTCTTATTTGCAAAATAGTTGGGCAAACGTCATCTAAAACTGTTCCAAATTTCAAGTTGATAGCATTAGTACTTCTTAAGATATCCAGCTGTGACAGACAGACAGACAGACAGTCTGAGTCACACCATAAGGGTTCCTTTTTACCATTTTGGTACGGAACCAAAAAACTAGCAGCCTATGGTATAACAGGCCCTTTATTAAGTTGGTTCAAGTCCTATCTTACTGAACGCGAATTCTTTGTCGTTGTAAACGGTTTTCGATCGGCTACACAAAACAGCATCGGGCGCCCCCCAAGAATCTCACTTAGCTCCAATACTTTTTATATTGTTCATTAATGACCTTCCTGAGTGTTTCCGATTTTGTGAACCATTTCTGTAAGCTGATGACTTAAAATTTGCTCGAGTAATAGAGTCTAAAAGTGACTGCGAACTTCTGCAACATGATCTTAACCAGGTTGTGAAATGGTGCCACAATAATAGAATGCAACTAAATGCGAAGAAATGTTACCATGTTAAATATACGCGAAAAATTTGCTGTATTGACACAGAGTACTTCATAGACCAGGAGCGAGTCCAAGAAGTCGAAACAATAAGGGATCTAGGAGTACATTTGACAAAAAGATCACTTTTGTGCCCCATATCGAAAATATTATTAAAAAGTCATCAAAAATGTTAGGGTTCCTACTTCGTAACACTGGTTTTCGTAAAAGTAACACCAAAATAATGCTATGTAACAGTCTTGTACGCAGTGTTATGGAGTATTGTAGTGTTGTGTGGAGACCTCACTATGCCACTCACATGTTGCTTCTGGAAAGGGTCCAGAAACGTTTTGTATGGCATTTAGCCTTTAGTGAGGGAAAATCTAAGCGTCTGTCCTCCTACAAGACCCGTCTCACAGTGGGCTGAAAATCGGCTTTCATAGACTTAGGGATTTCTATCTGCAAGTGCCGGATTTTTTCCTGGATATTGCTTCTATTAGTTGTTACTATATTCAAAAATGACACCGGAGTTAATTCTGGACAAAAACGAAGGAACTATAATTTTTTTACGAAAAATTTGTATGAAGCTAGTATAAAAAAGTTAATTATCTCGCAAACAGCAAAGAAAACCGTAATATCCTTACAGGTGGTTATAGTACTAATTATTTATGATTTTTTGACATATGTCATATAACGGTTTTCGCTGCTAATTTTTTTTTAAAAAATCGTCAAAATATTTTTACTTATTTTTACGTATGAAACGGTTCCTTTTAGTGACTTAATTAAGAACATTGTTAATTATAAATAATTTTAGTAACCCAAATATTAAGACTATATAAATCAAGAAAAATATTTAAAAAAATAGAAAAAATGAAATCAAATATTAAACATTTTCCTTATCACTGTCGTTGTCGGACTCCAATTCTGAGTCAGAATCCAGATTGGATATATCTAAAAACTCGAACTCACTTTCCTGAAACTGAATTAATTCGAGAGTTTCAGCAAAAAAGCTCTGCTTTCTTTTGGCATCTAACTTAGGCCTTTGTGCACTTAGGAAAGGATCCGAAGAAACAATAAGCATATTTAAGATATCTTGATTACAATCTTGCCTGCTTCTTTTCCGCGAATGATGTTCCCCGAACCTCCTAAAATCTTTGTTTCGAGACTCTGAGGCTTCTTCCGAGAGAGTCCCAATCGGCACAATATCATTTTTCTCGATTATGTCAGCCCCGTGTATTAGTAATTTATGTACGGTTGACGACATGTAGTACCAGTCGTACAATTCCACGTACTTTTCTGCTGTTTTGCGGGCAAAATCTTTAAATTTTATTACGTCGATCTTCTCGCCAGATGTTATCGCTTGCAAAATCACAGCAAATCTTTTAATAAGATCTTCGTCCAACCCGGTAATAGCTGCAGTTTTATTGGGAAACTCGAAAAACTTTCTTGCAGTATTCCCGTCATTGGTAGTTCCTGAGCCTTGTTTTACAATATCAATCAACAGATTGAGCTGATCTTTGAATTTATTTTGAATAGATTGTTTTCTGTTCTGCAACATTTCTTTGTCCTCATTACTTCTCGCTGCCCACCGTTTGAAGTCGAGCCTGTATGCAATATGTAACAGACATTCCATACAATTAATACGTGCGTGTAGGGATGACAAGCCAAATTCGTATATGTCAGCACACACAGTCTTTGATGTTACAACATCTAAGCGGTTCATTTCCGTAGGTTTTGCTAAGCACAGGTAGCACGATGCATTTGATCTGGCCTCAGAAAGGTACGTGCAGACTTTGGCGTCGATCATTGTCATCATTAGTTGATGAGTCACCATGTTATTATTAATGCACTCTGTGGGGTTAAGGTCCTCAATTTCATCATCCATTTGTCTTTTGAAACCAATGACAACTGCTTCGCTCTCCTTTACAAAAGTAAACTGAACTGGACGACAATACAAAGTTGAGCATGGTTTTGGGTTCGTCCATACAGTATTATCACCATCTGTCAGTTTTAGTGGCACCAAGGAGGTCATGAAAATGCTTGCATCATCTTGCTCACCCTCCATTTTCTGCTTGTATCGGCTTTGGTTGGAAGCACCATCAAATCCCCACTTGGATATCAGCTTTAGCTGCTTATTTTGCACATCTGCATAGTCAGAAAGACTTTGAAGGATCCTCGTCACCGTGATGTCAAGTAAAGCTTGAAGTGTAATCCTAGCCGAGGAATCCGTAACTGACACTGATTGCTTCGGAGGGTAGCAATCAAGCTTAGTTTGTTGCACTTTATAGTAGGATGGATAAATATCCTTAGCACCTTCCCGAATGGCAGCCTCTCGCAAAGTAATATATTGCCACTTTGACAGTTTTAGTGAAAGAAGCAATCCAAGCGCTTTCTCTGGTGTAAATATGACTTTTTTCACTGGTTTCTTAAGCGTTTCTTTAATTTTAACGGCTGCTTCAGGATTTTTCATTATGTATTCGATCACAGATGCCATATCCTCATGCCCTTCTTCTTTTAAACGCGCTGCAGCTGCATATGCCAATTCACTGGAGTCTTCGCCTGTATGATCATCAGATCTTCTCTTTTTCTGTTTACTTCCCAAATCTTCGAATGGTTTTCGGGACCTTTTTGTCATTGTTCCAACGGACAATGATGCCGACGACGAAGGTTCTTGAGAGTCTGATTGTGCTCTTGGTATCTCATCAACAGTTGGTTCTTGATTAACTAAAGCTTGCACACAACTTGGCCAATCAATATTTGCTTGCAGCCAATTTCCGTACAGTCTTCTGAAGTGATCAAGGAATCGGTTGGATTTCTGCCATCTCTGTAAAGCAGCTCGCGTGAATTTCCGACAAAATTCTTTGAGAGTTACTCGATCTTCGGCAGAAAGGCAATCGCCTATGCGGGATACAACTGCACCAAACAATACTTCATGATTAAATGAAGTACTTTCACTTTTTAGAACAACAAACAAGTCTAAATTGGTGATTAAACTTTCCATTTTAAGATTTTTTAGTCGCAGGGCAAAAATTTAGTGTTAGCAGTTACACCGTTGTGAACAATCTAAATTATAAAGCAAAATTTTAGCCCTTTTTAACCGACTTCTAAAAAAGGAGGAGGTTCTCAATTCGGATGTTTGTAATTTTTTTTTTTTTTTTTTTTTTTTTTTTTTTTTTTTTTTATGTTTGTTCGCGCATAACTCCGTCGCTTGCCAACCGATTTGAAAAAATTTTTTTTTTGTTGGAAAGGGTATACTTCCCAAATGGTCCCATTTTTGTCAAAATCCAGTTCTGATGATGGGATCTTGGAGAAATCGAAGGAACTCTTCAAATATTATAGGCACACCTATAGCGATTTGGGTATTTTTTATAGTAGCTCGTGCATTTGCTCTCGGAAAGCACCACTTGGTGAAGTGGAACTGATGATGAAGACCACAGATGGCTACCGGAACTACTCAATAATAAATATTTCACGGGTTGCGATTCGATTACTTTAATATGGTTGCTAAGCAATTTCCGCTCGTCACACAATGCGTGTGGTGAGTGGTTGTTGAGGAGTTCTCCTGGTTCTTACCAGCGGAACTCCTCAACAATTAACGTCCCAGCATCGGGAAAAGCAATATTTTGTAACATGTGATGAGCAATTGAGATCAGACTATTGTAGCTTATACAAATTATAAACAGACTCACTAAAAAGCGAGAAATAAAAACTTTTTAACAAAAAAAAAAACCGACTTCCAAAAATCACTACAAAGTGAAAAATAACTTTGATTTCGGAAGTCGGTGGCAAAAAAAAAGAAAGTAAATAAAAAACGAAAGACACCGACTTCCGAAATCAAAGTTATTTTTCACTTTGTAGTGATTTTTGGAAGTCGGTTTTTTTTTTATTGCAAAACGTCGATAATTAGTTAACTACCCTCATTAGAGTTTTAAAAGATGTGCTAATGAAAATTTATAATCGTCCAAAACATTTCTTAGAACTCTTAGCACAACTAATCAACAAATTAGCTTACTTATCAGAAATCATTAACAATAATTTAATCACCTATTCAGACTTATTAGAAGACTAAACAATTTGTTATTTGGTATTTTGAATGTATGTAAACTTTTAAAACTCATTTTGTATTGATAAATATCTAATTCAAACATAGTTGGCTAAGTGTGGATGTACTATAAACCTCTGACTACTCCTTCGGGAATATAGGGGTGATGCTATTTTATGTTACGTGTTGTTAAAAGTCTGTGTTCCTCAACCTAAACATCAAAAGGAACATTTTCATGTGTAAAAATAAATAAAAATATTTTGACGATTTTTAAAATAAAAATAGCAGCGATAACCGTTATATGACATATGTCAAAAAATCATAAATAATTAGTAGTATAACTACCTGTAAGGATATTACGGTTTTCCTTGCTGTTTGCGAGATAATTAACTTTTTCATACTAGCTTCATACCAATTTTTCGTAAAAAAATTATAATTCCTTCGTTTTTGTGCAGAATTGCCTCGGGTGTCATTTTTGAATACAGTAACAACTAATAGAAGCGATATCCGGCAAAAAATCAGGCACTTGCAGATAGAAATCCCTAAGTCTATGAAAGCTGATTTTCAGCCCACCGTGCGTCTGTACCATTTCAAGATGCATTCGTTATCCTTGCGTAGGGATATAACTGATGCATTCGTTATCCTTGCGTAGGGATATAACTGATGCATTCGTTATCCTTGCGTAGGGATATAACTGATGCATTCGTTATCCTTGCGTAGGGATATAACTGATGCATTCGTTATCCTTGCGTAGGGATATAACTGATGCATTCGTTATCCTTGCGTAGGGATATAACTGATGCATTCGTTATCCTTGCGTAGGGATATAACTGATGCATTCGTTATCCTTGCGTAGGGATATAACTGATGCATTCGTTATCCTTGCGTAGGGATATAACTGATGCATTCGTTATCCTTGCGTAGGGATATAACTGATGCATTCGTTATCCTTGCGTAGGGATATAACTGATGCATTCGTTATCCTTGCGTAGGGATATAACTGATGCATTCGTTGTCCTTGCGTAGGGATATAACTGATGCTTTATTTCTTTACAAGCTGCTACGCAATAAGATCGACTGCCCCAGTTTAATAAAGCTTATTAGGTTTCGTGCGCCTTCTAGATATCCTAGGAATAAGATAACACCCCTGTGTCCGCCTTTTCGAAAGTCTGTGCTTGGTGCGAATTCTCCGTTGCCTAGATTGTGCAGAATCCTTAATGGCCGCAGTGACTTAGTAGATGTACACCATGATAATGTAAATAAATTCCTACGAGCTTTTGTAAATAATCCATTAGAGATTTAATTTTATACTTGCGTGTTTTCAATTTATTTGATTTATTCAGTTTATTCTTTTAATATAATTAATTTAATTTTCTTATCTATATAAAATCATTATAATTTTATTCCTATGTTAATTAATCAATTGTAATTAAATCAATTTATAATTTGATCAGTCATTTATTTTGTGTTGATACACTTGTTGACCACACTTATTGCTTTACTATTATCTTACACATTTTGTTTTATGCGTTTTTCATAACCGCATTTTATTATAAAAAAAATAATTGTTGTTTTGGTTTGTCTGTGTCTCCCGTTGTAATTCTGTATTAGTTCATTTTAATTTAATTTTCTTTTTAAATTTCATTATTAAGTATTGTATAATTTCTAGTTCGTTTTTTTTTGTGCATGTGGTGTTAACCTTTAATTAATTGTGGCACGTGCAAATGTTACCGTAGTCATTAACTCAGAAATGTATGTAGTGTAAACAATTTTTGGTTAACCTAAATAAATAAATAAACCCTAAAAAGATTTTTGATAATAACATAATCAGTAAATATAATTATAAAACATATCAACATAGACACACACTAAATAACAAACTTCATTATCATTTTACCTTGTGCCTTGCCTTGCGCGACATGTCTTTTTCTTACATACTTCTCTATAAGTCGTCATATCGGTAGTCTCCCAATTTCTAGCTATTCATACAGATTTCACAGAACACACAGATTTCATAGAACTTATGATCGTTACATTACAGTCCGGCCGTCGATAGAATGCGTTCCTGACACCTGTCAGTTGGACAATTTCTAGTAGTAATAAAGATTAAATTCGCAAAACACATATTCGTTAATATGAAACTGACAGATGTCAAAAACGCATTCTCTCAACGGCTTGACTGTAATTCGGTTTAATGATCAATAATGTGCTTGACATCTTCAACATTTTGAAAGACATTAATTTATTCTAAGCCAAGCCAATACGACAAATCTTAATACAAAACAAATGTGAGTGACTTTAGTATCTAAACTAATGTAGCTGTGCCGGACGGGCGTGATCGATGGACACGGTGAGGTGCAAGGAGTGTGTAAGCCTATCCAAGTGTATACCTATGTATGTGATTAGGCCTCCTAGTCCATGCGGCGCTGACGTCCTGCACCTATAGGCTCGGCTATCTGCAACCGATGACCAGCAGCTATGTTCTTGTGAGGGTCCTGAAGGATTATTTCAATGAAACAGCATCTTGATAAGTCTTCAGCGGATTTCAGGAGACGACTGGCGGACTCTTCAGGAAAAGATTGGTACCATGCCGATGGCTACGACTTCCTATTTTGGCTTGCGCGCTTAGGTACCTCGAAACTTTACCTTACTGAGGACCGCGAATCGTCTCCTGTTTTCAACTTTATTTTCAAGTAATTTTTATTATAAAAATTTCACAAAATCGCTTATATCTAGCTTATATATCTTATGAAATATAACATGTGATATACTGTAAGAATCGTCATTAGACCGCGCAACTTTTGAGATACCTGAAATTCCTGTAAGGCTATTTACTGAAAAGATATTACTGTGTAAACACTAAAAATTCGAATATTTTAATTTTAAAATATTTTGCAAACTAAATTTCTCGAAAACTACTGAAGCTATTTCAATGGTCTTTACAGATATCTCAAGCTGGTCTAATGACCTAGAACAATACGATAGTTTAAATATCGGCACTATGTTTTTCAGGGCGTGACGCGCCCTGAAAACCTAAAACAATAAAATCTATTAACAAAAGTACGGTTGCAACCTCTATAAACTCAATTAAGTGGGTTCTGTAGTTAAACCACAGGTCTAATTTTACGCCCAGGCCTAGGTCTTGTTCTAGGGTACCTGGGCGAACTAACAACACTATAAAAAACAGCTATATAGCCCACTCAATGGTAGTTTATAGGGATGCATTCACAGTTTCAACCTCTGTAAACTCAACTAAGTGGGTTTTGTAGATAAACTACAAGTCTAATACTACGCCCAGGTCTAGGTCTTAGTCTAGGGTACCTGGGCGCACCAACAAAACTATAAAAACGGCTATATAGTTTTTTTTTTTTTTTTTTTTTTTTTTGAGTGGCTTCTCGCAGTTGACCACGGGGGGTCGAGACTGTTTAACCGGACTTTCCTGTGGCTGCTTTAAGCGAGAGCTTAAAGCCTCCGGCCAGGCTTAAAACTAAGACTTAAAACTAGGGGTTTTGAGCGACTCTGCACGTCGCTGCGGTAAGGGTAGGGAGGTCAGCCAGAGGGTTCAGGCTGGGTCGTGACGCGATAAACGGCTATATAGCCCACTCAGTTGCTATTTATAGAGGTTGTACTTACAGTTTTCCTTAGGAAACTTCACTATTTCACTATCACAGAGTTTTAGAACACTTTAGCGTTTTAAATTAACTTTAAATTACACTTTAACGCGTTGAATTTACTTTAAATTCACTAAATAAAACTATATGAACAAATGTCTTTGATTTCACAACTTAGAAACACCGTTTGATTCGCGATCGCACTGACGTGAACTATGACGGTCCCCCGCTACTTGCGCCTATGTGCACAGATAGGGTCTCGTCGCCTACTATGAATTTACGTTAAGTTAAAACAAAATAAAAAAAAACCTATGTATCTATTGTTTGGTGACGCTTCGTCGCGAACATTTCTCCCGCCGTGCAGTGCAGTGATGACTCGTAGCGATGTCGGCGCGGCGCTGCATTTTCTCCGGTGAGCGACGACTGTAGCCGCGACGCTCGTAGCTATGCTGCGACGCTCGCCGCTGCGACGCTCGTAGTCTCGACGCTCGCCGCCGCGACGCTCGTCGCCGCGACGCTCGTAGCTATGCTGCGACGCTCGCCGCCGCGACGCTCGTCGCCGCGGCGCTCTGCTATTACTTCGGTAATGGGACGAGTTTCTTCACCGGACGCTTCAAGGTGCCGCCGGCAGTGCGCACCTCAGCGGTCCGGACTTCTCCGTCGGCTCCGGGGAATACGGCGATTATGCGGCCTCGCGGCCACGTGTTGCGAGGCAGCTGGCCGTCTGCGATGAGCACGGGATCGCCCACCTGTAGTCCGGGCCCGCGGCTATGCGGCTCTCGCCGGTTTTGAAGCTCCGGCAGGTACTCTCGGACCCAGCGACGCCAGAACATGTCAGCGAGTATTTGTGTTCGCCGCCATAGTCTCTTGCCGTCTATATCTTGCTCGGAGAACACACCAGGTGTTGGGAGTCGTGCCGACCCGCCGAGTAAAAAATGGTTCGGTGTGATCGACTCGTCGTCTTCGCTGTCCACGGAAACGTGTGTCAGCGGTCGGCTGTTTACTGTGTACTCTGCCTCACATAGCAATGTGGACAGCACCTCTTCATGTGGGTGCTTTTCTATGAGCACAGTGTATAGCGCCGACTTCACGCATCGAACTAGGTGCTCCCAGGCGCCTCCCATGAATGGCGCCGATGGCGTTATGAAGCGCCACACGATGCCACGACGACTGGCTTCTTCTCGGAAGGCGTCTCGGAGCTCCTTGTCGGCACCGTGCATGTTGGTACCGTTGTCGGAGTGTATTTCTGTTGGGCAGCCTCGACGAGCAGCGAAGTGGCGCAGGGCTTGTATAGCGGAGTCTGCGCTGAGGCTAGCGGCGATTTCAAGATGAACAGCTCTGGTGGTGAGACACGTAAATAGGGCTACGTATCTCTTCTGATTTTGGCGGCCCACGGTGACGGACAACGGGCCAAAGTAGTCTAACCCGGTGTATGTGAACGGCCTCTGATGATGTGCGAGGCGCGTCTTCGGATGGTCGCCGGTCGCAGGGACGGGTGCCTGTGCTTTTCGAATGCGGCACTGTAGACACTGCGCTACTACCTTCTTAGCTGTTGGTCGCATTTTGACGACCCTGTAATGCTGCCTTACTTCGTTGATTGTGAGTTCTGTCCCACTATGCTGTAGACTCCGATGCGTCCAATCTATATATAACTGTGTGATGTGATGGTCGCCGTGTAGTATCGGTGGACGCTTCACATCATCGGTGACCTCGTCGGTCGCTGCTATACGGCTTCTTAGCCGTATCACGCTGTCTACGACTTCTATTTGTAGCGGCCACAGCCGACTGTCTTTTTCTATTGTTTTCTGCTCTCGCAGCCTGGCTATATCTTCTGCAAAAGACTGTTGCTGTGCGACCTGGACCAGTATCTTCTCCGCTTGCTGGAGAAATTCGGCTTCTATTATGTGTTTTTTGTCGTTTTCTGATGGCTTCGACGCTCGTTTCAGTGGGAGAGGTGCCGCCTTTTTCTGCTTTCGCCAGTCGGGATCCTTTTCTGTGTTCTGTTTCGTTCTTTTGTAGAACGTCTTCTCGGATTTTCTTCGACAAAGAAATATGAATCGTAGAACGCTTGCTGTTGCGCGGAGTAGTCGTTCCCACTTAGAAAACTTGGATGGATCTGGTATGGCTTCTGTTAACTTTATAGCGTCTTCGACGGCGACTAACGTTCTCTCTTCCCCAGTCTCTTCTGTAATTGGAGGTTTCTCAGACGGCCATGACGACGGTTCTTCATATAAGAATCTGGGACCACAGTACCGCTCATGCTGTGAGTCAAAGTGCTGTGGTACGTCACGGGTAGCGATGTCAGCGATATTCAATTTTGTGGGCACCCATCGCCAATCTTCAACTTTGCTGTTTTCTTCGATTGCAGCTATTCTATGGGCGACGAACGACTTGTATACTCGTGCCCCTCTTCTTATCCAGGTCAAAACGGTTTTGCTGTCTGACCAGTATGTCACCGATGCGGGCTTAATGTTGTGCTCGCGCATCACAGCTGCAGCCACACGGGTTCCCATCACCGCTGCCTGCAGCTCGAGGCGCGGTATTGACTGCAACTTCAGTGGTGCCACCTTCGCCTTTGCCATGACGAGGCTGACGTGTTGCTTGCCGTCTTCTGTCGTGGCCCGCCAATACACTGCTGCTGCGTATGCCATCTCGCTCGCGTCGGTAAACACATGGACCTGTGTTTCTTTAGCTTCACTATAACCTGGATAACACCGTGGTATGCTGACATCTTTGAGCTGCTGCAGGTGCTGCGTCCAGCCCTTCCATTGAATCGCTAGGTCTTCGTCTAGCGGCTGATCCCAGTCGATTCCTCGCCTCCATGCCTCTTGCAATATTTGCTTGGCTCTAATGGTCACTGGTGAAGCGAGTCCGAGCGGGTCATATAGTGACATGACTATCTTCAGCGCCTCCCGTTTAGTTGGCACCTCCTTTTCTATCACGCCTTTTGGTAGACGTGCGAGTGTCAGGTTGAAGCCCAGCGTGTCTTCCCTTGGTCTCCATATCAGGCCGAGGATTTTCTCTGTACCATCTATGTCTCCGATGTTGACGACTTCAGCACGGATCTGTGATGGATCTATATTTTCTATAAGTTGCGAGCTGTTTGATACCCATTTTCGCAGTTCAAACTTCGCCTGTAGGTGTATCTTCTTCACCGCTGTTGCGATACGGGTCGCTTCTTCTACTGTTCTGTAGCTATCGAGATAGTCATCCATATAATGATTCTGTATTATGGCTTCCACTGCTTCTGGATGCTCTTCTGTATGCCTTTTCGCGTTACAATTCTTCGCGAAAATGGCTGTGCACGGCGAACTTGCCGCGCCGAATATGATGGACGTCATGCGGTACTGTTCGGGTGCTCCGTCTCTTCTGTCGCCTCTCCACAGATATCGGAGGGCGTCTCTGTCTTGCGGCCGCACCTTCACTTGCATGAACATCTCTGCTATGTCACCGGAAATGGCTATTCGGTGACGTCGGAACCTCATCATGACGCCGGGCAGCGACTGCAGCAAGTCCGGTCCAGTTAGGAGGAAGTCGTTGAGCGATAGACCTCCTGATTTGGCAGCGGCGTCATGTACTATACGGAGTTTTTCAGGCTTCATTGGATTGAACACGTCGAAATGAGGTAGGTACCAAGTTCTACCCGGTGTGTTAGTCTTGGGCGCCTTCTCCGCGTAACCTTTCTGGATAAGTGCATCCATCTGTTCTGTATATCTATCTCGAAGAGCCGGTTTGCTATCGAGTTTCTTTTCTATTGAGACGAGCCTTTTGAGTGCTGTCCCGTAACTATCTGGCATTTCTGTGTTTTCATTTTTCCACAGCATAGCCGTTTCTATGTGGCCATCTTCTAACTGTTGAGTGTGACGAGTCAAGATATCCTCTGCTTTCTTCTCGGGATCGGAGTCTGGTCTTCTAGGATTAATAAGCAGTGATTCTATGGCGAAGAATTCACGAAGCTGTTCATTAAGATCTTCGTCGCTGTCCACCAATCGGTTGACGTAGTGCACCTGCTGACCCAGAATTCTTGTGTGCGCACCGTGAAGTGTCCAGCCCAGTGTGGTCAGCGACGCAACAGGCTGGTGTTTCGGTCCTCTTCGAATTTCACTGGCCAGTAGTAGGTGCCAGTTGTCTTGACCGATGAGTATCTTCGGTGCGCCTGTGTCGTAAATCAGCTGTTGCCTCAGGTCATCGAGATGTTTGCACTGTGCGACGTCTTCTTCGCTGACTGTTTGCGGTGCGAGGTTGAGCTTCGGTATGGTGCGCGCTCTGAATGGCACCCTATCTTTCAGCTGGCTTGCAAGAGTGACGGTTATTCTTCGGGAGCAAGGAGTGTCGATCGTGGTGTTACCGATCGCACCTATCTTCAACGGGTCGATATGGCCCTCTGCTCCAATTTGGTTTGAGATTTCTTCGTCGATCAAAGAAACGGTGGATCCATCGTCGAGAAGAGCGAATGTGGAAGCTTCTCCCGCCGGTCCAATGACTCGAACCGGGACTATCTTGAGGTAGGCATGACTCGCAGCTGTTCGTGAGCTGGCCACCGTTTCTTGAGCTTCCTTTTTCACTACTGGAACATCGGGCTTCTCAACTTCCGTTGCTTTAGGCTTCTTGTTGTAGTGAAGAAGCCGATGGTGCGTGGCTGTACACCCCTTGGCGTCACACTTCTTCGCTTTGCATGTGTGACCATTGCGACGGCTTCGCAGGCAACGGAAACAGAGATTGAGTTTCTTGGCGAGTTCCCATCTCTTGTCACTGGATCCCTCTTTAAATTTCTTGCAGTCAGTAGTGCTGTGACCCTCCTTATCGCAGACGTGACACTTGCTAGTTGACTTGTCTGTAGCAGTGTGAGTTCTCTGCACGACACGCTTGGATGCTGTTGCTTCAGAGCTGATGTTCTCCGGTGGAGCGAAGGCGCTGCAGAACCGAGCTTGTTCAGTGATAAAGTCGCTGAAGAGTGAGAGGTCTGGTAGCGACTGGTACTTCTCGGTATATGTTCGGTACCACTGTACACGCAGCGAGTTCGGCAGCTTCTCTGTAAGTGTTCGCATCAGCTCGGCGTTGATAAGATAGTGTTCTTTCTTCAGTGCGCGCAGAGTGACTATGCCGCTTCTGACTCGGCTTGCGAAATTGCAGATGTCTTTTGGAGATTCGCTGCAGCGCGGCAACCCACGTAGTCTATCTGTTTCGGCTTGAGCTATTGAGTCTGGGCGGCCGAATTGCAGCTCGAGTTCCTTCATGATGTCATCTGGTCTTGCATTTCCGATGAGTTCCGAGCTCACTGTCTCTAGCGCACGTCCGTGCAGGCTTCTTCGAAGTCTTGCTGTGTTCTCAACATCATTGAAGTATTTTCTTGTGGTTTCATAGATGGCACGGTATGAAAGCCATTCTGTATGAGCTCCATTGAAGCTCGGTAAGGTCATGATGGCCTTTGACGCCGAGGGCTGCTGTGTCCACTGTTCTGTTTTCCTGTCGGCTAACGATGCTATAGCGGACGTCAATTCCGTTATGAAAGGACGGAAATCTCCCCCGGTGTTCTCTTCTTTCGAAGGTACTATGTTGTTCTTCACTTCATTTTCTATAGGATTCGGCAGAGTTTCTTGCGTCTGGAGGCCCACTATAACATCGGCATCCACAGGGGGGGGACGTTGCACACGGCTTCTATTTCTATTGTCCCCCTTAGTGGAGTTGTCCCCTTTCGGCGGCTCTGGTTCTGGTGCCTCTTCTAGCCAGGAACGCACGTACTCATTATTTGAGGTTCTATTATCCATATATTCGCCGTCGGAGTCTTCTTCCTCGGCTCTTTGAAGTGCTATTTGAGCAAGTTCCAACTTAATCTTCAATAAGTCTTCACGTGCTCTTGAAATTTTTCTATGGGACCGCGTCGTTCTATTTGTAGTCGACGGCGGCTTGTTATGTTCGTTACGGGCGTCACCCCGGGTAGTCATCGGCATGGTTCGGCTATGGTTTTCTTCTGTTTCCTTTTCTATTGGCTGTATGGTTTGATCTACAGATTTCATTGAGTCATCTGAAGTTTCTTCTGACTGAGTTTTCTGGCTGTGTTTTGAAGTGCATGGTTGTCCCTCAGATCGAGCTCGTACAGGTAGGTCTTTCTTCGGGGCAGGGTGTTGAACTGTTCCTTCTGTGGTGGACGGCGATCGTGGTGGCCGCTCGTGACGAATGCCTGGAGCACTACGGTCTCTGCTTTGTGATCTTGTTAGTGTCATTTTCTATGTTCAGAGTTCAATCTTCAATCTCCGAAACGAGTCTTCAACTTCAGAATTATTTTTCTATGTTCGAAGCTATTTTTCTATCTTCAAACTTCTATAATAATTCTTCAAGAATAAATTTTCAGAGTTGAGGCTTCAGTAATTGTTCTTCTATAATGAATCTTCAGAAATAGATCTTCAGAGGAAAGGCTTCAGAAACAATTCTTCTATGATAAATCTTCAGAGATAAGGCTTCAGGAATGTTTCTTCTATAGTGAATCTTCAGAAATAAATCTTCAGGGAAAAAGCTTCAGGAACAATTCTTCTATGACAAATCTTCTGTGATAAATCTTCAGAGATAAGGCTTCAGGAATGTTTCTTCTATAGTGAATCTTCAGAAATAAATCTTCAGGGAAAAAGCTTCAGGAACAATTCTTCTGTGACAAATCTTCTATGATAAATCTTCAGAGATAAGGCTTCAGGAATGTTTCTTCTATAGTGAATCTTCAGAAATAAATCTTCAGGGAAAAAGCTTCAGGAACAATTCTTCTATGACAAATCTTCTGTGATAAATCTTCAGAGATAAGGCTTCAGGAATGTTTCTTCAATAGTGAACCTTCAGAAATAAATCTTCAGGGAAAAGCTTCAGGAACAATTCTTCTATGACAAATCTTCTGTGATAAATCTTCTATGATAAATCTTCTATGATAAATCTTCAGAGATAAGGCTTCAGGAATTTTTCTTCTATAGTGAATCTTCAGAAATAAATCTTCAGGGAAAAAGCTTCAGGAACAATTCTTCTATGACAAATCTTCTGTGATAAATCTTCAGAGATAAGGCTTCAGGAATGTTTCTTCTATAGTGAACCTTCAGAAATAAATCTTCAGGGAAAAGCTTCAGGAACAATTCTTCTATGACAAATCTTCTGTGATAAATCTTCTATGATAAATCTTCAGAGATAAGGCTTCAGGAACGGTTCTTCTATAATGAATCTTCAGAAATAAATCTTCAGGGAAAAAGCTTCAGAAACAATTCTTCTATGACAAATCTTCTGTGATAAATCTTCAGAGATAAGGCTTCAGGAACGGTTCTTCTATAGTGAATCTTCAGAAATAAATCTTCAGGGAAACAGCTTCAGGAACAGTTCTTCTATGACAAATCTTCTGTGATAAATCTTCTATGATAAATCTTCTATGATAAGGCTTCAGGAACGGTTCTTCTATAATGAATTTTCAAAAATAAATCTTCAGAGGAAAGGTTTCAGGAACAGTTCTTCTATGACAAATCTTCTGTGATAAATCTTCTATGATAAATCTTCAGAGATAAGTTTTCAGGAACAAGGCTTCAGTCTTCTATAATAAATCTTCAGGAATAAATCTTCAGTGAATAATTTTCTATCTTCTATAGCAATTCTTCAAAATTAAATCTTCAATCTTCTATAATTGTTCTTCAGGGATCCCACAGGAACAGTTCCCGGCTGCAGACATCCGGCTCGCAAGGACCAGCAGATGTGCCGGACGGGCGTGATCGATGGACACGGTGAGGTGCAAGGAGTGTGTAAGCCTATCCAAGTGTATACCTATGTATGTGATTAGGCCTCCTAGTCCATGCGGCGCTGACGTCCTGCACCTATAGGCTCGGCTATCTGCAACCGATGACCAGCAGCTATGTTCTTGTGAGGGTCCTGAAGGATTATTTCAATGAAACAGCATCTTGATAAGTCTTCAGCGGATTTCAGGAGACGACTGGCGGACTCTTCAGGAAAAGATTGGTACCATGCCGATGGCTACGACTTCCTATTTTGGCTTGCGCGCTTAGGTACCTCGAAACTTTACCTTACTGAGGACCGCGAATCGTCTCCTGTTTTCAACTTTATTTTCAAGTAATTTTTATTATAAAAATTTCACAAAATCGCTTATATCTAGCTTATATATCTTATGAAATATAACATGTGATATACTGTAAGAATCGTCATTAGACCGCGCAACTTTTGAGATACCTGAAATTCCTGTAAGGCTATTTACTGAAAAGATATTACTGTGTAAACACTAAAAATTCGAATATTTTAATTTTAAAATATTTTGCAAACTAAATTTCTCGAAAACTACTGAAGCTATTTCAATGGTCTTTACAGATATCTCAAGCTGGTCTAATGACCTAGAACAATACGATAGTTTAAATATCGGCACTATGTTTTTCAGGGCGTGACGCGCCCTGAAAACCTAAAACAATAAAATCTATTAACAAAAGTACGGTTGCAACCTTTATAAACTCAATTAAGTGGGTTCTGTAGTTAAACCACAGGTCTAATTTTACGCCCAGGCCTAGGTCTTGTTCTAGGGTACCTGGGCGCACTAACAACACTATAAAAAACAGCTATATAGCCCACTCAATGGTAGTTTATAGGGATGCATTCACAGTTTCAACCTCTGTAAACTCAACTAAGTGGGTTTTGTAGATAAACTACTAGTCTAATACTACGCCCAGGTCTAGGTCTTAGTCTAGGGTACCTGGGCGCACCAACAAAACTATAAAACGGCTTTAAAGCCCACTCAGTTGCTATTTATAGAGACTTACAGTTTTCCTTAGGAAACTTCACTATTTCACTATCACAGAGTTTTAGAACACTTTAGCGTTTTAAATTAACTTTAAATTACACTTTAACGCGTTGAATTTACTTTAAATTCACTAAATAAAACTATATGAACAAATGTCTTTGATTTCACAACTTAGAAACACCGTTTGATTCGCGATCGCACTGACGTGAACTACGACGGTCCCCCGCTACTTGCGCCTATGTGCACAGATAGGGTCTCGTCGCCTACTATGAATTTACGTTAAGTTAAAACAAAATAAAAAAAACCTATGTATCTATTGTTTGGTGACGCTTCGTCGCGAACAGTAGCGAAAAGATTTTTTGTATGTTTGTATGCAATGGATTTATCCATTGCATACAAACATACAAACAATCTTAAAAAAAATACCAACCGATTTTAAAAATTCTTTCATCTATACAAAGCTACATTATCAGCGAATAACATGGGCTTTATTGGCTTCCACGCGAACAAAGTCGCGGGCAGAAGCTAGTAAATTATATAGCGCTACAAGGTTATTGCGCTGTAATAATAAAATGTAACAAAGGAAATTAATGTTCATAGTCAATTTAAGAATAGCAAAGTAACTTATTATATAATATAATAAATAATATATAATATAATAAATAAATAATATAATAACACATTTTTACTATAGATACCTAGGTTTACTTCTAAACCTAGGTATCTATAGTAACAATGTGTAAGCTTGTTTTAAAAAAAGTTAATAATTATAAATTAGGAATGTTACAATGTTATGAATAATGGTTGCATGCAGTTTTTACATTATTATTATAAATCAGCAGCAAGAAATAAAAGGATATTTGATTTTATTTATTTTTTGAAATATAAAAAAACAGGAGAAGTGGCAAGCGGGCGAATCTGTGTCCGCGCGACATGCTCAGTATGAGCCGTTCATAGCACAAATTCCGTCTCCACGAACTAGTGCGCTTGCGACTGTGACCGTGACAGTTTTTATGAATGCCGTGTTGTTCAGTGGTTTCTTGTAAAAACCGAAGCCCTGTAAATCATGGAATCACTTTCCATATTTAAGTGCAAGTATTTTACCGTATTTTTCTTTAAAAATGAAATTGACAAAGGGAAAAAGTGGAGAGGGAAAAAATTTCATGAGTGACAAAGGGAACAAGTGGAGACACAGGGTTCCGATACATTTTAACATACTGGGCACATCTCTTTCTTTCTTATATACATAGGGACTGTACCAACAGAACCCTCTCAACGTCATTCGAATGCCAAAATATCCTTTTATAGCAGTACCTATAAATGACAGTCAGCCCAGCCCTGCCAGAGCTTGTCTATTCTGAAATAACGCGCCACACAACATATTTTCCGTAGTGTATCCACCGTATACTTTATGAGGCTATCTAGCGCGCAGTAGCGCCCTCATCGTTTGTTTGGTTATTTCTTTTATTTTAGAATGAAAATGCAGAAAATAAGCCGGAATAGTTGTGCTCCACAAGTCTATATGTTATTATTACAAATAGTAGCTTTATATTGTTAAGTTTTATTATAATCGTTAAAACGGAAAATAGTGGCCACTTTATTCCGTTTTAACGATTGTAATAAAACTAAACAATTTATAACTACTATTTGTAGTAATAATAATAACGCATAGTCATTCTAAAATAAAAGAAATAACCAAACAAACGATGAGGGCGCCACTGCGCGTTCGGTAGCCTCATAAGCAGTGGGGCGCATCATTTCAGAGTAGGTAAACAAGCTCTACCATCTACCCCATCTTTTTACCACAACATAAATAATAACGTATCATATAGCTTACGCCAACATGACAAAAGAAAAAGACAAAACAAATAATCGTTACAAAAAAAAACGCATTAAAGAAACAAGACCTTAACTTATAAAGAGTTGATCGGAGGTATCGCAAAAATTGCGTTTCTCGCGACCAAAGCCGCTCGTTGGAATGTCATTAAATTTTACGACCTACTTGTGAAGCGGCTGAACTGCAGTCAAGTTAGCTCCTACACAGCTTGTAGGTACGTAAATATGCTCTACTTAACAAAGGTAAGAACCTAAGTTACGTATACTGGTGGTCAAAGAAATCTAAGCATTCGACTAGTTGCCCAGTGAAAATATACAGGGTGACTTTGAAAACATGCGACAAAATTTAAGGGGTTGTTCTACGCATCAATATGAACAACTTTTACTAAGGTACCAACATCGAATTCGCAAAAAAAAAAAACTACCTTCCCATATTATAGTTAAAGGTATTGGACCCTTTTGTAAAAGAAGGTCGGATTTTTTTTGCGAATTCGAAATTGTTCACATAGTAAAAGGCGTGTTCTACACATCATATTGATGCGTAGAACACGCCCTTAAATTTAGTCGCATGTTTTCAAAGTCACCCTGTATACAACTGTAAGTGTAAACAGTGGCAACCTTTTAACGGGTCATTGTACTCATCATTGTGAACAACTTTTACTATGGGACCAAACCTGAAATCGCGAAAAAAAATCAGCTGTTCAGTACATTTATGTTCGTTATTTCGTCAAAATGCACAACAACAGCAACAGCTGAACAGCTGATTTTTTTCACGATTTCAGGTTTGGTCCCATAGTAAAAGTATACATACTCAATTAATAATGATGAGTATAGGTACAAAGATTGACACGGTTTACACTCTGTATTTTTTTTCTTTGTCAAAAGCACCAGAAGCACCAGTAAGGCTCGTAGCTAAATAATAACCGCCGGACAGGTCGATCGAAAGTTAAGCTACACTTGTCGCGGTCGGATCGTGGATGGGTGACCACCTTTATATGGCTTAAGACCCTTGCCTCGGAAAGCACGTTGAACCCGGCTGTCATTCTTGGATCTTTAACAGTCGTTACGGGTCGTCAGAAGCCCGAAAGTTTGACAACCAGTCTTACCAAGGGATATCGTGTTTTCAGTAACTGGGTTGTGGAGGTCAGATAGGCAGTCGCTCCATGTAAAATACTGGTATGCAGCTGCATCCGGTTAGACTGGAAGCCGACCCCAACATAGTTGGGAAAAGGGTAGGCGATGATGCACTGGATTTTCAGCTCTCGGTAATGAGCCGAGCATTGAGAATCCAACAGAGCGCATACCAGAGCGTCTAGAAAACACTGTTGGAATTTCAATTCTCGGCGCTAAGCAAAGCGTTGAAAATCCAGTGCGCGAAAAAGAATCGCCTGTGCAAATCTGTGCTTACCTTACCTCTTAGGAGGGCTGTCGCATTTTGTCTCCTGTCTCGCTCACACGGGACCAAATTTTTAAGATTGTTAAATGAAAAGATGCTTTTTTGAAAAATATAATCTATTTGATTAGCGAACCAGTAAATAATTTTATAGGTACTTTCCTAATTTTAAAAACACATTTCTATATCCTTATCTAATAAACTCACCTCAAAAGTATATTATCTGTTTTTGAGATGAGTTAGGTAAATAAATGCCACAATAAAAATGTGTTTTTAATAATTACCTAATAAATTTATATTAACTACAAGTTCGCTAATTGATTACATTTTTCAAAAAAGCATATTGTGTGATCTTATAATCTCAGCTCAAAACGTATTATCTGTTTTTGATATGAGTTAAAATTTAACTCATCTCAAAAACAGATAGGTAATACGTGAAAATGTGTTTTTAATAATTACCTAATAATTAATATCATTTACTAGTTCATTAATTGATTACAAAAAAGTAAAAAAACATCTTTCCATTTAACATTTTTTTTTAAATTTGGTTATGTGTGAGCGAGACAGGTGACAAAATGCGACAGCCGTGTTAAAGTAAACAAGCTTAAAGCATGCCACCCATTAAAAGCTATTACTGATAAATGTGTCGCATATATTAGTTTTTGAAGTTAATGCTTAAAGTACGCACTCTATATTTAAAATGTGATTACTCAAGGATATCCTTTAAAACTAATGATATGCAATAAAGTAAATATTTATCATTTACGAGGAACGCCCGGTTGTTTTACACAATTTATTTAGCATTACGGCCTGTGCCTACTTGGTTGAGTTATGATGCCTTTGAAAAAACGATGTGTTAGGTTTCTCGAGATCTGTCAGACAGTCGATATGGGCCTTTATAAATTAGGATCGATTTTTCTTACGAAGGTTTGTTTACGGTTCATTACTCAGTTGATGAAGAGTATGAGGAAGTTGTACCTAGTTGATTTACTGTAAGAAATGGTGATAATTAATAATTAAGGCGCTTTCCCGACCAAACGACCTTGAGCGTTCGGTCCTTCTATATTTATGTTCCACTGCTCTGACCCGTTCTATCCCGCTCCCTCCGCCCTTTATCACAGAATTTTTGGTATTATTAAAAAAAAAAGAAAACCGATCTTTTGAATAAAAAAAAACATACTTTATTTAGATTTAAATATCCTGTAGTATAATCTTCAAATTAATAGAACGTCAACTTTCGCAAAAGATGCATGCAAACAATAGATTTTGTATTTTTTTACGAGGAGATTTGAAATTATAATTATAACACATAAAAATAAATAGGAACGTGCAATTTAATGATA
This sequence comes from Cosmia trapezina, assembly GCA_905163495.3. Taxonomy (NCBI): domain Eukaryota; kingdom Metazoa; phylum Arthropoda; class Insecta; order Lepidoptera; family Noctuidae; genus Cosmia; species Cosmia trapezina. Next base: position 19,842,394 of record LR991038.1, on the reverse strand, counting down.
AGATATCGAAAATTAATAATGTGCTTTAAGTAGTTTATTTCTCTTAACTAACGAGTTTTTTACTCGGGGTAGCGCCTTAACAAGCTATGCAGAATCGGTCTTTATTGTTCCTACTGCTGGGACTCAGGCCTCCTCTCTGTAAGTGGGAGGTGCTGTATTCCACCAACCGAGCCCAGTACGTGTTGCTGAAGGTACGAGTAAAAAAGGTCTTCGAATTTTTTGTGATAAAATAGCTATGCAAGTTTCCTCACAATGTTTTCGTTTCTGACTCAATTTGCATCAAATAATTAAAGACCCAAAACCACTCAACATTTTTTGTTAAATAAATAATGTATTTTTATTAAGAAAACCATTACTTCGTATTACTGGAGAGGTCTTATGAGTTGACGAACGTTTTCAAATTAAGGACACAAACATTAACGTCAAGAGTCCTGCTTCAAGATTTAATTGGGTGCCAACCTTGAGAGAAATTGTTCGCCTTGACTTCATTGTTTTAAATTGAATGATTGTGATTGCGTTTCCTCGTCTTTTTATGTTTGTAATGAATAATTATTATCAGTGTGGGTTTATTAATGTTGATGTTCCAATAAGTCTAACAAAAAGAAGATAGAGTAGAAGCTACAGACAGTTATAGTTGAAGATGTAATAAATAAATAAATAAATAAGATAAAGGACCACCGCAACCGCACGGGTCGATCTATCAGGTTAAGCTAGGCTTGCCGTGGTTGGTCCGAGGATGGGTGACCATCTTCAGATACCAGACCCTGCGCTATCGATATCAATACGCTGCGGTCGAGTGCAGCGAGACCTGTCACTCATCTAAGGTCAACCCCATGCATTTTTGTTTTTTTTACCCGACTACGGCGAAGCAAATCAAAAAATAAAAAAACCGGTCAAGAGCGAGTCGGACTCGCGCACCGAGGGTTCCGTTCCGATTTCTGAAAAAGTGTGCTATTTAGAAACATCGTTTTATTTTTCCTGTAATCTTTACATAAACTTCTATCACATAGAATAATTTCAAATTTTTCCCTTTGCAAACTTCGGAGGGGGGGGTAACGGTATTTTTTTTACATTTTTCATCAAAAAACGAAAAATATACGGCCTAAAAAAAATTAAAAAATGTTTAAGAATGTGCAAATAGTGTTCTTTCATATGATACCCCACATCCTAGTAGCTCCACTTTTAATTTTGAAGACCCCCTTTCAGCACCGGTTACAAAAAAAATATAAATATTTTTATTTCTTTCTTATTTGCAAAATAGTTGGGTAAACGTCTTATAAAACTGTTCCAAATTTCAAGTTGATAGCATTAGTAGTTCTTGAGATATTCAGCTGTGACAGACAGACAGACAGACAGACAAACAGACAGACAGACAGACAGACAGACAGACTGAGACCATAAGGGTTCCTTTTTTACCATTTTGGTACGGAACTCTAAAAATCCGGAGTCACACGTCATTTAAGATAAATCGAACAGATTACGTGTGACTCCGGATTTTTAATTTGTCTGTCTTTTTCTAATTTCAGATGAGAATACTTTCTTGTTTCATAATTTTTAGAGCGTGATTTTTCAGTAGTCGGGTTTTAGTTTTTAAATTTACTTTTTATTGGCTTTCCTACTAACGTCATGGCTAATCGAATACTTTGTCTAGGCCCTCTGTTGGTCATTGTAGTCTGTAGGTCCATTTCGATAATTCATAGTAATCAGCTGGAAATTCTGCCTGATACTGTTAAAACACTTCCAGGTCACGAATAGCTAATACAACGTCATTACAACCATAGTCGAAGATATACGAATTAAAAGCTCCTGCAATTATAACGAAAGCAAAACTGCTTGGCGGCCGCAATATATGCAGGTATAGATTCTAAAGAAACGATCCATGCGTCATGTTCGTGAACGGGCGCCGTTAGTAGGGATTGGTCATCTCTTAGCTGCAACGGCTTATTTTAATTTAGTTGTTTTTACATGCTTATAGTTAACTTCCAATGTTCGTATTATCTATCCTTTTCAAAATTTGCAAGTTAAATTTGACCCACTTCCTGGTATTCGATTGAACTGAAATTTGGCATACGTATGTAAAATTGGTGACAATGTTATATTTTATTACCATCGAGCTGATCTGATGATGGAGCCGGAAGATGGCCACAGGAACTCAATAAAAAAGAACGGAACCCTATCGAGTTTGGGCTCGTTTGATTCGTCTTTACAAGGAATCTGGTCCTAGATGATAACCATACTAGTAAAAGCTTTTCTTTGTTGTTAAAAAATTTACTTGTTGGTTTTTACCTTTATATTAGGGACGCTTTTTAACCGACTTCCAAAAGTAGGAGGTTCTCAATTCGTCGGAACCTTTTTTATGTATGTTCCCCGATTACTCGAAAATGGCTGGACCGATTTGGATTTTTCTTTTTTTGTTCGAAAGGGTATACTTCCCAAGTGGTCCCATGATCATCAAGTCAGGATCTGATGATGGGATCCCATGGAAATCGAGGGAAACCCTCAAATTTTATGGGCACACCTATATCGATTTCGGTATTTTTTATAGTAACTCGTGCATTTGCTCTCGGAAAGTACCATTCGGTGAACTGGAACTGATGATGAAGACCTCAGAGGGCCATCGGAAATACTCAATTATATCGAAGTATATCACAGGTTGCGATTCGATTACTTTATTATGGTTTATGCTCGTCAAAATGCATAATGGTAATGGTGACTTCACCATGAGCTCCAGTTCTCCTGGTTCTTACTAGGAGAACTCCTCAACAATTAACTTCCCTGCATCGGGAAAAGCAATATTTTGTAAAACGTGATGAGCAGTTAACATTGGGTTATTGTAACTTAGATAAATTACAAACTGAACCACTAAAAAGTGAAAAATAAAAACTTTTTTACAAAAAAAAAACCGACTTCCAAAAAAAACACTACCGAGTTAAAAATAACTTTAATTTCGGAAGTCGGTGGCAAAAAACTAAAATACAGATCCAAAGACACCGACTTCCGAAATTAAAGTTATTTTTCACTTTGTAGTGTTTTTTTTGGAAGTCGGTTTTTTTTTTAACGTGCACGTCTTTCTACATTGTTCTCACATGTATATTTTCCACATAAATAATATAACCAATATTTTGATTTAAAAGAGTGTCCGTGGAGTTTCTTGCCTGTTTTTCTCCATAGGTTACCTACTACGCTTTGGAATGGGAAACTAGCTCAATCTTTCCGACTGACTGACCCCTTGAAAATTCAAAAGTGACTGTAATTGGTTTATGTCAATAAGTAAATGCGTTGAGTTTGAGTTTATTAAAAGCTCTTAGTACCTACTAAAACATCCACCTCACCTCATTCTAAAATAGACACACTTGTTGAATTTTTAATCTACATTCAATGGCTTTTTCACACCCCACACCGTTTAAATGTTTCCCGGAATAAAAAATATTGTACGTTACTAAATTTGTTTTATGTATGTACTCCTATGACATCAATCGCATCTATAAATGTAGATTTTGTATACATTTACACGTATTACCGTACGTCTATGTATTCAGATTGCAGAATGACGTGACACGATTAATTTTGGCTGTATAAGGCGGTTTTACAACCTCCCGGCAACATTCATCATCATCATCATCATCATCATTTGTACCCTCTACATTTACCATGTACTGAGTGTGAGTGTACGACTCTTCCTTTTGTCATGCCATGCTAACATTACCTTTCACATAAAATAAGGTTATTTTTATAGTGTTTCTAAAATCAAATCAAACCTAACATAGACCTTATATAATTTAAGGGCAGTTCATTATTCTATTCTATTTTATTACTCATTTTACAACCCCAACAAATTAATGTATTTATTGTCTGGCTAGCCTTTTTCCAACTATGTTGGTGTCGGCTTCCAGTCTAACCGGATACAGCAGGTACCAATATTTTTAACCGACTTCTAAAAAAAGGAGGAGGTTCTCAATTCGGATGTTTGTATTTTTTTTTTTTTTATGTTTGTTCGCGCTTAACTCCGTTGCTTGCCAACCGATTTGAAACAATATTTTTTTGTTGGAAAGGGTATACTTCCCAAATGGTCTCATTTTTGTCAAAATCCAGTTCTGATGATGGAATCCTGGAGAAATCGAAGGAACTCTTCAAATATTATACACACCTATAGCGATTTGGGTATTTTTTATAGTAGCTCGTGCATTTGCTCTCGGAAAGCACCATTTGGTGAAGTGGAACTGATGATGAAGACCACAGATGGCTACCGGAACTACTCAATGATAAATATTTCACGGGTTGTGATTTGATTACTTTAATATGGTTGTTAAGCAATTTCCGCTCGTCACACAATGCGTGTGGTGAGTGGTTGTTGAGGAGTTCTCCTGGTTCTTACCAGCAGAACTCCTTAACAATTAACGTCCCAGCATCGGGAAAAGCAATATTTTGTAACATGTGATGAGCAATTGACATTAGACTATTGTAACTTATACAAATTATAAACAGACCCACTAAAAAGCGAGAAATAAAAACTTTTTAAATAAAAAAAACAACCGACTTCCAAAAAAAACACTACAAAATGAAAAATAACTTTAATTTTGGAAGTCGGTGGCAAAAAACTAAAATACAGATCCAAAGACACCGACTTCCAAAATTAAAGTTATTTTTCACTTTGTAGTGTTTTTTTTGGAAGTCGGTTGTTTTTTTTTTTTTAAGTTTTTACATGGAGCGACTGCCTATATGACCTTACAACTCAGTTACTGGATAATACGACACCCCTTGGTAAGACTGGTTGTCAGACCTTCAGGCTTCTGACGACCCGTAATGACTGTCAAAGTTCCAAGAATGACAGACGGAACCAACGGCTTAACGTGCTTAGAGGAGGTCTCGGTATGTAAAGATGCTCACCTATCCACTGACCGATCGAAGTGTAGCTTAACCTGATCGATAGACCCGTGCGGCTATTATTACTTAGCTACGAGGCCCTCAACAAATCAATGTAATAAAAAAATCTTGTCAGTAAAGTCTCTGGAACTAAAAAAAAAGAAATAAAAGAAAAAAAAAAACACACCTTAATATAGGAACACACACATTCGGGATATCACAAACACAATGCCGCTACTTTAAAACGAATCCGAAATCTGTACCTAATATAAAATACAGGATTCACCTGCCAATAACATTTCTTTGTCCAGTAGACGTTGCAGGGGAAAAAGTACAATTTACATCAGTTCATCGAAACGAAGCTATACGAATACCACGATAAAGGTACGATGCAAAAGCAAATATTGAGGAGAATGCAACCTTATTACAAAGCGTAAAGGTGTAGTAAACCTTGATGATGGCAAAATAGATTTGCAGAAGCATAACATTGATGAATCTCCAACCGTTTTAGGAACAGTCGAATCTGACATAAACATGAAGCAAAATTAACATTTCAAATAACACGACATTGTTGTCAAGCAAACACGAGAAAAACGTTGGAATAAAATCAACCTGCTCTGACAAAAGTTGCATTTCGTATTCTCCAACAAAAAAATATTAGCCTTGTTTCGAATGAAAAACCGTTCAAAAATCAAAAAGTGATAAGATGTTTCCTTTTTGTTACATTTTGTGAATTCCATTTGTTTGTTTTGTGACAGTTTTGTTAGCTTTAGTCTGTAAGCTCATCTACATAGTTTTAATGGTTTTATCACCATTCCTCTTAGACAGGATAGTCTATCATAGATCACTTACTTATAGTCCAGTAGACAAAAGAATATGCCCTTCGATAATTCCAAAGTTTTTTATTTTTGCGGAGTGGATTACTTTCGTGAATTCATTGCTATGTACAAAAATGCTAACAGTTTAGAGTTATGCTATAGGTATTAAGTAGGTATTTCCTATTATTTCGTGTTATAACAATAATATAAAATTTAAATTAAAATACTACACTGTTTCTTAATTAGTACTATCTAAAGTATATATTACTGAAAATGCTAACAGATAGGTACTGTGGAACAATGGAAATCTGAAAATGTCCTTTAACTCATTCAATAAAAAATTTAAGTTTTTCAAATCATTTCCTATACACTTAAAGGGATTAGTTATACCTTACAACAAAAGTTCTAACAGCTAAGTAATATGCTTCACAAGTAATTGTATTTTTACTTTGCAATTAGCGAAATATTGAATTTAAGTTTATAAATTTGCGCCCACATATTCGTGATAATAAGCTCTGCTACCATACAAAAGTTTCAACTTGTACGTGCTATGCCTTTTTGTTTAATAAATAAAATACAATTTGGATATTGTGGCGCGCGGTGTAGGTACGACAATTCGTGCAGCGCGTCGCGGTGACAATCAGACCCACACTCACTGCAAACGTGCACGCGGCTACACATCAAGCTATGCATGTCCAGTTTACACTGACCTCTCATTGTAAGGTAATCTTATACAATGCGAGATCAGCTTATACTGGATATGTATAGCTTGATCTGTAGCCGTGCGTACCTACCTCTATTGAATGAGGCGCAAAATCATTTCATTACAGTCACATCTCACAAATGACTAATACGAGTACAGTCAGCGTCAAAAATATCGGAACGAACAGACTGTTCAAAATGATCTCAAAAACTAAGAAAATTAAACTACTCAATTGGGTAAAGCTCTTGTCAGAATTACAGTGTAATATTATCGTATACTGTCTTCATTCTGAAAACAGTCTGTTCGTCCCGATATTATTGACGCTGATCCAATACAGTCAGTTATTTTTTCTGTTCCATTCCGTGACCGTGACTTCGCCCGCGCGTAATTATCAACAATTGTCAAAAATAGTCAAAATCCCGGATTCCGGGATTCACAGATTTAGAGTTCTGATTATAGGATCGAATGTATATTTATGTATTGATCGTCAAAATGTCGTGATTCCGGAATTGATAAATTAAGTATTTTTTTTACCATTACTAGGTAACTTGTTTATCACTAAATTTTCACAGGGGATCATCTACTATGAACAACTTTCACTATGGCATCAACACGTAAATCACGAAAAATAAATCAGCTGGTCGAGTAGGTATTGAGCTTTTGTATCAAACATCGTAATTTTTTTCGTGATTTCAGAGTTGGTCCCATAATGAAAGCTGCTGAAACTGTAAATCCAAGATGGCGGTTGCGAATATTTTCAAATGTTTCGTCATGGGTGTCGTTTTCATTGGTTTCGAGGGTGTTAAGGCCGATAGTGACACTAAAATGTAAATCCAAGATGGCGGCTGCGAATATTTTTTAATTTTTCGTCATGGGTGTCGTTTTTTTGGTTTTCGATAGTGTTAAAGCCGATAGTGATACTAAAATGTAAATCCAAGATGGTGGATGCGAATATTTTCTAATTTTTCGTTATGGGTGTCGTTTTCATTGTTTTCGGTGGTGTTAAAGCTGATAGTAACATTAAAATGTAAATCCAAGATGGCGGCTGCGAACATTATTAAATTTTTCGTCATGGGTGTCGTTTTCATGCTTTTCGAGGGTGTTAAAGCCAATAGTGACATTAAAATATAAATCCAAGATGGCCGGTGCGAACATTTTCAAATTTTTCGTCATAGGTGTCGTTTTCATGCTTTTCGAGAGTGTTAAAGCCGATAGTGACACTAAAATGTAAAGCCAAGATGGTGGATGCGAATATATTCTAATTTTTCGTCAAAGGTGTCGTTTTCATGGTTTTGGGGGCTGTTAAAGCCGATAGTGATGTTAAAATGTAAATACATGATGGCGGCTGCGAACATTTTTAAAATTTTCGTCACGGGTGTCGTTTTCATGATTTTCGAGGGTGTTAAAGCCGATAGTGACACTAAAATGTAAATGCAAGATAGCGCCTGCTTTAAAAATGTTGATGGTTTTTTAATTACTATCATACGTGTTTTCAGGTTGTAACGCGATACGCTGCACTGCCGCAGGGTTAGTTAAGTAGGCATCAGCCAAGCGTCACGCATTTTGACTCCTCTATCGGCTTTAGCACACTTTAAAACCATGACGGAAAATTTTCGCAGCCGCCATCTTGGATTTACATTTTAACGTCATTATCGGCTTTAACACCCTCGAAAACCATTAAAATGACACCCATGATAAAAAGCTTGAAAATTTTTGCAGCCGCCGTCTTGGATTTACATTTTAACGTGGCGTTAAAATGTAAATCGCCTTTGAAACCCTCGAAAAGCATGAAAACGATACCCATAACGAAAAATTTAATAATGTTCGCAGCCGCCATCTTGGATTTACATTTTAATGTTACTATCAACTTTAACACCACCGAAAACCATGAAAACGACACTCATTGAGAAAAATTAGAAAATATTCGCATCCACCATCTTGGATTTACATTTTAGCGTCACTATCGGCTTTAATAGTCTCGAAAACCAAGAAAACGACACCCATGACGAAAAATTAGAAAAGATAGAAAATATTCGCAGCCGCCATCTTGGATTTACATTTTATTGTCACTATCGGCCTTAACACCCTCGAGAGCCATAAAAACGACACCCATGATAAAACATTTGAAAATATTCGCAGCCGCCATCTTGGATTTACAGTTTCAGCAGCTTTCACTATGGGACGAACTCTGAAATCACGAAAAAAATTACGATGTTTGATACAAAAGTTCAATACCTACTCGACCAGCTGATTTATTTTTCGTGATTTACGTGTTGATGCCATAGTGAAAGTTGTTCATGAGTAGAAGATGCCCTGTGAAAATTTACTGATAAAAAGTTATCCTCTAATACTCGTAGTAAAAAAATACTTAATTTATCAATTCCGGCATCCCGACATATTGACGATCAATACAAAAGTAGGTACATTCCATATTAGCCAAAGCCTAAACATAAGTAAATATACATTCGATTCTATAATCAGAACTTAAAAATTGTCGCTCCGGAATCCCGGGATTTTTTCGATACATAAGTGCAATCCATATTAACTAACATCTGCACTTAAGTAAATTATACATTCGATTCTATGATCAGAAGTCAAAATTTGTGAATCCCGGAATTTTTTTGATACAGAAGTGTAATCCATATTAGCCAACACCTGAACGCAAGTACCTAACTAAACATTCGATTCCAAAATAAGAACTTAAAAAGTGTCGTTCCGGAATCCCGGCATTTTCTCGATGTATAAGTGCAATCCATACTAACTAACATCTGAACTTAAGTACTTAAAACATTCGATTCTATAATTAGAAGTCAAAATTTGCCGATACCAGAATTCTGGGATCTTTCAATCCAAAAGCCCACTCCATACTTAGCCAACACCTCAACTTTAGGTTAATACGCATCCGATTATCCGATCTCTAGTAATAATGTAATGTCCCAAAACCCGGGAGATTAATTATAAAAAATAAAAATAAAAAAGCCTTTTATTTCCAGTAAATTTACATTCCTTAAAATCTATGTATGTGTTAGTTTTATTTAGTTCATTCTATGTTATTTATTTGTCTCTTACTTAGTATAATTTTATGTGTATCCTATGTATTATATCATAGTATTTATAGTTAGGTACTTCATTTTTTTATTTAATCTACAGGAACCCCAGAATGGGTGAAGGCCTCCTCCAGTGATGCCCATTTGACTTTGTCTTCAGCTACTTTTCTCCAGTTTGGACCAGCTATTGCTTTTATATTATCTTCCCATCTTGTAATAGGTCTACCTCTTGTTCTTTTGCCTAGTAGGCCATTCCAGAATGTTACTCTTTTGGGAGATTAATTATCCCGGAAAAAATGTTGTCCTAAAGAAGTCTCCACTGTTTGTCTCCGTTCCTCGAAGTTCTATTCCGTTCTTTATTTATTACCAGAGATCGTATGTTCGGACGCATATTTACCTAAAGTTGAGGTGTTGGCTCTATAGAGGAAAAATAGAATGGATTAGATGGGGTATAGGATATTGATAGTAGGAATTATAAATACAACTAGAACTTACTTGTTGTCTCCAATCGTCGTTATGTATTCCGGCAGCCCATAATATGGTCTCTTGTGTCTCTGATCGTCTAACTACAGAAACCTTTATTCGTTTGTCAGAGGAATATTTTTGAACTATTTATTTTTTATACTTGTGAAGCCTGAACATTCTTGTGAAGCCTTGTGTTGTACTTAGCTGTTAGAACTTTTGTTGTAAGGTATAACTAATCCCTTTAAGTATATAGGAAATGATTTGAAAAACTTAAATTTTTATTGAATGAGTTAAGGGACATTTTCAGATTTCCATTGTTCCACAGTACCTATCTGTTAGCATTTTCAGTAATATATACTTTAGATAGTATTAATTAAGAAACAGTGTAGTATTTTAATTTAAATTTTATATTATTGTTATAACACGAAATAACAGGAAATACCTACTTAATACCTATAGCATAACTCTAAACTGTTAGCATTTTTGTACATACTAGAGTAAAATTAGAAAATATTCGCAGCCGCCATCTTGGATTTACATTTTAGTGTTACTATCGGCCTTAACACCCTCGAAACCAATGAAAACGACACCCATGACGAAACATTTGAAAATATTCGCAGCCGCCATCTTGGATTTACAGTTTCAGCAGCTTTCATTATGGGACCAACTCTGAAATCACGAAAAAAATTACGATGTTTGATACAAAAGCTCAATACCTACTCGACCAGCTGATTTATTTTTCGTGATTTACGTGTTGATACCATAGTGAAAGTTGTTCATAGTAGATGATCCCCTGTGAAAATTTAGTGATAAACAAGTTACCCAGTAATGGTAAAAAAAATACTTAATTTATCAATTCCGGAATCACGACATTTTGACGATCAATACATAAATATACATTCGATCCTATAATCAGAACTCTAAATCTGTGAATCCCGGAATCCGGGATTTTGACTATTTTTGACAATTGTTGATAATTACGCGCGGGCGAAGTCACGGTCACGGAATGGAACAGAAAAAATAACTGACTGTATTGGATCAGCGTCAATAATATCGGGACGAACAGACTGTTTTCAGAATGAAGACAGTATACGATAATATTACACTGTAATTCTGACAAGAGCTTTACCCAATTGAGTAGTTTAATTTTCTTAGTTTTTGAGATCATTTTGAGCAGTCTGTTCGTTCCGATATTTTTGACGCTGACTGTACTCGTATTAGTCATTTGTGAGATGTGACTGTAATGAAATGATTTTGCGCCTCATTCAATAGAGGTAGGTACGCACGGCTACAGATCTAGCTATACATATCCAGTATAAGCTGATCTCGCATTGTATAAGATTACCTTACAATGAGAGGTCAGTGTAAACTGGACATGCATAGCTTGATGTGTAGCCGCGTGCACGTTTGCAGTGAGTGTGGGTCTGATTGTCACCGCGACGCGCTGCACGAATTGTCGTACTTACACCGCGCGCCACAATATCCAAATTGTATTTTATTTATTAAACAAAAAGGCATAGCACGTACAAGTTGAAACTTTTGTATGGTAGCAGAGCTTATTATCACGAATATGTGGGCGCAAATTTATAAACTTAAATTCAATATTTCGCTAATTGCAAAGTAAAAATACAATTACTTGTGAAGCATATTACTTAGCTGTTAGAACTTTTGTTGTAAGGTATAACTAATCCCTTTAAGTGTATAGGAAATGATTTGAAAAACTTAAATTTTTTATTGAATGAGTTAAAGGACATTTTCAGATTTCCATTGTTCCACAGTACCTATCTGTTAGCATTTTCAGTAATATATACTTTAGACAGTACTAATTAAGAAACAGTGTAGTATTTTAATTTAAATTTTATATCATTGTTATAACACGAAATAATAGGAAATACCTACTTAATACCTATAGCATAACTCTAAACTGTTAGCATTTTTGTACATAGCAATGAATTCACTATAGTTATCCACTCAGCGAAAATAAAAAACTTTAGAATTATCGAAGGGTAAATGGAAAAAATATTATATCTCTACTGGACTATTATTAATAAACGCGGAGTAAAGGTTTTTGCCAGACTTCAAAAAATTCCAAAATTCATAACAGAAAAAAAAATTCTCAGCAGTCACATACATTTGGGAAGAGTTACCTCCGTATTGAAGTTTTGTAGGACAGTTGATAATTTTTTCGCAATTACGATGTTGGTCCCATGGAAGAAGTTGTTTAGTTTGATGGTCTGCATCACACCCTTAAAACTTACCACACCTTTCTGATACATACTGTATAGAATTGTTCCGTAATACAATGATTGTAATGCCACATAAGTTTTGACAATAAACCAAGGAAAAGTACTTCGGTCCTTGCCTTGGTTGATGAAGGGCCACCGACACGTGCCTAGGTATCTAATTATTTATGCGTTGTTGTTATTTGTTACACGTAATGCAATTGGTTGGAACATTGACAATGAGCTATTTACTTCAGATCATCCACCCATATTGTAAAACCAAAATACAAACAAACTAAGAAACGCTGGCGTGACGATTTGGAGTCATTTGGAGGCTCGAGAAGACAAAACGCAAAGAAAATTTGAAAACTATGGGAGAGACCTTTGCCTATTAGTATGACAAAATGGGTTAAAAAAAAATGATTTTTTGCGACCATCACTTTCATTGCAAACAAGAGTGGACCCAAAAAGTGCCTTGAGGAACTTTTTACAACTTTGAATTTTAATAATTTGTTAAATAAAAGTAAAAAAAAAAATTGTATGGCGTCATCTCCGCAGTTAGCGTAGACACTTGAATCATCAGGGTTTTTTGTGTTAACTTCATCACAGACATAATTTGGCATCGATATCTAAACACGATGAAACAAAAGAAAACAGATTTTTTCTCAACTCATACTTCGTAAAAACACTACCAGAGGCCACTACCAAATGACCAAATGACATACAACACTACCAAATGAGATTACATAATGCACTTTTTTTATAAGTATACATAATTATAATACACAGGTGCAACGTTTTGAAAAACAGAGCTCCTTGTGTAGAAGTTCATCCACCACCACCACCATCTACGGGGTAAAAAAAAATAATTTGATGATTTTTTTTGGGGGTGGTGGCGGGGTCAAAAAAATCATAAAAGTATTTTTTTTTCTTTTATAATGTGTAGATACCGATAACCATCATTACTGTGAAGTTTCACCAGCCAATTTATTTTGACCCTATAGATGGTGGTTGTGGATAAACTTCAACACAAGGAGCTCTGTATTTCAAAACCTTGCACCTGTGTATTCTATAATAAAAAATTGCAATATGTAATCTCATTTGGTTAGGTAATCATATAGCTATGCCGCTGGGGTCGCGGGTTGTCTGAAGGGGTTACCGCGGCCCTGGCATAGGCAACTGAAGGAACACGGGTGGGTTTTAGTCAGTAAAAGTCTGACACGCCCTCCCGCTCCACCCAGAGCGGGAGAAGTTATTTGATGATTTCCCACCCTCAAAAAAAAAAAAAAAAAAACATTTAGCTATACACCTGTATTCAGATTTTTATTCTCTTTACGAGAATAATGACGTTCTTTCCTAGTTTCCTTTACATAAAAAATCTATTTGGGATTTCCTCTGACTTCAAATACAACAACGCGATTGAATTATAAGAACGGGATTTTGTTTAACAATAAATGAAATCTCAATGTTTTCTAAACAAAATTAGTTCTAGTGTTTTTATTATTTAAAGATCTATTGCTATCAAAAAGACGTATAAAAATACTTGTAACATTCAAGAACCAGTGCATTTTATAACGTGTGAAATGATATAATTTAAGTTATAACATTATACACGTAGGAACTTAAATGTGGCCAATGATATAACTCTAGCTTTTTTAATTATCCTAAAATCTAATTATTTTATCACATAATCGAAGCATATACCATATAAAAGTAACAATTTCCAATTGATTAAAGTTAAAACTTTTTTTTTTTTTTTTTTTTTTTTTTTTTTTTTTTTTTTTTTTTTTTTCAAACTACCCTCGGCATACCGCCACGGCAAGTTTGTGCTCCGTGTTATTAAATGTTTTAAAAATAGTAAAACCATTTGAACTGTCATAAAATTAGTACAATTGCAAACTAAACTGTGTTGTGCATAAGTGGAAGTGTTATAAAAACTTAAATACTGCAGTGAACATTAATAATACCTACCTAATATGTATCTCCCATAAACTCGATTCTACTAATTTATCAAGTGTAACAAACTGATATCAGTGTTCAATGTGTAAATGTACAATAAAAACTTAACCTATAAAAGCTAAAAGTGATAAAAAAGCGAATAAAGAAACAAAAAGTAGAACATAGTTTACAAATGAAACAAAGAAAATGACCTTTGGACTTCATTATAACATTTGAATTCGAAACTGAATAGCATTGCAGTATCTATAGTGTAATTTGAACACAACAATCACCGTTCAAATGGCTCGATGCGCGAAGTGTTGACTGAGCGACCGCTCCGCATGAGCAGTATCAAGTTCAAACCCCGCTATCTAAGATCTCTTTTTGTGATTTGTATTGACATAAAAACTTAATATAACATAATAATAATGGAGTATGATTATGTTACATACCGTAAAACCAAGAAAACCGTTTCTTTGAATAATTCTTCGAGCTCAATGTTTGATACTACTGGAATGAGTTTACCTGAGAATACTATGAATGAAGGTGAGAATTACGTCAAACAAATAAATGAGTTAAAAATGGAATTAGCATCCGCACACCAAGAAGTAGAAAATTTGCTAGAGGAAAATCAACAACTAAAATCAGAATTAGAGCACAATAAAACAGTTATAGAAAACTACAAGAAAGTCAGGTTTACTCCTACGCCATCATCCGTGCGGTTAAGCAGCAAGAAAAAACGACAGAAACAGGAACCTGAACAGAAACTGAGTTCAGCTGTTATGAATCAGATTAGAACGAGTTCTCCTATAAATAGTGATACTGAAACAAATTTTGGACTTCAAAATAACAACAACAAATCACGAGGGAGTGTTGCTAAAACAGAAAAAACAAAAAATAAAATATGTCTACTAAGTACTAATAACAAAAACAGGATTTTATCGATTGCTGAAGCGACAATCAAGGGCAATTTTGAATTATGCCATTACATATCACCCCATGCAGGTAATAAACAACTATTTACAGGATTAAACGAAAAATTGTCCACTCTCACAAAACAAGATTATTGTATCATACTTATGGGTGAAGAAGACTTTGTAATGACAAAAAATTACTTCGACCAGATTATTTTTATTCGTGAGACACTGAGAAATATAACACATACAAATGTAATTATCTGTTTGCCTACATATAAGTGTAAAGATTACGTAAACATGCATAACTGTAGGGTTGAAAACTTTAACAACCTTCTATATTTAGACATAATAACACATGAGCATGCTTATATTTTAGATTCCAATAAAAACATATATTATGACTATTCACTGTATAATACAAAAACTGGAATAATTAATGACAAAGGCATTCGCGCCATCTTCAGAGACATAAACGACTATATTCAGGATTTACAAGAGTACGAGTACAAAAACAACGACTTACCGACCAACTTAGAAGAAGAAAGTTTTTTTCTTGACTAATGAGAAATTAATAATATTGCATCAGAATATTGCAGGATTGATCAACAAATCAGACATGCTCTCAATTTGCTTAGAAGAACTTATAGACAGGGAATTAAAAGTTGATATATTGTGCATAACGGAACATTTCATGTCAGAAGGCGATGACACCCATCTACTGATCCCAAACTACAGTTTAGCATCATGTTTCAGCAGAACTAATAGTAAAAGAGGTGGTTCGTGTATTTTAGTCAGAAATGGTCATTTTTGGAAAGAAGTACCTGAGGTTAAGAAATTGTCAACAGCTAATACATTTGAATGTTGTGGAATAGAACTGACAAAGTACAACATCTTAATTGTGTGTATTTATCGTGTACCAAAAGCTACAAATTTGAGTGTATTTTTAAAAAAAATTGACCAATTGTTAAAATATGTAAGTAATAAAAAATATAGCAACATTATATTAGCTGGTGACTTCAATATTGACATCTTGAAAAAAAATAGTGTATGCCTTGATTTTACTTGCTTGTTATTAAATTACAATTTGAAATTAGCCATTAATGAACCTACTCGATTAAAAAGCCAGACTTGCATCGACAATTTCGCACATAATTTTCAAAATCGATGTGGGACAGAAGTGATAGAATTTGCGTTATCTGACCATACGGCGCAACTGTTAAAATGTCCTGTAAAGAATATATACAAAAGTAAATACTGGAAAAAAACACAGAGAGATTATTCAAAAGAAAATATAATGAAGTTCAGATCTTGTTTAGAAAGTTTGACATTTGCTGATGTTTATAATACAGATGACCCTAACATTGCATATAATTCATTTATGGAGGACTTTACATTATTTTATAAACTTTGCTTTCCATGTAAACTTATTACTATTAACATAGGCAGAAAGGCTAAATGGATCTCACGTGGAGTAAAAATTTGTAGTAAGAAAAAGAGGCATCTCTTATGGAAATATAGACGTAAACCGTCTGAAACTAATAAACTTCACTTTATTAAATACAGTAAATTATTTAAAAAAATTACACGACTTACCCAAAGGGCTCAAAATAATTATAAAATCAAAACGTCTGACAATAAAACTAAATCGACATGGCAAATAATAAATAATAAAAAATTAAATGAACCTCGGGATTATCTACATAAAATTAATTTTGATAATAATATAATTACAGATCCAGAATCAATAGCAAATACATTCAATAATTATTTCATTGACAGAGTTGTCCCTATACAAGAGTCGGGAAAAAACGTCACATCAGGCATGCCGAGCCGACAAAAATCAATGTTCATGGCCCCAAGTTTACCGTGTGATATCTTAAACATTATAAAACAACTCAAAAATACTAACAGCGTGGGTTATGACGGTGTATCTACCAAAATAATTAAATCTGTCGGTGACATAATATGCAGCCATTTAAGTCACATTGTGAATTTATGTATCAGTGCGGGTATCTTTCCTGATGGTATGAAAACATCAATAGTAAAACCACTATTTAAGAAAGGAAACAGAGACCTAGTCGAAAATTATAGACCAATAGCGCTGATACCAGTTATTTCGAAGATTTTTGAAAAATATATTTACAAACAGTTATATACGTACTTGGAAAAAAATAATATTCTTTGTAGTGAGCAAAAAGGTTTCAGACAAAATAAGACAATCAATATGGCGGTCTATGATTTTCTGCACACTGTAATGTTGCGAATGGATGAAAGGACTCCCATTTGCGCTGTGCTATGCGATATGACACAAGCTTTCGACTACGTTGACCACACTATTTTAATTAATAAACTTGACACATACGGAGTTAGAGGCAATGTTCTTAAATTAATTGAATCCTATATGTCCAATAGAAGGCAAATCACAGCAATCTCAAGAATAGATCGTACCAAAACAGCGACTACCTATTTTTCTCAAGAACGTATAGTTAAATTCGGTGTACCCCAGGGAAGCGTTTTGGGACCATTATTATTTATCATTTATATAAATGACTTTCCGAAATCTATTGAGCATCCCATGACTCTTTTTGCTGATGATAGCACAGTCGCAATAGCTTGTAAGAATACTGACACCTATGAACTTGACATTAATAATGCTTTATCTTCTATAATTTACTGGTTAGACAATAATAATCTAAAAATTAATTTAAATAAAACACAAATCTTGCATTTTAGTCAAAGAATACCAGTAAGAAATGATATTAATCTCAGCTATAAAGATCACCCTATATGCAGAGTTGGTAATGCCAAGTTCCTTGGAATAACCATTGACGAAAAACTTAATTGGAAAAATCACGTTGAAGTAATCAGTAAGAAAATTAGTAGTTCTTCGTACGCATTGCATAAACTTGCCCCAATCGTAAATACGGATACGTTGCTTACTGCCTATCACGGACTTGTTGCATCGATGCTTAGATACGGCATTATTTTCTGGGGAAACTCTACACATAAAGATATTATATTTAGAATGCAAAAACGATGCATAAGGGCTATGTTCGGACTTAAAATTACAGACAGTTGCAAACCATATTTTATTAAGCATCAAGTTCTCTCACTTCCATCCTTGTATATATTAGAAGCGGTATTATTTGTTAAAAAGAATCCCCAACTGTTTCCGAAGTTTTCAGATGGTTCCGAAAGAAGTCAACGTGATAATCGGAGACTTCGTTTACCTAGTGCTAAAACAGCTCTCATGCGTAAGAGTGTATTCTGCATGGCCCCAAAGTTATACAACAAGGTACCAAAGGCATACAAAGATTTGAATATTAATAGTTTTAATAAAAGCATGAAGAAACTTTTAATAAATAAATGCTACTATAATGTTGACGACTATTTAAATGATGTACAGTCTGCAACAGAAATAAGTAACCAGTGTTGTAGTGTGCGTGACACTACAAAACTGTATTGCTACTGTTAAAACGATTCATTACGTACAGCACACAATGCCCTCACGCACAGATCGCGTTCATGTGCGAGTGAGTGCGCTAATGTCTTCTCAATTATAGTATAACATAATTTCGCGTTGAAAACTTAAGCGTTCGTAGCCCAACGAATAAGGCATTATACTTCTGAGTACTACGGTGTGAGTTCAAATCTCTGAAGTGATGATTCTTTTTGCGATTTATTATTTTAAGCTAAAGCAATTAGAACAATTTTTGTTAAGAAAATGTTTTATTTATTTAAAATTGCTTAAATAAATAAAACCATTTTTAATAAATATCTTTATTTAAAAAAAAGAACATCAAAAGTGAACATGTTTTATTATAAATACAACAATATGTTTAGAACATGCTATTACATCTTTTTATACCATTATATAATATGTATACAACAATGGGCGGAGTGAATAAACATGTCACATAGATAACAAATATAATCTGATCCAGTAACAATAACATCACTCACACACTCCTACCTACACAGTACCGCCGACTTAATTTATTATGGCTAAATATGCTGTGAAAGTATTAAGTATTTCGTTTAGGTATCTATTATAAAATAAAGTCGCTTTTCATGTCTGTCTGTGTAGCCGCGTTGTTCTTCTAACGCCACAGATTTTGATGCGGTTTTCACTATCATGATAAATATTTAACTTATATATTATAGAAACCTTCATGTTTTAACAAGTCGTAAAAACCGTGCGAATCAGGGCCGGGTCGCTAGTTCAGTTATATACAGATATGAATTACCTACATTTTTGAAAATTAAAATTAAAATAAAAACATTTACCACCTGTATCGGGAACAGTAGGTATTATAATTATTACCAACCATTATTAATTATTTCTAGGAAAATAATAGATTTAAAAACGTTAAAATGTCTGAAATTTAAAGGTAGTATATAATATGTATGTTACGATAAGTCGGTGGTGATTTTCGACGAAGACATTTTTCATCAGTAATTATGACGACATTGTTTTGTCAATCGAAGTGCCGATATTCCGCGATTTTGACGGTGCACGGTATATAACAAAATTTTACGCGTCGGTTTGCAACATGTCAAACCGTCTGCTTGCAGGTGGTTCCGTACAGTTTGCATAATGACGTTGTGTGCTGCTGCTGTTATGCTGGTCTAAGCGAATGGATCTGATGTATGGGTGGCAACAATCTCACGCACGATGCCGAGGCGAAACATTTGTGTAAGCCAATGGTGTCGGTCCAGGCAGGCGACGGTTTATTTCGCTTGTCTCAGTGACAATGCACCCACAGTCAAACGGTTTTTCTCTACAAAAAAAAAAGTGAAAATATTAGGTCTAAACATACACCTCCCAAATTATAAATTAAGAAATAAAAGTTACACAATATAAATACAATGCAGAGAATATATATTTATATACTTAAATACAATTGATATATAAGGCTAGTGGTCAGTAATAATAAAAATTATAATACGATAAAATGGAAATAAAAAGGCAGGGCGAGTGACCTAGGAAATACATAATATCATACTTATAAAAAATAAAAAATAATATAATATAATAATGACACAAATAAAAAAAACAAACAACAAATAATATAATATAATGATGATTTTTTATTTTTTCTAAAAAGTATTAAACAATATTATTATACTTTATTTAGAATAGAAATCCTTTGTTTAATTACCATACATGCAATTTACATTTTTAAATATTTTAGATAAAAAATGAAATCTTTTAAAATTGTATTTTATTATTATTATCTAATCATTTACAAACATATTCATTATTTTTGAATATTTTATTACAAAACACAGATAAAAAACTATTACTATAATACTGTGTAAACCAATAATGGAAATGATCAAATAATTATCGATATAATGAGTGGCTATGCAGTTAACAAAAATTGTATTTATTTGTTAACTGCATAGCCACTCATTATACTAAATTCAACTATTCCGATGTCATTTCCTATTAGATTCAACTATTCATATCCACAATTCGTTAAATGAGATACAACAGACAATCATAATAAAATTACTGGGTGGGATCACGGTGACATAATAAATTAATACATTCTAATAATAATTTCACTCACCGATAGCATTGGGCGCCTTGCGATTTCACTAATAGAAATATTTTTTTTCTCATGCAAAACAATAATCTGAGCTTTTTGAAATCTTGTTAAATGATGCATGGTCTAAATTAATCAATATATCACAATCACAAACTTCAAGTGCAAAAGAAAGAGTATAATGTGTAGTTGCTAATGCAGACTGACTACATAAGTTCACAATTAAAGGCAGGAATATATTTTTAAAGCGGGTAGTTAGCTTCTAAACTGGGAAATAATTTTAAGTAGGCGAGAAACTTGTGGTAGATTCTCAAACTGGTCAGAATATCGCTTTATTCAGTTAGTATATTCATTTTAAATTACAAAATCTCAAAAATAATATTTTAGTAAACTCGAGGCTCGAACTCAGATCATTCTGTCACTGTAGGTTGAATGCTTACCTGTTGCGCCACGAGAGCAACTATCCTACATTGCGAAATTATGTTACACTATCATTTAAAAGACGTCAGCGCACTCACTCTATGAATGGGATGTGTGCGAGGCTGTCATTGTGAGCAGTACGTACAGTAGGATATAGTTTTGTAGTGTGCGTGTCTGGTTACTTAATTCCTTTGGCCTGTGTACTTTAGACATTTGTTACTTTTTTATTTTTACTATTTTTGCTATTATTATTAACATGATGTATTTTATTAACTTATTAACCTTATAAATTTTGGACTTTATTATTATATTATTATTGTATTTGTACGCCTTTCTAGGCAAAACATGTTGAAACTTCTTTTTTTTTTTTTTGTAATCGTTCCAACTGATGTTAAACCTACACATGTTTTTGACAAATAAATATATCTTATCTTATCTTATCTTATCTTATCTTAAAACATCAAAAAAAAATCGCAGTAATAAAAAAGTTTTTTAGTTATTTTTCTCAAAACGAGGTATTTTGACTTATACCACTTTTCACTAAAGGTACAGAATTATTTTGGGATTTTCTTGACTTGGTCTGCGGTGTCGTCAATTTTATTCATTACTATTATAAAAACCGGTCAAGTGCGTGTCGGAACTCGCGCAGTGAAGGGTTCCGTAGTTCAAAAGAATTTATCCCAAAAACAAAGTTAACATTGGAGCCCAAAAATTTTTTTTTTATGTCAAAAATTACAAATTCTCAATTTTCGGGCTTTTTCCTTTACTTGTGCTGGGAGACCTTGCTTCTTGCCAAATGCCATTATTCTAGGTCAATGGGAAGTAGGTACCCTTTAGGTTTTGATTTACTTGCGACAGTTGCGAGTATCAACATGTGTCGCAAAAGGCCGTATTTTTTTATTGCGTTGACTTAGACGCTTGATTTTTTTAAAACTCTAAGGGTCAATTTATAGATTTACGTATTTAATATTAATTTCAACTTGATATATCCGTGTCCTTGAGAAAAAGAGTCTTGACAGACTGACAGACTTGAACGTTTTTTTTATGTGATAGAATTACAAATTAACAATTTTCGGACTGTTTCCTTTATTTGTGTTGTATGACCTTGCTTCTTACCAAATTTCATGATTCTAGAACAACGGGAAGTACCCTATAGGTTTTGATTTACTTGCGAGTATCAAATTATCTCGCATAATGGCCGTATGTTTTTACCTATTGCATTGACTTAGATGCTTGAGTTTTTAGGACTTCAAAAGACCACAGACCTACGTATTTGTTATTAATTTAAACTTGATACTTCTACGCGTTCCTGAGAAAAACGGTCTTGACAGACAGACAGACAGACAGACGGACAAACAAGTGATCCTATAAGGGTGCCTTTTTTCTCTTTTGAGGTACGGAACCCTAAAAAATCGGTCAAGAGCGAGTCGGACTCGCGCACCGAGGGTTCCGTTCCGATTTCTGAAAAAGTGTGCTATATAGAGACATCGTTTTATTTTTCCTGTAATCTTTACATAAACTACTATCACATACAATATTTTCAGATTTTTTTCTTTGCAAACTTCGGAGATGACGGGAGGAACGGTAATTTTAGGGTTCCGTACCTCAAAAGGAAAAAACGGAACCCTTATAGGATCACTCGTGTGTCTGTCTGTCTGTCTGTCTGTCTGTCCGTCTGTCACAGCCAATTTGCTCCGAATCTAATGAACCAATTAAGTTGAAACTTGGTACACATAATATGTGTACCAAGTTTCAACTTAATTGGTTATTATGTATTTTGGTAACCCAAACACGGACATGTAACGAATTTTGAATATAGGGGTCCCTTTTGGGGGGAAAATTAGTACAATTAAAAAAAAAGTTTTGCAAACTGTACAGTGTGACATATCAAATAAAAGGTCTTACTGTCAGGGTCTCAAATATATTTTTTTTTATAATTTTAAAATAAATTGTTTTGAAGTTATTTAAGAAAATAGACGAAAATTGACCATTCCCCCCCCCCTTATCTCCGAAACTACTGAGCCTAAAATTTTGAAAAAAATACAGAAAATAGTTCTATACCTATAGATTACAGGAAAACCTATAAGAAGTTTATGGTCTTGTAAATCTATATATATAAAATTCAAAGTCCTGACTGACTCATTGACTGATAATAATCAACGCACAGTCCAAAGCACTGGACCTAGAGACATGAAATTTTGAACATATAAACCTAATATAGTGTAAACATCCATTAAGGAAGAATTTTCGGAAATTCCATCCCTAAGGGAATATAATAGGGGATGAAAGTTTGTATGAAAAATCTTATCTCTTGAGTTATTAGACTTGAAACTTAGCACGAATATTCATCTAAGTTAACTATAAAATTAATCACTTTTAGTTTTGCTAAACTACCCCCTTTTTTGTGGATGGGAAATCATCAAATGACTTCTCGTTCTCTGGGTGGAGCGGAAGGGCGTGTCATACTTTTACTGACTAAAACCCACCCGACCCCCACCCGTGTTCCTTCAGTTGCCTATGGCAGGGCCACGGTATCTCTTTCGAACATCCCGCGACCCCAGAAGACGGCATTGGTGAGTGTCAAAGTTTTTATAGAGGAATTTTGGAACACGCGGTCCGATTTACTGAAAACTCAGATTTTGTACAAACTTGAGACCAAAAATGAAGACTAACTAACGTGTATCAGGGTTTTCCAAAAATCTACCCCTAAGGGGTGAAAAGGGGTACTAAATTTTACAGCGGAGGATTTTATTTGGGATTGATTAACTTGAAAATAAACTTATAATTTTGTTGTTTATAGGTTATGTATTAGTTTTCTCAACAGAAGATACCTTTTGATTTTGATCTACATCACTTGAAAATTGGTGTAAATAATGTTTGAGACAAGTTATGGAAACATCCCAGACGATTTTTGAAATTCTACCCCTGTGGGCGTGGAAACAGGGATACAGTTTATATGAAAAATCTTATTAATTTGGTTAATTAACTTGAAACTAAGCACAAATACTTGCTTATGTAAGTAATAAAGTTTGTCATTATTAGTTTTTCAAAACTACCCCTTAAATGGGGTTTGGGGATGTTAAAGTTTGTATGCAAGAATTTTAAAGCGCAGTCCATGAAATCAGACATCCACGCGGGCGAAGCCGCGGGCAGTCTAGCTAGTATCTCAATATTGTGCGTACAAACTTACTAAGCCTCCGCTGCCCGTCCGTCCGTCTGTCCGTCTGTCACAGGGCTGTATCTCACGAACCTTAATAGGTAGACAGTTAAGATTTTCACAGATTGTGTATTTCTATTACGACTATAACAATAAATAATAAAAATAAAGTACGTAAAGTTAAAATTGAAGGGGGCGGTGCCCATACAAAACTTTTCATTTTGAAAAAAAAAAATTAACCTGTGTGTGGGTTGTTACTGCTAGAACCCATCAAGTAGAGTACAAAGATACTTTTATTTTTTTATCTTCTGAAATGAAGAAATAGGGAGCCGTAAAAGTTGTCAATTTTATACCATTTTTGTACGAGCTCTATTATAATGTACCTTATACTGTATTTAATCAACAAATACTAAAAACGGCGATTCATAAGGTATTTTTACAATATGGTCGATTTTCTGCAACTGCAAAAAATAACCTTGTAATTCACAGTATCATTATGAAATACAAAGTTATCTTTGCGATTGTTAAACATTATAATATGGTACGGAACCCTTTATGTGCGAGTCCGTCTCGCACTTGGCCGGTTTTTTTTTTTACATTTTTCATCAAAAGAATACAGGCTAAAAAAAAAAAAATGTTTGAGAATGTGCAATCAGCGATCTTTCATATGATATCCCACATGTAATAGTATCCCCACTTTGAATTTTTAAGACCCCCATTCAGTCCTAGTTGCAAAAAAAAGTATAAATACTTTTGTTTCTTTCTTATTTGAAAATAGTTGGGTAAACGTCATTTAAAACTGTTCCAAATTTCAAGTTGATAGCATTAGTAGTTCTTGAGATATCCAGCTGTGACTCCTACTGTGGGTTCCTTTTTTACCATTTTGGTACGGAACCCTAAAAATGAAGTAGGTACACCAGCAACAGCACGGGTAGGCGATGCGATGCGACGAGGTGAGTCAGAGGAGCAAGAAATTTCACGGGACGAAGTCGGGGCCAGAAACTATTTACGTCTTAACTCGAGTGTAAAACCAATTGCATCGGTTGTAAATCTAATCAGCTCATGTCACGATGCACATCTGACATTGTTCTATTTGTGCAGGCTCATCCGTGACATTGTAACACATTTGTAAGTAGCTACGAGTAACTACTCATCTTCATTCTTATCAATATGAGTTGAAATACATACCTAAGCTATGTAAAGTCAGGTAAATTAATTATTAGGCAAATTGACGGATTAGCCGCACAATGCCACATTCGCAATATGTCACATTCTCAAATTGTTATATTCTCAGAACACCACATCGCAAAACGTCACATTAGCAAAATGTCATTTTCGCAAAATACCATTTTCGCAAAATGCCTTTTCGCAAAATGTCATTTTCGCATACTTAATGTCAAAACGAAAAAAAAATCAAATTTTTGAGAATGTGTCATTTTGATAGTGTGGCATTTTGCTATTTGCATTTTGAGAATGCCGAATGCCGTTCTCCGTGGGATCTTGCAACTCAAACGAGTACTTCCCGATTACCTATCCGGCTGAAACTTTCACCATGACCTGTCTGTTGCTCCCAGCATTGGCTCCGGACCAAAGGGGTCTACTCCATAAATCCGACCGTTCACCCGTCCGTCCGTTTATCCATCCGTCTGACTTAACGATCCATCAAAACAAGTGTAAAAGTAAAATTTTTCGGACGGGCAAAAACACATCGGGGGTAGGGACAACTGTCGTATCGTGTTGCCATTCATACTTCGATCGGGCCCCAAACCAATCATCCATCCGTAAGTGATACGGAGTAGGAAACGCCCGTAACGTTGGCCGAAACTACGGGCTTCGTACTTAGGGAGTAGACCCCCTGGGAACTGCTCAACGGTGAACAGAAATACACGATTTTTTTGAAATTCTTTTTATGGCGCATAAACGTGGTTTTCATTTTTTTTTTAATCTACATTATATATTATATCAATGAATAGTTCTGTTCCTAAGAGGAGCTGGTGGCTAAGTAATAACAGCCGTACGGGTCGAACCATCACGTTAAGCTACACTTCGATCGGTCAGTGGATAGGTGACCATCTTTACATACCGAGACTCCTCCGTGCCTCGGAAAGCGCGTTAAGTCGTTGGTCCCAGCTGTCATTCGTGGATCTTTGACAGTCGTTACGGGTCGTCAGAAGCCCGAAAGTCTGACAACCAGTCTTACCAAGCGGTATCGTATTATCCAGTTACTGGGTTGTGGAGGTCAGATAGGCAGTCGCTCCATGTAAAATACTGGTGTTCAGCTGCATCCGGTTAGACTGGAAGCCGACCCCAACATAGTTGGGAAAGGCTGGGTTGGGTTGGGTTGAGTCGCCTCATTCTGCGAGCACGTCATGTCCCAGAAGGAGGCGGCGGAGCGCGCACGGGAGGACGATCCTCACGCGGCGCCGCTCCGACGACGGAGAAGGGGTCGAAGTAGACGTCAGTATGATAGTCATCTCCGACTCCTCCCAGGTGGAGGCCAGCAGGCAATAGGTGTGGGGGCACCTTTGCCTGTATTGCACAGGCCTCCACCAGTGTCGGACGGGAATGGCCAGGTGTTCCCGGCCATTCCCACAGTCCCCCAACGTGGGGGGCATGCGGGGCCCGCCAGCTAGGCGGGCATGCGCCGGGAGGGTTGTGGAAGTAAAGGTTGAGCCGGTTTCCCATGGCCCTCCCATCACGGCGATGTGGGAACACCGCTGAGTTTTAGTGGGTATATTGTCATTCCGACAGGAGTCCCACATACCCCGTCTCGTCCCCCACGTGCGGGGATACGTAACGCATTTCTCAACGTCAAAAAAAAAAAAAAAAAAAGGTTGGGGTTGGGTTGGGGTTGAGTTCTGTTCCTAAGTATGCATAGTTTGTTTTTCTGTTTATCCATGGTAATGATATGAAATCTACTGCAGTACCTAGTTTCCTTACTAGACTTACCTAATCAGTTCAGTTCTTACTTCTTCCACTTGCTACAGTTCTTTGTCAGCTCTCTTTTCAACGGCCATTAATCATCCATGGGTGATTTTTAGGGTTCCGCACCTCAAAAGGAAAAAACGGAACCCTTATAGGATCACTCGTGTGTCTGTCTGTCTGTCTGTCCGTCTGTCCGTCTGTCACAGCCAATTTGCTCCGAATCTTATGGACCAATTAAGTTCAAATTTGGTACACATATGGATTTCTGTGACCCAAACACGAACAGCCAAAGTAAATATATGAATTTTGAATATGAGAGTCACTTTTAGGGGGAAAATAAGAAAATTAAAAAAAAAGTTTTGTAAACTGTACCGTGTGACATATCAAATGAAAGGGCTTACTATGAGGGTCTCAAATAATTTTTTTTTATAATTTTAAAATATATTGTTTTAAAGTTATTTAAGAAAATTGACGAAAATTGACCATTCCCCCCCCCTTATCTCCGAAACTACTGAGCCTAAAATTTTAAAAAAAATATAGAAAATAGTTCTATACCTGTAGATTACAGGAAAACCTATAAGAAGTCTGTGGTCTTAAAATAACATGGTACATCTATATATATTAAAAAATCTATGTCCTGACTGAGTCACAGACTAATATATCAACGCATAGCCCAAACCAATGGACCTAGAGACTTGAAATTTTGCACATAGATACCTTATTTAGTGTAAACATCCACTAAAGAAGGATTTTTGGAAATTAAATCCCTAAGGGGGTAAAATAGGGGATGAAAGTTTGTATGAAAAATCCTATCCCTTGAGTTAATAGACTTGAAACTTAGCACGAATATTCATCTAAGTAAATTATAAAGTTTATCATTTTTAGTTTTCCTAAACTACCCCCTAAGGAGGGATTGGGTGTGTCAAAGTTTGTATGGAGGAACTTTAACACGCGGTCCGATTAACTCAAAACTCAGTTTTTATACTTGAGACCAAAAATTAAGACTAACGTGTATCAGGGTTTTCCAAAAATCTACCCCTAAGGGGTGAAGAGTTAATTTTATAGCGGAGGATTTTATTGGGGGCTTGATTAACTCTAAAATTGGTGTAAATAATGTTTGAGTCAAGTTACGGAAACATACCAGACGATTTTTGAAATTCTTTATCTGTGAAAACAGAGATACAGTTTATATGAAAAATCTTATTAATTTGGTTAATGAACTTGAAACTTAGCACAAATACTTGCTTAAGTAAGTAATAATGTTTGTCATTATTAGTTTTTCAAAACTACGCCTCAAATGAGGTTTATTGATGTTAAAGTTTGTATAGAAGAATTTTAAAGCGCAGTCCGATTAAAAAAGTGGTACTTAAGTCAAGTTAGGAAACTTGCCAAACGAATTTTCACTGATTTTGACGGCATATAGGTGATGTTGTAAGGAGTAACTTAGGCTATTTTTATTTTAGAAAAATAATTAGGGTTCCGAGCAAGAAAATTAAAATCCATGAAATCAGACAACCACGTACAGCCCAGTACAAACTTACTAAGCCTCCGCTGTCTATTACGGCTATAAAAACAAATAATAAAAATAAAGCAAAATTTAAGGGGTCGGTCCCCATACAATCAACTTTTAATTTTGAAAAAAAAAAAAAAAAAAATTTAATCTAGCATGTGGGGTGTCATCGTCTAGAACTCATTGAGTAGAGTACAAACATATTTTTTTATCTTTTAAAATTAAGAAATAGAGGGCCGCAAAAGTTGTAAATTTTAGACCATTTTTGCACGAGCTCTAGCGCAACAATTCAACAAATTAGGAATTTGAAACTTCTTTATAACATGTAGGTACCATGAATACTGTATTTAATCAACAATACTGAAAACGGCGATTCATAAGGTATTTTGTTTAAACATGGGTGATTTTCAAAAAATAACCTTGTAATTCACAGTATCATTATACAATAAGTAAAAAGTTATCTTTGCGATTGTTAAACATATAATATGGTACGGAACCCTTCGTGCGCGAGTCCGACTCGCACTTGACCGGTTTTTTTTAGAATAAATGGAAAATTACATATTTTTTTCACTAATCTATATACATACTTAATATTATAAATTCGAAAGCAACTCTGTCTGTCTGTCTGTCTGTTAACTTTTCACGCCTAAACCACTAAACGGATTTCGATAAAATTTGGCAAGGCTATAGATGGTATCCTGGGGACGGACATGGCTACTTTTTTTTTGAAAAATAATCCTACGGGGTTGATATAGGGATGACAGTTTGTACGGGAAACTCAGTATTTCTTAAGTTAGGGATATGAAGATTCAAATGTATGGTTTTGGTAGGAAATAAAGAAATATGCCGTTCAGCGTTTTTGAAAAATCATCCCCTAAGGGGGTAAAATAGGGGTTGATTTTAAAATTTACAAAACTGCACGGATTTTGATAAAATTTGGCAAGGCTATATACGGCATCCTGGAGAAGGACATAGGCTACTTTTTGTCTTAAAAAAATGATCCTACAGGGGGTGATATAGGGGATGAAAGTTTGTATGGGAAACCCAGAACCACTGTTAAATTTTGGTGAGGCTTTAGATGGTGTCCTGGCGATGGACACAGGCTACTTTTTTTCAAAAATAATCCGACAGGGGGTGATATAGGGCATGAAATTTTGTATGGGAAACTCAGTATTTCTTAAGTTAGGGATGTGAAAATTCAAATGTATGGGTTTGGTAGGAAATAAAGAAATATGCGGTTCAGCGTTTTTGAAAAATAATCCCCTAAGGGGGTAAAATAGGGTTGATTTTAAAATTTACAAACTGCACGGATTTCGATAAAATTTGGCAAGGCTATATATGGCATCCTGGGGAAGAACATAGGTTACTTTGTGTCTTATAAAATGATCCTATAAGGTATGAAAGTTTGTATAGGAAACCCAGAACCACTGAACGGATTTCGATTAAATTTTTGTAAGGCTATAAATGGTATCCTGGGGAATGGGGATGGATACAGGTTACTTTTTTTTTTAAGTAATCCTACAGGGGGTGATATAGGGGATGAAAGTTTGCATAGGAAACCCAGTATTTCTTTGTTAGGGATATGAAAATTAAAATTTATGCGTTTGGTAGGAAATAAAAAAACATGCAGTTCAGCGTTTTTAAAAGTATGGGGTTGATTTTAAAATTTACAAAACTGCTCGTATTGCGATAAAATTTGGCAAGACTATATATAGCATCCTGGGAAATGACATAGGCTACTTTTTGTCTTAAAAAATAATCCTGCAGGGGGTGATATAGGGGACGAAAGTTTCCATGGGAAACCCAGCATTTCTTAAGTTAGGGAGAGGGGAAGGGGGTACAATAGGGGTTGAATTTAAAATTCACAAATAATATTAAAATGTTTGTATACCTACCTATTTTTAAGAGATTTAAGGTATCGGAAATGTAGTCATAGTTCGTATCTTGAGGTAACATTTAGTCTTGAGGTAACAATTAACTTATGAATGAGTGGACACTCGGTCAAAAGTTATTTCTTATTAGAGCGTGACTGGAATAATACATTTTAACTTAGTAAACAAAGTCCCCCCGCCGCTTATGTCTATCTGTTTGAATGCGATAATGTCAAAAAGAACGGAACGAACGAACGAACAGATTTTCATACGGTTTTCACCAATGAACGGAGTGATTCAGTGTATAATTCATTAAGGTTTTGTGTAAATTGGCTGAAGCATGACGACGATTGTTGAAGATGTCGGAAAAAATCATGCCGACTTCCCAGTCGGCACCATGCACGGTAACGATATATCGTAGCGATTTGAGTTTGCACAGTTATATCGGATGCCCCTATGTTTTCCACATGAATGTTCCCATGGGATATTTTCCGACATCCACGCGGGCGGAGCCGCGGGCAAAACTAGTCCATATATATAAAAGAAAGTTGTGTTAGTTACACTATTTATAACTCAAGAACGGCTGAACCGATTTGGCTGAAAATTGGTGGGGAGGTAGCTGAGAACCAGGAGACGGATATAGGATACTTAAAAAAAAAACGGATAAAACGTGGTATAACAACGGCTGGACCGATTTAGATAAAATTTTGTGTGTATATTTGACTGGATTCCTGGATGGTTCGAAAACACAATTGGACCCGGTAGGTGGCGCTGCAGTCGGGTTCTAGGATCGTTCAGACAGGAAAACATCTGACGGGTCCGCTAGTATCATCTATATATATATATATATATATAAATAAAAAGAGAAGTCCTGACTGACTGACTGACTGATTGACTGACTCATCAACGCGCAGTCCAAACCCCTAGCCCTAGAAAGCTGAAATTTTGCACAGAGGTTCCTTTTATAATGTAGACAAGGAATAAGGAAGGAGTTCCCGGTAGTAGGTTCCGACATCCATGCGGTTGAAACCGCGGGCAAAAGCTAGTAATAAATATGCACAAATCTAAGCACAGCGCGGCCACGATGCACATTTGACATTGTCCCAATTACGGAGCCTCAGCCGTGACATTGTAACACATTCTGTAAGTGTACCTACGTAAAATATTCACGACGCACAACGCCTTGGCGCATCGGAGATGTTACATAACTAGCTATGCATCCTGGCTTTGTGCGGATGTAGATTTGTGAGATAAATAACATGGAAAATTCGGAAAAAAGTTGAAAATTAGAAAAATGAAACGTTGGTGGGCTTTTGCTGATTATTCGTCAAATTAAAACTATATAGGCGAGTTATGAGGTGTGCCTTATTTTACGTGATTCTGATTGAATTATTGTCTATTTTCATCATCTTATGATGACAATATATTGGAGTGGAGCTCGTGGCTAAGTAATAACAGCCGCACGGGTCGATCCGTCAGGTTAAGCTACGCTTGCCGGGGTTGATCAGTGGATGGGTGACCATCTTTACATATCGAGATTCCTCCGTGCCTCGGAAAGCACGTTAAGCCGTTGGTCCCGGCTGTTATTCGTGGATCTTTGACAGTCGTTACGGCCTTACGGGTCGTCAGAAGCCCGAAAGTCTGACAACCAGTCTTACCAAGGGGTATCGTATTACCCAGTTACTGGGTTGTGGAGGTCAGACAGGCAGTCGCTCCATGTAAAATACTGGTATTCAGCTGCATCCGGTTAGACTGGAAGCCGACCCCAAACATAGTTGGGAAAAGGCTAGGCAGATTTTATGATGACAATATATTAAATACTAGCTGTGCCCCGCGACGAAGTCATCATATTTTAATAAAACTCCCTGATCCCCCGACCCGCCGCGTTGTATCGCCCGCCCGCGCGCTATTACTTCGTTTTCGCTTAGCGTTCTTTCACTTCTACGACTTTTTTTTCTTTTTGCTTGGGTTCTAAGGGTCGTAGCTTGATGTTAAATAGCCAACCATCCTCGAGAATTGGCTAAATAAAAAAAATATTTTTTGCAAATCCGACTCACAATTCATATTACACAATTCACAAAGTTAAGTTAAGTTCACAATTTCGTAGGTTTTATTTTTTTGCGCGAAACCCTAATTCTGTTTCCTAAATAAAACTAGACTAATTTACTCCTTATAACATCAGCTATCTGCCAGCACAAGTCCCATTAAAATCAGTCCAGCCATTTTAGAGATTAGCCAGAACAAACAGACAGACAGACAAAAATTTTAAATACAGTTTTTTTGTTATAAGTATCGTATACTTTCTTATCATTTCTTATACATTTTGTAAAAAGCTGTTATTTTGACATTACAAACAGAAACTTCAATTTCATTTATTTGTATAGATAATCTGAAAAAATAGATACCTATTACCAACACTACCAAGAGAAACACATGAATTGGTTGCACACACTGTTAGTTGCAAGAATCTAGATAGGTACAGGGAGAATAAAATCACCATCCAAAAAATTATAAGATCTTAGGTGAAAATAATAACAAAACGTGTTTTTAGGGTTCCGTACCTTATAGGATCACTTGTTTGTCCGTCTGTCTGTCTGTCTGTCTGTCTGTCTGTCAGTCTGTCAAGACCCTTTTTCTCAGGAACGCGTAGAGGTATCAAGTTGAAATTAATACCAAATACGTAGATCTATGGTCCCTTGGAGTCCTGAAAAAATCAACCTTCTAAGTCAACGCAATAAAAATATACGACCATTTATGTGGCACATTTTGATGCTCGCAAGTAAATCAAAACCTATAGGGTACTTTCCGTTGACCTACAATCATGAAATTTGGTAAAAAGCAAGGTCATACAACACAAATAAAGGAAAACGTCCGAAAATTGTTAATTTGTAATTCTATCACATAAAAAAAATGTTCAAGTCTGTCAGTCTGTCAAGACCATTTTTCTCAAGGACGCGTAGAGATATCAAGTTGAAATTAATATTAAATACGTAAGTCTATTGTCCCTTACAGTCCTAAAAAAATCAGGCGTCTAAGTCAACGCAATAAAAAAATACGGCCATTTTGCGACACATTTTGATACTCGCAACTGTCGCAAGTAAATCAAAACCTATAGGGTACTTCCCGTTGACCTAGAATAATGAAATTTGGCAAGAAGCAAGGTCTCTCAGCACAAGTAAAGGAAAAAATCCGAAAATTGTGAATTTGTAATTTTTGACATAAAAAAATTTTTTTGGGATCCAATGTTAAGTTGGTTTTTAGGATAAATTCTTTTCAACTACGGAACCCTTCATTGTGCGTGGTGCGACACGCACTTGGCCTTTTTTTTTCTTTTAATACGAGTATCATTGAATAGAATATAATATATTTATTTATTTGCATAGAATGTAAGTAATACAATTACTTACAATTGAGTAAGTATACTACACTAAAATATTGAAATATGGTATCACAGCGTTGTCTAAAATGTATGTACGTTTGTGGATACCACCCAAACGAACGCGGCAAGTAGTATTCAAGGTTTGACTTCGTAACCAAGCTGTATTGATAATCATCATCATCCACGGCCCGACTTCACCCACTGCTGGGCATAGGTATCTCTTTTCTTGTGCCAATCCCCACGCTCCTGTGCCCGCCTCATCCAGGTTTTGCCCACAATGGCAACAATGTCATCCGCTCATCTTGCTGTCAGACGACCGACATCTCGTCTTCTATTCAATTGCTGTTCGTTAGTCTAGCTAAAACTTAAAAACGGTTTGGCCGGATTGATTTTTTTTTTTGTTTTGTTTGCTCTACAAGTGTGGTATTAAAGGAAAAAAAAATTTTTTTTTCAGATTATAACGTCTGGCGGGTCAGCTAGCGTAGAATCTAAAAATCATCCTGTAGTAAGACGCATTAGTAAGAATTACATATTGACTAGGTCACGGGCTGTCAATTTATGATCACTGTGGTGCACTACGACCTTTAATCTCTACGGCTTACTATTGTACGTGACATGAAGCGAATTAACATTTTCAAGAAATATTTGTTAGAGATACATATAAGGAATAACAGACAAATTTAATGTGACTTTTCAACATAGTTCTCGTAGCTCCTGTAATACAGTTTATAACTATCTCAGGAGCGAAAAATTCATAAATGTCACAGATTAATACAGATGGGACACTCCGCAAAATCGTTTCACAAACTCGCAATATTTTTGTAAGACCCATCCAACGCCACCCCACACCATGGGGTAGACGAGAAAAAAAAACATCCCCACTTTACGTGTACAGAAGGTACTAAAAAAAATTCTTTTCGTGATTTTAACACTTTGTTGGCGTGATGAATAGGTACATCCATGCCAAATTATAGCTTTCTAGTACTAAGAGTCTGAGCTAAGGTGGGGACGGACAGACGTTCAGACGGACAGACGGACAGATGGACGAACATAGCGAAACTATAAGGGTTCCTTGTTGACTACGGAACCCTAAAAATGAAGTAACGATAAATGATTAATTTTATGTACGTACATCTGTGCGCTCTAATTAATAATCTTAGTTTTAGACATTGTTTCTCAATAAGTGAATTATGTATTCAATTCTTATGAGAAATAAAGTTGTTCTTAAACCTAAACCTTTTAGTTAAAACGTTCAGCCACTCAACCATGCGGTTGATTGTACCTACGTCATTTCGAGTCTCAATGACCTATACATACATACACAAACACACAGGTAGGTACGTAATACGTATACAATCGAACGATTCATAAACCTTTTAATTTTAGTGCCAAAATTTTCAAGGTGTATTTAATTTCCTTGATCAGAGGATTAACCTAAATTGTTCTGTCTGCATTATGGCACTGATATAGCTTTTAAATTTATGAGTTTGCGAACTAAAAATGGATGATAAGGTTATTTAATATTACTCTTTTGTTCACCAATAACCTCACTTGAAGTCTTCAAGTATAGTCTTAATTTTATGTTTCTCTTAAATATAGAAACTTCATGTTTTGTTTTTATTGTTCTCTGAACTCTGACATTATTTTTTTTATTGCAGCGGTGGAGAAACCTCATATTTTTATGTTTTGACAGTCAGAAATGATTTGCTTTCTACCATCTACCTACATCACCAATCCGCACTGGGCCCGCGTGTTGGATTACGGTCCACTACTCATCGATAGGAGTCCTGTGTCCCAACAGTGGGAACATTATAGGCTGATTATGATGATGATGAAAAATATTAATCCCGAAAAAAAATAAAGACGCTAATATGATGTGATTAGAATAATTATCGTAAATGATTATGAGCCACTGCCTTGCAAGCGATACTGCTGAGGCCGCTCTGGGGTCTACTCCGTAAGCACGAAGTCCGTAGTTTCTGCCTTTGTTACGGGCCTTTCCTACTCCGGATCACCTACGGACGTATGATTAGTTCGGGGCCCGAACGAAATATGAATGGCAACACGATACGACAGTTGTCCCTACTCCCGATGTGTTTTTGCCAGTCCGAAAAATTTAACTTTTACACTTGTTTTGATGAATCGTTAAGTCAGACGGACGGATAAACGGACGGACGGATGAACGGACGGACTTAAGAAGTAGGCCCCCTGGTTCAATCCCAGGTCGGACAAAGTACAGATGAGTGCTAAAAACGCGTGCCCGTGTTCCCGCCGTAAGCGGCAGAGAGGAGTGACACCGTGGAGTTTTAGTGGGTTGAGTCCCACATAACTGCACTATCTCCTCGTGGTCGTGCCGAACGCATGAGCATTTCTCCACGATAAAAAAAGCCCTGGGCATGAAACTTTGAATCAGTGACCACAAAAAAACACAAATCACACAAACACACACACAAATCGGGGTCGTTACCACTGAGCCACCACTACTCTCATAATTGATATTGCCTTCGCAATTTTGCAATTAATAATACCCTTAGATAGAAGTTGCTGCAAGAAACAACATTTTAGATGACATGTACTTATTTTTGACATTGATCTAAGAGTGTTATATATAATTATAATAATATTAATTCGTATTGGACTTAAAATGAATTGTACTGTATTATAGCTTATTCAAGATTAATAATAGTATTATTAACTATTGTATTGTGGCTTATTTAATTTATTTTATTATATATTTGTACACCATAAAGTTGTGGTAGAATGTTTAGAACTTAAACAAATATTAACACCATACCATGTAAAACTACATTCATACAAATAAAATTCTATTCTATTCTTTAAAGGTCTTCTATCTTCTTCTAGTAACAATGACTTCTGCAGCTTCTCTGCCTGATTATAGCGCTATATTACATAGTATACTCTTGACTCGTCATGCGGGTGTGGCCAGACTGCTAACTAGACACTTACCTTCAAACGACCTCACTTCTTTATCACCCACATGACAAACGAATCTTTTCCGCATATATGCAGTTCCGACTTTGACAAGACTATTTATAGCGGAAGGACGAAAAGATAAAACCTTTTTGGTGGAATAGATAATGACTGTATTGTTGTGATTTAATGGTGGGAATTTATAGTATCTATTTGTTTTTTTTTTTGAATAAACATTTTTTTTTTTGTTTATAATCATTATCTTATTTTAGTAATCTGACTAATGTTTTACCCTGTTTCCACGAGGGTTAGGCAGAAGTGTACCCAAGTAGGTAGGTACACCGACATTTCGCACGGTAAGTGTCCTAAGGCGTGTGTTCATCTGTATTTTTTATGAAATAAAGTTTCATACAACGTTAGTTTATGTTTACCCTAAACCCGAAAAGGGGTAAAAAAACAATCAGCTGTGCCATACATTTTTTCTCGATTTAAGTGAACACAAATGTATGGAACAGCTGATTTTTTTTTCGCGATTTCAAGGTTGGTCTTATAGAAAAAATTGTTCAAAATGATAAGTATAATGACCCCTTTTAGGGTTTAGTGTAAACAAAAACGAATGTTGTATAATAGGGGACCGTAAACCTATTGCCACCAACCGGGCACGAAACCAGACTCCGATCTGCTACTGAGAAATTCTTAAGGTGTATAGATGCCTCGATGACCTTGCGCATCTGGGCGGAGCTTAACCACCACCCCTGTTCATACGTAAAGCGAGCGCGGTGGCGCGCTACACTAAAACGAATGTCAAAGAATATGCAGGGTCGCAGAGATGCGCACGTAGGGCGGCATTTTTGCCTACGATTCCAGAAGGGAATGCAAGGCTGATATTTGTTACGCAACTACTTTAAGTTTTAACGGGACATTATTTTTAGCATGTAGGTATGTGGTTATAGTAAAATTAGAATAGAGCTACTTGAATTAGCACTAGCCATTAGGATGTACAGTGGGCTGCGTCAATTGGGTATTAAAATTTTAATACAACTGGGGTACCTAATTGATAAAGCCCATTGTACACACGGCTATATATCAAGCTATCTATACATTTCCAGTATAAGCTGATCTTGCATTATTTCCGTAAAATGAGAGGTCAGCTTATACTGGAAATGTACTGCTTGATATGTAGCCGTGTGCAACCGTTTTGTATAATAATCTATCTAACTTTTTTTTCAAATTTTACCATGATCGGTTCATCAAAACTTTAGAAGTGATGTGTAACTTTTTTTTTTGAAAAAAAATAAAATTATATTTGCACAAACTGTAGTACTTACATACAAATTAATGTTTTACAGAAAGAGTGATATTTTCACCAATTTGAGTAATAAAAGTAAAGTAAGAGGCGCAGTGACCCTATATTTTTAGTAATATTTTTTTTACATAAATACTCCCTGACAACGCTGGTGTATCGGACATCTTCACATTGCCTCTGACGGGACAGGACTGGTACGATAGCCAACGTGTGGACGCCTCACGAAATTAACCGACTAACGTTGGTACGAGTGTTGGTGGCAACCTGTGGCGCCGGTGTTAGGGCCTATTTCACGATGTCCGGATAGCCACTACTCACCGATTAATTCAAAAATGGAACAGAATTTGTATGAAATTATCTGCCAAGTAATGGTTGTGTTTATGTGTACTTTGTAAAATTATTTAGTACCTAACTACAAAGTCTTGTTTTACCACCTTTCAATGAAAACTCAAGATGGCGGCCGCAAAATTTTCAAATTTTTGAAAACCATGAAAACGATATGCATGACGAAAAATTTTGCGGCTGCCATCTTAGATTTTCATTCCAAACACCCTAGAAAAAAAAAACTCATCAGTTTATCAAAAGTTATTAAAATATAGATGATATTGGATTTATTTGAAGTTCACAAAAAGAATCGCAAATATTATATTTGAGTGTTAAATAATATTTTTGGGAGCGAAAAATGGGAATTATTCCACATAATTCATTTAAGATTTTGTGATGAAAGATACTTATAGTAAATTCAAATTCAAATTCTTTATTTGCTTAAAACATGGTGTTTATAGGTCTTATAATTGAAACAGAAGTACAAACATGTTTAGATATTGGAACTATAGCATGCAAAATCGAGTCTTAGCTTAAACCGAGTCATAACTTATTTTCAAGGAATGTTTTAAGGGAGTAGAAGTTGTGGGCTTTCAGCCATTCCAACAATTTATTCTTAAACAATATATTATTTTGAGTTTTAAGTTCTCTAGGTATTTTATTATAAATTCTTACATACATAGTTAGACAACTTTTGCTGTATTTTTGGACAATCTGGGAGTGTCAAAAAAAACTAATCTATTTTGGTCTCTGCGATTTCGAGAGCTTACGTCAGACACTTTTACAAAATATTCTTTATATTTCCATGCAAACATGCAAATTTCATATATATACAACGTGTAATGCTAAATGCGCAAAACCTCTTAAGGGGTCATTGTACTCATCATTATGAACAACTTTTACTATGGGATATGGGACCAAACCTGAAATCGCGAAAAAAAAATCAGCTGTTCAGTACATTTATGTTCGCAAATTTCGTCAAAATGTACTGAACAGCTGATTTTTTTTTCGCGATTTCAGGTTTGGCCCCATAGTAAAAGTTGTTCATAATGATGAGTACAATGACCCCTTAAGAGGTTTTGCGCATTTAGCATTACACGTTGTATAGAGATGGTAGCGGTAACAAACGAAGTTTTGTTGAATATTGGCTCGCAGGACTCATAAATAAAAAGTAGTAATTTCCTGTGGATTGCATTTTTATCTCTACACTGGTGCCGATTCTCTTGTACAAGAGAATCGGCACCAGTGTAGATACACCAACTAAACTAACTAAAATATCACTAAAACTTACTTTTGGCTATGTGTATGTTTTTTTAAAAAAAATCTCTAAAAAAACAATTTTGACGCAACTAAAATCGAGTTTGACAATCGCGATTCCGCGTGGTACTTGTTTGCCCTACCCCGAGAATGTTTTTTAGAGCCCGAGGCGCCCAGGGAGGGCAGCTTAAACGTGTTTTATATGGAACGTAGGTTTTGGTACGTAGATACCTGGTAGGTAGTTGGGAAAAGGCTAGGCAGATTGATTTTTTACATTGTAACAATTTTAAAATATAAACAAAAAAAAATATTTCAGTAGTAAATATGAAATACGAGTACTAGCACTTCCCGTGCGGCTTCGCCCGCGTGTATGTCGGAAAATATTCCACGGAATTATCATTTTGACCTCATTGTCATTTTCAGCTACCTCAAAAATCATGAAAATGACACCCATGACGGAGAAATTTGAAAATTGTTGAAGCCGCCATCTTAGATTTTCATTTTGACTCCATTATCATTTTCAGCGCCCCCAAAAACCACGGAAACGACACCCATGACGAAAAATTTAAAAATTTTCTCAGCCGCCATCTTGGATTTTCATTTTGACCTCATTATCGTTTTCAGTCACCTCAAATACCATGGAAATGACACCCATGACGAAAAATTTGAGAATTTTTGCAGCCGCCATCTTGGATTTTCATTTTGACCCCATTATCGTTTTCAATGACCTCAAAACCATGAAAATGACACCCATGACGAAAAATTTGAAAATTTTTGCATCCGCCATCTTGGACTCAAAAACCATGAAAATGACACCCATGCCATGTCATTATTATTATTGCCTTTATTTCATTTTATATATCTGTAGGATTGGCCTTGGAAACATCAGAAATAGAACTCAGATATGGCAATACACAAATTAATTAAATTGAACAATCAGTTATCAATTTAGAAAATGTAGAAATATAGAAATGATATAAAATTAATTAAATAATTAATAATGGTAGTGTGTTGTTTGTTGTTGCATGTTGTTGTAGTTGTTTGTTGTTTTTTATTACTATTTGTTATTAATGATAAATAAAAATAATTAAAAA
Organism: Cosmia trapezina; assembly: GCA_905163495.3. NCBI lineage: Eukaryota > Metazoa > Arthropoda > Insecta > Lepidoptera > Noctuidae > Cosmia > Cosmia trapezina. Next base: position 19,801,695 of record LR991038.1, on the reverse strand, counting down.
CAAAACAACATTTTTTTTTTCTTCAAAATAATTTTTTTTTCGCCTATATTATTCGGCCATCCGCCAAGCTCGTACCGGCCGTTATGGAACTTCGTTCCAAAAAAAAAAAGTTGTTTTTGCACTTGAAGTCAAGGTGTTGGTTGGGTGTTGGTGTGAATTTTAGTTCTAAACTAACTAACTAATTTTATTCCAAATCTTTTTAATAGCGATTAAAAACAGTACTGTATATTTTTTTCTTTTTTTGCTTATATCTCGAAAACGGTGTGTCCTATCGCAAAAATAATAAAAATTTTGCCCCCCTTTATGAAACCCATAAACCCCTATGACTGAACATGTAGGTCACAAAAAAAAAAAAAAAAAGGATTTTTGTTCCCGTGGAATATTTTCTGACATCCACGCGGTCAAAGCCGCGCAGGGAGTGCTAGTATTTCATATTTACTACTGAAATATTTTTTTTGTTTATATTTTAAAATTGCTACAATGTAAAAAATCAATCTGCCTAGCCTTTTCCCAACTATGTTGGGGTCGGCTTCCAGTCTAACCGGATGCAGCTGAATATCAGTATTTTACATGGAGCGACTGCTATCTGACCTCCACAACCCAGTTACTGCGTAATACGATACCCCTTGGTAAGACTGGTTGTCAGACTTTCGGGCTTCTGACGACTCGTAACTACTGTCAAAAATCCACGAATAACAGCCGGGACCAACGGCTTAACGTGCTTTCCGAGGCACGGGGGAATCTCGGTATGTAAAGATGGTCACCCATCCACTGACCAACCCCGGCAAGCGTAGCTTAACCTGACGGATCGACCCGTGCGGCTATCATTACTTAGCCACGAGCTCCTCTCTAGAATTGTTACAATGTAAAAAAAGTATTTATAAATGCACATCAAAAATAGTCAACAATAAAGCGCCCACGCCCGCAATCGAATTGGGACCTCTGCAGCGAGCTAATCTATAAACGCACACTACTACAATAAGTTCGTAAATATTATGCCCTAACACATACGTATGAGCATGTCGAACGATAGCCGGTGCGGAGTAGCGAGCGACACAACCCTCCCGTCTCAATGCCAAAGCAAGACTGCCGCCCGCGCCCGCGCAGAGCTCCTCTGAGCCTGTATCTCAAAATGGGAACATTTTCTTTGCAAATGTTGATTGATTTACAAAAGCTGTTGACACTTTGTAGCACTTCTAACCATCAATTTTTTAGTGTAAATATATTTCCAAACACCAACGCCGTTTAGGAGGAGTAGGGATATTAGCCAAAAAATAGCGTTTTGGTATATATTTTTTTAAGGCAAAAGTATCAGCCATATGAAAAAATCCTGTAGCTCAAATGTTGTTTATGAATCTATATCAAACATATATTTTTTTCAAATCTTCTAAACAAGCCGTTAATGAGAAGTAGGCTTTATAAAGTGCTAAACGTGGTGCTAAACGAACGTGGGGCTAAACGGGAGTAAGGCCCTTAACAGAATTTAAAAATCGACTATTTTTTGCAAAAAAATCAACACAAGTTATGGATTGAATAAATGGAGTTTAAAAGAAGTAAACATTTAAACTGCCTCTGTATTCCACAAAGGAAAGTATCTGATTAAAATGTAAACAAATGGATCAGAAAAAGTACACGTGGATTCCAATTTGAAATACCATCACATACCTACAAATTGAGTAGGTAATTATGAAGTTTTAATTTTAAATTACCTGTGATGTTATTGAGGTTGAAAACTTGCACTTTCGTCGATGATTTTTAGTTATGTAAAGTTAAAACGTTCTAAATACAGATGAACGTGTTACATACTAATTTCCTTTAGTGAGTGATTGCACAGGAGTCAAAGGGAACAGGGGGGTGGGGGGAGGGGCTGTGCTGGTGTAAATAATCTTTCGGTCAAGCTACGGAAATAACCAGATGATTTTTTTGAAGTTCCACCCCTGTGAAGAAAACAGGGAATATAGTTTATTAGGAAAATCTTATTAATTCGTTTAATTAACTTGAAACTTGGCACAAATACTTGCCTAAGCAAGTAATAAAGTCATCAATAGTTTTTCCCCCAGAGGGAAGGGTAGAGAAGAGGGGGGGGGAAGCGGAGGGGTGGCAAATAGAGAAAGCTGGAAGTGGAGTGTGTGGTGAGGAGGGAAAGGGGGAAGGTGAGGGGGAGAGGGTGGGGAGGAGTGGTCAGGAAGGAGAGGGGGAAGATAGAGATAGGGCCAGACAGGGAGAGGTATAGGAGGGTGTAGGGGAGGAGGACGATAGAGGAGGGTGTGAGTCTCGGACTTTAATACTTATTTTTGCATTTGATAGCCCAATTCTTAAGGAAGGCTGTAGGCATATTTAACATCACTCTAGAACCCTCAGGTGCCGTTCAAAAAGAAAAAAAGTCACAAAGAAGACTAAGCGAAAACGAAGTAATATAGTGGGTAGGCAATGCGATGTGATGGGGTGGGTTGGGGGAACAAGAATTTTCAGGCGGACGAAGTCGCGGGCACAAGCTATCTCAATACATAAATAGAAAAGTCCTGACTGACTGAAGCCTTGGACCTATAAAGCTGAATTTTTGCACAAAGGTTTCCTTTATGATGTAGACAAGGAATAAGGACGGATTTTTGTTCCCGTGGGATAATTTCCGACATCCACGCGGGCGAAACCGCGGGAAAAAGCTAGTACGTAATATGACGATTTGTTGTTGTTTCCAAATCACAACAAAAAAATACGAATAAGGTAGTATTATCTCTCCCACGCCCCGACCTTCGCAGTAACGGTTCGTGGAGGCCAACGATCTGTAGTGGAAGTTTACCGGCAACTGATAACAAATCAATCAATCTACCTAAGCCGTTTCCCAACCATGTTGGGGTCGGCTTCCAGTCTAACCGGATGCAGCTGAATACCAGTATTTTACATGGAGCGACTACCTATATGACCTCCACAACCCAGTTACTGGATAATACGATACCGCTGGTTGTCAGACTTTCGGGCTTCTGACGACCCGTAACGACTGTCAAAGATCCACGAATGACAGCTGGGACCAACGGCTTAACGCGCTTTCCGAGGCACGGAGGAGTCTCTAAAAATGGTAACCCATCCACGGGCCAACAGCTGCATCCAGTTAGACTGGAAGCCGACCCCAACATAGTTGGGCAAAGGCTAGCAGATTGATTGACATCTTACTAACCTATCTCGGGATTGACTTTCTTCCTAGCATTATCATCTTTCACAAACAATCCCTTAAATTTTTATGGTCTGCCTCTTTTCGACATTGATGCTTAACAGTGTCCTGGACACAATACATGCTCTTCATTCCCTTTCATCACAATTAATGTCATGACCGAGGTATTTTGTATAGTAAACAAGCTCAGGTGGCAGTGGGCTGGCCATGTTTATCGAAAGACCGATGGCTGGTGGAGCAGACGAGTCCTGGAGTGGAGAACGCGTATCGGCAAGCGTAGTGTAGGACTAGGACGCCCCCCCCCCTCCCCCTAGATGGACCGATGTACCTTAAAAAAGGTGGCTGGGACGGAGTGTAGTGGTGCAGCAGGGCTGTTAAAGACTGATTTGATGGAATGTCATGACAATCGGCTGAACATGATGACACATTCCTTAACATGTTCTTTTCTCGACCGAATGATGGAAGTTTACAAGTAGCTGATATAATAAATCAAGTGCATTGCCTACTTATTATAAAATATGGAGCAAGATGCGTTCCACTTAGTGTTTGCACTTGACCAAGTGTAATTGACATGTACTGTGTTCTATGCTAATTATTTTAGAGTGACCACACTTTATTGCTTCTTAGGAATAATTTGTTTTTCAAAATTTCTGAAATAAATAATTTGTCATCTCTACCGTGCAGTTATCAATTTTATTTACATGTAATTTAAATAATAAATCAATAACAACATTAACAACAACAACAAATAATAAAATCATGATACCTATATATTATAATTTTTTTAAAGTATTTTTTTTATTTTCTTGTGTATGTATGTCTGGGTAGGGTAACAATGCTAGGTTTTTTTAAACTGATTATTACAGCTTGGTAGATGCTTTTATTTTTTTTAATAGACTGCAACAGTTCTTTTAGTACTCGACTCTAAAGTAGAAAAGTGATTTTATTCGTAGAAAGTCTAACACAAGTTTGTTCGAAGTAAGATATGTTTTGGGCTACCGCAACGAAAAAATCCTAATGTTACGAACTAACTGTGACCTTTTAAACAACAAAATAAAGAACATCAAGAACAAAAGATAAGTTATTTAACATGATTTAACACACTAAAAGGAAATAACATACAAGTTACATTAAATAATCAGTTCACGTAACGCACAAGGAATAAATTTAAATTGCAAATCCACTCTATCATTGATTTCATTGTTTTTAGTTCTTTATTTACATATTCCATGGTTTTAACCAACAGTTTGACGTTATTTTTTAACAACTGAACAACAAAATAGACTTGAAGCTAACAAATATTTTTGTGGCAAGGTTAAGGTCTCGGCATCAAGACTGTATCAGACAGGTGTGATACAATCATGAAACTAAAAAACTTTCCCCATGGGACCAACATCGTAATTGCGAAAAAAATATCAACTGTCCCATACGAAACTTCAATACATACTCAACATTATGGGACGGCTGATTATTTAAATAAAAATCAATAATTTTAATTATTTGCAGACTGAAGCTCATTAAGACACTATTACAGATACAATAAATGCAATCCTAGGATTTAACTCTAATTAATTTGAATATACTGATTTGAATGCTTGCTACAATGCAATTATTTTTTTTTGTATTTGGAAAACAGAATTTAGAAAAAAAATAGAAGACTCATCATCTGCCTAGCCTTTTCGCAACTATACTGGGGTCGGCTTCCAGTCTAACCGAATGCAGCTGAATACCAGTATTTTACATGGAGCGACTACCTATCTGACTTCCACAACCCAGTTAAGTACTGGGTAACACGACCCCCTTTTGGTAAGACTGGTTGTCAGACTTTTAGGGTTCTGACGACTTATAACGCCTGTCAAAGATGCACGATTATCAGCAGGTACTACTGGTACAACGTACTTCCAAGGCACGGAGGGGTCTTGGAAAGTAAAGATGGTAACCCTTCCATGGATTGACCTAGTCAAGCATAGTTTAGCCTGGTCGATCGACCTGTGTTGCTGATAGTACTTAGACACGAGCTTCAAAAAAAAAAACTCCTCCAAAATAAAAGACTAAAGATGTCATGGTGGCCCAGTGGTTAAAGCCTCGCCTCTAATGCACGAGGTTGTTGGTTCAAATCCGGGCAAGTACCAATATGACATTTTCAATTCATATTTTTGTACTTTCCGAGTTAATCTTGGGCATTACTGACATCGGTGAAGGAAAACATGGTGAAACCTGGACTTACACTTAATATAAGTATGAAATCGCCAACTCGTGTGATCGTGGTGATCAATGCCCGTGCCTTTTCTGTAAGAGAAGAGGGATTTACCCTACAATGGCACAATAATAGGCTGTTATTATTATTGTAAAGAATAGCCTTTACTTACATCCTACAGAAAAAGAATGAATGAATGAATGAGTGAATGAAATACATCGACCCCAGCGTGTTTGACCAGACTCGATTACTCGAATGAGCCCAAAGATTTGCACTAGCTCCTTTTTAGTTTCATGACGCTACAGAAACCATTGCTTAGCAAGGAGTAGACGGGGGGCGCGATAATGGTAGGGAAGACGTGTCCTTAGATTATGGAAGGATTATTAGAGCCATACCAGATAATATTTATCTTAATGGGTAAATTAAAAACTTCAATAAAAAAAATATACATACATTGTGGTCACCATACCGCAATGTATACAATAGATGACATTGCATAGAAATATTTCGATAATGCTATGGTTATCGTAACGACATGTGGTTCCGCGACTCTAATCGTTATCCGCCGAGGTTATGCGACGAACCTGACAATGAATTTGTACTAGTGATGTGCTTGTAACAGGTGTCGATATTATCGATAAATAATTTACGATATTTTTTTATTTTGAGACTGCCAAAACATTTTGATAGAAATATGTCATTATTAGTGCTATTATTTTAGATAAGTAGATTAAACATTTTTTAATCTATTTAATTATTATGATCTTAAACGGATAACTAAGGTTAAGTTGAGTAAACATGCATAGTGTTTTGAATTCACAAGAAAGCTATATAGAGGTAAACTACATAGCTACCTACTATGTATATCGATATAAAATAATTACTAAGTCTCATTTTTGCTTGGAAAAGATTCTGTTGGTTATCTATATTAATTATAGATCTATCTTTCGTAGGGACCAACCATAGATAGTCGTGTACTTTATGTAACACAAGCTCATGTAACTGAACATGTTACTTTTGATACAAGATACACGTTTCCTTGTTAATTGTGGAAACATGATAATAATATAGGTTAGTAAATCCCCAGATCTTAAACTTGAATCAACTAACATAAAAAAAATACAATCGACAAAAAAAATTGGGTGCATCACTACACTACATAGGGGTCAGCCTTCAAACATGCGAAGGAGGGCCAATACAAATCATAGAGCATTTAAATATCCTTATGTTAATCGTCAACCATGTAGTAAGTGCACGCACTTTGACACGTGCATATACACTAATTTTATCGATATAAATAAATATATATATTTTTAGTGATGTCCTAGACCTATATTTGTCGGATATATACCACGGTGTTACCTAACAATCTTCAGATAATTATTTGTATTTGACAAAATGTGTCGTGTGATTTTCGTGTTTTATATTTTTTGTGTCAGTTATGGATTGTGTTTTGTTAATTGTGAGTAATAATTTTATTTTATTTTTTATTCCTAAATAATTTGGTAATCAAAAATTAAACAACAGAACATCGAATACTCGGGCATTACTATAAAAAAATATATTTCGTATAAAATAGACCTGCTAATTCCTTCATATTTTTTAATTTCGTACGGTTTTTAAATACTCTATACCCTGACATTAAAACTGACATTCTGAACTTATTGTAATGTTGGTCATCCACTTTTTTTTTTTATTTATGTATCAATCGTCAGCCAATATTAACATGCCATGTTTTTATGTAATTCATAAATGCTTGTAACAATACAACTTATTATAAATATAATTTTCACATATAATTAGTAGATATAGGTTCTTTCCCACCTAAACAAGAAATCCACTTCATTATTTTTATATAACTGATAAATCAATCAAAGTTAATACGTAAAATATATTTTCTATTATATTGTTTATATCGCTGTTAAACAAAAATAATATTATTAATATGACAAATCAACCTTGACTGAGCTAAATCATAACAAAAGACGGCCATGACCAAGGCTCTGACCCACAGACCTGCAATCTTTAAATAGCCTTTTACAATAAATATAGCCTATTACGAAACAATTGCCTATATTTAGCCTGAACAATTACATTATGAAGGAAACTAATGAATCACCTTATCTGATCGTGAAGCTGTTTATTTAAATGCTTTGAATAATTTTACATATAATTATAATTGTCGATTTTCGCATATTAGGCCTCTTATATGTTAAAGAGGAACTGTTTTAATTTTGACCACTTTTACATTTTGCATTAAATTAATGTGTTCTCCTATTCTATTCTATTATAGTAGATTATTCAACTAATAAAGCAGTGTCTTATGTCACTGGCGTAATATTGAATCCTGAGTGCAGCGAGGGATTAACGCTCGCCCAAGACCAAGATACCTTTATCCCGAGGAGAATATCGGACTATACTTTTCACACCTTTTCTGAGATATTATAGAGCTACTCGATTTCAAATAACTTTTTTTGGAAAAGTTTTCATACAAATTAGTTGATGTTCCAAATTAAAATCATTTTATTGACCAGCGGTTTATAATGAAATTCAATACAATGTTATTGCCGGATATACTCTAGGGCTAAATGACTTAGTTTTGGTTAGGTTGTATGAAATATAACTTGCAGGTGACGTTAAAAAGTTTTTCTCACATTTCAGTGGCAGATGTAGAATGCGGTAAAGACAAGGCCCGTAGCGCGCGTATAGTGGGTGGCGTGGACAGTCTTCCTGGCGAGTTCCCCTGGGCTGCTAGCGTGTGGAGACAGGGTGCCCACCAGTGTGGTGCCACCGTGTTGAGTGATCGGTGGCTGCTGACTGCTGGACACTGTGTTTGCAGGTACAATCGAGATAATGAAATCTTAACCATTCACAGACACAAATACCTCACAAGTTTAATGTGATGAAGCCCTAAAAGTAATTAACATTTTCGTAAGGAGGAGCTCGTGGCTAAGTAATAACAGCCGCACGGGTCGATCCGTCAGGTTAAGCTACGCTTGCCGGTGTTGGTCAGTGGATGGGTGACCATAAGCTTCGTAAATAGTATTTTGAAGATTGAGAAGGAAAGTGGACAACAAAGTTCCAAGCATGAGTACTTGGCAATAATCAGAAGGTAATTCTCAAAGATAACAGGTGATCTTAATTCCTTTGATGGAAGTAGCTTCAAATTCAAATGATTTACTTACTACATTACTACATACTACTATAAAAAAGTCTACCGCCGCGTCTGTCTGTCTATATGTTTGCGATGATGTCAAAACCTACTGAACGGATTTTCATACGGTTTCCACCAATCGACGAAGTGATTCACTAGGAAGGTTTAAGTGTATAAATTATTTCATTAAAGGTTTTTTGTAAATTGCCTGAAATTTATGAGGATGATTGTTGAAGATGTCAGAAAAAAATATGTCGACTGGGAGCGCTACTGGCGTGCGCGAAGCTGCGGGAAAAGCTAGTAAATAAATATTTAAAAACGATTTGAATATTAAAAGTTTTACAGACCTATAAATAGTCAAGACATACAGCCGACCGCCCAACACCTTTTGTAATATTTTTTCAGTGTGTTCGATGAGTTCTACAAATCTAAGCAACTATCTGTGGTCGTCGGATTCACAGACATCTCAAGTAAAGATGAAAATCAAGCAGTTTCAAGAATTATACCTCATCCTGAATACAAGTAAGTAACTTTTGGATTGTTATGCTAAGTTAAACCTAAAGTGGTGAGGTTTTAAAGCTCTTTTTGTCGTTACAAGCTAACTGTAAGAATCCTATTAGCTTCGAAGCCAGAACCACAGAGGGCTCCGACTATCACTCTTGAAGACCTCGCTCAATCCCAATTTTTTACTGTTCTCATGAAAAACATTTCACACATTTCGGATAGCGAAAACCGTTCTCCATGGCCCAACATTCTTGTAGAGATTCACATTTTTCTTCTGTTTAAATAATATTCCATATTTTCATATCAGTTTCAATTCAATTCAACTTTTAACACACTGTATTAATTTTTTTTAATGAAAAATTAAATAGATTTTCGTGCTAAGTTCCAAATAAAAACTTTTTGACGTTTTAAGAAGGCTTATAAAAGACCATGTCCTTATAAAAGTTTTTTACCTTTCGAGGCCATTGTCCGTTTTAGAGATCCGTATCACTCGTGTGTGTCCGTCGGTTACAGCCGTTTTGCTCGAAATCTAATGGACCGATTAGGTACACATATCAATTTCTGTGACCCAAACACGGACGTGTAACGTAAATAAATGTTTTTTTTTTTGGTATGGTAGTCACTTTTGGGGGGAAAATAAGAAAATTAAAAAAAAAAGTTTTGTAAACTGTACCGTGTGACATATCAAATGAAAGGGCGTACTATGAAAGTTTTAAATAGTTGTTTTATAATTTTAAAATAAATTACATTAAAGCTATTTAAGAAAATAATTTATCTCCGAAACTACTGAGCCTAAAATGTTGAAAAAAATACAGAAAATAGTTCTATACTTATATAGGAAAACCTATAAGAAGTTTAGGTCTTAAAAGAAACATAGTAAATCTCTCAATATTATGCGTACAAACTTACAACGGCAGTTGAAATGTACGGGAGAACATATTTTTCAATTTTTTGTAGTTGAAAAACATGTTCTCCCATACATTACAACAAAGTTGTTCTTGGGATAAATTCATCCTTATAATATGGAACTTTTCATAGTGCGTGGTCCGGCACGCACTTGGCCAATTTTTTCCTATCCATTCCATTGATATTCCAGTCTATTAGCTACTGACCCGAGACGGCATGAAACTTTTGATCAACTGAAACTCAAGTTTCGTTTGGAAATCAGACCGTTAACATAAGCATACCATAATATTCCCACTGCTGGGACTGGGACTCAGGCCTCTTCTTTCTGTTAGAGGGACAGGACCGTAATCCACCACGCAGGCCCAATGCGGGTCGGTGGATGTCACATGTCTTCGAAGTTTTGGTTTTAGGACTGGTTGTTTTCATCACGATTTTTATTTACTTCACAGTTTTCAGAGCAGTGGCGATGAAATAATTTACACAAAGTAAAGTGCCTGATTGGATTCGAACCCACGACCGACGTAAGTCGCGGCCGTTACCACTGAGTCACCACTGCTCTCCATTATAATAAGAACATAATAACCGTGATCAGCCTATAATATTCCCAATTTTGTGAAATTTAAGTCTGGGACACAGAAGAAGCCTAAAATAATTGTAAAAAAATGTTTTTTTTTTGTTTAATTAATTCTCAGTAACATACGTTTGGTAGTTTGGTACCTACAAGATAGAATTTAATTTTATCATAGTATTATTAAATGCAACTAATGTTGAACGTAGTACGTTTTAATACTTGAACATTGAATTTTAAGTTCACTGTCCTAAAATTTGAAGAATTTTCAGTAAATAATATACTTATTTCTTTGAGAAAGCTCTTGATGCATTAATAAAAAGTCTAATTAAAAGCAACGTACAAGTCTTTGATAAAAAAACATTTGAACCAAAAATACACAATTTATTTGTGATTCAATAACTTTATTGCTCTTTGTCTTAGCATCAAGTGCTTCTCGCTAATTTGTAAAAACACTTGAATAATCTTTTGAACTGATACTAATTTACCGAACTGACACTTGAGTTGGCATAAGCAAACACCTGTCATTGTCTAGACTAATTTAAAGTGTCAACTATTTTAAGTGCTTATTCTTTGAGTGGCTTGTTTTGAGGCAGAATAAACTAAATAATTTGTTAATTAAAGTCAAACTTGAGGGCTTAGTGCGAGTTTTTATACTTACTCGATCACGTTAACGTAAACGTCAGTTTGTACTGAAAATTAATAAGCGCCGCCTGGTGACTATAATGGGAAACACAATTATTCCATACGAATTGACATACGTCAACGTTAACGTAAACGCGATCGATTAAGTATAAAAAACTCGCGCTAAGCCCTCACTTGTTTTTCATTTGACACTTTGAATTTAGAACGCCAATCAAGAAACTCACAGCGGATTCAGATTAGAAGTTTAGAATGAGGTCTTACAGAATCACACGGCTGCATACTGCCTTTTAGCTGTATCTACAGGGTTATTGGTAAAACACCAGCAACCTCTCCAGGGGTCATTGTGCTCATCATTATAAACAACTTTTACTAAAGAACCAAACCTGAAATCGCAAAAAAAACAGCTGTTCAGTACTTACATTTATCTACATCAAACTCGTCAAAATGTAGGGAGCAGCTGATTTTTTTTCGCGATTTCAGGTTTGGTACCACAGTAAAAGTTGTTCATAATTATGAGTACAATGACCCCCTAAGAGGTTTCTGGTGTTACCAATAGCAAAATTATGATGCTTTCCATCCAATGGTTGTGTATTTTCGGCGATAAGACAATATTTGTCCCGTTTTGATGTAGCAAAGTGATTTGTGCCGTGATATTCTTTTTCTTCCTCTCAGTTTATAATAATTATCTATAACCACCAACAGATGCAACAGAAAGTCAAATGACGTGGCTCTTCTCAAGACTGCACGGCAACTAACGTGGTCAACTGGTCTGCAACCAGCCTGTCTGCCAAACTCTCCAGCTGAAGACTTCAGCGGCACGTCAGCAACAGTTGCTGGGTGGGGCTTCACAGATGAGGATAGGCAGAAAGGTGAGAGATAAGTAGGGCAGTAGTAGAACTCTTTAGAAGAAATAGCTCGTCAACAAGTACTGTGCTGCAGTAGTAGCACAATATAAATATGGATAGTAGGGAAACTACAAACAAACGTACGAAACGGCACACACACACAGACGCGCGGATAGACGAGACCCCTAAGCCACAGTAAATATACTGAGAGCACCGCGACTATCGCTTGGGCCCTCGTCAGTGCGCGCGATTGTGTGCGTGGCCTGTTTCGACCATTTGTACGTAGTTTCCTCACTGTCCTTAAATTTATGGTAGTAGTAGTGTGTGCTATGTGTAGTGTTTGCTACGTGTAGTGTGCTGGATAAGTAGGTACTTCCAATATGTTTGTACCAATTTCTGCTGATAAGCAACGTTACCGTGTTCTGGTTTGAAGAGTATGGATGCTGATGACACACACAAAAGAGACATTTCAGATTTGTCTTGGAAATGGTAACGCTCCAGTGGAACCCCTGGAGTTGCAGATGTTCATAGGCGGCATTGAATACTTACCATAAGACGGTCGCCAGAGTATTTGCCACACAACAACATAAAAAATACAACGTATCTACTAAGAAGCTGATAAAACTTTGAATATTACTGATAGTTAATGATAAATTGGTTGATGTAACTGTGTGTAAACCGCCGTATACTTGGCCCTACCGATTGTTTGCGGGATGCGGGCGTGGATGCTCTCAACCAACCGGCTAGTGTGTCGCTATTCAAGGGTGGGCTGAAACAATTGGCTATTGGCTAGAGTGTCGCTGTCTGGGTGTGAGCTCAACCTTGGCTAGGTTGAGAGCATTCTCGCCCGCTCGGGAGGTTCAAGTTTACGGAGGTTTACCGATAATCTAGTCTAACTATCCTGTATTGTCCTATTACAAGGCAAAGGCCTCCCCCTTCTCCCTTATCCACACAATGCTGTCTTTCACTGGTTCCAGTCCTTTCGGTAGGATTTAAACTCGGCCCGCCATCTACACCTTGGCTTGCCGCGATGTCGACTTAACTGAACCAAGAATTTTATGATGATCTGTTTTAAGGTGAGCGTCCACTAGTCCGCGCCGGCCGCAACGCACGCACGGCACGCAACGGAATTTTGTTTGCTCTGTATGAATAAATTCATACAGCATCAGCACTGCGTCCACTATCGGTACCACCCGCATTTTCATTTCTTCATATAAACCAACCAAAATCCGTTGCGTGCGTGCGTTGCGGCTAGTGAACGCTCAGTTTTAAGCAGAAAATGGTAATGGTATACGTAAATATGAATGGCACTACATATAACCAAGAACGATATATAACGAACGATATTCATAACTCCATCTTCTCATAGGTGCAAGGCCCAACATCTTACAGAAGACACAAGTTATAGTAGTAACCAATGATGAATGCAACAGCTGGTATAAGTCTCAGGGCAGTAAGGTCAAGGTTATACCTACTCAAATGTGCGCAGGCCATGAAGTTGGCGGACGTGATTCCTGTTGGGTGAGTATCGTAGTATCTAGTACTAATCGCAATAGGGCATTAATCTGTGCCCTAACAAATGCGCTGACACTCATCTCACCACAGCACTTCTTAGCACGAACGTTTTTGAGGTGTAAAACCGAAAAGATTTATTTTAGAAACATATTATTTTGATTTAAATTGTCTGCTTCACAGAATACCAAACGGTCAAAAGCACTTAATTTTATAACAGAAAATAAAAGCACACTCATAGAGAAAAATCATTTTCTTTGACAGTCGTTACGGGTCGTCAAAAGCCCCAAAGTCTGACAACTAGTGTTACCAAGAAGTATTGTCGAGATCAGATATGCAGCCGCTCAATGTAAAATACTGGTATTTAGCTGCATCCTGTTAGATTGAAGCCGCCCCAACATAGTTGGAAAAAGGCTAGTCAGATGATGATGACGAAAAATAATCTTGACTAATTTTTCTGTTGAATTTCTCTTATAAAGCTGAATATTTGTAGCGCCATTTCGTATGATATTATAATGCAATCCTTCAATTATTATTGATCGAATATGCACTCTTTTCTATTCATAATAATTATGCGATATACAAATAATGTGCAAATTGCCGAATGTTTTAATTTTCCTTATCTGTGTTTTACATCGAGAAAAAAAAAATATTTTCGCTATTTCATAACCCACTGGTTTTGCATGCACACACACTGTATATAGGTAGATGCCATCAAGCTGGGAACGGGATACTAAAATCACAAGGTATTGAACTTAATTACAGCAATTACCTTGGTATTCAACAATAACATTACTAAAATAATTCGATAATTTATCGACAGGCTGATAGCGGTGGTCCTCTCATGGTTAGAGATGACAGACGTCACGTCATGGTTGTTGGAGTAGTTTCAACTGGCAGCGGATGCGCAAGACCCAGGATGCCAGGAGTATACACCAGAATATCCAGATATACGGACTGGATAGTCCAAAGTATCAATGGTGATAATGCAAGAGGTGGACTAAGCTGGTATCCAAGTTTCAGTAGCTTCTTTGGGTGATGATTGAAATGAATATTATTGGTAATGTAGAATTCAGCTACAGCTGATGAGTTATTTGTGAATTTCAATCCAGTACAAAGGATCAGCACAGCTTTCAATGATGACGCCATTGATGTTATTAGTGTGTTTGTATATAGAAAAAATAGTATTATGGCATTGAAGAATAGTGCTTGCGATCTTCTGACCAGTCAGTACCCGCTTTAGGGGTAGGGAAAAATTAAATGGCAAGAAAATTAAATGGTTTAGTTTTTGGTAACTGAATTTCTAGTTTTTTTGTAAGATGCTTTATTATATAAATAATCTTGAGTTAAATAACACGTACCATTTTTTGGCTGTGTTTGGTTGGTGTAAAGAAAAGTTGCTCAATAGCGAATAGTTTAAATAAAAGTCTTTATTGTAAAACATATAAAAAAATGTATAATACTAACCTCAAAGAAACCACTGTGATACTAATGTTTAAGATAATTATGAATAGGTATAACAGTTTCAAATAAATAGTTAAATCATCAATTTCTTTTGTTTACAAAACCTTTCGAATTCCCTTTTACTATCTTCTATTACAGACAGAAGTTTCTTTCCAGATATTTCTTCCATATCATCTTTCAGCGATTTTAAGGCATCTTCTATAGCAAGTTTAGCTTCAGTAAGCAACGATTTTTTATCCTCGACGTTTTTAATGTCTTTATGTTTACACTTCATCACCAAAGCTGAATGTAATTCGTTCTGCAAAACAGTATTATACAAACTAAGTCTAGCATTTCCTGGATCTAATGCCTTTGTAATAGCTACGAGTTCTTTACAAATTTTAATTTTCTTTTCTAAAATGTCTAATGTTGTGTACCCTTGCTCTCTTCCATACAGCTGCACTAAAGAGTGCTTCAACGAATACATATAATAATGATTAGGATGTAAAAATATTGATAACCTACAAAGAAGATTCTCTAATACTGTCACAGAACCATCCATCATGAGAACATTTTCCACATCTTCTCCCATTTGAGACATAACCATGTTGACTTGAGCATTGTGTACTTTAACTGAACATTTGCTGCAAGTCCATTCCGTTTCGTCATCCAATGGATCTACTGGTAAGTGAATTCCATCACAAGGATTGTTCTCATGCCCCAAACATTTCATTGCACTTAGATAAGTTCCAAGTTCAGTTGGATCGCTACATCTTGGACATCTGCAAGCGAAGTACTTCGAATCTTTCAAATGTTGTCTTCTAGCTTGAGTTCCCCATAATGCATGACTGTACATTGTTGCTATGTGGTGATTTTTCAGTATAGGAACTACAGCTTTGATGGTTATTTCATATAAGTCGTTCCTGTATTTTGGCGAGAATGCAAAAGAAGTATGCTTTGTGTTCGGGATACAGCTATGCTCCATTTTACAAGTGACAGCGTACAAAGCACTGAGCTCACTTCCCTGCGGCAAACGAATTTCTAAAGCGTTCGTGTCGATAACTCCACAGATTCTATGAAGTAATTCTGAAGTTATTTCGAACGATTTTTTTAGTTTTTCATCCATCTTGTTTACAAACTTGTTAATTAGATATTCGACGATAAATTCGTTGGCTTCGCTGGAATTATAAAGCTAGAATTAGTTTTTGAAATATTGTATCCGAGACTTAATTACTTACAAAGTTTTTGGCGTTCTGTATTAGGTTTGTGAATTGATGTTTTGTTTACCTACGTTCTTTTGATAGAAGTTGTTTGTTATATTCTGAGTAAATAATGGCAGACACATAATATTTTTGAATTACAACTAAATATTATTTTAGATTAACTTGTGAATGAAGATATTATGTTAGGTGACGGTGTGTAGAACAATGACTACGGTAAAAAAATCAGATTATATTAAATAAACTTTTAACTAATGCAAATAAAACGATTTAATATCGCTCCAGATTCAATTCTCTCTATCAATTTGTTCCTCAAACAATTCTATTTAAAAAAAGCACGTCCTTCTCATGATTAAATAAAGTATCCGTTTGAAGTAGATTTAAATAAAATGCTTTTTAGAAAAGGACAAGATTAAACTTCCTGTTAAATAAGTAAAAGTGTTTGAGTTGAAATATTGTAGTGAAATAAGTCATTTATCTAAAGTATTTTTTTATTTAAATATCTTTGCTTGTTTTGAGGAAACATTTGAGGAAACAACACAAAGCCCATTGAGTTTTGGTTTACACCCAACACTATATTTTATAAGTTGTGACGTAGGCGTTTCTAGATTATTTATTTTTAGGGTCCGCACCTGAAGGACGCCAAACGGAACCCTGTTATTAAACCTCCGCTGGTCCGTCCGTCCATCTATCTGTCAGCGGGCTATCTCATGAACGTAATAGATAGACAGTTGAAATTTTGACAGATTGTGTACAATATTGCCGGTCTATCAACAAATAATAAAATAAAGTTAAAAATTAAAGGGGCTCCCCATACAAGAACCTTTTTTTTAACTGTAGTAGGTATTTTTTATAGTTCGACTGGAAGCCAACATAGTTGGGAAAGGCAGATGATGGTGGAACCCTTCGACTGTTTGTCCACCGCCCCTGGAATGGGATATCAACGAGAAAACAGATGGCGGCGCCAAAGTAGCGACAGTACATTTACTTCGGCGCCTTCATCTGTTTTCTCGTTGACGTCCCGTTCCCGGTGCGGTGGTTAATGTATGTATGCGAGACCGACTCGCACTTGGCCGGTTTTTTCTTTTTTTAATTGAGCTTTAATTATGGATGGAAGAAAAAAAATGCGTTGCTCCGACCCCAAAAATTAGGATATGAAAAAAAAAATTAGGAATTATGATAATGAATGGTTTATAAAGCTTTGCCTACAACTGAATGCAGTCTATTTCCACGATTTAATTTCAAGTTTGGTTTTGACTTTTCAATCTAAATAACTATCAATTTGTGGCGAACCAAACTAATTTTCTATGGTTCTCACTCTTAGTAAACTGACAACACTAGTAGTTAGTCTAGAGGGTTAGTCGATGGTCCACGATAGAAAAGAAGCGACTTATGATTTTGAATCTGAATATAAAAATATAACATTTAATTCCGTATGAATAACAAACATTGAAACAAACCTTTTTTACAGTCCGTTCAACCGATTTTGACTTCTATTACGTTTATGTCATGACAAATGGGACCAGCAGTAAACTGTTGGTACTGTAACCACTTTTTTGCCTTTAATGCCATCCTTAAGCCTACGCAATAGAAGTCAAAATCGGTTGAACGAACTGTAAAAATGGTTTGTTTCAATGTCTCATCTTATTGTGAATACGGTATATATTTCTATCTTGTGTTTGTGCTAAGTAGGTACGTATGTTCTACCGCTGCACGCTGTCGTTTGAATACTGAGTTGTGACTCAAATACAGATTTATTACGGCTAGACCGAATGTCATTCCTAAAAAATCATAATATATTTACGTACTCATAAGCCTCCGTGCCTGGTGTCCGACATTCCATGTGTGACTGCAAGTCCAGCAACTGCTTCCAAGCTTCAGGGTCTGTCTTTTGAAGTAGCGCGCACCTCAATGGCATAAGAGCATCGTGTCTGTAAACCAACAATATTAATGTGGTAGAAAAGTTCAGTTGTAACAAACTCCACGTATGGCACCGTATGGTCTACTGTTCTATTTCAGAATATTACCCAGCTACTTCAAAAGTTTTGTAATGAATAAAATGGTGTCAAAATATTTTCCATCTTCTTTCGAGGTTTGATGCCCTGGCTCCGTGAGGTAGGATTTTTATATGGTTCTTTGTTATTCCGAGTTTTCAAATTTTAAGCGGAAAATTGTAAAGAAACTTCTTTTAGAAAACTACCTATCTAGTCAGGTACCTCTTGAAACATAAAATAAAGTAATGTAACATAATATCATCACGGCAGAGGTGTACCTATAGTATACCCACATTTCGCCGGATAAGTTAAAAGTGACATATTGAAAAAAAAAATATGCTAAAAAATAATGCTTAGCCAAAGCCCATGCCTAAGCCTAAGTAAGTATAACGTTTTTAAATTCCGGCCAGTGATTTCATTAGTTCCAGTTTTGAGCACAGGTTCAGATAAGTTTGTGGCGTCGTCCAACCGACCACGGAAGATAGAACAGCTACTCCCCGCGAGCGGGGGAAATTAGCTACGACCATCAAACTACTATTTATTTTCAAGGTAGGGCCTGAAGTCTCATCATGTAATAGGGGGTGAGCCTATTACCATCAACCGGACACAAATCCAGACTCCGGTCTGCTGCTGATAAAGTAATATTACCTGTAGTAATCAGCCGTGTCTTTCAAGACACATTCTGGTCTCAGGCTGAGGATCTCACACTCTGCAGCATGATGCCGTGGATCCTTTAGACCTGGACAGTTGCCTGAACAGACCGGCCAGCCGCATCTGTCGGCAAAATTATTAAAAAACATATAACATCAGTAAGTCAGTTATTCTTGACGACATCTTTGATCACAAAAATATCTAGGTAGTTAGTAAACATATTAAATTCACTGACAGACAAAATCGCTGGATCTTTGTAAGGAAGGACGGATTTTTGGAAATTCATCCCCTAAAGGGATTAAATAGGGGATGAAAATTGAATGGAAGTTCAACATTTTGCCGATGGAAAATACGACGGATTTTAGTAAGGTGAAATACAATTTTCGTAGATTCAGTAAAAACTAAGGCAGGTTTGAATGGGAAGATCAAAAAAAGAAAGACCTTGTTATGAGCTTAGATCTTACTTAAAATTTAATTGAATTGAGTGTTACCGTAGGAGTAAGCTTCCTGATATCAATGTAGCAAGGTACAATTATTGTACCTTGGTACATTTATATCAGGAAGCTTCCTATTTGAATAGAAATATTTGACCTGCTGTCCAAACCTTTGCGAGTGAACTTCTTGAGAGAAGAAAAGTTGCGAGGTATCGTGGGACACTCGCTTAGAACGAAGTTCCTTTCGCTTTATATTATGTACTAGCTGCGCCCCGCGGTTTTACCCGCGTAGACCGAGACAAAAAGTAGCATATGTGTTAATCCAGGGTATAAGCTATCTATATGCCAAATTTCATCCAAATCGGTCCAGCCGTTTGAGCGTGAAGAAGTAACAAACATACACACACACACACTCACAAACTTTCGTCTTTATAATATTAGTGTGATTAAGGTGTCAAGTTTTAAGACGCAATAGAACAAAAGCACAAATCCAAAATTTTAATTTTTAATTTTAGTTCGGGGAAAAATCAATGTTGTTTGGTTTTGTGTGTAATTTTAATTTTATTACATTTTTTTTGTGTAAATTCAGAAAAAAATTAATGTTAATGAATAAATCCAAGTATGACTAATTAATATTAGTATGACTATGACTAATTCCAAGTAAAACGTCATTATATTTTACTAACTTCGACTTACGAAGTCTACTGGTTGAAATTCGAGTTATAAAGTCTGATATATTCATTTTGGCAATTTGTTTCGTCTTACTGAAGAAAGTTCGAGTTATCGAGATTGAACTGAAGTATGATTTATACCAGTCAACTACTACCTCAAGCCGCGTTAAAGAACTTCGTACCAAAAAGGCTGTCGGTGCTAGGTAGACCACGCAGTGACGATTGTTTGTAGATATCCACTTAAAAAGATGGTTAAAACTTACTTAGCACATCTTTCGCCAGTTTCAGTGAAGACTGGTTTGTAGCAGCCAACGCAAGGCATGATCGCTTCTGGGTCCAGCATAGCCTTGGGACCAAACACTAGAGGTCTTTCAGTCAGGACTATATCCCCTGGATTTAAGTCTCGGGAGGCGACCAAATGCCTGCCTAGGTCATCCGATGTTTGAGCCTGGAATCGAAAGACAGATGTAATTCAAAATGAATCACAAAAATAATGAACATACCGTAGGTATCGTAGGGCTTTAGAACATGACTAATGATCATTTTTCACTAGCAATATTGCTATTGACATCATGCCTGATAGATAATCGGTAAGGAATGGTGATGGTTTTTTCTTTAAGTATTTGACGCAATAGGTACCAATATCTCCAAAAAGCAATTTCGCATTTCGCTTACGATCAAAACTTGAATAATAATATTATAATAATAATAATATAATAATAACACCAGTCTATTCCTGTCCCACTGTTGGGCAAAGGCCTCTTCTCGTACAGAGAAGGCAGGAGCATTGACCACCACGCTTGCACAAGTCGGGTTGCCGATTTCAGACTTCTAATAACTACAAGTCATAGGTTCCTCACGATGTTTTACTTCACCGATGTCAGTAATGTCCAAGAAGTTATGCCTAGATACAGATGAATTGAAAAAGTCACATTGGTGCTTGCCCGGATTTTAACCCACAATCTTGAATATCTACTGAATTCTTTGTGATTTCTTCTATTCATTTCATGAACCACCACCGATAATCAAACGATATTAAAGATTTTTAAAACCACTAGCGCCATCTATTATAGTATAACTTACCTATTATGACGCCTGTAATCCCCGCAGTCCGCCTGTATCTATGCGTATCTCTGAATAATGAACCTTTTTGTAGTGACATCTGTGTACATCATGAGTAACTAAAACTAAAATGAACGAACAGAACGCGTCGTGTTGCTGAAAGTTTGTAGACAAACCAAATGATGTCGTTGCTATACTTTTTGTTTTGCGTACTCTATTGCCATTGTTGTAACCGAAAATTATAGAACGTACTATAATATCGGTTACAATATTGGCAATAGACTTCTTATGTACTATACTAAACAGATACTACTTACTAAATGATATGCCGGTTCACTGTTACCATTTTCTTGATCCATATTACTGAAAAATAGAAAATAATAAATTATACTGTGAGCATATCTGATTTAACGATTTATCCAATAAAATCTTTCGAACAAGATGACGGCAAATATATGTGATCATAAAATTTTGTGGAGGACACAATAATACAAGTTGTAGCATAATAGCGGCACTCGTGCGGTCTGGTTGTGTTTTATTTTGTCGCGGATCGGATCGCTATCCCCACTGCGCGAATTGTTGTTTACTTACGCACTGTCACGCGCTATCGGTGTGCGCCGGCCTGCCGGCTGCGCGGCCTTACCGTGTGCCTTACGCGATCGCACCATGGCTGATAACGTAAGCGCTTCACAGCGCTGTGATACGCCCGTATTCAATAATGATATACAGAGTTTGTTGAATGATTCGTCGGACATGGATGCTATAGACGGTGATGATAAGAATATAGATGAGCAGATAAGACAAGAGCAGAGAGAAAATAAAAGAGGAATAGAAGACAGTACTGAAGACGGAGGATGGACAGAAGTTAAGGGGAGTAAAAAACAAAAAAGTCACGGTAGCATGAACTCTGTAAAAGAAGAAAAGTATGAGGTCTATGCTTCTTCCAAGGAACGTCTTCCGAAACAATTTGCATTGGCACGAATTTTAAAAGAAAATAACATAGCAAAAATTAGCCAGGTAAAATATTTAAGTCCTTTTAAAATACGTATTCAATTTGATTGTGAATCGGCTGCGCAGCATCTTATGATGTGTGAGAAACTTTTAGAGAAAGGATGGAGGTTCCAGAAGGCTATGCAGCTGTCCGTCTGCTATGGCCTAATCAAGGATGTAGATCTGGATTTTACGGATGAGGAGATTCTTGGAAATATTTCATGCCCGGCCCCCGCCAAGCTTTTATCATTTAAGAGGCTAAACCGTCGCAATAGGGATGAAGGTGGTTGGTGCCCGAGCGAAACCCTTCGACTTTGTTTTGATGGTGATCATCTACCAGCATCTGTTCGTGTATGTGATATAAACATAAAAGTTTTGCCTTACATACACCAGGTATCCCAATGTTCCCAATGTTGGAAGTTAGGCCACATGCGGAAAATGTGCCCGTCGAAAAATGTGGTTTGCCCGAAATGTGGTGGGCATCATGACAATTGTGACACTTTGTTGTTTAGCTGTGTCAACTGCAAAGGTAACCACATATCTCTAAGTAAGGTCTGTCCAGTATATAAGAAGGAGAGAAAGCTAAGGGAGATTATGTCTGAGTTTGGTTGCACATACAGGAAAGCCCTAGAATGTTATGTGCCTCCCGAAAATTCCCGTCCTCCTGAAACTGTCGTTCTCCCTCAAGTTCCAGTAGCACCACAAAATTGTGTCTCTTTTACACCACTTGCAGGCGACCCTTCACAAGCTAGAAAAACAAATCCGGGTATTTCTTTTCATCCGACTTTTGCCGAAATTGTTCACACTAAGGCCACTGTACACAAAGTGCAGACTCCTTCTACGGTCAGTGATGACCCTCCGAAAACCAAAGTACATTCTCCGAAAAATAAAAATAACCCACCAAAAGAAGACTGGATGTTTTGGAATTCAGATGTAGATGATAAAGACTTTCATCAATCACCTGATGATGGAGAGCGGAACGCTGAATGTCCATCTTTCAAGGAGTTGTGGTCCAGAATAAAGGAAATTATTTACCTCAAAAAGACTAGCTTAATTTTTAAGATAAAATGTGTTTACCAATTGTGCCTAGAATGGTTAACCTTAGTGTCAGTGAGTTTTGTTTCAGAGTGGCCGTGGATAAAAGCATTGTTTAATTTTATCATTCCTTGTGATGGCTAACAAATCAATTAAATTAAATATTTTACAGTGGAATGCCCAAAGTATCAGGCCGAAGTTAGCATCGTTTCAGGAAATTTTATGCCAAGATAAAGTACATATTGCTGCCCTTAGTGAGACGTGGCTCGAACCAGAAAGTAATTTTAAAGTTAGTGGATATAATGTTTATCGCGCGGACCGGTATGACTCATACGGTGGTGTAGCTATTATAGTTCATAAATCTGTTAAAGCGCAGCAGAGGCGCGTCCACGTAAATAATAACGGTATCGAGGTAGTGTGCGTTCAATTATTTAATTGTGATCCGTTCGAAAATGTTGTTGCTATTTATTGTCCAACTAGAATCGTTACCACACAGCAGGATTGGGATAATCTGTTATCATTATGGCCAACCAAAACTTTGATTCTAGGTGATTTTAACGCCCATCACGTCAGTTGGTCTTACAAAACTGACCACCGAGGCAGTCTTATTCACGACTCGCTTATAGACAGCAATTTTTTTTCTTTGAACGATGGGACACATACGCGAGTCCGTTTAGTTGACAACAACTTGCAACAGACATCCCCAGATATATCGCTGGTTTCTACAGATATTGCGCTTAACATTAATTGGACCGTTTTAAATGAAAATCTTGGCAGTGACCATTTAATGATTAAAATCTCAACGTTGTGTACGTTATACCTTCCTCCTGTTATTAAAAGGAATTTTGGCAAAGCAGACTGGACTTCATATAAAAAATATCTGGAACAAAAATTTTGCCATTTGTGTTTACCGAATGACCTTCAAAAAGCTTACGATTTATTTTTAGATATTTTGAATGACGCTGCTAACAAATTCATCCCGATGTTTAAATTTAACCAAAATCCTTCTTCAGATTTTACTCCAAAGCCGTATTGGACTTCAGAACTGTCACACGCTGTGGCTCATCGTAGGCTAGCGTTATCCAAATTTAGACGTAATCCCACTCCCCAAAATCTTGATAATCTCAACAGTAGGATAAATACATCTCAGAAGTTAATCCGGCAGGCTAGGGGAGTGAACTGGCAAAATATTTGTTCTTCAGTTGATCACACTACATCGTCTAGCGAAATGTGGCGCAAAATGAGATGGCTGAAAGGTTATCGTTCGCCTAGACATTTTGTGGACGCCCAAAGTGCCACAAATCTTTTAAATTCCTTAACACCCGATTATGTTTCCCCTTCGACCCCTACGGTTCGCAATAGTAACCCTACATTAGAGTGTGAGATCTCTATTCAGGAGCTAGATAAATGTATCAAATCTAAGGATACATCTCCTGGATGCGATGATATATCTTATTCTATGATTAAGAATTTACCTGATGTGGGTAAATCTGTTTTACTAATGTTATATAATTACTTTTTGAATTTCAGTTTTGTTCCTTCTCAGTGGCGCGACATTTGTATCGTACCTATTCCAAAACCTGGTCGTGACCCTAGTAACGTTTCTTCACTCCGACCCATATCCTTGTTGTCGTGCATATGCAAAATTTTTCATTACGTTTTATTTCGAAGATTGGAATGGTTTCTTGAAAAAAGTAACACATTTTCTGCGAACACAGTAGGCTTCCGAAGAGGTAGGTCGTGTTTGGATGGCATAAGTTGCTTAATCTCCGCAATCCAAACTGGTTTTTCTGAGGGTTGTTCTACTATGGGTTGTTTTTTAGATATTAATAATGCGTACAATAATGTAAATATTACTGTTTTAATAAATGTTTTGGATAACTTTCAAGTAGGGTCACGCATCTGTGGATATTTATGGAATTTTCTTCATAGAAGAGTACTCAAAATAAGATCTGGTAGTGACTTTATTAGTAGATATACGGGTAGTGGTTTGGCTCAGGGTGATCCGTTATCTCCACTATTATTTAATATAATAACGTCGGATATTTGTAAACGTTTGCAGAACAATTTTTGCATATCCCAGTATGCGGATGATTTCGCTGTATATGTCCAATGTTCTTCTGTTAGTGATGGCGAAGGCAAGATCCAGTCTGCTCTGGATCTAATCAACAGTATGTTAGCGCACGTAGGTTTAGAAATTTCTCCCGCTAAAAGTAAAATTTGTTTGTTTACTAGGGGTTTTCGTAGACCAGTTATAGATGTCCGTTTAAACGGTACTTTGTTAGAGGTAGTAGACCATGTGAGATATTTGGGAATGTGGCTAGATAGGGGTCTCCGATGGAAGAAACATATAAATGAGGTTCGTGAGCGAGTACTTAAACTGATTAATATTTTTAAGGTTTTGGTGGGACCCGGATGGGGTGTTCATCCCAACCACTTAAGACGGTTATATATATCTCTTATTCGTAGTCGTATAGACTTTGGTAGCTTTTTACTGGACAATAGCGCCGACACACATTTAACCAAACTGGATAGGTTACAAAACATTTGTCTGCGGTTAATAGGCGGTTTTATCAAAAGCACTCCGATTCACGTGATGGAATCCGAATTGGTGTTGCCTCCTCTTTTTATTCGCCGCCGATATTTAGCTGGTAAATTCTACTTAAAATCAAAGTGTTACGATTTTCCTTTAGTGGGCATATTGGATAAACTTCATGGTCTATGTGGTAATAGTCCTTATTGGAGAAATAAGAAAAAACCACTGTTAGTTATGTCTCACGATGTCCTAAAGCAAGAACATATGTACTGCAGTAGTCAAATTGGCATGTTCTCCTTGGATACTTGGGTCAGCAATATCGACTTATTACGTATTGTAAAGCCTAGTTTAGATTCTGTTGATAAACCTAAGCATTGTTATTTTAAAGATAATTTAAGATCAATATGTTGTAAGTCTCTAAATGCACAATATTCCGGCTTTTACTGTGTGTATACGGACGGTTCTAAACATGAGAACTACTGTGGCGCAGCCTTTTTTGATTCTCAAGTTGGTACCTTTTTCAAATTCCGTATTTCATCAAAGGCTTCAATAATGCATTTGGAGTTGATCGCTATCGCCGAAGCTTTGGCTTATATCAAATCTTTGGACGGTGATCGGTTTGTTATTTTTACTGACTCGAAAAGTGCTCTTCTTCATCTAATGAGATGTACGAGTACCTCACCTTTCAGGGGGCTTCCACTGGCGTATAGTATCGTAAGAACCATCACTGAATTTGCTGTCAATCATAAAACAGTTGTATTACAATGGATTCCTTCTCATGTTGGACTGGATGGGAATGAGGTGGTTGATCGTTTGGCAAATGAAGCCGCGTCTGATGGAGAATTTTATGCTTGTCCTCCATGGCATACTGAGCTTTTACCCCTAGTTAGAGACAGATGTATTCAATCTTGGTCAGAATATTTTGATAAAAGGTCTTTAACGAAGGGCATTTGGTACAGGACGATTCAACCATCTCTTCCACGTATGCTTTGGTTCAGCGAGGGCAGGATGAACAGGCAAGAAGTTGTGATGGCTTTGAGACTTCGATCCGGCCACGTTCCACTCAATAGTTTTGGTTATATGATGCGCAAAGTTGATTCACCCAATTGTACTGTCTGTGGAGTCATAGAAGATGTGCATCACATTTTGACGGAATGTGATCGTATTGGAGTCCGAAGACGTCAAGCTTTTGACAATAATTTTAATGTAGGCTTCTATAATAGCGTACTGGCCTCACCGTTGTCAGATGAGGCCAGAACACTTTATCATATTATTATTACGGGTACAAGGTTGCGGGTAGACTAGTTTATTATATTTATACTATAAGTTTATAATAAGTATTGTATTCAATAATCGGGGTGACATATTCTTTATAGAAAAAACCCCGTAAATAAATATAGATTAAAAAAAAAAAAAATAATTATGTGATATCGAAGGAACACCAAAACTATCTGACGAGTCAAAATATAGGCATTGGCTTCAAAAATATGTGTCACCTCTTAGAATGCAATAATATAGGCTTCGAATATAGGACATGTCTTCCGTTATAGTTCCAGTTAAGATGTAATTTATCTTGGACATCTATGCTTGTGTCTATGGTCTGTTCCAGAAGTAACAAATACCTATGGATGCCAATTTGTAGTGCCACTCACAAATTGAGTGCTTTGATTCGATTATTTGAATACAGAATCTTGAAATTATAATTTGGAATCACCTTAAAGATTTTTTTATTGAATTGAATTTAATGATACCGTAGCTAGAGTCATTGTAGCTTGGTACATTGATTATCAATGATTTTTCAATTACAATTTAATCATATTATTCAGACAATAATTGTTGGAAAAAGTGTTGATATTCATATAAAGTTGAAACCTTCTAAATACAGATGAATGTGTTAAATCCCTTGTTGTTGTTATTGTGTTTTCCTTTTTGTTGTTTGTTGTTGTTTGTGTGATATCCCTTTAGTGAATGATTGCGTAAGAATTTTAACCTGAACGGAGTTCGTTTACACTTTCTTCAGATACTTTAGGAACAGACTATATCTTTCCATCTGTGTTTATGAATAGATATTCTTCAAGAAATCAACTGGAGCATCAGCAGTTGGGGAGTCTGTTTTTGAACTACGTATACTCTGATCACTTGACATATTTCTAACCTAATTAAATTGCATAATCACAATACGATCTAACTTCATATAAACCGATGTTCTTGGCATTCAGCCAGACTGAACAACATCAGTCAACATGTCTTCTTAACAATCTAAATAATGTTCTATTGTGCTCGTTGAGTTGATTCTAACGCGACAGTAATTCAGTCGGAGCACTGACTGCCACGTAAATCTATTTTGATAGTGTAAAGGCGTTGGAGATAGGTGTTAAAATTTCCACACTACATTTTGTATCAGTTTGACTTGGATACGGTTTAATATTTAGCTCACACTGCACACTAATAAGCACTGCACTGGATCATGTCGCCTCATTTTTACTAGCTGATCCAGATCCGATGAGAAGTAGTTTCGTTGCATTTATTTAGT
Organism: Cosmia trapezina; assembly: GCA_905163495.3. Lineage (NCBI taxonomy): Eukaryota > Metazoa > Arthropoda > Insecta > Lepidoptera > Noctuidae > Cosmia > Cosmia trapezina. The sequence continues at coordinate 19,773,626 of LR991038.1, read as the reverse complement.
GTGCGTCACAGTATGGAATTTCATAAAAATAATTTAGAACGAGGGAGAACGGTTCAAGTTGAGGCGATGCTGATCCCGTGGAGACCGTGCAGTGCTCTCGTACGTGTACGTGTGAATTGACCTTTAATCATGGAAAGCATTATACTGAAATTTATAGCTAGCTACTGCTAGCTAGCTACTAGCTACTGCCTGCGGCATCACTTGTAAGCAAGAGGAACTACTTCAAGTTGCCAAATAAAAAGTGTCTACTTTGTCTTTATTGTCTGTCATCTAAATCTGAGATTTAATAGTTTAAGGACCGTTTGAAGGAGTGGACTGGCAATACAGATATCGTCTTTTCATTCACTAATTCTTCACCTTGTTACACAATTTTTGTCGTAAACAAATATTAACTACTTAAGTAGCACAATCATTTTATTATTATTTAGGAGAATGGGGTTTGAAAAGTGCTGGAATGACAATTTAAATACATAATGTAAAAAATAATTAAGGGGCCAGTTAAAACGATAAAACGTTAAATGTAGGAGTTAAGGTTCATGATAGAAAGTGAAGTTAAGAATTTAATTAAAACCAATAAGTGAACCACAATCAAGAACAAAAATTAGATTTGGAATAAGTTACACAAAAGCTTAAAGTTTCTATTCTGGAATCTAATTAGTAAGTGACGACAGATTGGTAATACATAAAGTATTCTTAGACTTCCTAGCTAACCTAGCTTTGCTAGTTAAAAATCATGAAAACAAACTATCCATCAGGCGAAAAACATGGTCAAGAGATTCGTGTAATAAAAAAAAAAATAGTGTACTTACATTGATTCCTATTTAATTTACAAGCTTATGTTATCAATTTAGATTAAAGCACTCCAATTAGCACTCTTCGTAGTTTGAAATCTACAACTAGAAATTCAAAAATAATTTTTTTTTAATCTTTTTCCATTCAAAGATTTATTAAAAGCCATTGCGCACGGGCAACTGTCACTCGGTCTTCGAAGGACTGAGTATAACTTTTCATTGTGTAACGCTCAATAGATTGAAGTTGAGTATAACAATTACAGAGCATTCAGATTCAGATTCAGATTCAGATACTTTATTGCTCAAACATGTGTGTACATACAATTATATAGAAAATAAAATAAAAATGCAATGGAGATGTGCTAACATGTTTACCATATTGTCATGGTGTGCAAATGATGATATGTTTGGATTTAAAAAAATAAAAAATAATAATAACAATAAAAATGCTGACATAAATAAATAACATTAAATTGATTGATTAGGTACTTTATCAATTCATAAATAAATAGATGGGGGCAACATTACAAAATTGTCAAAGATTCAATTATTAAAATAAAAACCTAAAAAATGTAATGTCAACGTTGGTCAAAAATATTATCAAAATCATTATTACATTACATACATTAAAGATTAAATTAATTTAAATATAAAAAAAGCATGTCAATTCAAAATGATTCGATTAAAAATTCATTTACATCATAATACGCTTTACTAGCTAAAAAAGATTTTATTTTCTTTTTAAATGCTACTACGCTTAGCTCTTTCCAGCTATTGGGAAGTTTATTGTAAATAATGGGAGCCATACAGAAAACACTCTTGCGCATAAGTGCAGTCCGAGACTTATGTTGACAAAGTTGACTGTTATCTCGTCTATTTCTAGGAAACTGGTCTGCCATGCGGGGAAATAAATTAGGATTTGTTTTAACAAATATCACGATTTCAAAAATATAATTGAGGAGAACCTATCGTAGGGTTCTGTCATGCCATGTATTCTTTTATTATTTTGAATTTATGTTATGTTAAACATGCTTAAATTATTTTCTTCTATATGTTTGCCTTTACATCTACAATATTATAAATTGAAGTTACTTTTCTTGTGTTTCTATGTGACCGCGTTGTTCTTCTAAACTAGGTAGGTAACTAATTTTGATGCGGTTATCACCACCATTTAGAGAGTTTATTCCGGAAGGCTTATAAGTCTAATACATTAATATTAGACATGACATGAAATCTCGATGGTTTGCCAAGGCGTACAAACCTTATGAAGCAGGTGAGGGTCGCTTGTTTAAAATAAAGAGACCATTGAAATAAAAGACCTAACAAAAATAAGTAAATAATTTAATAAAATAATTAAACAACTAATTTTTTCTGTTTACAGAATTTCTCGAATTCCCTTTTACTGGCTTCAATGACAGATTGGAGTTTCTTTCCAGAAACTTCTTCCGTATCATCCTTTAAAGAGTTTAATGCATCTTCTACGGCCAATTTTGCTTCAGTGAGTAAAGGCTTGAAATCTTCCTCTTTTTTGGCATTTCTGAACTTCATAACCAAAGCAGAATGTAACTCATGCTGTAAGACACTGTTATACAAGCTGAGTCTAGCATTTCCTGGATCTAGAATCTTTGTTATTGCAATGAGATCTCTACACATTTTAATTTTCTTATCTAAAATTTCTCGTGACGTGTAACCTTGCTGTCTGCCATACAATTGTACTAAAGAATGCTTTATTGTATACATGTGGTAATGATTAGCATGAAGAAAGATTGATAATCTACTGAGAACATTTTCCAGTACTATCACAGAGCCTCCCATCATAAGTACATTCTCCACGTCTTCTCCCATTTGAGATATAACCATATTCACTTGTGAATTGCTCACTTTGGCTGGACATTTGCTACAAGACCAATCTGTTTCATCATCTAAAGGATCCTCTGGTAGATGAATTCCATCACAAGGGTTGATTCCATCACCTAAGCATTTCATTGCACTTAAATATGTACCAAGTTCTGTAGGGTCACAACATCTTGGACATTTACATGAGAAGAACTTTGTGTCTTTTAAGTGCTGTCTTCTTGCTTGAGTCCCCCATAAAGCGTGGCTATACATTGTCGATATATGGTAGTCCTTTACTATTGGAACTACGGCTTTAACTGTTATTTTACAAAAATCTTTTCTATCTTTTGGATTAAGAGCAAAAGTATGCTTAGTGTTTGGTATACAGCTGTGTTCCATTTTGCAGGTATTAGCATACAAAGCATTGAGTTCAGCTCCTTGAGGCAGACGTATCTCTAAAGCGTTGGTGTCAATAATTCCACAAATTCTGTGAAGTAATTCAGGTGTGGCTTCGTGAGCTTTCCTTGGTTTTTCTTCCAGTTTGCTGATGAAGTTATTCATGAGGTATTGGACGATAAATTCATTCGCCTCACTGTAAATAGAAAATAAGTTTTAATTAAAATTGCTCCTTTTTAACCGACTTCATAAAAAGGAGGAGGTTCTCAATCTGGTTGTATTTTTTTTTGTATGTTACCGCAGTACTCCGTCATTTATGAACCGATTCGGAAAATTCTTTTTTTATTTGAAAGGGTATACTTCCAGATTGGTCCCATGATGTCAATAAACCTTTTGTTTGGGTTTAATTTTAGGAGAAAAAAGATATCTGTAAGATCCTAATATAATTATTATGTTGACAAAAGTGACATAGATCGTTTCAATCCAAGTTTCATTGAACTATTTAGTGATAGATTTTATTTAAAAATTATCCATAATCTATTCACGTACTCATAAGCCTCAGTGCCAGGTATCCGACATTCCATGTGCGACTGCATATCCAGCAACTTCTTCCAACCTTCAGGATCTGTCTTCTGCAGTAGAACACACCTCAATGGTAGCAGAGCATCATGCCTGAAAATTACGAGGGCAGAATGAGTTTTAGTCATTAATCTAGTGGCAATTACTATCAATGACTGTAATGATGGTTATGATTTTAAAGCATTTTTTCCAGAAATCCGTTAGGAAACTAAAGTTCCCTTTAAGTGCTCATATACACGAATGGCAGTTGCCAACGGCACAGGCAACTGCAGCCGTCGACACTCGTGGGCGGTCGCCGTAGGCGCTACACAAACAATTTTGGATTTTAGATTTCCCTTGGTTAATTTTATATTTTTAAATGAAAGCAACAAGATATTGCATGCATTCCTTTTCGCATGATAGGTAATACATCTCAATATGGTTATCTTTTCAGATGTTGAACAAAGTGATTGCAATGACATACCTGTAGTAATCAGCCATATCATTGACGGCACATTCTGGTCTCAGGCTGAGGATCTCACACTCTGCAGCATGATGCCGTGGATCCTTTAGACCTGGACAGTTGCCTGAACAGACCGGCCAGCCGCATCTGAGGACATAATAAATATCTACTTTAAATAAATAGTCCGCCTTTGTACACGGTATTTTTTTACTTATGTTTTAGTTTTCACAAATAAAATAAATATTGTTTGTGATGTCGACCTCTTAATTGTTTCAACACCCTAAGTTGAATTGCTTGCACATCTTGGAAAGAACAGGTTTATTTGTATTAGTGACAGATAATTTCAACCTTAGTGAAGTTTAAAAAGTGAAAAATTAATAATTATAAGGTCCACTATACTATTAATCTGAATTATTTTGTTTTTCCCTCATATTCTGTTCATATTCTATACGGGGTTATTTTAAATTGGCTAGCTAAACTTTGCAGACGCGATGTGAATCTTTATGTTAACAAAAAATTTAATTCATTTCATGTTTTTTTATGAGATCAACGACGGCAGTTATTGTTATTTTTTTCTTTTTTGTGTAATCTTCACAGACGTGAATGTGCAATAAAACATAAGAAAACAGTTTTGGTACAACACTAATAGCGGTCGTTGACCTCTCAAAAATCACATACTTGAATCTTTTTATTTTATTATCGGTTTCTGAAGAATTCTTAAACGGAGTTTCAACTCTATTGATTCGTCAATCCTTTGTTATGTTCGGTTTATTGATGTCCTCGGAAAAGCCCTCGACAGTAATTCACTTGACGTTTAAGCTAAATTCTTCCTCAAAGAAATGCTCAGAAAAACGATATCGAACCAATAATCACTATTGAATGGATAAACTCCGTTTAAAAACCTCAGAAACCGGTCATAAGATATAACAGTGTTTTTAGCTACTACTTTTGGATCCTTTATTTAAGTAAATTTAAAACTCATTTTCCTAGGGCTTTTAAAAAGACATTCTTAATGCACTCACTTAAGGACATATATATTTACGCCTTTTTCCCATGGGGGTAGGCAACTATCCAATGCAACCTACTACGAGCCTCACATAGTAATACCTTCGATCTACCTTTAGGCTTTACCTTTACCTTTTGCTTCGTTTACGTTCATATAAATTGGTCATACACGTACCGGTCGGTTTCGAGCACTAGGCACCACAGCTTTTTGAAGAACACAATTAAATAGGGATAGTATTTGTCCTTGTAAGACGTCTCTTGCTGCCGTTTCCTTACACATTATGCCTTGTGTTAGTCGTCTTCCTTTCATTGCATTTTATTCACCCTCTCAACGTAAACCAGACCGACCAACACAAACCAACGTGAACAGACGTTCCTGAGATGCTCTTTTAAATTGTTGTTACATTATTTCTATATCTTCTTTTAATCCGTAACATTGTCATATTTCCTCAATCTATCATTCATAACTTTATACCACACATACTGCTGGGCAGGGGCTTCTCTCCTCTGTTACCATTTTTAGGGTTCCGTAACAAAATGGTAAAAAAGGAACCCTTATAGTGTGACTCAGTCTGTCTGTCTGTCCGTCTGTCTGTCTGTTTGTCTGTCTGTCTGTCTGTCTGTCTGTCACAGCTGGATTTTTCAAGAACTACTAATGCTATCAACTTGATATTTGGAGCAGTTTGAGATTACGTTTACCCAATTATTTTGCAAATAAGAAAGAAATAGAAATATTTTTGCAACATTGACTGGTCTTAAAAATTCTAGGCTAAAAATTCGGGGCTACTAGGGCAAGCGGGGAGGGGTTTTTTTTAAGGCCGCATAGTTTTCGACTTTTGATGAAAAATGTAAAAAAAATACCGTTCCCCCCCCCCTTTTCTCCGAGTTTTGAGAAAGCGAAAAATGTTATAATGTGATGTTATAGAAGTTTATGTAAAGATTTCAGGAAAAATAAAACGATGTCTCTATGTAGCACATTTTTTCAGAAATCGGAACGGAACCCTCAGTGCGCGAGTCCGACTCGCTCTTGACCGGTTTTTTTTTATATAAGGCGACTAAGAACCTAGTACTGGCAAAATCAACAAAAACTTACTTAGCACATCTTTCACCAGCTTCAGTTAAGATTGGTTTATAGCATCCAACGCAAGGCATGATCGCTTCAGGGTCTAGCATAGCCTTGGGTCCAAAGACCAGAGGTCTTTCAGTCAAGACCAGGTCACCTGGAATCAGGTCTCGAGATGCGACGAGGTATCTGCCCAGGTCTTCCGATGTGTGAGCCTGGAAAAGTTTTGTTGAAAATTAGTTTAGAGATTTCTCAGTTCTTACTCTTGGCTTTTAATTTCCTTTTGCTTTTTTTGCTTTTGTATAATTTGTGAAGTTACCTACTATCCCTAGCGGTTATTATATTTTGTTTCGCCAAGTGTGTTGCTTTGCATTTATACGTTTATTCATTTAAAGACATACATAGATAAACACACGCCTACTTCCCATGGGGTTTTTTTTTTAAATTTAATGTATATTTTATGCTTAGGTGTAAACAAATAAAGTACTGCTCTATGTACTTTGTAAAATATGATCATACAAAAAAGTCAGTTTAACAGCAAAATTATTTAAAATTGTTATAAATTACATACACAGGACATCACAAGAGGTAGGTAGGCACGAATTTTTTTAGGCAACTATAATTCTTTCTTAATAACGCAAAGTTATTAAATTAATACTGAAGTCATAACTTTCGTCACAAGACAATCTTGGCGTAGGTACAAACCACATTTGATAAGGTACCGCGAGTTATAGTAGGTATTATAAGCCCCATACTTTCATGTATGTCTGCTTTTATATTCTACATTCTTAAACATTTCACGTTTCCGTACCGATATCCAATGATGTATAGCTGAAAGAGACGGGCTCCTCTCTTGCCGTGAGTTTCATTAAGGATGATAATAGGTCTTTTTTGATAGGACAAAGTGCATGCCGTCCTGTGCTAATAATTACACTTTGTGTTTTGAATATAACGTATTTTTGGCCTTATTTAGATCTGCGAGGTCCATTATCAAGAGTCAGATGAATTGGTGCAGACCGCCATCTAGTAACAGTAGAAGCAATTATTACGTAGAACAAAACATTCTAAGGACTGCAGCTGAGAACCAGAACCAAGGAGTTTGGCAAGAAGTTAACGAAAGGATCGATAGATGTCGTGTATCTGAATAGGATTCCCTGCTATTATCTGTTTTCAATTTATTTCAGTTCATTTTTACATGCAGACGTTTAAAGATCTTATATAACTTACTAAATATAGTATGGATAACTTACAATGTACGCCAAATCAGTGGCACCATTCTCGTGTCCCATTTTTCTGCAAAATAAACAATGCTTATAATATTAAAGAAAATAATCCGTAGATCACACCTAGACATCTACACATTCACGTTTCACGTCACATTCACGTTTGGTGACATCTAGTCATTTTCAACATTATTTTGTTAATAATTTGAAGAAAGAAACATTTGCTGTCGTAGTTAAGATCAATTGATAGGAACCTACCTATCGATGTCGATAGGTACTTATATATCGGCATTTTCCTATCTATAACGTTTTTCAACTTTACTGTCTTAACATTAAACTAAATTACTATAAAGAAACTAAATTGAAAAACATAGAAACAAAATTACCAAGCACACAGCTCAATGAAACAAACAAAAAACATGCTTCTTAATATGCTGTGCTCAATTTCAAACATGTTAAAAGAGCACAGCATAGTACCTACCTACAATTAAATCTGAGGATACAAGATATATTGCAGTTAATTAGTAAAATAATGGTCTAAATAAATCACCAGTAATCGACACATTCGTCAGAGGAGACAAGTTGGCAGTGTACACTCAGTTTCAATACATTCATGTCAAGGTTTTAATTATGAGAGTAATGATCTAGTACATTGCCAGCCGTAATTATTTGATAAAAACCAACCTAATAATGTGTAACCATTTGTTTATTTGAATTTGGAGTCGAACGACGATGCTACAGAAAACCAATACTTAATAAATGGCTACCTACAAATAACAATATGAATGCATTTCCTGAAATGATATACAACATATTTAAATAATACATATTTGATGGGTCAAAGAAAGAGAAATTACCCATTGCCAAATTTATTTATCTATGGCAAGAAAACTGCTTGCATATAATTATAAAAGGATGTTTAGGTAACGGTATCCTGCAAAGTGTAAAGGATGTCCAGGAACCATATTCTTTACTATACTGCAGCACCTAATGTAGAAAAAATATCCTAAAAGAGAATTCCAATCATCATTTAAAAAAACTTCCAGATAAAGCTGAGCGTCCACTGGTCCGCGCCGGCCGCACCGCCCGCACGGCACGCAACGGATTGAACGGAATTGCCGATGGCATGCGTCCACTGTCCACCTGGTCCGCCCCGGCCGGCCGGAACGGATTTGCCGGTGTCATGCGTCCACCATTTTTATTTATTCTGAGTGTTTTTGTTGTTGTCAGTAGACGTCGCGCGTTGTCATGGAGATTGACGAAGATTATCAGTGTTGCTTGTTCGCAAAAGATGACTGCAGTTGCCAGGGGGGTGAAACCATCATACATCTGACAGTAAATATTAAATGTATGGAAGGTGGCGACATCCATAGTTCACGTTTTGAAAACTTTTAATAAAAAGTATACTATTGCTTGATAGATGGAGCTTTTAATAATAATAACTTGCAATAACAAGATGACAGATTGGCACTTGACACAATTCAAATTTCAAAGTTTTTTGAAGTTTCCGTGCTGTCGTTCGTTCGTTACTGCTTATAACTATTTTCGGATTTCTCGAGATATTTGCATTGATTGTTGGATTTTGTGAGACCTGGCTTTACTGTTAACTCTGTTTTCGACCCTGATACTTTGTTCACCGATTGACCCATAGGCTGCTTCCGTCCCTGGACTTCGTGATACTTTCCTACTGATTGACCCCGCTTTCTCAACCTGCGGTTGTGTACTCGATTTAGATATTGTTGGTTACATGCAGACTAAAAACATGCAGAAAAACGCTATTTTGGATGTGAAAAAAAAAGAAAATATTGAAAAATAGTGGTTAAATTAATTAATTAAACCCTATGTAACCTCTTCTTTGAGGATCACTGATACTTCTCATGTTATATTGTTATTTGCTCCGAGTTCTTTTACTTCTTAGTTTCTCTTACCTGTCTACTGTCTCTTGTTCTAACCTAGTGTTATCAGTGAAAACTTGTAATTGGCCTTCTGTCACTAATGTTAACCTATCTATAACCTAGCTGTAAGTTTTCTTGAGATAATAAAATAAAATAAATAAAATAAAATAAATCAATTTGTGACTTCTAACCTGCACGTTGCATAAAAATAATAAGCTAGATTTTATTGTTAATCGGGCTATTACAAGAATCATTCATAGTTGGTGCACAGGTGTGAACAGAATTTTATCTGGAAAATTAGCTATTTTGATCGGGGGATAACGTAAAAGTCAAAGCAGAACGCTATTTTTATGTATGTACACATAAACGTAGTGTTTACAAAAATAAAAAGAAGTAAATATTATTAAGGGAATTGTTCTTTTATTTAAAATAAATTCCTACCTAAATACAAATAAATACATGGCACCTACCTAGTACCTATATCCATTTGCAATTAAGTATACTGCCATCTAGCGGATAATAGAATTAATTGTCTAGTTGGTATCAGTGCTATCTATTTTTCACGTAATTTACATACCAGACCGGTATTTACTATTCCAGATATTAGTGTATAGTCTATGGCAGTTGCCTCTGCCGTTGACGCGTGCCGCTCATGTCTATGAGCACGAGACTAAACATTATTATTATTTTTTAATTTTGATAATAAAGCACAACAGAAATGCAGTCAGAAACCAGAAACTCAATTTTGTTTTTAATTTGTTTATACAACATTAGTTTTTGTTTATACTAAACCCGAAAAGGGGTAATTGTACTCATCATTGAAAAAAAAGATCTGCTGTTCAGTACATTTATCTACATCAAACTCGTCAAAATGTACTGAACAGCTGACTTTGACGAGTTTGATGTAGATAAATGTACTGAACAGCAGATTTTTGTTTCACGATTTCAAGGTTGGTCCCGTAGAAAAAATTGTTCAAAATGATGAGTAGAATGACCCCTTTTCGGGTTTAGTATAAACAAAAACTAATGTTGTATAGACTAGTCTTTATGCATATAAGGACTAGTCTAGATAAAAAAACATTGTAAATGTTATGCTTCGTCAATCCCTAGAATCAGTAGGATGACACTGACAGATACGATGAGTTCAAAAATGCGTTCCGTGCCGGTGACGTCACCGGCATTCCTTATGACGTCACCGTCACGCATCGCCTTTTTTGCTCATATATGCCGGCGTTCGGTGCGGCCGGTAGCGATAGTGGACGCAGTGCTATATAAATTCATAGATAGCAAACCAAAATCCGTTGCGTGCCGTGCGTGCGGTGCGGCCGGCGCGGACCAATGGACGCTCACCTTAATATCTCACTTGTAGTAAAAATCTTTTAAAAGCGATTTGAGTAGGTACGCGCAGCACAACAACCAGTAAGTAATAAACCTAAAAACAAAAGCTTTACAGACGAACGTGCAACGTTTAATCGTAAAACATGACATTCATATGCGTATTAAATTCTCCCGTACATTCAGTTTGTCCAAACCAACGAAATAAGAAATTCTTAATTCGTTGGTCCAAACATAAATTATATTTGGCAAATGGTGCACTTTTCCATAGACCAAACGTATAAATGGGTTACTCTGGACTATTTTTGGAACGTAGGTGTATCTGACAAACGTTGGTTGTTAGAACACAGAAAACATCTTTCGCATTCTTTTCGGTTACCTTAAAACGTCTTCAAGATATTAATCTATTGTAAGGAGATTAATATTAATATTTAGGGTTTTGTGTTTTTTTACAAGGAATGATCAGCTGCTACCTATACCTATTTTGATTTTCTGTATTGAAAAACTAGGTCACTATGTCGTTAAATCTTTTAGTTGCTTCGACGTGTACGATATCCAATACGAACTCGACAGTACGATCTGCGTTTACGTTTTGTAAGCTTTCCGATCTGTTACTAACATCTAGATCTACATCCAAAATTAGGGTAAGGTCCTCACTATTTATAAATAGTGAATTGATCTTTTGATCCATAGAAAAAGTTACCATGTTTGCGAGAGCTTTAATTCAAAGAAGATAATTGTAATTTTCAGATCCCTATTTTTTTTCTTTCGTATTGAGTTCGATAATAATAGCTATCTACTGGATTTTCTTTCTTTTCCTTAGGCTTAGGATCCACATGTAATGAAATTATTTGGGAGTTCATCTTTTGTTAGTGATCTAAACATGGTTAAAAGCTTTATTAATAACACGAATTGTAATAATTAAATCTGAATCATTGCTCCGTTCAATCTGTGGAAACACAATTGCTTACAGATTCTATTTCAGTGTAAGTCCTATTATGATGATGACGTCACATTGGCAGTAAATCGAGAAGACCTAGACACGAATCTGATGCCTAGTGATTTGTGTTTCAGATTACAATATTATGTTTTTACCAATTCTAGTTTGTTTAATATTTAAAATATGTTGTATTTTATATCTAGACTTCGTAATGCTTTTACAGCTTGGGTAATTTAATTTTGCACTTTCATTATAATCATAACGATTCATGTAGTTTTTTTATGAAGGGGTCGGTATAATTTATTTGAGTTTTAAAAGTTATCATTTATTTTTTCCTTCAACACAACAACTTTCCCTATTCTCCAGAAATCTTAAATGATAAAAAAAATACTCACATGTTTTCGGTCATATTTTTCTCCTATATAGTTTTAAAATGCACTAAAATTTCACAAACAACTCTCACAAATATTGAAGAAAAAAAAACTCTTTTTCTTCTGAAAACTGGAAAATTCGAAGCAACTGCGCACGGGCAACTGGCGCTCGCTCTATGTATGACTGAGTATAGCTTTCCATTGCGTAACACTCGGAAATGTGAATGAACTAAAAAAAACATTCTGCGATTTATGAAAAAAACATTGTGTGGAACGTTGTTTTGAAATATTGTGGCTACTGAATGAGCAATCACTTACATAGTGAAAGAAACTGATTTGAATGCACATTTTGTTCAATAAAATTAATCTTTTGTAAGTTTTACTAAGTTTCATTTCAACCCCAGAACTTGTAGGTACCTAGCTACAGAAAATCTAATATGTTCCTACTTTAACGAATTTTCAATTAATTTCTATGCCTTTTATAATCATCAACCAACCAATTACGTAGCTAATCCGTAAAAGTTTCATCGCAAATTGAGTAGGTAAAACATCTTAATATTTGAAATCCATATTGTAAAAATTTAAAAGCTTGTTTATATGTTGATTATAACCTAGTTTTAAAACGATTACTTACAGTACCGTGCCGGTTGAATAGCCTGCATGTTATGAAGTCGAAGAGCTGCATTGCCAAATTTTCTGTTACAAACCGTAACAGCTGATTCATATCCACAACTGTTTTAAGACTTGTTACACACGTTCGCTTGATCTATGATTTTATGATTTATCTATATCTTTATGATTTTCCTTCAAAATAAACTGGGTACATGGTTACTCTTGTACCCATGTATCCAGTTTATTTTGGTTTGGAAATCAAGGGTTTTACTAAAAACTCGTGGTACTTAATAAAAAGGAAACTGAAAAGTTTTTTCTTCGTAATGTATAAGACTGGGTTTATGATTAACAAGTCAAAATTTTAACTAGGTTATCAACTTATCATGTAAAAATGTAGTTGATAAACATGTTCTCCCATACATTCCAATTGTAAATGTAAGTTTGTACTCACAATATTGAGAGATTTTATTTTAAGACCGCAGACTTCTAATAGGTTTTCCTATAATCTACAGGGTATTTTCTGTATTTTTTTTTATTTTAGGCTCAGTAGTTTAAATTTCATCTATTTTGTTAAATAACTTTAAAACAATTTATTTTAAAATTATAAAAAAAAATATATTTGAGACCCTCATAGTAAGCCCATTATTGTATATGTTACGCGGTATATTTTGCAAAACTTTATTTTTTTTTTAGTTTTAAAAAAAAGTTTAGTTCACTTTTGTGACCTCCATATTCAAAATTAATTTATTTTCTTTATTCGTCCGTGTTTGGGTAACAGAAGTTCATATGTACCTAAGTATACCAAATTTCAACTTAATCGGTCCATTACATTCGGAGCAAATTGGCTGTGACAGACGGACAGACAGACAAACTGACAGACGGACAACAAAGTGATCATAATAAATTTCCGTTTTTTTTTTCTTTTGAGGAACCCTAAGAAACCAGAGAAGCTCATCATCCTATCAAACTATGTTGAAATTACTTGTGCTACGAAAGTTACACTCCAAACTCAAGCTCACGTCTGCGACGTCCTGTGTTCCTGATATTTCTGTTGTGCAGTGATTTATCAATGCGGAAACAGAAAGATATTTTGTAGAAAAACATCTGCTTGTCACATAAAGTAAGTGACAGCCAGAGCTTCCATTCTTCAAAATACCTTCAGCTGTCAATCTCAGTAGTGAAACGAACACGAACAAAATTCTGGCAACTGAGTTATCTGTTTACCCAACGTGTAAGACCGGGGTTTAAATAAGTACATCAGCTATTTTGTAAACTTTTGGAAACTTAGATGAAGTTAATTCATGGGCAGTAAATGAGGCAAATTGAGATCCGAGTTAGCAAAAAGTTAGCTCATGCCAACAAAAAAGGAAGACAATATTTAATCACAAATATGCATTAAACGTGTGAGGTACACATTGTTAGTCAAAATATCCGTTCACGGCTTCTTTAATGTTTTTGAAGTGAAACGTGAATTTATTAATTTTATAATTACTGTAAGAGGAGCTCGTGGCTAAGTAATAACAGCCGCACGGGTCGATCCGTCAGGTTAAGCTACGCTTGCCGGGGTTGGTCAGTGGATGGGTGACCATCTTTACATATCGAGATTCCTCCGTGCCTCGGAAAGCACGTTAAGCCGTTGGTCCCGGCTGTTATTCGTGGATCTTTGACGGTCGTTACGGGTCGTCAGAAGCCCGAAAGTCTGACAACCAGTCTTACCAAGGGGTATCGTATTACCCAGTTACTGGGTTGTGGAGGTCAGACAGGCAGTCGCTCCATGTAAAATACTGGTATTCAGCTGCATCCGGTTAGACTGGAAGCCGACCCCAACATAGTTGGGAAAAGGCTAGGCAGATTGATTGTCAGACATTGCAGCCGTATGTTGTACAAAGGGTACATTAATACTCAATTTTGTTGGCACTGTTCCCGAATCTTTACTGTCTTGTTAATTATGCATGTCTATTTAGAACGAGTATTGTGTTTGATACCAAGCGGAGCGGGCGTGTATTGCGGCCTAATAACCAGTGCCTTAAAATTCGCGAAATGCCAACCTGCGAGGTGTGCCAACAACCCGCAAACCAAATCTGCGGGGGCTGCAAACTCGTCTACTACTGCTCCAGACCCCATCAGAAACTAGGATGGAGAGAAGGACACAAATTCAAATGCTGTGCCTTCAAAATCGAATACTCAGACACGCTAGGACGACACATGGTCGCCACAAGAGACATACAACAAGGTGAAATGATCCTCAAGGAAAAACCTGCCGTGATTGGACCAAGAATCACGTGCCCAACCGTCTGCTTGACATGCGGCAAAAACCTGGACCCGCGAGAATTTGGGGACTATTACAAATGTTCAAAGTGCAACTGGCCGATGTGTGGTCCCGAGTGTGAAAGTGCTGATGTTCACAAACCTGAGTGCAAAGCTATGACGGATAGGAAATATAAATGTGACATAAAATACCAAGGTCCTGATAAAGTTCAAGCAGCCTACTGTGTTATATCTCCACTTAGAGTACTGTTGATGACTTATTCCAATCCACTTCAATACGAAAACATTATGAATCTGGAGTCTCATTTAGAAGATAGAATAAACACCCCTCTGTACACAGTTTTAAGGGCTAATTTAGTGACGTTCATAGTTCAAGTGCTTGGATTGCCGTTCGATGAAGAAACTATATTGAAGGTCGCGTCTATATTTGACACAAACTCCTTTGATGTACGATCGCCAGATGGGTGTACGCGGTTGCGGGCTATTTATTTGACAGCTTCAATGATGGACCATAGCTGTAAAGCTAATACAAGGCATATATTTTTGGGTGATGACTTCCACTTGGCTATAATAGCAACAGTACCGATATCCAAGGGTGACTTGATTACAGCCACCTATACTCAATCTTTGTGGGGAACTTTGGATAGGAGAAAGCATCTGCAGACGAATAAATTCTTCGATTGCGAATGCGACAGATGTAAGGACCCGACGGAATTAGGAACCCACTTGGGAAATATATATTGTTCCGTTTGTAACAATCCTTTTGGTCAGACTACTGATAATCGTGGATCAATAATGGTTTCGACTAATCCATTAGACGAAGACGCGCCGTGGAAGTGTGAGAAATGTGAACATAGTATTTTAAGCAAGCAGATGGTGTGGGGTAACAACGCGCTGAAACAAGATCTTCAGAAGCTGAACAAGACACTTCCAAATGAGTTCGAAGATTTCATTGAGAAGTACAGCCAGACGTTACATCCTAGCAACCATCTAGTAGTGCAAGCCAAGTTGGCATTGGTACAAATATATGGGAACTATAAAGGATATAGTTTAACAGGTACTTATAATGTAGTTGTTGTTAAAATAGATCCAGAGATTGACGTATTATTTACAGTATAGCTGTTTTTAACCTCAATTAGAGCAGAGTGGTATCAAAATCGTAGATTTACACAGCACAGATACAACATCTCATTTGCACTTCATATAAAGAAAGTAAACATTTCAAAAAGCAAAAAGATTTGAAACGAATGGAACCTAAACGTGTAGATTTATTATTTATACAGGGTGAAATTTTAATGGTTGTTTTCCTCTTAAAGGGTCATTGTACTCATCACTATGAACAACTTTTACTATGTGACCTGAAATCGCGAAAAAAAAAACAACTCTTCAGCCTACATTTTGACGAGTTTGAATAGATATTAATGTACAGAACAGTTGATTTTTTCCACAATTTTAGGTTTGGTCCCATAGTAAAAGCTGTTCATAATTATGAGTACAATGACCCTTTAAGAGGAAAACCACCATGGAAATTTCACCCTGTATGCAGTTGGTCCACAGTTTTTCAATGTCAGTACGAGCACTTTTTCTTTATTTATGTAGTTTTTCCTAGTCTTTTATAATAGTTCTACTAGCTTTTGATTTGGCTTCGCCCGCTTGGATGTCGGGAATTATACCACGGAAACTACTAGACTAAAAAGTATCCTATGTCCTAACCCACGTCATGGTCTACCCATGTGCGAAATTTGGTCCAAATCAGTTCAGCGTTTTAGTGTGAAAGCGTAACAAACAAACAAACTCACTCTTGCATTTACAATATTAGTTAGGCTTAGGATGTCAAAAAGACCGGTACCTATTTCGCCATGTCTGGCTAGGAACTATCCATTTAACAAATTAAAAAAGAATAGAATTTGTATAATAATTATCTGCACAGATAAATAAGGCATTGAAACATGTTGGCTTTTGTGCATCTTTTGGCTAGATTGCGATTCAAAGACAAGACCGATCAGTAAATACTAGTAAAATATTTAGGTAGCAAATGGCTAGTTTTATCGACATCCTATCCCTGAACTAATTTTCCTTTCAATAAAATTATTGGAACGCTAACAAATGAGGAATGCTATTTCAAGAAGTCATTAGCTCTGGTCTATACAAAATATGTGAACTTGTGTACTTTGATTTAGAGAAATCTAATGAAGTATTTTTATGATTTAACATCCGTTCAAAGCGATAGGTATACCTTGCTGTGTTAACTGCATATGTAGGTTGTAAAATTGATGCTACAGTACATTTATTAGGGGGCCGTCATCAATTTTTACAGTAACTGTCGCTACTTCGGCGCCATCATCTGTTTTCTCGTTGATGTCCCGTTCCTGGTGCGGTGAACAAACAGTCTTTGTCGGGAAGTTTATTATAATGGAATTTGGATGAAAACATATTTGCTAATAAATTGCGGGTGCATTTTACACTTGTACAGCTCAACCTCTTTGGAGAAATCTTACTTATGTACTTCTGAATTACCTCAATTTGTTGCAGAACTGCCCAACGCACTCGTTAGGAGGAAGGTGGATCTCTGTCATGAATTACTGGAGATAGCTGATAAACTAGAACCAGGCTGGTCTAAATTCAGAGGGACCTTACTTCTGGAACTGCAGTCGGCTATGACGATGAAGACTAAGAGGGAGTTTGAAACAGGGAAGCTGACTAAGGCTGGTGCTCAGGTAGGAGGTTTTTTCTTGGTTTTAAGTGTTTTGTTCATTTCCAGAGTGCCTTTTAGTAAAAAGACTAGGCTGTTAACTGAAAGGCTAATTAAGCTAGTTGGCTGCGACATTATCTACAATAAAACATTACGAAGAAGCAGTCTTCTAACAACTTTTGTTAAAAAAATGTTAAGCTTATCATGTAGTACAACAGTAATTGGATTAAATATCGTAACACTATATTAATAGCTACAAGATGCGAGACAAATAGTCTGCGTTGCTCGCATTTGACATTTATAGTTTACACAGAGAAATACGTATTCTATTATTAAATGTTCTAATTATTATTTTATGTAATATTTTTTAATTAAGTCATAATATTGTTTATAACAAACCAGTTATAATTCTCCTGCTCTTATCCCAATTCTATTTGGGGTCGGCGCAACATGTCCTTTTGTTTCCATACTTTATCATTACTCTATTAGTCGTCATCTCGGCAGTCACCCCCTTTCTAGCCATGTCATTTTTCACACAATCCATCAATCGTTTCTTTGGTCTTCCCCTACTCTTATAGCCATCGACATTCATACTCAAAACTTTCCTCACGACATTTTCCTCATTCCTCCGCATCACATGTCGATACCATGACAACCGATTTCCGCACAACTTTTCAGTCACCGGTGCCACTTTTAAACTTCTCTTATGTAATCATTTCTTATTCTATCCATTCGTGTAACACCACACACCCCTCTTAGCATTCTCATCTCAACTGCATGCAATTGCTTTTCATTCATCCCTTTTGTGGCCCAACATTCTGATCCATACAAGACAGCAGGTCTAACCATCGTTTTATGTATCTTCCCCTTAAATTTAAGGGGAATGCGGGAGTCGCAGATTGTTCCCGTGACCTGCCGCCATTTCATCCATCCAGTGTTAATCCTGTGCTTAATCGTCCGATCTACTTCGCCATCGCTTTGCACGAGTGAACCGAGATACCAAAAGTCGGAGCAGACTGGGAGATAAGAAACCAGTATGTGTAATTATTGCACTTGCAACGGCTGTGTAGCCGTGTTATTCTGGAAATAGTATATAGCTTGAAATTTATCAAGGAAAATATATTTTCAGTATAACCTGACCTCTCGCTGTACGGAAATCCTATACAATGCGAGATCAGTTTTTACTGGAATTGTATAGCTTGATAAGTAGCCGTGTGTACAGACAACAGTACATTAGGTTATACCAAACTGTCAAATTTCTCCAAATTATTTTAAACCTTAAAATGTTGATAGTTAAGTTCAAAATCGAATGAGAAAATTTGACAGTTCGTAGTAACTTGACACGGTAATTTAATTGTAATCACCCACTTAATTTTACATTCCAATCTATTCTTTAACATTTAGTAGGTAGCTACTGTCTAGTAAGCAACATTTTCTGTATAATAATAATGGTTCAACATTCTGTTTCTTACATTAGGTACCAACGTTTTATACAATTTGGTTCAATGCCAGATCACATAAAAATGTTCATCTGATTACATCGCGGCTTAAATAATATATTATAATAGTGTGATGATATAAATGTTGCAGCCAAATGGTCTAATTAGCCTTTTGGTCAACCGCCTAGCCTTTTCACTAAATGGCGCTGTTTACTAGCGGCCTGAATTACATTTAGCCGATACGTCTAATACAACATTCAATGAACTGGCTGGCTAATGCTAGGCCATTATTTAATAGGGCCATCTGCTTCTACAACGTCTCCAGCGCTGCAGGAAGTATGAAGAATTTTTATATACGAAGAAAAGAATTTTTATATATATGAAGTTCACTAATATAGGGATAGGTCGCGAGTTGTTCCGGGGTCGCGGGTTGTTCGAAAGAGATACCGTGGCCCTGGCATAGACAACTGAAGGAACACGGGTGGGTTTTAGTCAGTAAAAGTCGCTCCACCCAGAGCGGGAGAAGTAACTTGATAATTTCCCATCCACAAAAAAAAAAGGGTTAAGGGAAAAAGGGCAAAAGGGGTTAGTAGCCAAAAGACTACGTGGAGTCGGGGTTTCCCGATTCGGTTTTGCGTAAACGCATTTAAACTGTGAGAAACACCAGAAATATTGTGGCTTGTCGACGCCATATTGACTATGTGGATTTCAGCGCCAGGTGACAGAAAATGGAACTAAATTGAATTTTAAATGTCTGGGCTGGGCAAGTAGTTAAACGTTATCGATATAAGTAATTTGCCTAGCCGTTTGATTGAATGGCTGAGTATTAGTCAGGTCGCTAGTTGAACGCTAACACTATTTGTCTTATTGCACATGTTCGTCACTTCAAAAAAGCGTAATTCGGTTTTTACTATGCATTTATTAAAATGCTTGGATTGTTATTACAAGTTTGAATTGCCTCAAACACTAGTTTCAAATGATTGTGTCGTAAAAAGCTTCTATTATACAATTTGTCAGTATAATGTGTTAGGTGATTCTCAAATCGTGGATGCAGAAAATGTATATTGAGCGTAGTTTAATTATCATGCTTTGTTGAATCTTTTAAAAAAGACTGAGACCACTAGATTTCATTTAATTTAATCAATAAAAGACAATGAACTGTTTGAGTATCGATCACGTCATGCCAAAACAATAGAATGAATTAATGAATGAAATGCTCGATTTTCCCAGCGTGGTTTGACCGGATTCGATTACTCAAATGAACTGAAAGATGTTTCATGGGGCTACAGAGACCATTGCATATAATCATGGAGTTGGCGCGATAATGGTAGGGAAGACGTGGCCTTAGGAAGGATTATTGAACCGTACCGGATTATATGCTTCCTAAAGTAAGAAACGAAAACTCCGCTAGACATAAACCCCTCTTTTGTAACGTCATAACTTTAGTATCTTCTACCTACTACTCAAAAATCACGATTGAAAGTATCATCATCATCATCATTTTTCATACGAAAGACATCTACATAGGCCAATGCTCTTCCCGATCATCGCCACAACGACCGCTCCTACACTACCCACATCCAAGGAAGTACCCTATAAAAAAAGAAATCCATACATATAAAATATGTTAATACGCGAAAGTTGGTGGCTGTTGGTCGCCGTCGGTCTGACGGTCTATCGGTATGTCTGTCTGTCTGGCTATCTGTTACCTTTTCACGCCTTGTCGGCTGAACGGCTTTCGGCACACAGGTTGAATATCTGGGTTATGATATAGAATACTTTTTTACTTTTTATGAAAATGAAAATGAAAAATGAAAAATGAAAATGGTTTATTCGTTTTACAAGTAATATCTTAACAACTAGTGATTGGAGCCTCCTTTTAAGCAAATAAGCCTGTATTAGGAGACTCCGCTCTTCCAAATCAATTAGTTTAATTTACATGATTTCTATAGTAATATAAAGAAAATTAAAATTAAATTTAAAGTAAATAAAAACCTAAAACACAAAAAAATACACAGCCCGTACGCAGGCATGCGAGTGTGTGAGTGAGAGTGAGAGTGTGTGAATGTGAATGTGAGTGTGTGAATGTGAATGTAAGTGTGAGTGAGGTGTGTGAAAAATGAGAATGAATCAGAGTGTATGCGTGAGATTATGGATGGTGCAGGCATCAGACTGATGTGTAGGGTTATATATATTTTATTCCAGCAGCGTCTCCGTTTCGTCATAAGTTAGTGGTTTTATCCAATTAGTTACAATTTTTTTACATTTATTTTGTTTCTTATCGTATACGTAAATCTCTTTGTTAAGTCTATTGTATAGCTGAGCTGAGCGTTTTTTGTATTGAATACGGGCAAACTTGGTTTTGGTTTGAGGAACTTCCGCTATTAAATATTTTTTTCTTTTCAAGGTTAAGTTGGGGTCAAAAGTAAGAGTTTTGTGTTTCTTTAAAACCGTTTTAATAATATATAGTTTTCGCACCGAGAGTAAATCGCTTATTTGGTAAAGACTTTGTGTAGGATATCTAAGTTTTTTAAAATACATAAGTTTAATTAAAGCTCGTTGTGCCCGCTCAAGATTTATGAATTTAGACTTCGCTGCACCGCCCCAAATGGGGATGCAGTACATTAAGACGGACTGTACCAAAGCTACGTATATTTCGTTGAGTAGGTTTCTAGGGGTATTTGTGCTGGTAGGAGCTTTTTTTGGTACAATATACCGCAGCGTTTTGAAAATCCAGCTCAGTTTTCTGATTCTGTTAGTGACGTGTTCAAGATGGGGGTACCACGATAGTCTATGGTCAACAATAACACCAAGATATTTAGTTTGTGACACTTTGACTAGAGTTGGACATTGACAGTTATTTGCATCATCGCACATATGTACTCTTATGTTAAAATCTGTATTTGGTTGAGTTCTGTTTGATATACTGAAGCATATGTAATTCGTTTTAGCTGTGTTAAGTGTGAGCAGGTTATTTTTGAGCCATTCAGCTATTTGGGTCATACCGGCTTCAGCACTTCTGGCAACATCGTGCCAAGAATTCCCAGAAAATACTACAGCAGTATCGTCGGCATAGGAAAACACTTTAGCGTTATTGATTTTAAGGTTGCAGAGGTCGTTGATGTAAAGCAGGAACAACGTAGGGCCCAGCACACTTCCCTGAGGGACTCCGAATGTGACATTTGCGTCACAACTAAAGTGTTCTCCCACCCTAACCCTTTGCCTCCTGTTTGATAGGTAGTCCTTAAACATTTTGAGCGGAATTCCTCTCACACCTGACGCTTCCAATTTGTTTATGAGGATGGGAACAGAGACGGTGTCAAACGCCTTTTTTAAGTCCAGAAAGATAGTCAAACATTTTCTACCACTATCCAGATTATCAGCCACCAGTGAGCTGAGAGCAGTAACTGCATCCTCAGTTGATACTCCTTGTCTGAAGCCAAATTGTGAGCTACTTAAGGTATTAAAGGCGAACGGCAGGCTTGTATGGGAATTTCGTACAGCTAATAAAGTTTCGTGTTTTGGGATTTTTTTTGTTTTAATTGATAGTTATCATGATAAACAAGCCCTTTTTAAATTCTTAGATTTTTAGAACTTCGGACGTAAAAGTTATGACCGGTTTTATTTTTTAAGGTTACACACGGCTACACATCAAGCTATACCTACATTTCCAGTTTACACTGACATCTAATTGCAAGGAAATCCTATAAAATGCGAGATCAGCTTTTACTGGAAATGTATAGCTTGATCTGTAGCCGTGCGTACCAATGTAGTTTGTTAAATATAGGTACATAAACATTGTTTTGGTGATAAAGTAGGTAAATGTTTTACTTACCATTAGGTATGTGTGTTTTGTGTAGTGTTTTACTACCAGGTAGATTGGGATGAGGATCGTACCTACCTACTCAGTGGGGTGCAGTAGGAGATATCTATGTCCAGTAGCGGACTGCAACAGTTTGATAACGGTGAAGTTCTGTGGGCTTAGTCGGCGTTTCCACGAGCGTAATAAAATCGCGCACTGGATTTTCAACTCTCTGCTTAGCGCCAAGAGTTGAAAATCCAACAGTGTTTTTTTCGTCGCGCTGGGATGCACTCTGGTTTTGTTAGGTTGGATTCTCAACGCTCGGCTCAACAACGAGTTGAAAATCCAGTGCGCGATAAAATCCCGCCGCGATTTTATTACGCTCGTGGAAACGAGGGTTAAGGGTCAGCTCACACCGAGACGCGACGCTTCGTGCACTTTTATACAAAATATAACTTTATTTACTACACAAAAAGATACATGTTGAAATGCCGCTCGCGGCTCGCGGCGCCTCGCTGCGTAGCGCGGCGCAGTGTTTATAAGAAGTACTCTGTGGTGTAATGGGTAAAGTTGTAATTTGTATAAAAGTGCGCGCAACGTCGCGTCTCGGTGTAAGCTGACCCTTAGTGCGAGTTTTTATACTTACTCGATCGCGTTTACGTTATCGTTACCTTATGTCAATTCGTATGGAATAATTGTGTTTCCCATTATAGTCACCAGGCGGCGCTTATTCATTTTCAGTACAAACTGACGTTTACGTTAACGTGATCGAGTAAGTATAATAAAAACTCGCACTAACACTCGTATTTATAGTCAAGTAAAAGTAATTACTTCAGTAAAAGTAATTGCTCAAGTAGTGATTTTCATTCTATATTTTAGTAATTGCTTGAAGTTAGAACTGTCAAAGCTTGTAATTCTTAGCCAAGTAATAGTCACCATTTTCATTACTTAAGAATTCTACCCTCAAGTAATGACATCATTAAGAAATTACTATTAGCAAGTAATTACTCAAGTAATTACTTGATTATAAATACGAGCCTAAGCCCTCTGATGGGGTTTTAAGTGTAGGTAAATAAAACAATACTTTGTTTTTGTAAGTACAGTTTATTTTATTGTAAGTACTCATAATTAATGTATTCTTAATATTACTTCATCTAAGAAGGGTGCAGGTCGGGTAAGACCCTCATGGCGAGCATAGCTTAGGTACCAAATAATGCTCATTACATGTGAGCAGCATCCCACTGTTCTTAAACCTACAATGCAGTTACAGCAATAACTTATGATTGCGTCCCGACCATTCATGTTTGTTTCTGCAACTATAAATACAAAATAAGTTTTAGCAGAAGAATGGCGGGACTTTATTTTAGCACGAAGCAACATTGGGTTTATTCCCTCTAAACCATTTATGCTCTCTCGGGATACCTCTAATGTGTATATTCCATGAAAGCGGAAATGCTCACCCACATATGAACGGGCCTGGCGAATTTGGTATATACCACATGCAAACAATATCAATTCCTCCATGGATAGCCGCGGAAAAGATAGGGTTGTCGCATCTATGGGTGCAAACCAGGAACCGCGCCTGTTTAAATTATGTTCCATAACTAACTCAGCTATAGAATTGGTTAAAAACAGGCGCTCATATATAATTGAAACAAACTGCTCTGCATGTATATTGTCTGTGAATGGCGGAGTAAACGCATTCAGCAGAGCAGCTGCTATTTTAAAATCTGCCATTAGATTGCGACAACCACGGTTAAAATATTCATGGCGGAATATTTTAAAATCTCTCTTAAAACGGCCATTCACAGCTTCTATCATCCACCTGTTTATAGTGACACAGCGAGATCTGTTGGCTGCAAGAGTGGATAGCTGTGATTGGCCGTCTTCTTTAGTTTCAGGCATATGACCTATGTATCCTTTCTCATGCAGACTATCCATGCAGTCACGAAAACCTCTGTCAAGAATAAAAACATCATTTTCTCTATAAAAATCATTGAATGCCGTTTCGTTTAGTAAATCATTCATTATGGTCGCATCATTTGTAGTGGCACTATATGGTCCGCGTACATCTATGATATACCCATCAGAGGCACAGAGGATAAATGGCTTTAATAAATTCCTATATTTATGTAGGGAATATGTATCCTTTTGGAACAAGTAATTACTGCTTTTTTGTGTATATATATATGTTGCATCAGCTATTGTAATTGCGGGTTTTTGTTCAGGTGGTGCATCAGGCTCACCAAAAATGTGATTGGCAATGTAGGAATTTCTTGCTGCTACCTGCTCCCTTCTTAAATGAGAAAAACCAAGAAATTGTGGAACATAGTCTGTTAACAAGATATTTCTTGCTACAGACATTAATGTTTCTAGAGTCCTTCTGGGTACTTGAAATAAGCACGACAATCTGTCTCCAGAATCTCCAGTCCTTAACTTACACAATAAGGCCGTTAATGCAAAACTACCCCGATGCGTGTTCCTAAGCCTGGGTGTTGCTTCTAATATTTGTTCATGTTCTTGTTTACTTATGCCTATAAAGTACTTTACTTGGTTATCAGGGTAGTTTTGAATATTCTCATATGAGATGTTATGAAGTCCTTCCATTAATATAAAAATAATCTCTTCTATGTGTATGGAAGTAAAGTTATTAAGGCTATACTCAGCAGTATAGAGATTTTCATAATTTGCCTCCTGTCTATGCAGAGAACAAATACGAGCACCTCTTGGTATAAAATATTGATACCTAATCAACACTTCTCGCCTGGTTTCTTCGGGCACAACATTTCGCTCTGTTTCCATGCATTCTTGGAAAATGCAATGCCCTGGTGTTTCAGCCGCTCTTCTTATGTTGGGCAACACAATATGTTGGGATATTTCTTCTGGTCTTTCTGGAACTTGTAAGCTCAAATCTCGAGCTTGGTCCCAGCAAACTCCACAAACTTCATTCATGGATGACATCTGTAAATAATTCATTTCATGAGATGGCCATAGTTATCAAAATAGTATTGATGAAATACAAATTAAGTACTAAGTTCAATAGACATAAGTTGTGCCTAACATGTTCAAGCCTAAATGAAAAACAAACAAAAAATAGGTAGGACACAGCGAGATTCCTGATTGAATTTGAGCAACCCAAGCTGGAGAACAGTTCTTGAGATACAATAATTGGTTTCCTTCACCTTACAGAAAACCCTTGCTAAATAGCTATGTTGTTACTATGAGTGAATTTATTGCTCATTGGAGTAGAGTAGACGGGCTCATTTGACAATAGAAGGACCAGTATATCCTTTTGCTGTTAGTAGAGCCAACATCATGAGTGTCCCAGAGTTAGCAACATATAGGGTGACTGGTAATTAGTGACCGATACCTAAACACATGATTGTACTCATGATAACAAACAACTTTTACTACGGGACCAAACCTGAAATCGCAAAAAAAAAAAATCAGCTGCCCCATATATTCATGTTCGCTTATCTCGTCAAAATGTAGGGAGCAGCTGATTTTTTTTTCGCGATTTCAGGTTTGGTCCCATAGTAAAAGTTGTTTGTTATCATGAGTACAATCATGTGTTTAGGTATCGGTCACTAATTACCAGTCACCCTATATAATGCCAGGTACAGATTGGTGAAACGTAACATGTACACAAACAACACAAATACAAACAAACACAAATTAGCCGTCCCAATTTGTGTAATGCAACATGAAATGTAACACAACATCTCGGCGGATTTGTTTCAACGTGTGATACATTTTATGTTACATTTCACCAATCTGTGCCCGGCATAAGTGTAATGCCCTTTGCAAGGCAAGTGTTTATAACCTAGTTACTATAAATATATTATCTCATATATACCTGCTGGTGTTCCAACAAACGGGCAATATTGTTGGGATTCCACGCTTCATCTGATGTTGTGGTGGACAGACTCTGACCACATACAGCACACATTAAAAGAGTATGATCACCATCCACATGATCAGGTGAAGGGGGTTGAATATCTTCAACCGGTAGAGCAATCCTAGATCTTCTAGCTCTTAGCCAACATGGCACACAAGCTTCATCTTCAGAACGAAGCTGAAATAAAAAGTACCATTATTTTATTTCTTAGTTTAAATCAAATAAAGATAATTAATAATAGTTATAGTAGGTACATGTTTTTATACCTCTCGTGGTTGGATCCAAGTAGAAACTGTATTAGCCACTCTGTGTTCTTCTGCATTTGCCCCTTCAACCAAAATCCTGCGTCGACTAATTCTTAGTATGGAGCGTCCGCATACAACACAAACACTGTGATGGCCAACTCGTCTTCTCGGCATACTATCAGATGAATGTGAATGAGCAGCTAGCTGCCAGCATGCATGACAAACATGGTCAGCAGGTGTTATCTGGAAATAATGAAGTGATTTGGAGTACCGTTCAACATTATTTCATACACTTTCCTCTCCTTTTAGCGGTCATAATAGCATAGTAATACCTATTCTAACACTCTTAGACAAACCAAGTAAGACATGTAAATAACAATTTGTGTGTTTGAGATAGGGCACAAACTCCATGAAAAAACAGGTGACTCCCGCTACGGCTCGTTCTTGGTGCAGAGGTTAGCTATTGCCATCCAACGTGGCAATGCTACAAGTGTTATGGGCACCTTTGCGCCAGGAACAGTTCAGGGCGGGTTATTTGAAGTGTTGTTATAATTATTTTTTCTGTTCTAAACTCAAAAATATTTATATTTTCTATTTGATCTATGTACAGTAACAGCCAGAAGTAGACTAGCAATCTCAGAAAACAATGGCATAGCAATATTAGTTTACTTATGACCTTCTTTGGCGCCGCAGCCCGTATAGGTATAAGCGCCGCAGCCCGTATAGCGCAGGCGATAATGGTCATTGCGGTGTAAGTGGACTTCTGGCCGTTGACTGTACATACTTGTATTTCATTTATACTGTATAATTAATTATTTTCATGTACATTTATGTGAATAATATAAAAATAAATAGATTGTTATTAGGTGCCTATTTGTATGTTATAAATACACATAACCGTGTTTGTTAGTTTTTCTAATAGTAGATATTGAGATTAGTTTTAGCGGACATACATATTTAAGTGTGGTATGGTGTGGTTTATGGCAAGGACTACTTTTCAACACGTAAAACTTATCACAGAATTCATCACTGGCCCACTCCTATGCAGAATGTTATTCGTAAATTACTTACATCTCTAGGATATGTCCACAGTCGAATAGTATTGACCAGATCTTCACTCTCATCGGATAAAGCGTGCCTTCTTATTCGGGACAGGCGAACGTGGCAATTAACACATTGCAAGCTCGTCATTTTAAATATAGCACGTACACACGCACAGCACAGTTAATATAGCGTCCTTTCGCGAAACTACTATCAAGAGATAGAGTACGGAGGAGCAGATGCTCAACTCAACGTAAAAACGGCCAGATAATTCGCTAAAATGCTCAGATGCAGTCACAAACCACAATCCAAAACAACAGCAAAGAATCGAACTGACAGACAAGATTTTCTTTACCTGTCAATAAATAATTGCCATGAACAAAAAAAATATTGACGACGAAAATCATTCACATCATTATATCGTTAACTATTATGGTTTAATGGTACAATTATGCATTCTTAGGTATAATATCTAAGTGTTTAATTATATTTAATGTTATTTCTATTTATAAATAATTAATTATCATTTCGATATTTGTGTTATTTTAAATATGGCAACTTCTAAAAAAATAACTGCGTTTAGTTTACGATTTTATTACGTTTATTTATTCAAATCTTTTTATTGTCATTATTAATTAATCCGCACTTCTAAAAATAATACACTTACATGAAAATAAATGGCTTGGTTGTCTTATTATGTGGTACAAATTCTATAACACAACAACAAAAAAAGTACCCTGTACGAGCTCTGCCGTTTGCCTTTTGTAGAAATTTCAAGAGCCTGTTATTTATTAGTTTTTCAATAATTTTTGATAAAGCTGGCAAAATGGATATTGGTCTGTAATTGTTGACATCGTCTCTGTCCCCGCCCTTGTGAACGGGAATGATTATTGATTGCTTAAGGGGCACAGGGAATACGCCCTTTGTAAAACAAAGATTAACCAAGTGGGTTATGATGGGAACAATTTCCTGGCTAATATGTTTCAAAAATCTGGTGGATACGTTGTCCCAACCAGGAGCGCTGTCAGATTTCAGGCTCATCAAGATCCGGCTCACTTCTTCAGGATCAGTGTCTAAAAGAACAAACGAGTTCACTTGTGTCGATAATGTTTCCGATCGAAAAGAGTTTAGACTATGTGCTGAAGGTTGAATTTTTTGGGCTAGCTCTTTACCTATATTTGCAAAATAATCGTTAATAAAATTTACAGACTCAGATGAATTAGGTCTCATGTGTAGTAGTTCTGTGTTTTGACTCTTAGAATTATTAGTGTAAGTTAAAGTTTTAATATTTTTCCATAATAACTTATTGTTTGTGACGGAATTAGCAAGTAGCTCCCTTTCAAATTTTCTTTTTAATTTTTTAAGTAAGTTATTACAATAGTTGCGATATCGGCGGTAGGTTATTTTTAAGATGTCATTAAATGGATCATTTCGGGTTTTTTTTTGCATTTTATTGCGATTCTTAATGCATCTTAATAAACCGGCAGTTATCCACGGCTTAACAATACGCTTGCTATTGGGAATTATTTTGATCTCAGTGTTGTGATTAATAGATTCATTTAATTTGTGCAATAGTAGGTCAGTCAATTGGTCCGGGTCGTTACAGAACAGCAACTCTGCAATTTTATTTTCTCTAAGATATTTAAGGGCCTGTTCGAAATCAATAGTTGAGGTACTTTTATTAACAGTTTGTCTGGTTTTTAGTTTGGATATAGATAGAAAAGTAGTGAAGTGGTCGGTGATGGAAGTGTGTAGTATTGCAATAGTTGCCGATACCTTCTTTTTGTCTATTTTCATCATAAAGTGGTCTAAACAGTTCGATTCGCGTGTAGGAAGAGTATGTCCTGGTAGTATTCCATATAGTGATAACATATTTAGGTAGTTTATCCTATTTCTATATTCATGAGGCGGCTCAGTGTCTCTAGTTTTAAGATTGATGTTAATATCCCCCGCTATAATGATACTTCGTTGAGAGTTTAATGTATTGAGGTGTGTACTGAGAGAATCTATAAAACAGTCTGTGTTTGTGTTAGATGGGGATCGGTAAATGCATAGAAGAATATTATTAAGTATTTCCAGCTGAAGACATGATGCCTGAGCCAGACGTATTTCTTTAATTTTGGGTTTTAATGATTTTTTTACGTAAACAACTACACCGTCATTTTGATTTAATTGTCGAGTAGTAGAAAAGCAAAGGTAGTTATTAAGTTGCGGGATAGGTTTATTTGGGTGTAACCTACATTCGGTTAAAATTATAATGTCAGTTTCAAATTTAAACGTTGATAATAAAAGAGAGAAATCATCAAAGTTACAGAAAATGCTCCTTATATTCTGAGAAATAATGGTCAAATCCTTTTTACCGGGTTTAATATAATTGTGTAGATCTGTGCAGGCACATTGGAAAGTACGCGCAACTTCTATACTATCGATCTCATCAAGAGTATGTAGTGTGTCATCCATTTGTATTATTTATAAACTTAATAGACGTCATCACAATATAAGTATTATAGGAATTACATACGAGTGAGTTGAGACAATTACTACACATGGTAAGGTGATTGAATTTCAGATAAGAATGCTTGGTTTTTGTTATTTTTTTAGTACAGAATAATATGTATTTGTGTGTGTGAGTATTAGGTGTGTTAGTGTTGGAATGAATTATAATTATACATGTAAAGAGAAAATATGATAATAAGTGGCGAATAAAGAAACTACCCAAACTTAATGATTCCATTATCAGGGAAAGTTTTAAACAACATAATATTACAGTGAACAAAGCTATTTTGATAAGACAGTGTAGCTGACTATGCACTAAAAGTCATTGGCCCATGAGCTTATGTACCTGCTCTTCACTTCTAATTGGTATGGTGGGTGAGCCTTCGTCTTTCTTTACGTAGACCTTTCCGTACGCTGTCCAGCAAAATTTGTAAGCTCCTGATTTCGTAAGGTCCCGGGCCAGGAAGTGAAGACGGGTCCCTTTAGCCGTCAAGTGCTCGGATAAAAATATTGGTGTGTCTTCTTGTGATTTAAATCCTAGGTGCTTACAACTCAGTCTTGACCTATGTTTCACATAATAAGCTCTGCCCATTCTCAAAACATCAGACTTGAGGAAGGTGGAACCTGTTTCAACAATAATTGGTTGATTATTTATCCCGGTAGTAAGTTCCAAAGACTAGTATTTGATAATTTACTCTTTTGTTTTCAGGATGAACTGATGGAAAGCTTGGTGCTACTTCAAGAGGCTACCAATATACTGAGAATAGAACCTCACATGAAAGACACATTGGAAAAAAAGATAAACGAACTTACCTATCTTTTGGATGCTACTGCAGATGAAGAAACTAAATGAGATGTAAAAGATATATTAGTAGGTGTTATATATTTTTCGTGTTGCGTTTGTGAGCAAGTCAAATAATATATTTTAAGACGCGTCATCTCAATACAATATCTCTATAATAATTATTTGAATAAATAAAATCACAAAATTGTTAGAATGTTGTAATGAAATATGATACTATGAATATATTTTATAGTTGTATGTTTAAAATTAAGTAGGTATATGTAAACCTACTCTACATTTAAATAAACCTTCTTTACAGTCCGTTCAACCGATTTTGGCTTCTTCTGGTGGCATGACAAATGGAAGCTGCACTAAACAGTTGGTAACCACGTTTTTGCTTGTAATGCCATCCTTATGCTTACGGAATAGAAGTCAAAATCGGTTGAACAACTTTAAAAAGATTTATTTGAATGTCTAATCTTATTTGGAGTATAAAAGTAACAATGTAAAATACGTATAAGGATTACACTAATAAAAAAAATAATGTAAGTATTTATTTACATATTTACCCCGATACATTGAATGATACCAACGACAGAAATAAAATGATTGACAGCGAAATATATTACTTGTCATACCATTTCTATTCAAAATTAATTTTAGCATAATCAGCCCATAATGTTCCCACTGCTGGGACACAGGTCTCCTCTCTGTGTTGCCTATGCAAAATTCAAAATGGCTACCTATTCAAAATTGTAGATAAGTACTATTTTCTTAGAGAATATAATCCAGTCCAGTATTACACTGATCGTAAGACGATCGTATACGCCTGTTTTCTGGATCTCTCCAGAGCATTCGATCTGGTAAATTATGATGTACTCTGGAGGGGAGCTTGGGAATAGGGGTGTACCGGCAGGAGTCCTCAGGATCCTACAGTATTGGTATGGGAACCAAGAAAATGTTGTAAAGTGGTCCAATGCACTTTCTGAGACATACAGGTTAAAATGTGGCGTGAGACAGGGTGGCTTGACATCCCCTAGGCTATTTAGCACATATATAGATGGCCTAATTGTGCACCTCAGCAACATGCGGGTCGGATGTAGCGTCCATGGTGTGAAAGTAAATAGTATCAGCTACGCTGATGACATGGCGTTGCTGGCGCCGACGGCAGGTGCCGTGAATGAAATGCTGAGGGTCTGTCAGGCGTATGCTGCCTCACATGGGCTTGTTTATAATGTTAAGAAGTGCGAATACATTGTCTTTAGGGCCGGCGGTGAATGCCCAGATACTATACCTAACATTACCCTTAACGGCTTGAACGTCAAAAGAGTGAATAAATTCAAATATCTAGGGCATTTCCTCACTGACGACCTTAAGGACAATGTTGATATTGAAAGGGAGCGTAGGGCATTGGCTGTCCGAGGTAACATGTTGGCCCGAAGATTCGCTCGGTGTAGCAATCTAGTGAAAGTAACACTTTTTAAGGCATATTGCCAGTGCTTTTACACGGGGAATCTTTGGGTCAACTGTACCAAAAGAACGCTGGATGACCTACGCGTACTATATAATAATATTTTTAGGATGCTGTTGGGACTGCCACGATGGTGCAGCGCTTCTTCTATGTTTGCGCAAAGCCGAACTGACGGCTTCCACGCCGTCATTCGTAAGAAAACCGCGTCGCTGTTGTAAAGGTTGCGGGCGAGTGACAACAGCATTCTTAAAACTGTGGCGGAGAGTATCGACTCTCCGATTATTATAAGTTTTGTGAGAAGGACAATCACTAACCATTAACTGGGGATGTCCTTTTCACAACACTATATATTTATTTATTCTGTCTTTTCTATTGTATGGTATTAAGTTATAATATTGTTTACTAACACGTTGGATCATTGTTGTCCGAAAAGTAAAGAATGTAATAATAATAATAATTCTCTAAGACTATAGTTTACTAATTTCTTCTGCAAAACGTGTCAATAGCCCATAATTTTATTTTTTTTATGGTACTTTAGAGGCATGAGGAACAGGGTGTAAAGTTCACTCATCCTCCATTGAAAAGGTAGGGTCCTCCGACCAGACGGGTGTCGTGTTTGGTGAGCTACTACCCGACGGTTGATGTCAGGACGTTGTATAATATGCTAGTCGCGTGGTAAACTCTAATTGCGCGATGCAGGTTTGCGTGACGTCATGTCATTGATACGTAGTACATATGTGGCAATATAGATGCCGTCACAGTACCACTTGCATGAGAATTTTATGCTGTGCTCATAATCATTATGTGTTTGAGGGGGAAAAACTAAGGTAGGTAGCCCGCGAAATTAAAATTTTCTCACTTTTTTTGCATTAGGCAGGTCAGTGTCAGGTCGTATTTTGATCAAAATATGATTCGCGACCACAACAAATTATACAGAATGATATTCGTTACAATTAACAACACTCTCAGTTAGAATTAACCGCAAATGTCATGATTTCATTAAATACTAATTCAATAGTAATAGTAATTTGAACTTAGAGACTGAAATTGACATGCCCTGACGCTGACGCCTTAAAACCTCTGTTTTTAATTTACATCTAAATCTTTTTTTTTCATTTTCCTTTTTCTCTTAAACTGGTTCAGTTTTAACAGGCGTAATTTTAGTAGGCTTAGTAGTCGCTTCATCGACTTTAATACTGAACTCCACGGAATCCTTTTTGATATGCAGAATGTTCTTTATTGTTCTCGAGAGCCTCTTGTTCGGCTTCGGAGAGTTTCCTATGACAAAGACCTTCTCTGTATTCTTGTCCACTATTTTGATTCGCTTTTTGTTGAACTGGAATCAGAACATAAATTGTTTTTAGTGAACTAGCAGTGAAATATGTAGGTATCAGCTGTCGGTGTCAAATGTCGTCTTTGAAGTTCTCACATCACGCTAAAAAAGCTTCAGAATTAACGTATGCATTTCAAATGTTAAGTTAGTTATGTATTTATATACTCTATAAGGTCTAACTTTTAATCATTTGTTATGATAGCCAAAATGATGTGGGACTCGAAAAATCTATGTATTTACGTCTGGATTCAGCTATCTAACAGATTTAGATAAAAACCAGACATGCTTTTAATCACAAAAAAGATTACAATGTTATTATATTGATTGCCGGCAAGTTGCATTTTTCTAAATTTAATATTCAACCAATGTTAATAAGGCATCTGACACGTTGTTTGTAATTTCAATAAACTGCCCGATAAAATCTTATCATCGCATCGAGTGTAACAAGTTACATGTTATATTGAACTAGGCTTTTCCCAACTATGTTGGTATCAGATTTCAGTCTAATCGGATGCAACTGAATTCCAGAATAAAAGGAACTTACCATAGTACACATGCAGCACCAGGTCCCGAACTTAAAGCAGGCGATGCCTGGAGTCCTGTCCATAGCTTTCCTGAACCTTGCATTGGTGAAGCCGTAGATAAGAGGATTGAGAGCACAGTTCAGATACATTAAGTAGTTGGCAGCAAACCACATTATTTCGTAGCTACCATCGACCTGGAAGAAAAGAACCGGTGAATAGTGATATCTCTATTTCATGCGATTATAATGAAATCAGGGCCTAGACAAAATGGAATTCTCAATTAACCCCTCAAGTGTCGAATGCACCCCATGTGTGCATAAGAAAAACCATTTTTTTGTTCGGTACATAAGCTTATATCACATATATATAAATGTAAAAAAACATCATCCGATGGAAAACCAATCAAATCATTAGTGAACTTATGGAGTTCGCAGCTAACCTCCCCTCCCCCCCGCGTGTCAAATGCACCCCAAGTGTCAAAAGGACAAAACTTTACATAATAGGTATATAAGCTTAGATCACGTATATATAAACGTAAAAAAACATCATTCGATGGAAAACATATCATTATCAGTAGTTGTGAACATATGGGGTTCGCAACTAACCCCCAACCCTCCCCACTCGCTGGGGTTTTGGGTCTAAAATCAGCCAAACTCAGACACTTAAGTAGCAATTGTATCGATATCAATAACGAAATGCATCATTATACAGTTCGATATTGAGATAGCACAAGCATGATAGCACAAGTTTAAACCTTAGTGGTTTTTGGTTGCTATTTGTAGGTATGTATAATTCTGTATTCTTTTGTGTAAACGTTAAATAAATTAAAAAAAAAAAAAAAAAACTTGAGGGGTTAAAAGGAACTACCGAAAAGCATAAGTCAGTCTAATATACTTTTTGTTGCAAGGCATTGTAGAAACCAGAAACAGAGGTTCTCATGGCGGCTGTACGCGCTCGTCGAAACACCACGAGACAGTCGGAGTACGAGCGTGTATACATGGTGCCCTCGTCGCGTCGCGTCGCGTCTTGCGGCCCTCTTCGCTCTCGGAAGCGTGTCGAGAGGCACGAGACGAGCGTGTACAGCCGCTATCAGATTTTCAGGTTACAAACAGAAACAAGTGACTGTTTTACGAAGTTACTCACGAACCTGATCAAATCGGTCTGTTCATCCGAGATTGAAGTATGTATATTCTATATATAACATTACTTACCGCATTAATCTGCAAACTCATTTGGTTTCTCCAGTAAATCAGAGCAGTGTAAGGGACTCTGCAGCCCACGCTAGCCAGCAGTACACAGGCAGTAATCCTTAATGCTCGACTTCGGGCCCTGGCAACTGATTGACCGCCTCCACGAGACGATAACTCCCGAACACTGCATTCTAGACGCCACATTATTGTAGCGTACTGTGAAATTAAAAAAAATAAATAACTGAAGATAGACCTAACCCGACCGCATGTGACTATTGATCAAGATGATAGAAGTATATGCCACATCAAGTTTAAGAAAAAGTTCAGCTTTTTAGTTTGTTATCTCTGTCGCTACCTTTGTGGCAGTCTCTTTTTTAATCTAGATAATATGTCATAATATAATTAACTAGCTTCTGCCCGCCATTTCATCCGCGTGTTCTGGTTCCCTCGACTCATCCCATAGCATCGTATCGCCTGCCCACGCTATTACTTTGTTTTCGCTTAGCGTTCTTTCTGATTTTTTTCTTTTTGGTCGGCTCCTAAGGGCTCTAGCGTGATATAAGCCTATAGCCTACTTCAAGAATTGGGATACCAAATGCACAAAGAATTTCAAATCCGACTGGTAGTTCCAGAGATTAGCGCGTTCAAACAAACAAACAAAAAAATATCTTTAGCTTTATTATTAGTAGTACTTTCGTAGTAGAACTTTACGTCAGAGTACCTTAGGTAATAATATAAAATCTATAAGTAGGTAATATTAAATCATTGTTCTTCGAATAAATGTTATATATGATCGTAAATCAATTAAAATTTATGCAAGGGTGGGAGGCAATACAAAAAGTGGATGTTCCTGTTGGCAAAAAATAGTCATGAACTTACAGTGACAACCATTAGACCAAGTGGCACCCATACTAGGAGCAACAATAAGAAGTGCCAGTAAATTCCAAGTACTCGAACATCTTCCACGCAGAAAGACTCCAAGTAGTCCTTCCACGGCCGTTCCTGTAAAGATAAGGAAATTCGTATTTCAAAGTTTTCTTACCTTATCGAAGCATCTAAGAGAGTAGAAAAATATACTGATATTACACATTAATCTTGATGGGACACTGCAGGACAAAACATAATTTGTAGCAACACATAACTATCCAGCGGAGTTAAATATTATTATCAAAGCCAAAATACGACACAAATGACTCACTACATATTCTCTCTTCAATGTCCATGGCAAGGATAAAGCACAGGAACCAACCCAAGTTCCTATGATTAACCTAGGAGCGGCTTTTATCGTGACCCTTGCCTCTGCTGTCAGAGCTGCAGCCGCCAGACGGTCATAAGATACCAGCAAGATAGCACAAACACTTGACAGTAGGAATGATGCTGAAAATTTCGAAACAGTAAGTGAGTTGTCAAGTAAGAATCATTAGACATTTCAACTTTATCGTTGTAATTACAACTTTTCCCAGCTTTATTTAACTTTTGATGTGTGTTAGATTCAACCACACTGAAACCATTTTAGCTAAGCACATACAAAATTACAAACAACAAAATAATTTATAATTGATTGCAGAACTAAAAAGGAGTCACTAAAATAAATAGACACCATGAAGAGGCAACCGTTTAGAAACACCAGTGTTACAAAGTAGGCTTACCTTGCAAAAATCCTTCAAACCGGCAACCAAAGTTCTTCAAAACATATGCTTGGAAGAAATCCCTGACGAGCATGAACCAGGGACACAAAATCAACGTGAGCAAGTCTATCAGTGCCAAGTTCCCGATCAAACAGTTGCTGGCAGACCAAAGCCATTTGTTCTTAATCAATACGATTAATATGATTGAATTCAGAAAGATTCCTGTTAGGCCAATAACCAGCATTGCTGAAGTCTTCAAAGCAATTTCTTGGGCTGGCTTCACGTGCCATAGTGTATTCGGAAATGGTTCTTGTGATGTGTCAAACTGTAAATAGATATATTCAATCATTGTAGGACTTGAATTAATACGCCTAGTATTGATTTGTGGTCTTATCTTATCGCGTTTTTATGCCTTACTTCGTACAATTTAATAAAATCCACTATTTACGAGTTTCAGCTTTCTGTAACTCGTAAATAGTATTTTTTTTTTTTTGTATTTAATAGTAGTTGTAGAAGTCTTGAAATCGTTAACCCAAACAATTTTTTGTTTGGGTTAGCGATTTCCAGACTTGTTAGATTTCATAAGTAGGTAGACACATGACGATGCAACAGAATCAAATCTTTTGTGACAAATTCACGAGATGCATCATTGAATAAGATAAGTAACTTAAGCAGTAGATGATATGGCTAGAAAGGGGATGACTCCAGAGATGATGACTAATAGAGAAGTATGGAAGAAAAAGACATGAAGCCCAAATAAATTGCGATAAGGGCAGGAGAATGACGATGGTGTTGATGATGTAAGCAACTTACATTTTCCCAGTCTATTTCATCCACGTCAGGATTTTCCATGTTTGTTACTTAGCTTCATTAAAGTCACGTCATTCAATACTTTAACACACTACCTGTAATAAACTTGAAAAGTTTAGCCGCTGTAAAACCACGTTTAAACTTTCTCTATTTAACTTTAACACAATAATGTACAGTCAATCTTCCTTGTATTTCTTCTGTTTCTTTTCCAATTTCACAAAAATATCCAGTACCACCAAAAACATGTCCTGCGACCTGTAAATATTATTACTGAATATTCATAGGGAGTGGATATGCCATACTCGAGATAACATTGGTTTAAGGTAGTCCATTACCGTGAAAGCTTTGTTATCTGAAAGATGATTGATAGGAGGGAAATAACGAACTCTGGTGACCAAGGTTGCTTTCACTGATTTGGGATATCAAATATCAATTCGAGCGTTATCAGTGAATTGCAGTGTGGATGAAAATGTGTCTGAGAGTTAATTATTTTTTGTTGTACGAAACGTCCGTGGTATGTTTTCATCCTGTCATCTTTGTTTGGTTTTTGTTGTAGGTATACTTTTTATTGTATTCTAGCAATATACTCGTATACCTAATCAATGCTTATCACATTTTGTACTATCTGCAGTTTCATTTCAATTTTGAAAAGTTTTGTGTTTCAAGTCATCACCTTCCGAGATAGATAAAGTAGAAGATAGTGTCGAATTATAACATAATTCCCCGAATAGTCAAGCAGAGGAATAGTGCAATCACAATAAAAAGATTTGATTTTATTTGACTATACATTTAATGCCTATTTAATTTTATTTGACACGGACAAAACACAAAAACAATAATTACAAAGTAAAAGAGCGGGCACAAATCCAGACTCCAGGTTGCTACTAGGAAATTCCGGGGAGAGAAAAAAAAAATTCAAAATTCACTTCACAATCTGGGAATCGAATCCAAGACGTCATGCTCAGTAGTGGCGCACGCTCAGAAGAACGAGTCGTTCTTCTGAGGGCGCACGTGAGAACTAGCTAGGTTACCGCCATCTACCAAGTCAAACTTGAACTTAGGAATCTCGCTTGAGTATAGCTACTTTTCTCAACCGTTTAGGTAACAGCCGTTTGAAGAGCGCAAGCAGTTCCACTATCTACCAATAGATGTCGTTTCATCCAATCAAGGAAAATGACAATAGTCTACAAAAAATAAATATAAATAATTGGTAATATTATGAGTTATTAGCTATGTGTGAGAAGGAACTTAAAAATAAGGATGTCTTGCAACGCTAACCTAAGCCGCCTGATTGATACACTCAATAACATAAAGAAAATCAATGTAGGTACAGGGAAATTAATTGTTAAGGTGTAAGTATAAGCGCAACGCAAAAGTAGCCCGCGAAATTCAAATTTTCTTACGTTTTTTGTAATTTGCAGGTCAGTGTTAGGTAGTAGGATGTTGATCAAAAGATTCGACACTGAACTGCAAATTGCAAAAAAAGTGAATATCGCGGGCTACCTTTGCACATCCAACAAAAAATTGTCACTCTATGTCAATTTGCCGCGTTATTTCCATGTCATACAACCATACAACCTTCATACAACTGTTAAAGAATGACATTTTGTGATTTGATTATACGGAAATTGGTTTAGTAGTAGGTATTTCGGAATTCTATGATGTTATTTTATTCAGTGGTGCAATGGCAATAGTTATCATTCAATATTGAAAACAGCTACACCAGCTAAGTACCTACACCAGACACATTAGAGCAGTGGTGACCCAGTGGTAGCGTACCCGCCTTACGAGCTGTAGGTTGTAGGTTCGAACCCAGACAGGGGCTTTACTTTGTGTAAATAATTTCATCACTACTGCTCTCAAAATGGTGAAGGTCGTGACGAAACCGGACATATTCTAAAACCAAAAATTCGAACACATGTGACATCTACCAACCCCACACACTAATGTGTGTGTCTAATCTAGCAATTCATCCATTTATTTCGAAATCGTCAAATCTTTAGTAAGTACCTACTTATACGACGAGCTTATCACGAAACGGTAAGCGTATTTTAATGAAGTCCAAAAATTCATTGTTTTAAAGTTTCACATGGACAAATGCGATTTTGATGTGTGGCATTGAGATCTCAAGATAGGTGTGAATGTCGCTAATGTTAGATTTATCGTGTTATAAGATTGTTTTTGACAAAAAATACAAAATGATTGTACCTGCTACGTGTGTCTGCAAATTGTCAGTGATTTGAAATGTGTGCCATCGAGGTGGCAATAAATAGCTGTCAAATCGTATTTTATTTGTCATGGGGAGAGAATCATCACTGCCTAGCCTTTTCCCAACTATTTTAGGGTCGGCTTCCAGTGTAACCTGATGCTGCTTATTACCAGTATTTTACACGGAGCAACTGCCTGTCTGACCTTCGCAATCCAGTTGCTGGGTAGCGCGATAGCCCTTGATAAGACTGGTTGTCAGACTTTCGGGCATGTAACGACTGTTAATGATCTACGAATAACAACCGGGACCAACGGCTTAGCGTGCTTTCGAGGCACCAGAGGGGTTGCCTCAACCAACACCACACATCAACCCATCAGCACACCGTCACGTGCAGCTGCTATAACTTAGCCACGAGCCCCTCATCGCGACAGAATGATATCTTCAAGAAACAGTGGTTCTGTTTCACAAGATACCACCCTCAGGTCTGGTGAAGTATTTGACTCTTTACTAGTTCATTTCTAGACTGTCAATCTGCATCGTTAAAAGTGTTATCTGCTAACAACATATTGCGATTATTAATCCGTCTGCCGATAGATCGGTCATCACACGTAATCTGTACAATGTATGCCTTTGACGTGTGACTCCGGTTATCTACGAAAACCGATGTTATTTTGTTACGATGTGTACCTTTTTAGTTGGCGTTTTTGTCGTAGTTGGGTTTTAGTTTTTAACTTTATTTTGTGACATGTATGGTGTTAATAACTTTCTTTCAGAACATTATGATGCACAAAAATGTTATTTGTAACCAAGTACAATCAATTTTCTTTTATATGCAACAACAATAAGTTCAATATCTGCAATATTATTAGGTAATCAAAGCAGGTATAGTTTCATGTGGTGACTGTCTTCAAATTATAAAACTGTTTATGTAACTTTACCAGAAGCCTTACAATTACCATGCTTAATCGACAAAACACTTTTAAGACAAATTGTTTAGCACTTCAGAGCAAGATAATTACTTACATACTTCCATACCATAATAGTTGTAAAATGGTTTGTCCTCGTCTGAGCACAAAATAAGATAATGTTACAGCAATTTAGTATGTGTAATGTATCCTTATATCATTGTTTTGTGATCTAAATGACTGTCAACAAAATTACGCTTGAAATAGTGAGAATATTCCATTGTTTCTTGTGCTTGATTTTGTTTATAACAGTCACATTACTTGTTACATATTTTGCACTCACTTTGAAATCAACCATCGACTTGAAAAGTTACTTTTAGGGTTCCGTACCTGAAAAGGAAAAAACGGAATCCTTATAGGATCACTTCGTTGTCCGTCTGTCTGTC
This sequence comes from Cosmia trapezina, assembly GCA_905163495.3. Classification (NCBI taxonomy): domain Eukaryota; kingdom Metazoa; phylum Arthropoda; class Insecta; order Lepidoptera; family Noctuidae; genus Cosmia; species Cosmia trapezina. The sequence goes on along the minus strand of LR991038.1, from coordinate 19,731,957 downwards.
TGTCTGTCTGTCAAGACCCTTTTTCTCAGGAACGCGTAAACGTATCAAGTTGAAATTAATATCAAATACGTAAGTCTATGGCCTCTTGAATTCCTAAAAAACTAAAGTCAATGCAATAAAAACATACGGCCATTTATGAGACATATTTTGATACTCGCAAGTAAATCAAAACCTATAGGGTACTTCCCTTTGTTCTAGAATCATGAAATTTTGAAAGAAACAAGGTCTTACATCAGAAATAAAGGAAAAAGTCCGAAAATAGTTAATTTGTAATTCTGTCACATAAAAAAAATGTTTAAGTCTGTCAGTCTGTCAAGACCATTTTTCTCAAGGACGCGTGAAGGTATCAAGTCAATGGTCCCTTAAAGTTCTAAAAAAATCAAGCTTATTAGTCAACGCAATAAAAAAATACGGCCATTTTGCGACACATTTTGATACTCGCAACTGTCGCAAGTAAATCAAAACCTATAGGGTACTTCCCATTGACCTAGAATAATGAAATTTGACAAGAAGCAAGCTCTTACAGCACAAATAAAGGAAAAAGTCCGAAGAATATTAATTTATAATTCTATCACATAAAAAAAAAAATTCAAGTCTGTCAGTCGCTCAAGACCCTTTTTCTCAGGAACGCATGGAGATATCAAGTTAAAATTAATATCAAATATGTAAGTCTATGGTCCCTTAGAGTCCTAAAAAAATCAAGCTTTTATGTCAACGCAATAAAAAATGCGGCCATTTTGCAACATATTTTGATACTCACAAAGTCAAAACTGTCGTAAGTAAATCAAAACCTATAGGGTATTTCCCGTTGTCTTAGAATAATGAAATTTGGCAAGAAGCAAAATCTTTCAGCAAAAGTAAAGGGAAAAGTCCGAAAATTGTGAATTTGTAATTTTATGATTTAAAACTTTTTTTTTGGGATCCAATGTTAAGTTTGTTTTTGGGATAAATTCTTTTCAACTACGGAACCCTTCATTGTGCGTGGTCCGACATGCACTTAGCCGGTTTTTTTTTCTTATATTGTTGGAGAAACCTTACTCTATCGTTTATTCATCTGTCATCATTTTATTATTATTGCTATAAAATAATAAGCTCAAGCTTCTACCCGTATTGTTGGATCTTACAAAACTAACATAGGAACCTAAGTATCCTGGCCAAGAAAATAATATTTTTAACGATTCTCCTAAAAAAAACTCCAGTTTCCTTAATTCAAAACATCTTCAACTTTGCAATCACAGCTATACACCTCTGTCTGCACCACAACCTCGTAATGACACAGCGCCTCTATAATCCAAAGACAACGCAGAGCCGTGTAAATTCAACCACAATACAGAACCCTAAACATTAACACACAACTAATGAGTTAAATAAAGTCGCCATGATGGAAACATGAAGAAAGAAACGTCAACTGTTCGCAATTATGTGTCTGGTAGTAGTAGGATGTAGGAAGATTTTAGAATTGGAGATGAGGAATGCATGGTGTTACACGAAGGGATATAATAAGAAATGAGTATAAGAGGAAATCTGAAAGTGGCACCGGTGATTGAAAAGTTGTGTGGGAAACGGTTGTCATGGTAAGGGCAAAGAAAATGTCGTGAGGAAAGTTTCGAGTAAGTATGTATGTGGGCCGCTACAAGAGTAGGGGAAGACCAAATAAACGATGTATGACTGTGTGAAAGATGATAATGGCTAGAAATGGGACGACAAAAAGAGAAGTATGGAAGATAAAGTCATGTTGCGTTTACCCCAAAATATTGTGATAAATGCAAACTCATATTTTTATTAAAATTTCCTAAAGAAACTATACTCCATTTACAATAAGATTAGACTTTTAAACAAACCTTTTTTACAGTCCGTTCAACCGATTTTGACTTCTATTGTGTTTGAGGTATAAAAAATGGCAGTTGCAGTAAACAATTGTTATTGTAACCACTTTTTTGCCTTTAATGACATCCTTAAGTCAACGGAATAGAAGTCAAAATCGGTTGAACGGACTGTAAAAAAGGCTTGTTTAAATGTCTAATCTTATTGTTATTGAAGTGTAGTTAGTTACTCCTTGTGTTAGTATGACCGTCATAACACAGGTGGTTTACTCCACGAAACATATTACTTACATGTATCTGATCACTTGATCAGATATACTTTTATGTTTATTTCAAGTTCGTTCCTCTTCTTTGTCACACACGTTAGGTCTTTTGCCTGTACTAGAACCTACTGCATAAAAACATCCTTCTTACCTACTCTACTTTTGAACCTGCTTACACTCTTTGTCGCAGTTAATCGCGACAGACAGACTGCAATCGCACACGACGTCTTATTTTGTGTAACGGTGTTAATATTGTTTATGTTTATTGTTTTCTGTTTGTTTTTGAGAAGGATAGGCTAACGGTAAGAACAACGTGCTAAAATAAAGCCACCACATTTGGTAAATGAATTGATATTTATTTGAGAAACAGTATCGATTTCTGAAAATTCTTTAGTACCTGCAGGCTCCTCAGTGCTGATTATCAAAAGTAAGGACTACGCATGAATACGTCATCATGAAGCCTAAAAGGACACTTCTGGACATTAGCCTCCCCAGGAACCGCCACGACGACTGCATCAACGCTGCCAGCTGCTTACTACTTACATTTGTTGCTGTTGGTCATAATGAGGAGTACACCACTTAAGAAGTTTTACTTTACTTACACCTTGTATACATAGTGTGTTAAATATCCAAAACAGTTACAACAAACAACACAACAGTTACATTATGAACAATACAAGCACAAAATGTATTAAAAATAATAGTTTGCATAATACAAAAAGCTTATAAGGAAACAACATAACGAACGTTTACCGGTCATGCCCATGTCACGAGTGATCGAGTGACCTTTCTGTGTACCAGTGTATGATATCAACTGGGACAGTCTTTATTCTGATAGAAAAGGCATCACACTTCAGCCAACAAAAAAAGTGAGTCTAACGTAATATTAGAAGGGAACGTTGAGGCACTAAGGAAAAAGAAAGATCGGGAAAAAAATATATGTACTAACAATAACTGAGAGCATAAAGCAATCAATGCATGAATTAATTAATTGCACTGACCCCAGTGTGGTGTGACCAGACTCGATTACTCAATTGAACTCAAAGATTCACACGAACCTTTGTTGCTTCATGTTACATGATGCAAGAGAGACCATTGCATAATCAAGGAGTAGACCGGGGGGCTCGATAATGGTAGGGAAGACGTGCCCTTAGGATATGGAAGAAATAAAGAGCCTACCGAGTATGCACCCATTATGTCTATGAAGTAATAGAATTGCAGAGAGACAGGTGATATATATGGATGGGTTCTTTTTAAGACGTCACCGCCAGGCTCTTTCAAGTCCAGCCTCATTGGTGAATCTTTAGTTTAAACTGCGTTCTCGACTCATTTTATGTCACTGCTATGTTGTATTACACGTTGCCGTTTCCAACATCTTCGTCTGAGATCTCGCTGCTATCCGTTTCAGGTTTCTTATAAATTTTGCTAACAGCCTTCTCAATCTTATCTCAAGTAGAAAATATAAGCAACGAAAAGAATTAGATGGAGTTTTGAGTATGAATGTGAATGGCTTAAGAGTAGGGGAAGACCAAAGAAACAATGGATGCTGTGTGAAAGATGATATGGCTAGAAAGGGAGTGATTAACGAGATGACGACAAATAGAGAAATATGGAAGAAAAAGATGTTCTGAACTAATTTGGTATAATGACAGTAGGAAGGATATTGCGGATTAGTGTTATGGAATAATACAATAAACCAAAGCAAAGCATAAGCAGAAACAAGTATTGATTACTCCTCCGGCTTATTTCAGAATGTCATTATTAATTTACAATGTTCCAAAATCATTCTATCCTGACAAAGATTTACATATATAGGTGTAAGTAAATATTATAAGAGGATCTATTTTGGATTACCTGCAAAAATTATAAAAAAAGCAATGCTTCATAATTATTTTACAGCATTGGAATTAATTTTGGAGACCTAATAAAGTTCTAATGAAACTATTTTTTTTATACTTCTGATTTTCGATCTGACATTGCGGAGTAGTATATGGCTCTCAAAACTACTGCACGCTTAAAACTAAGAAGCTAAATAAAGCATACAGACATACACAATCAGAAAAAAACAATTCAGAATACACCCGCATCAGAAAACCACAACTGTCGACAGCAATTTCGTACGAATGAGGTTGGCATACACGTCTCAATCCTTCCAAATCTCTTCTGAACTGAACCTTATTGCTTTGAATTAAGGGTTATGAGTCGGAAGGTAATTTTGCATGTAATGGAAATCGTGAGGACATGTATACGTCTAGCACTTTGGAGTACTTTGCGACATTATGATTGTTGTTTGAGTTCATAATTGAGGCATATGGCGCTATTAGCTTGATTGTAAGCGTTGAGAATGAGGGAGAATTTTGGATTTGGTCGTGATCATTGAATACTGATATGTGACGCAAAATCTGACAATTTGGTGTTATGTTATATGCCCATATTTGATCTGAAAGGATTCATATACAATTTTTTTTGCTAGCTTATTTAGTGTACACTGCTGGGCAAATTCCTCCCCTTTTTCCTCCCAAACCTTTCAGTCTTGTGCGATCTCTGGCCATGTTGGCTCTGCAAACATGATCAGATCGTCACACCACCTTCGCCGCGGTCTATCTCTACGGCGATGTCTTCCCCGAGGCGTCCAGTGGATTTTGGATCTTTGCCCATCTCTCCAGATACATTCGTGCGACGCGGCGACGTGGCCAGCCCATGACCACTCCAGTATGTCTGTTTTTTCACCAATATCCGCTACTTGCGTTATGAAGCGCAAGGTGGTGTTTCTAACGCGATCTTTAGGCTTGACACCTATTATACTGCGCTCCATTACCCGTTGGCAAATCTTGAGTTTGGACTCCTGTTGTTCAGTGAGGGACCAAATTTGTGCATCATAGGTTAGAACGAGCAAGATGCACAAGTCGATGAGCTACCTATACAAATACAGTGTTGTAATTAAGGTCCTTGCATAAAAAACGAGATTCCAGTACATTAAGCTACTCTTGTGATGAAAGTTATTTGGTTCATCAGTCATAGCTGATTGAATGATGATTATAAGAAGACTCTCATCAAATAAGTTGGTAACGCAACATGACAACACGTCTTTATAATTCCCGAAAGAGGTATTCAGAGTTCTTCATTTCCTCATTTCTATATTGATTATGAAGCCTAATGGCTGCCAACCAATCACACATCAAGAATAGTTTTTCTACTGAGAAATTCCTAATAGACTAAGAGGTCACAGGATTTTTCGTAACGATCATGGATACGGTTAGATTTATTTCGATGGGTTGTAGAGTAGTCCCCTAATGTGAATGACGTCGGTCTGCCTGCTCTGAGTGGTTGCAACTTCGAGGTATAGCGCTTACAAGAGGCGTCATTGTTACCAAAAAAAAACGATCAGGGAAATGGTCAGTTTTGGTACACATTCAAAGTATGGCGTTTCCGCAGATGAAAAAAGTTGGTCTGCCGGCTCTCACTGGTTGCATTTCAGAGCTATGATGCGCGCAACATTGTTGCAAAAATAAAACGATAAGAGAAATGGTCAGTTTTAGTACCCATTCGAAGTATGGTGTCTCCACAGGTGAAACGAGTTGGTCTGCCAGCTCTCAGTGGTAGTATTTCAGAGCAATCGTTGTGTATGCAAGACGCTTATTTTTGGAGAAAGCCTAAAAAATACATCAAAAAACGGGACAATAGGCGAATTTTTCAAGTGCACGCCGGCCGGTGTCGTACCCCCACCCTACACCTGCGCCCGCTGCGTGACCGTTCCCCCTGTAAAGGAATAGGGAAAAAGCTAGAAGTGTCAAGAGGTGTCAATAAGAGAAATGGTCAGTTTTAGTACCTATCCTAAGTATGGTGTCTCCACAGGTGAAAAGAGTTGGTCTGCCGGCTCTTAGTGGTTGTATTTCAGAGCTTTGTTATACGCAAGGCGCTTAGTTATAGAAAAATTCAACTTAACGGTAATCAATAAAATAAAGAATAAAATCGAACAAATCCAATTTTTAATGATTCAACTTGTTATTTTGTTTAAATCACAGATTAATCATTTTGTAGAGTATAGCTAAGACTTAGAGTTAAATATTTACTTACTTCTAACAGTCTATATGTTTTGAGTTGTTTCATTAGCTATACTCTACAAAATGATTAATCTGTGATTTAAACAATGGGTACTAAAACTGACCATTTCTCTTATCGTTTTATTTTTGCAACAATGTTGCGCGCATCATAGCTCTGAAATGCAACCAGTGAGAGCCGGCAGACCAACTTTTTTCATCTGCGGAGACGCCATACTTTGAATGTGTACCAAAACTGACCATTTCCCTGATCGTTTTTTTTTGGTAACAATGACGCCTCTTGTAAGCGCTATAACTCGAAGTTGCAACCACTCAGAGCAGGCAGACCGACATCATTCACATTAGGGGACTACTCTACAACCCATCGAAGTAAATCTAACCGTATCCATGATCGTTACGAAAAATCCTGTCACCTCTCGGTCTATAATTTCCACATAAATCATTTCATTCGCAACCAGACCATACAGAAAACAAGCCTACCTATTCACATCCATAAAATCTAAATCAATATTACACGGAATCGCAGACAATCTTCAAATCTCCAGACTGAATGAAATCTAATAAAGTCACTGGTGGCTGATAAAAATTCACTGAGACATGCGGTATGAGAAATTAAACGTAATGATATGAAATGACGTGGAAGGGGAGTCGGTAAGCAGTGCAGATGTTGTGTGGTTTTGTCTGTCTGGAGCATTAGGGAGTTATTGAAAAGTATTTATGACTGGGTTTCTTTAACTTGCCAATTTGATTGCTAATGGTTAGGACTACGAATGCTAAATATGCAGTTTCTTTATAACTCACAACCCCCAATAAAGTATTTTTAAATTTTGTGATAATTTGCCAGTTTAAATGAAATGGAATGATGTTTATTTTTGTGTCATTACTCTAATTAGAAGTTCTAATACACTTTTATAGTATTTTTATCTCACGAAAGGACACGCGTTTTACTTGAGTTTACCACTCGTCTTCACGCACACATTTACAGCGTGTTTGTAACGCTGTAAATGTGTGCGTAAAGACGAGTAGCGTCAGCATACACACACACACACACACACACACGTACACACACACTTCCAACTACGCCATTGCATCGGACTGTACCGAAAGCTCCTGCACTTACACACACATTCACAGCGTGTTTGTACACTTGGTAACCACAAGTAAAGTGCGTGTCGCTTCGTGAGATAAAAATTGTCACTTCGTGAGATAAAAATACTGTACTAGTCATTTTTGTGGTCAGTGTTTTAAAACTAGAAGGTGCCATCATTTCCTAGCTGACAGATCCATTACTAAAAGAACTCACAGGTTATGGTATCAATTAATGTCTAAGTTTTTCTCATTAAAAGAAGCTTAATTATTTTCCCACATAGGTACTTCTCTTGTGCATCGTAGGTACACATAGGTACACACATAAATAATTATGATAAATTCAATAATGCAAAACGGTGAAGGAAAACATCGTGAGGAAACCGGCATGTCCTAGAACCAAAAATTCGAAGACATGTGACATCTACCAACCCGCACTTTGCCCGCGTGGTGGATTACGGCCCATTCCCTCTCAGAGAGAGGAGTCCTGTGTCCCAGCAGTGGGAACATTATAGGCTGATTATACAGCGTAATGATATGAAATGAAGTGAAAGAGTCGGTAAGCAGTGCAGATGCGTGGTTTCGTCTGTCTGAGCCATTAAAGAGTTACTGAAGAGTTCTTTATGATGTTGGGAAAGTTGGCTTACTTATTGTTAATGGTTAAAATTACGAAAGTAATGAATATGATAAGAAATGTATGCTACAGGGAATTGCCGATGGCTGCCCTTATAGTTTAGTACCTACCGTTTTTTGTCGATGACATGACTTTTCTTATTTACTTCTTCATTCTATCAGTTTCGATTCGTCATAAATTTTGCATGGTATTTCTTGCTGACAAAAAATTTAGATTTTTTAACGTTTTATGAAGTTTTTTTCAACCATGATAACATGTTGTTTCCAAAAGATAAAACTTACAAGTCTTAAATCTTTTTGAAAATTACTATAGAAACGTGCCACGAAACATACCTACCCAGCTAAATTATTAATTTAAATTCATTACGTAATAAGAACGGAGATAGCATAATTATTTTCTCAGTGTTCGGAATCGCTATTCCACTCTGACCTTTAGTACGAGTCTGTTCGGTTGAACTGAAGTAAAGACACAGAACAGAATAGTACTACAGAAGGTCGACTCTACACAACGAGCCTAAACCTATGCACACATAGACACGCTTCACGTACAACGAGTGCAAGCACACTCGCGACTGTCATTCGGTTGAGAGACTGCACACTAGCTGGACGGAATAGCTTATCTTCGATGCTTCGTGATTAGTCGTGAAGTGCCAAAATGAAGAGCCGTAGTTGAAGATACTAAATTATCATAATATATTTGCATAGTATGTCATGGCAGAGCGTAGCCAGCAAGAGGGAGAATTTGTGGGTGTAAGTTACATACATTAGTGTCGATATCAAAGCAGCACATACAGAAATAAACTAAGGGCCTGTTTCACCACCTACGATTAAGTTCCTATTGACTTACTTGGCAGATAATTTCATACAAATTCTGTCCCATTTTGAAATTTATTCGGTGAGTAGTGGCTATTCCGACATCGTGAAATAGGCCCTAAGTATACTATAAAACAAGTGACATATATAAATAACAAACTATCGAATTATTGAATATGTCAAAAATGACAAGACGTCAAAAGCACACTTAGTACACAAAGAAAGACACACATAGATGGCAATATCTACTAGTCGCGATTCATTTACCCGATCTGATCTCTCGCTCTTAAGCTGTGGTTTCCTAGGAAAGCGGTTCCGTTATAATAACGCCTGTCTGTCATGAAAATCTGTCATTTTCTCCAGTATTTGGTGTCAAATAACGCTCTGTATTTGGATTGCCGATATTGTTTGATCTGTTACCGCTTTGTTATGAAACCAAACCTTTATAGATTGCACAGAATATCGCATAAGATCGGATCAAATATTCGGTGTGCACTGGGTGTACATGCTCAGAAATCGTGGGCCAGTTTTCGACCGTGTAAGGAACTGACCTTCTGTCTGACTCTGTACTATTCTGTGGTGAAACTGAAGTAGAGATCTAAGACGGTATAATGTGTGCACCGCTTATCGGAAGGCGACATGCAGTCTGCTAGCAGGAGAGTCAGAAAAAAAAATTGCATTAATTGAATTATGAGATTTTTTTGAAGAATGCGGTAAGAGCAAAAAGTATATTATGGATGATTCAAATAATGATGAGAATTGCGTTGAAAACTTAGAACTCTTTTTGAAACGGAATGCTATGGACGTGCGAGCTGTCGTTTATGCTTTGCTAATACGCATGCTATGCATGCTAATATTTCAGAGAGTAATGCCAGAGATGCTATTAAAATGCTAGCGGTTTTTATCGTCCAAATTAAGAAAAAAATCATAAGTCTGGAGATATGGAACATTTTGACATTTCCTTTGCTCAAATTTTTAGTTAGATTATTGTGATTGTGACTGGTTTAGATTTATTACAAAAACCATGGAACTAAAAAAAAAGGCGGACGCCGTCTCCTTTAACAATAACTGAAGCACCCATAGTAAGTCAGTGCGCTAATGTCTACAAGCCAGCACGCACACATTCACACCATAGTAAGTCTACCGGCCGCCATTACGTTACACGAGCGACGGCGTCTTTGCAGGTACTCAAATCACGCACACATAGATCGGTAGGGTGCTTCACTTTCGATATGCGTGGTGCGGAGTCCATCTTTTTTTATAAGTCTATGACAAAAACATGTTTAGTTTAAACGTGATTTTTCCAAACGAATCTAAATATGAAATCGAAAATGCACCTATAAATGATAGAATGTCATGTCATGTGAAACATTATGTAAAAAGAATCATTTGCCAAATAAATGTTTATAGAGCGAGCTGCGAGTGTATGTAAAATAAAACATTTATGGAATCAGTTGTTTGTGAAATTAATAGTATAGAAAACGTTGTCTACTGTGTTTTGGTGAAACATTAGTTCAACCCTTTTCACAACTATGTTGGGGTCGGCTACCAGTCTAAATGGATGCAGCTGAACACCATGGAGCGACTACCTATCTGACCTCCACAACCCAGTTACTGGGTGGTAACACCCCTTGGCACGAATAGTTGTCAAAATATTATCAAAATAACTCTAGGTAGATTTATTTTTTATCTGCCAACGCTACAAAAGGCAAATATTCGTTCACATTATCGGTGCATCGGGAACATTTGAAATATTCATATGTTAACAAGAAAGCATTAATGTTCAATGAAGGTTTTATCATACGAGTTTCACTGGCTCTCCCGTTCTCTGCCAATTTGCAAATTGTGATAACATCCATGTAAGTATATTTATAGAGCAATTTGGTTTTAATGGGGGCTTTATTCTTGTGCTCAACTGTTTTATTTGGTGGTATGATGATGATTGTGAAAAGAAATGACTTTGTGAGTAGAACTTCATACTTTGTATTTCTATTTTCCAGGTCATTAGATTGTCTCAGCTATATTCTAGGGTTGATCTCAAATAATAATAATTATTATTAATTTTAAAAATGTCTTTGACATATCTCGAGACCTCGGGGTTCCGGACCTTTGGAAGGCGTAAGAGGGGCCCAAGCCAACTCGCACAGGACCTTTAGACACTTTTCAAATTTGAGGCACCAACCAAAGATTATCCCTGTTTGCTCCATGTAGTCTTTGATGTATGTCGAGACCTTGAGGTTCCGGACCTTTGGAAGGCGTAAGAGGGACCGAAGCCAACTTGCACAGGACCTTTAGACACTTTTAAAATTTGAGGCAGCAACCAAAGATTATCCCTGTTTGCTCCATGTAGTCTTTGATGTGTCTCGAGACCTTGAGGTTCCGGACCTTTGGAAGGCGTAAGAGGGACCGAAGCCAACTCGCACAGGACCTTTAGACACTTTTAAAATTTGAGGCACCAACCAAAGGTTATCCCTGTTTGCTCCATGTAGTCTTTGATGTATGTCGAGACCTTGAGGTTCCGGACCTTTGGAAGGCGTAAGAGGGACCGAAGCCAACTTGCACAGGACCTTTAGACACTTTTAAAATTTGAGGCAGCAACCAAAGATTATCCCTGTTTGCTCCATGTAGTCTTTGATGTGTCTCGAGACCTTGAGGTTCCGGACCTTTGGAAGGCGTAAGAGGGACCGAAGCCAACTCGCACAGGACCTTTAGACACTTTTAAAATTTGAGGCACCAACCAAAGGTTATCCCTGTTTGCTCTATGTAGTCTTTGATGTGTCTCGAGACCTTGAGGTTCCGGACCTTTGGAAGGCGTAAGAGGGACCGAGGCCAACTCGCACAGGACCTTTAGACACTTTTAAAATTTGAGGCACCAACCAAAGGTTATCCCTGTTTGCTCCATGTAGTCTTTGATGTGTCTCGAGACCTTGAGGTTCCGGACCTTTGGAAGGCGTAAGAGGGACCGAGGCCAACTCGCACAGGACCTTTAGACACTTTTAAAATTTGAGGCACCAACCAAAGGTTATCCCTGTTTGCTCCATGTAGTCTTTGATGTGTCTCGAGACCTTGAGGTTCCGGACCTTTGGAAGGCGTAAGAGGGACCGAGGCCAACTCGCACAGGACCTTTAGACACTTTTAAAATTTGAGGCACCAACCAAAGGTTATCCCTGTTTGCTCCATGTAAGTGCACCCACAAGGACAGCCCCCAGTTGGTGCAGGAATATTCCAGAACATGGCAACAAAACATATTGAGCTATGGGTTTGGGTGGCTATAGAGAATTGGGTACCTTGAACTATGGAAGAACTGTGTCCCCTGCCTGACCAATGTTAATAATTATTATTAGGTATTATGTTGATTTTTTTGTATGATCTGTTCCCACAAACAAACCGTGAAAATGGTGTTGTGGGGCATAATTTTAAGTACTTACAAGACTGCTGTAATCTTTTTACAGATTTAAAATCATAACAGAACATAATGTTTTACTTTCACATGGATGAGAATTTTGTTCATCCACGACTATCGAGTTTCTCTACGTCAGAGCATAAAACGGTTATTATTATAATTCAAGATTAATTCAAAAGCCAAATGTACGAAAGGCTACTATTTAAAACAACTCTTCAAATGAACAGCGGCGTCTCAGCATCTTTGATTAAAAGTAAAACTCATTGTTTCTTTACGCATAAAGACATTAACACAAGAGCTTCTTAATCAGTTCTTTACACTTACAACACTTTTACTGATTTATCAGCAATCAATCGAAAACAAAAAATGCTTTTAAATTATCTTCCGCACTCAAATTCCGATATACCTCCGAGTTAAATCACTTTACACCACATTATAAAACAATTGGAAATGATTTCAGCATCCTCTAAGTAACACATTGTACGCTTCCCTTACGCTTGAGCCTTAATAAATAAATTAACAGAATGAGCTTAGTCATTCGTTCGTATTCATTAATTAAGATCACACGCGAGGCTTATACCAATCTTGAGAACAATTGGCTTCATACTTGGGGTAGGGTGACTATGGATTTGTTTAGCAGAGGATAGTGATTATATCCTCCTATCCTAATGAGACCTCATTCATCAAAATCGGATGAGTAGTTTACTCATACGTAAATACAAACATACATACATAGACTGCTAACAACAAAACCTTTATTTTTGACTTGGGTAAAAAAAATAAGGCCACGCTTCCCTCATGTAGCCGAGTGATTTTTTTTAACTACTGGATTCTGTTTTCGATGCATTAATCGATTTTTTTTAAGAATTATGCTCGACTACTTTCGAATTAGGGTGGACGGTCATAGGCATACATTTTAACATGTTTATTACCTAATCAGCCTGCTGGGAGGCTATCAGAAGAAATGTCATAGAAAAACTGTGATCCCATGTGTCAGTGACTTTTGGTGACACGCATTGTCATCACGCATGCGACATGACATATGTAGGCGTAGACTTTTGTCCACTGGTCATAAGTATCGGACTACGATTTTGTTCGCTATATCCCGTCTATTGTTAAGTAATATTGAATGTATTTGGCTGAGACATAGGCCTCCTCTCTGTGAGAGCGAGTGGGCTGTAATCCATCACGCGGGCCCAGTGTTGCAGTTGGTAGATGTCACATGTCTTCGAATTTATGGTTCTAGGATATGCCACTCTCCTCACGATGCTTTCCTTCACCGTTTTGAGAGCAGTGGTGATGAAATTATTTACGCAAAGTAAATCGCCTGCCTGGGTTCAAACCCACGACCTAGAACTCGTTAGTCGCAGCCGTTCATACTAGGCCACCACTGCTCATGTTTAGTGTGCTTTCCAAAAACTTCGCACGGTGAAAAAGAAGATCGACAAAATATCCCAAATTAACATGGTAACACGACACCCAAAACAACAAGACGTGTATTACTCTTACTCAAACTTTTGTATAGAATTTGTGGAAAGAAAGGAGACGGGCTCAAGTGGGGGGCGGGGGGGACGCAGGGCTAAAGGGGGGGATGCTAATGATAACACACTCACACACAATTTCTTTTGTTTCCAAGCCACAGTTGCAAGAAACTGGAGTGTTCTTTATCTTACGTTTTGAGTGTTCAAGAAAGGTTTGAATTATTTCAGAAGTAATAGCAGCGCCCCGCGGTTTCACCCGTGTAAGTGTCGAACCCTTAGGGATATCGAGTTAAAAAGCATTGTGTGTTAATCCAGATTATAAACTATCTTTGTGCCAAATTTCATAAAAACCAGTTCAGTAGTTTCTGCGTGAAAGAGTAACAAACATCCATCCATCCATGCTCACAAACTTTCACGTTTTTAATATTATGTAGGATTTTAAAGAGAGAAAATACACAGAATATAGTGCAGATAAAGAAGTGCGGTGTAATTTAAATAACGCACAACCTCATAAGGTGTCACTGTACTCACCACTACGAACAACTTTTATCAAATCGCGAAAAAAAAATCAGCTATTTTCAGGGAACAGCAAATTTTTTTTTTTCGCGATTTCAGGTTTGGTCCCATAGTAAATCTTGTTCATAATGATGAGTACAAATACCCATTAAGAGGTTGTGCGTTATTTAATTACACCTTTAAACACTTCTATTTGGATGAAATGCTACTGGCTATTTTGGCCAATGAAAATATGAATACGATTGGTACCGTGAACTTTGACTTGGCAACCTTGTTGGTCTAGTGGTATTAAGTGCCACTGCTAAGCATGGGGTCCTGGGTTAGATACTTGAGTCGGACAAACTGTTAACTAGGTTTATTCAACAACAGTCCTGCTGCCCCGATTTGTTCCTGTTAAATGACAAGCTCACTCCCTATTTTATGGATAACACACACACACACACACACACAGACAGTTTCAGATGGACAGCTGAAACTATATACAGCGTGCCGCCGCTATAGCGACATTAATTAAAGACACAGGTAGGGCTAAGTGGTCAGTAATCATAAAAATTATACTAAGATAAAATAATTAATAAATTGAAAAAAAAAATAGTTTCAAATAAACTAAATAAAAAAATAATAACTAAAATTAGTATCACTCTATACAAACGACTTATTCATGAAGCTATTGTTCTATATCAGCTCATAAAAGGTCGTTGACCGACACCTTTTTTTTATTCATCGTTTGTCTATTATTCTAACACAGCTGTGAGTAGTTTCATGAATGAACAATACAATAAAACTTTGGCAGACCTGGGAATCGAACCCGGATCGATATCAGACCTCATGCTCAGCAGTAGACTAGCCCAACGAGGCAGTCAAAGTTATATTATGCCATCTTCTACTAACTTCCTTAAATAAATTCTAGTTTAATTGTAAAAAACTAGAATTTATTTATGGAAGACCAGCTGACCCGCCAGACGTTGTCCTGTCAAAATGTCAATTTCTCTTTTTTCCCTATTTTTTTAAAACCTCCCCAGTAAAGAGGAGAATAAAACAAAAAAAAAAAATATCAAATCGGTCAAGCCGTTCTCAAACTTATGGCGTGACGAAGGGAAATAGGGATTCAGTTTTATAATAAAGAGCTAGATAAAAGAAGATGGAAATGAATACATAATAGGTTCTGCAGTAGGATAGAAAAGCGCAATCACCAAAAAATACAATCCTTATCATCACACCTTATCCAAAAAACTTGCTGAAAAAGAAGGCTCTGTAAACAAAAACCGTTCCCCCGTCGCAGTCAGCAACAATGCTTAATAATGGTTTCGCGAATTTTGCAATACATTCATTAGGGCCTTTTGTTCATATATTTGGGGGTAGACAAAAATTATAACATACAGTGTATTGTGCGCCAGGCGACGCGGAATAAGTGGCGAATTGGGGTAGGGTTGGCGGTCGTGGGAGATTTTCTAAAAATACATCTTTTAGGAGTTTCTTACTGCAAGGTTTTTTAAGAAAAAGATGGAATACCTGGTTATTAATTATGGTATTTCAGACAGAAATTAAATTAAACGAAATAGTTTATTCTGCAAATCGGATATCCGAATCACTTCTAGGTACATACAAGTCATATATAAAAATAATAAGCTAGATTTGATTATTCAGTATAAATGTTATAAAAGGAGAGATGGGGGATGAGGGGGAGGGGGATGTTATAAGGGGGGAGGGAGGGAGGGGGAAGGGAGGGGGAGGGGGAGGGTTATGTAGAGAGTACCTACCTATGAGCAGTAGGTACTCTCTACATTATTAGTTTATTAGTTTAATTGAAGGAAAACCCAACATCTTTACAAAGTGGATAATAGGTGTAACAATGCGCACCACAAAAAATTTGGTATTACGCGTAGCTGTGAAATTATTAATACATGACAATAATCTGGTACCCAAATGTTTTACCACAATTGAGACGGGATCATATTTCATAGATTCCTAACACTCAATAAGCAGATTCATAATTCTCCAAAATGGTTGAACTAATTGGTGCTGATCCATGCGTCATGTTCGTGAACGAGCGCCGTCAGTTGGGATTGGTCGTCTCTTAGCTGCCACTGTTTATTTTTATTTTTTAATTTAGTTGTTTTTAGTTTTTATCTTTTTATTAGGGACGCTTTAAACGTGCACGTCTTTCTAAATTGTTGTTACATGTATATTTTCAACATGAACGTTGTAACCAATATTTTGTAAAAATGTTTTGATTTAATATAGTGTCCGTGGAGTTTCTTGCCCGTTCTTCTCCATAGAAATAGGTCTCTATGGAGAAGAACGGGCAAGATTCGGAATGGGCAACTAACTTCATATTTCTGACTGACCGACCCCTTGACATTAGAATTCAAAAGTGCCTGTAATTGGTTTATTTGAAATAAATGCTTTGAGTTTGAGTTTGGGTTTGAGTCATGTTTGCAAACCTGTGCATGTATTTAATTATCAAAGAAATTATTAAAGCAAAGATTTGCCAAAAATTAACTTATTTTCTCTTAATTCACAACCCTAGCATACGTCGCCTAAGATTTAAATGCGCCGAGGCGTCTCACGTTAAAGGCTCTTACAGACAGAGGCGATATCGCGTCGCGACGCGATATTTTGCTAAGGATATAATATTGAAATATCGCGTCGCGACCGCGATATCGCCTCTGTCTGTAAGAGCCTTTATGCTAAGAAAACACGAGCCTATAGGGTGCTCTCAATTCATTCACAAACAGATAAACAAAATTGTTTCTGTGGCTCTAACTCTAGACAGTCATATGTTCTGGAAAATTTGGTGAAAACAAATGAAGATCGAGTTGTTTGTGATTTTGCTTTGTTGTGGCTATTCTTTTGTTTCTGTCTTTTCATAATTTACTAGTAGGTAACTGGCCACTGTTTCGAATGGTTTTTACGACTAGACAAAACACTGAGATTTCTTATCTGTAAGTTTATATTCGGTTCGAAGTTTACAAGAACAACGCGGTCACACAAACACATACGAAAAGCGACTTTTATTTATAATAAGTATAGATAAGTAGCTATAGATTTACAAATTTTAAAAAAATCGTAAGAAAATTTGAATTTCGCGGGATGCCATTGCTTATTCACCTTAACCCACAATCACATAATCATCTAAGTATCTGCGATGGCAACGGATCTTCAGTGCCTCTATCATCTAAGTCTCTGCGATGGCAACGGATCTTCAATGCCTCTAGCATCTAAGTATCTGCGATGGCAACGGATCTTCAGTGCCTCTATCATCTAAGTATCTGCGATGGCAACGGATCTTCAGTGCCTCTATCATCTAAGTATTTGCGATGGCAACGGATCTTCAGTGCCTCTATCATCTAAGTCTCTGCGATGGCAACGGATCTTCAGTGCCTCTAGCATCTAAGTATCTGCGATGGCAACGGATCTTCAGTGCCTCTATCATCTAAGTATCTGCGATGGCAACGGATCTTCAGTGCCTCTATCATCTAAGTCTCTGCGATGGCAACGGATCTTCAGTGCCTCTATCATCTAAGTATCTGCGATGGCAACGGATCTTCAGTGCCTCTAGCATCTAAGTATCTGCGATGGCAACGGATCTTCAGTGCCTCTATCATCTAAGTCTCTGCGATGGCAACGGATCTTCAGTGCCTCTATCATCTAAGTCTCTGCGATGGCAACGGATCTTCAGTGCCTCTATCATCTAAGTCTCTGCGATGGCAACGGATCTTCAGTGCCTCTATCATCTAAGTCTCTGCGATGGCAACGGATCTTCAGTGCCTCTATCATCTAAGTCTCTGCGATGGCAACGGATCTTCAGTGCCTCTATCATCTAAGTATCTATGATGGCAACGGATATTCAGTGCCTCTATCATCTAAGTATCTGTGATGGCAACGGATCTACAGTGCCTCTATTATCTAAGTCTCTGCGATGGCAACGGATCTTCAGTGCCTCTATCATCTAAGTATCTGCGATGGCAACGGATCTTCAGTGCCTCTATCATCTAAGTCTCTGCGATGGCAACGGATCTTCAGTGCCTCTATCATCTAAGTATCTGTGATGGAAACGGATCTTCAGTGCCTCTATCATCTAAGTCTCTGCGATGGCAACGGATCTTCAGTGCCTCTATCATCTAAGTATCTGCGATGGCAACGGATCTTCAGTGCCTCTATCATCTAAGTCTCTGCGATGGCAACGGATCTTCAGTGCCTCTATCATCTAAGTCTCTGCGATGGCAACGGATCTTCAGTGCCTCTATCATCTAAGTATCTGTGATGGCAACGGATCTTCAGTGCCTCTAGCATTATAGACTGATGTCCATAGAAGACGGTAACTACTTAGGTACCATCAGCTGGTTGTTTGTCACATGATGAAGTACAAAACCTGGAATGATTGATTCAAGAATGTATGTTAGCGTGTCAAATGGAATTATCTTATTGCGGTTAAAGGGAAAACCTAATTGATGAGCATGCGCAATAGTGTTGAAATAGCGTTTTGACTTTAACAAGATATTAGTTAATTTGTGTAGGTCCGGTAGGTACCAATTAATTAATTAATACTGAACGATTACACAACGTTGGAGGAAAACATAGTAGGTACTTACTAGTGGATAATTGTTTAATTATTATCTTTATAATTATATAAAAATGAATCCCTATTTATATGCATTATTTAAATGAATAAATAAATAAATCACACTAATATTATAAAGGCGAAAGTTTGTGAGTGTGTGTGTGTGTGTGTGTGTGTGTATGTTTGTTACTTCTTCACGCTCAAACGGCTGGACCGATTTGGATGAAATTTGGTATGTAGATAGCTTATACCTTGGATTAACACATAGGCTACTTTTTATCCCGGTCTACGCGGGTGAAACCGCGGGGCGCAGCTAGTAAATAAATAAAAAATTAAAAATTCCCTTGGTCATCGCATCACGCGTGAACGGATGGAACAATTTCGCTAATTCTTTTTTTGTTGTGTTTATTATTGTCAGGAGAAGGTTCTTATGAAAGAAAAAATTAAGAAAATTTCGCAGAAAATTGGAAAATTTTAGAAAACTTAACGACTATTTAACTTCGCGCGTTTACATTAAAATATGCATAGTCAAGACAGCACAACGTCTGTCGGGTCAGCTAGTTAACAATAAAATATGAATGGACTGAGTTAATTAGTAAGTAACCTACATATTATTATATTATATGATCGATTTCAGTACTTTCGGATTTTTTTATCTACAATCTATATAATATTATACCTATACATATAATAAAAAGAGAAGTCCTGACTGACTGACTCACTGACTGACTCATCAACGGCCAGCCCAAACCCTTAGAACTAGAAAGCTGAAATTTTGCACAGAAGTTCCCTTTATAATGTAGGCAAGGAATAAGGAAGGAATTCCCGATAGTACCTTCCCGTGGGATATTTTCCGACATCCACGCGGGCGAAGCCGCGCGGGAAGTGCTAGTTTTTTTATATAATAAAAAGAGAAGTCCTGACTGACTGACTGATTGACTGACTCATCAACGCCCAGCCCAAACGCTTGGACCTAAAAAGCTGTAATTTTGCACAGAAGTTCCCTTTATAATGTAGACAAGGAATAAGGAAGGAATTCCCGGTAGTACGTTCCCGTGGGATATTTAACGACATCCACGTGGGCGACGCCGCACGGGAAGCGCTAGTTTTTTTTTTTTTATATATAATAAAAAGAGAAATCCTGACTGACTGACTGACTGACTAATCAACGCCCAGCCCAAACGCTTGGACCTAAAAAGCTTTAATTTTGCACAGGGGTTTCCTTTATAATGTAGACAAGAATAAAAAGAGAAGTCCTGACTGACTGACTGATTGACTGACTCATCAACGCCCAGAGCAAACCCTTGGACCTAGAAACCTGAAATTTTGCACAGAGGTTTCCTTTATAATGTAGACAAGGAATAAGAAAGGAATTTCAGGTAGTACGTTCCCGTGGGATATTTACCGACATCCACGTGGGCGAAGCCGCACGGGAAGTGCTAGTTTTTTTTTTTTATATATAATAAAAAGAGAAGTCCTGACTGACTGACTGATTGACTGACACATCAACGCCCAGCCCAGACCCTTGGACCTAGAAAGCTGAAATTTTGCACAGAGGTTTCCTTTATAATGTAGACAAGGAATAAGGAAGGAATTCCCGGTAGTATGTTCCTGTGGGATATTATCCGACATCCACGCGGGCAAAGCCTAGTTCTACATAATTATAATATAACATCACGCCTAGTATTCCCCAAAGGGTTAGGCAGAGGTGTACCTATTAGTAGACGCACATTTTACCAGTTATGTTTAAGTCCCATGTAAGCATACGAGCCTATTGCCATCAACCGAACACAAATCCAGAGTCTGGGCTGCTATTGAGAAATACCTGATGGAAAACCCAATAAAATTTTGTTTGACCTGGGAATTGAACTCAGAACCTCTTGATCAGCTTATATCACTTGCGGCCACTAGACCAATGATGCCCGATTTCTGAAGAAGAATTCTTAAACGGAGTTTCTCTCAATAGCTATTTTATTCGACAAAATTATCTATTTAAGCGTATTCCTTCATTATGCTCGGTTTTTGAGGTCCTCGGATAAATTCTCGATAGTAATTCACTCGACTTTTAGCTAAATTCTTCCTTAACGAAATGTTTACAAACACGATATTGTACCAATAATCACTATCGAATGTATAAACTCCGTTTAAAACCTCAGAAACCGAGCATGAGTCTCTCGGTGCCAAATGAGATTTTTGTGATAAAAATAAAAAGCTTAAAACAAGATGCGTTTAAATTCGTCTCAATAGAACAGTAACGTTGAATCAAAAAACACTGGTGATTACTGGGGCATCTCCATTAAACTATTAAGTAATATAATACACATCGTAGCCCCCTATCTAGCTGTTACTTTTAATAAATGTGTTGATTTAGGAACTTTTCCTGACCTCATGAAAAGTAGCAAAGTCATACCATTATTTAAATCCGGTAATAAAAATGACGTTGGAAATTTCAGGCCTATTTCTATCTTACCTGCATTTAGCAAAATATTTGAAAAGTTAATACTCAAGCAGTTGCTAAAACATTTTAATTTAAACAGACTCCTTCACGATGAACAATATGGCTTCACTAAAGGTCGTTCGACTACAGATGCGGGTGTTGCTCTGCTGAAACACATATTTAACGCTTGGGAAAACTCGCAAAATGCTATTGGAGTTTTTTGTGATCTCTCCAAAGCCTTTGATTGCGTGCACCATGACACGCTTTTGCGTAAATTACGTCATTATGGTGTCCAAAACGAAGCTCTCAAAGTAATAAATTCTTATTTACATAATAGGTTCCAATGTGTAGATGTTAATGGTGTGAAATCTTCCGGGCTACCAGTTCAGTTAGGTGTACCTCAAGGCTCAATACTGGGTCCATTCTTATTCCTAGTGTATATCAATGACTTACCATTCTATTTAAAGGGTATCTGTGACGTTGTACTGTTTGCAGATGACACCTCTCTTATTTTTAAAGTAGACAGAAACAGACATGATTTTGATGACGTAAACAGTGCACTCTCAATGGTTACGGATTGGTTTACGACAAATAACTTAGTTCTCAATGCCAAGAAAACTAAATGTATAAAGTTTGCCTTACCGAATGTTAGAAATCTGGGACCCAACATCGTCTTAGATGAAGAGGTGCTTAAGACTGTAGAATCAGCAGTTTTTCTGGGTATAACAGTAGATGCTAAACTTCAGTGGGGCCCACATATATCAAGCCTAGCGGGTAGACTCAGTTCAGCCGCCTACGCCGTCAGGAAAGTAAGACAATACACTGACGTTGATACAGCTCGTTTAGTCTATTTTAGTTACTTCCATAGCGTTATGTCCTACGGTATTCTGCTATGGGGCAAAGCGGCTGATATTCAAAATATTTTTGTTCTTCAAAAACGAGCTGTTCGAGCAATTTACCAGCTAGGTGCTAGAGTTTCTCTGAGGGAATTTTTTAAGGATATTGGTATTCTCACAGTGGCATCACAGTTCATCTTCGCCAACATCTTATACATTAGGCAAAATATACATTTGTACAGTAAAAACAGTGATATTCACAATATTAACACCAGAAATAAGGACAAATTACGTGCTCCATTTCATCGGCTTCATAAGGTTCATAACTCATTTGTTGGTCTTGGTATAACTTTTTATAACAAGCTACCTTCTTCTTTGCTAGATTTGCCTTTTAATGCGTTTAAAATTAAAGTTAAATCCAATCTTTGTTCAAAGGCATACTATTCTATCAACGATTACTTAAACGATAAGAATAGTTGGTCGCTGTGATTAATTCAAGACAATGTTTATGTTATGTTCTTTCTCCAGGATCAGCTTACATAATGACAGGTTACATGAGTTAAGTACTAAAATTGTTTATTTTATTTTATTTGACAAAAATATAATTTAATGTATTGTGTTGCGTAAATTATTTTGCATAGGTACTATTGTATAGAATCTAGTTCTTCTAACTGAACAGACAGCTGTGCTGCTGGGGAGTTTGTTCCGCTACTTCTTCTTCCCAGCTAAAGCACTAGGAAGTGGTGAAGGGCGGGCGTTTTGTGGGGACTGTCTTACTGTAATTTTGACGTTCAAAAAGTGCTGATTCTCAGCCTAATTTGAATAAAGGAACTTTTGATTTGATTTGATTTGATTCAAAACGATTATTATTTTAATATCATAATGGTAGAAAAACAGGTACCTAGTTACGTCCTAAAGCAGAAAAATAAAAAAGTTTATTTATTATAATACAGGTTTGACGTAAAATTACAAATTTTCACTTTTAGCGGCGGTTACCACAAAATTCGGATCGCTTGCTTCCGCTACTCGCCGATAGATGGCGCTACGATGCAGGTTCTAAAGTTTTTACAACAAACGCAGTTGGGATAAAGGATGTATTCGGTGGTTGATGTCCGTTGGTTAAACCTTTTGTTATAATGTTATATGCTGATGTGCATCAAAATGACTTTTCGATATAAATGTTTTAAGATCAATCTGCAATCTGCCTAGCCTTTTCCCAACTATGTTGGGGTCGGTTTCCAGTCTAACCGGATGCAGTTGTTTACCAGTATTTTACATGGAGCGACTGCCTATCTGACCTCTACAACCCAGTTACTGGGCAACACGATACGCCTTGGTAAGGCTGGTTCTCAGATTTTCGGGCTTCTGACTATAACGACTGTCAAGGTCTACAGGTCTACGAATGACAGCCGTGACCAATGGGACGTGCTTTCCGAGGCACGAAGGGGTCTCGATATGTTTGAATGAATCACCTCCTATGGTTTGACCTCGGCAAGTCTAGCTTAACCTTAGACCGACCCGAGCGGCTGTAATTATTTTTCCATGAGCCCCTCCACCATCTTTTATTCTGAATATCATTTTTAATGTAGGTTCAAGTATCGCCATTTGTGGAGGCCCTGGGTTAACGATTATTTGTTATTGTACCTAGTTATTTTGGTAATAGGGATGTTTCTTGGGTAAAAAAAAGAAATTCTATAGAATCCGTTAGTCAGATAATAAAAAATATTAGAAACGTATTTTTTGCTATAACATATTAATAAAAAAAAAATACTTAGATATAACGCATTGAAGTTGCAGTGGGGGCTCGCTACGTCACAGCTATAAAAAACTACTTATAAAATCTAGCAAAGAGTGACGTCATGCCACATTTTAACTCAATGTATCGCCGTAGTCTTTTGAATACGTAAAAAAATAAAAAATACGTGTCCAATATTTAAAAAAAAAATATAGATGACGGACAAAAAATTTTTTGTCATCATCCCTTGGAAACTTCTATGATAATCTCGACCAACTTGTATTGCAAGAAAGGAAAATATCGCTTATTTTTTTACTATTGGCAAAACAGTTCAAACCTGGTAGGTTTGAACTGTTTTGCCACAAATCAAATCGAACACAAACAAGCATTCAAATAAAACAAAACACAATCGAAGATGTCCAATTAACCAATCTACACTACAGACAGTCAGTACAGATGATAACTAAGATAATTTACAGAACAATAGTCTTATTATATTGTGTTGACGTCTTATTAAACTTTGATATGTACTATTAGAAGAACAAAACATGCCGCAGGTGTGAAAAGATAAGTATTTTTGTAAAGCAACTCGCCTGTACTACTATCATAACACGAGATTATCTCATTAAGGCTAGTAGTGCCGCCAAGTAGCGGACCATCGAGAAAAAAATCATAAGTCTGGAGATATGGAACATTTTGAAATTTCTTATGCTCACATTTTTAGTTAGGTGAAGTAGACCTCATTTATGCAAAAAATACGTGTGTAATATTTTTTAGGGTTCCGTACTTCAAAAGGAAAAAACGGAACCCTTATAAGATCACTTCGTTGTCCGTCTGTCTGTCTGTCTGTCAAGACCCATTTTGTCAGGAGCGTGTAGAGGTATCAAGTTGAAATTAATATTAAATACGTAAGTCTATGGTCCCTTTGTGTGGCATATTTTGATGCTCGCAAGTAAATCAAAACCTATAGGGTACTTCCCGTTGACCTAGAATCATGACATTTGGCGAGAAGCAAGGTCTTGCAGCACAAGTAAAAGAAAAAAGTGTGAAAATTTATTATTTGTAATTCTATCTCATAAAAAAAATAGTTTTTAGTTTTATTTTTCTGGCAAAATGTGGGTGTACTATAGGTACCTACACCTCTGCCCAACACTTCGAGGAAACAAGGCGTGATGTTATGTTTAAGAATAGTTTTTTGCGAATAAAAACTTAAATATGCAGTTGGAGAATATTGTCCGTGACGTATCAATGTATGGGAGAACATGTTTTTAAACTCAATGTTAAGTTTGTCTTTGGGATAAATTCTTTGTGCGTGATCCGACACGCACTTGGCCGATTTTTTTTTATTATTCATGGAACCTAAAACAATCCACACATTAATATTGAAAAAGAAGCGAATCATATTCAATCGTTTGTCACAACACTATAGTTAAGTCATTCATCCTAGGTGGTTAAAAAAAGTTACACGCGTATAGACACGTCTCCAGCAAAAAGCATCGATTCTCGAACGAGTTCTCGATTTAAAATCGGATAATAGACAGGATGTGGTCGTCCCGTCCGAACGCACATGCATTTCGAAAAACAAATGAATCACAGAAATGTTTGCGCGTTCTTATTCTAAAGATATACGGTTCATATTCAAATGGGAATTCGTTTTGTAACGGTAAACATAATGTTGTAAGGTCGCGTGCGTGCAAATCGATTATCGAAAGGATTAACGATTACTGTGATTGGAGATCACGAGGTCAGTCTGAAGATACACCTGCTTTTATGAAGGAAAGGTTATGAAATGAGGTAGTGGCAATTAATGGCTTTATCAAGAAATTACTTACCTAACTTCAGTAGCTTAAAATCTCAGAAATTTGTGTATGCCTGGATATATTCAAATAAGCCTTTTAAACCTATAAAATTGTTGCGAGCTGTTAGTTAATTAAAAGTCATTTTTACTTGCATAACCTTATGCAAACTGCTTGTCTATTATAAATGAGTTTGTGTACTTCTAATATTCATAGCATACTGAATCACGGACGATTTTGTTAGCAAAATAACCTTTCTAGACTAAAACATGCAAATTCAGTTCTAGCGGAGCATTGTTCTCATAAAAACGTACGTAAATCTTCGATAGTGTTTATTACGTTCCAATATAAGTAAATAGCATGTTGTAGAGTCTTATCGTCGGACCCATCGCCAGTTCTTGCTCTCGTTCAAGCACTAACATTACCCAAACTGAATCGTTCCCACGGCGTCTGCACATCACTCTTCTTCAACTATCGTTCGAATTTATCGCAAAGAATAAACAGCTTTATGTCCGGTAAACAAAGTGTTATTTTGTTTACCAAAGATTCTTATTAGAGATACGTTAAGCATAACAGTGTTCGAATTTTAAGATCCGTTGTTTTACATTTTGCTATGTGAATTTAGACTTTAGTCTTTGAAGTTTCAGGTTGATTTTTGGCCGTTCCAAAAATGGCAGCTGAGTCGGTTTCAGCATAGCGAATGTATGTAATACAGTATTCAAATATTTCGTGAATCATGCGCATCCGTGTGTATAATTACGTTTTTAAGATCAGTTCTTTTCCAGGGGTTCGAAATATTGAAACTTTGCTTGCCTATCGATTTTTTAAAGTAAGTTCTTCCTACTTAAAAAAAGATTTGGATAAAGGTCAGCCATGACGTACCTACCATTGATAAGTTCGCAACTACACTTAATTACAATCGAATACTGAAGCAGCGTGCTCAATGTCTCACCGCTTTTCTGGTTGGTGACTGTAAATTTTGTTTTACAGAAGTTTCAGTTGTTTCAAAAAGACACATACCCAGCTAGATAGATACAAACAACTCGGCAAGTCGTCAAGCCGAAATATTTCGTATTTTAAACCAACTTCCAAAGAAGGAGGTTCCTGCTTCTCATCAATTCAACGTTAAGATTAACGACACCACCTTTTTTTTTGGTGGGAAATCATCAAATGACTTCTACCGCTCTGGTTGGAGCGTGACGTGTGTCAGAGTGTCAGACTTTACTGACTACCCACCCGTGTTCCTTCAGTGGCCTGTACCAGGACCACGGTATCTCTTTCGAACAACCCGCAACCTGGCAGTAACGACTCCGCCCTGGGGTTTAAATGTGATGCTGTCCCACAAACAATGGGGTATCTAGTATCATGTCCAGCGTGTCCTGTTGTCTGCACGGTACAGGAGCTGATGGACGCTACTGAGGGTGTCAAACTCGTAGTCGAATCTTGGGCTAGTTCTATTTAGATTCCTGTCGACAGCTAAAAAGAACGTTCAAACATTTGTTTTAACATCTGTATCAATCAATCTGCCCAGCCTTTTCCCAACCATGTTGAGGTTTACTTCCAGTCTAAATGGATTATAAGTATTTTACTTAGAGCGACTGCTTATCTAACCTTCACAACCCTGTAACTGGATAACACGGTACCCCTTGGTAAGACTGTCAGACTTTCGGGCTTCTGACGACCTGTAACAACTGTCAAAATCCACGAATGACAGCCGGGACCAACGGCTTAACGTGCTTTGCGAGGCACGGAGGAGGTATCCTAAAGATGGTCCACGGACCAACCCCGGCAAGCGTAGCTTAATCTGATGGATCGACCCGTGCGGCTGTTAGTATTTAGCCACGAGCTCATTACTTCATCTCTGTCACAAATCTGAATAGATTTCGTTTTTTTTTTTTTTTTACGAAAAGGGCAAAGTTTACAACCTCTGTCGGTAACGGGTCTTGCGTAGCTCGGTAGCGGGTTCGAATACAGCGTCACGCCGCATCTGATCTGTGACCTCTTAATGAGACATCTGCTTTATTGCTGTGAATCTGACGGTATTTTTGAATTATCTGGGATTATATTATTTAGTTTTTTTTTAAGGCCGAGTTTTAAAAATGGTGGCGTTTGATTAGATGACCATCCAATATTAAACTTTGCTAGCAAGCGCTAAATTTGACCTCATGGCCCTGGGTTTGATTCTCGGGTCGGGCAAAGTGTTATTGGATTTGTACTGTACTTTGCGGTGTGTTCTAGGATTCTGTATGTGGTTTTTATCGTGATCCCTGATACATTAGACTTGCCATTTATAACTGGCGAGATATGAGTTTATTATACTTATATGTCTGCCTACCGTTTCGAAGAATACTGGCTGGCATATTATTGTTATTAGGGTTCCTTACCTCAAAAGGAAAAACGGAACCTTATAGGATCACTTGTTTGTCCGTCTGTCTGTCTGTCTGTCTGTCTGTGTGTCAGTCTGTCAAGACCGTTTTTCTCAGGAACGCGTGAAGGTATCCAGCTGAAATTAATATCAAATACGTAAGTCTATGGTCCCTTGGAGTTCTATAAAGATCAAACTCCTAGGTCAACGCAATAAAAAAATACGGCCAATTATGCGACATTTTTTGATACTCGCAAGTAAATCAAAACGTATAGGGTACTTCCCGTCGTCCTAGAATCATGAAATTTGGCAAGAAGCAAGTTCTCACAACACAAATATAGGAAAAAGTCCGAAAATTGTTAATTTGTAATTCTATCACATAAAAAATTTTTTTCAAAGTTGTCAGTGTGTCAAGACCCTTTTTCTGAGGAACGCATAAAGGTATCAAGTTGAAATTAATATCAAGTACGTAGGTCTATAGTCTCTTGAAGTCCTAATAAACTCAAGCTTCTAAGTCAAAGCAATAAAAAAATACGGCCATTTTGCGACACAATTTTGATACTCGCAACTGTTGCAAGTAAATGAAAACCTATAGGGTACTTCCCGTTGACCTAGAATAATGAAATTTGGCAAGAAGCAAGGTCTCCCATCACAAGTAAAGGAAAAAGTCCAAAAATTGTGAATTTGTAATATTAGGACATAAAATGTTGACCCAGTGGTAATGGTCCCGACTTATGAATTGTATAGATAGTAAGTTCAACCCCAGACAGAAGCTTTGTGTAAATAATTTCATCACCACTGCTCCCAAAACGGTGAAGGAAAACATCGTGAGGAAACCGGCATGTCCTCAAACCATTTATTTATTTGCTTTAATTACTTATTAGCCTATTTAAAAGGCTTGATTTTAATAAGATTTGGGTCTATCCTATTGATGAACGGAACGGAAAAAAAATTATTAAGGCGAAAGCTCCAGGGTAGCCCGCCAAATTCAAAATTTCTTACGTTTTTAGCGTTCCGTACCTCAAAAGGAAAAAACGGAACCCTTACAGGATCACTTGTTTGTTCGTCTGTTTGTCTGTCAGTCTGTCAAGACCCTTTTGCTCAGGAACACGTGGAGGTATCAACTTGAAATTAATATCACATACGTAGGTCTGTGGTCCCTTAAATTTCTAAAAAACGCAAGCTTCTAAGTCAATGCAATAAAAACATACGGCCATTTATGTGACTTATTTTGATACTCGCAAGTAAATCAAAACCTATAGGATACCTTTCCGTTGTTCTAGAATCATGAAATTTGGGATGAAACAAGGTCGTACAACACAAATAAAGGAAAAAGTCCGAAAATTGTTAATTTGTAATTCTATCACATAAAAAAAATGTTCAAGACTGTCAGTCTGTCAAGACCATTTTTCTCAAGGACGCGTGAAGATATCAAGTTGATATTTATATTAAATAGGTAAGTCTATGGTCCCTTACAGTTCTAAAAAAATCAAGCTTCTAAGTCAACGCAATAAAAAAATACGGCCATTTGGCGACACATTTTGATACTCGCAACTGTCGCAAGTAAATCAAAACCTATAGGGTACTTCCCGTTGACCTACAATAATGAAATTTGGCAAGAAGCAAGGTCTCCAAGCACAAGTAAAGGAAAAAGTCCGAAAATTGTAAATTTGTAATTTTATGAAATAAAAAATTTTTTTTGGGATCCAATGCTAAGTTTGTTTTTGAGATAAATTCTTTTCAACTACGGAACCGTTCATTGTGCGTGGTCCGACACGCACTTGGCGGGTTTTGGCGGGAGACCTGAGGGGCAATTCGCGTACCTAAAAACGTTCACAATCTCATGCCAGCGTCAATCAAATGTCAAAAATTTAGGTAAACACTATACAATTTTTGACAGATTGAGTCTTGAGATGATATTGCGAACGTTGTTAAAAATACGAGAATTACCCCTCTGTAATCACCTTGATACGTTATTATTATCATTCCAAATACAAATAATCGATTCGGAATTCAAACGTATTGAAGGGTCAGCCATGATTGGTATTTGTAACGCATATCAGTATGCGTGCCGTTCTCTCATACATATTTAGTGCGTGTGTGTTTGTGTGTGTTAATTATTGTCATTGAGTGGGCGTGGTCAAAGGTTCGGTATGGGATACTGGCCCTTTATGACAGCCGAGATTATAAAGTCGCGATGTGTTGCGGGCAGTGCGCAAATGAGAATGGATGGCTAAATATTATAAGTCTTTACGAATGCTTTTTAAGTAGTTAAATAGCAAAAGGATGCTGTCTGACTTTTTAGGGTTCCATACCAAAATGGTAAAAAGGAACCCTTATGGTGTGACTCAGTCTGTCTGTCTGTCTGCTAGATATCTCAAGATCTACTAATGCTATCAACTTGAAATTTGGAACAGTTTTAGATGATGTTTGCCCAACTATTTTGCATATAAGGAATAAATAAAAATCTAAATGTTTTTTTGCAACAGGTACTGAAAGGTGGTCTTAAAAATTCAAAGTGGGCTACTAGGTCATGTGGGTATCATATGAAAGAGCGCTGTTTGCACATTCTCAAACATTTTTTTTCTTTTGTTTAGGCCGCATAGTTTTTGAGTTTTGAGGAAAAATTAAAAAAAAATACCGTTCCCCTTATCTCCGAAGTTTGCATAGAGAAAAATCTGAAATTATTCTATGTGATAGAAGTTTATCTAAAGATTACAGGAAAAATAAAACGATGTCTCTGAATAGCACACTTTTTCAGAAATCGGAACGGAACCCTCGGTGCGCGAGTCCGACTAGCTCTTGACCGGTTTTTTTTTGTTACTACCTATAGTATCATGGAAAGCCCAAATACTCAGTTTCCGGACAGAAGAAGGAGAAATCGCCAGATTGAAAAAACAACTGTGTCACTTTTGACATGCAATCAATCTGCCTAGCCTTTTCCCAACTATGTTGGGGTCGGCTTCCAGTCTAATCGGATGCAGCTCAATACCAGTATTTTACATGGAGCGACTGCCTAGCTGACCTCCACAACCCAGTTACTGGGTAATACGATACCCTTTGGTAAGACTAGTTGTCTGACGACCCGTAACGACTGTCAAAGATCCACGAATGACAGCCGGGACCAACGGCTTAGCGTGCTTTCCGAGGCACGGATGAGTTTCGGTATGTAAAGATAACTGACCAACCCTTTTGACATGCATCTCTCATTAAATAAAAATGTATATCAAATTGAAAAAAGGGGGCTTGTGGCTAAGTAGGAACAGCCACACGGGACGATCGATCAGGTTAAGCTACGCTTGCCGCGGTTGATCCGTGGATGGGTGACCATCTTTATATACAAAGATCCCTCCGTGCCTCGGAAAGCACGTTAAGCCGTCAGTCTCGGCTGTCATTCGTAGATCTTTGACAGTTTTACGGGTTGTCAGAAGCCCGAAAGAACCCAGTAACTGGGTTGTGGTTAAATAGGCAGTCGCTCCAAGTAAACTACTGGTATTTAGTGGAATGTGGTAATGGTATTCTTGTTAGACTGGAAGCCGACCCCAACGTCGGTGGGAAAAGGATAGCAGATGAGATGAATTGAAAAAAAATAACTAATTTATTTGAGGAATAAAATACTGACCCTATGGCCTACACACAAGCTCACTTACCTTATCCCAAACAAATGAATTACCCACAACATTGACCGGCCATTTACCGAAATGCCCTATAGTTATTATTGTCAGCAACCGATACATGCATTGATTTATAACTGCCTCAGCCCCCACACGACGGCTGACCGATTTAGATAAAACACGCTGTATATACGAACTAACTTTTCTTTTGTAACTACGAAAACAAAAAACAAGCAAAACTCAACTTTATACCCCAAAAATTAAGGTTGTCATGTGTAAATGCCAAGTGCAAAGTTACCGTGGTATTTTGCATGCAAAATGGTCGCCCTAAGAAATGTCGATACAACAAATAGTATGTTGGCTCACTGATTTATATGAGGAATATATCTAGGACAAATGTATGCGATACTGTTTTTGGTACTATACTTTGTTGTAAAATGCGTCATGTATTGGAAAGAGACGTAGATATCGCAAAGATTGTGGTTGTATGTGGGTGTGGTGCATTAGCTAAAGCTGCCGTCAGACTTGGCTTGGAAAGTCGAATGAACTAAGATAATGTCAATGTACTCGACTACATTTTTAACATTACATATGTACAGGGTTATTTGTAAAACACCAGTAACCTCTTAAGGGGTCATTATACTCATCATTATGAACAACTTTTACTATGGGACCAAACCTGAAATCGCGAAAAAAAAATCAGCTGCTCCCTACATTTCGACGAGTTTGATGTAGATAAATGTACTGAACGGCTGATTTTTTTTTCGCGATTTCAGGTTTGGTCCCATAGTAAAAGTTGTTCATAATGATGAGTATAATGACCCTTTAAGAGGTTACTGGTGTTTTACAAATAACCCTGTATATCATTAATAATGTTCCCACTACTGGAAATCGGGTATCTTCTAAGATGTTATTATAGGTGGAAATAACAAACTCAAACTCAAACAACTAATAGCATACAAGCATTTTTGAATTGTCAAACAGTCGGGCAAGTTAGTCAGAAAGTTGAAACTAGTTGCCCAATTCCAAAAGATACATCTCTATGTAGAAGAACGAGCAAGAAATTCAAAGAACACTCTTTTATATCAAGATATTCCAAAATCCTGGCTATACTATTCCTGTTGCTTATTTTTAATTAAAAAAATATATAAATAATTCAAATTATAAGATATAATAAGCCCTGGCAGTTAAGAGATGACCAGTCTCATCTCAACTGACGGCGTCCGTTCACGAACATGACGCATGGATCAGCAATTCAGCACCATCCAGCTCAAAAAATTTGTCGAGAACAACATAATTCATTTTTTTTTTGTCAAGTGCACTTTTTATCTTAAAATAATGCTGACTTCGTCTCAGCTAGTTTCTTGCCTTATCCGCAACAATTTCTCTTAAACAATAATAAACATGGTGGATATACGAGTATGCCATCACTAGATGGTAGAATGGCCAGACGTTTATTACGCTTGGACAGGAACGGCCTGCGCCTGGTGACGGGGACCATCACAGGACACAGCTCCCTAAACAAATACTTCCACACAATAGGAATAACGGACAGTCCTCTGTGCAGGGACTGCATGGAGGCTGAGGAAACCGTTACGCATTTGCTCTTTGAATGCACAGGCGTCACCCAGATTAGAACAGAAACTCTCGGAACACCCAGATCTTTCACAGATACTCTTCACAGACCAGGAGACTTGATCAGCTTCTGGATGAGGTGGGCTGGTTGCAATAACCCCCGACGGCCGCAATGGCCCACGCACAATGGTCCACATGAAGGACTAAGTACAAAAACCAACCTTGCCAATTTCACGCGAGGGGCTCGTGAATAAATTATAACAGCCGCACGGGTTGATCGAAGGTTAAGCTACGCTTGTTGTGGTCGGTTTGTTGATGGGTGATCATCCATAACATATCGAGACCCCTCCGTGTCTCAGAAAGCACGTAGTAAAGCCGTTGGTCCTGACTGTCATTCGTAGAACTTTGCAAGTCGTTTCGGGTAGTCAGAAGACCAATAAAAGTCTGACAACCAGTCTTACCGAGGGATATCGTGTTACCAAGTAATTGGGTTGTGGAGGTCAGATAGGCAGTCGCTCCAAGTAAAATACTGGTATTCAGCTGTATCCAGTTAGACTGGAAGCTGACATAGTTGGGAAAAGGCTAGGGCAGATTGAACTCTTTTGAATAAAAGCCATTATTCTAGTTAATCCTAAACGTTAAAATTCTATACCAAGTTAACTTTATTTTAACTATAACCATAGGAATCTATTATCAATTAAGTAAATGGGTAGTTAGGGACCGTGTGAGGTTGCAACCGCCGGTAAAAGTAACGCCAGTTTAATATAAAGCGCGCCGGGTTAATTAAGACCGTTAAAGTCGACTATCGTTAACATAGCAAGGATTTTCTTTCGAAGTAATGAGGCAGATAGACTGTATGTGATAGTTAGATGTGTTAGAAGAGGTCAGAGTTTTACCTACTTGACTTTAAGGCGATATGTACCAACATAAATTGGGGCTTTTTCGTAACCATTTATTTCACTATTGCAGCATGTATAGATTTAATTTTTGGTTATGTGTTTATTATTTCATTAATACTCTGACTGAAGGAAAACACAATTGGGTTAAATTTCCTCGAAATAATTTAATTCTGAAATGGCCTTTACTTTTTACACGACTGCCCAAAAAGGAGTGTTGGTACCTAATGTATTCAGGGTTGTTATATTTTTTCTGTAATTCTAAAATCCTTAGTAATTTCATTGCAAAATTGCATTCAAAATGTGATTATTAAATAATTGAAAACTCTGACTGAAAATATTTTTGTTGTATAGCTTAATTTATTTTTAAACAATTTTTATTTGATTTGGCGTTTTTATTTTGGTTCCAGCGCATTGTTGCGCTCTCTTTTTTCGCATGTGAAAGTAATTGACTCTGTCACTTTCTTATTCCCGACCAGTTCGTTTTTTACATATCACCTTAAGGGCCTTAGCACACCTCCGCCGCGAAACAGCATGATGTTCCGCTACTTGAATCACGATTCGAGTAAGTAGCGGAACATCATGTGAGTCAGTTGAATTGAAGTACTGCGGTTTCGCTGCTATGGTTTTGGAGAGAGCATCGTAGAACAAGGTCCCGATTTTGGCCATAAATTTCAGTTGCTATTTTCCACTCATTAGAAAATAAGAAAGATTTTTAATAAAGAACATCAAAATATGGTTTAAAAACTAGGTGAAGAAAATCATTGAAAACTTATATACAACGTGTAACGCTAAATGCGCAGAACCTCTTAAGGGGTCATTGTACTCATCATTATGAACAACTTTTACTATGGGACCAAACCTGAAATCGCGAAAAAATAATCAGTTGTTCAGTACATTTATGTTCGCATAATTCGTCAAAATGTACTGAACAGATGATTATTTTTTCGCGATTTATGGTTTGGTCCCATAGTAAAAGTTGTTCATAATGATGAGTACAATGACCCCTTAAGAGTT
This sequence comes from Cosmia trapezina, assembly GCA_905163495.3. Classification (NCBI taxonomy): domain Eukaryota; kingdom Metazoa; phylum Arthropoda; class Insecta; order Lepidoptera; family Noctuidae; genus Cosmia; species Cosmia trapezina. The sequence continues at coordinate 19,697,043 of LR991038.1, read as the reverse complement.
TTTGCGCATTTAACGTTACACGTTGTATATTTGTAGACTAGCTGCTGCCCGCGACTTCGTCCGCGTGAAATTTTTTATTCCCTCGACCCACCCCGTCGCATCGCATTGCCTGCTCGCGCTTTTATTTCGTTTTCACTTAGCGTTATTTCTGCCTTTTTTTCTTTTAGCTCGGCACGTAAAGGTCCTAAGATTTGGGCTACAAAAGCAAAAACAAATTTCAAAGTCTGTTAATTGCAGAGATTAGCACATTCGTTCACCGTATCCCCTTCCCGCTAACCTCTCGCTGCCCCTCTCACCCACTCTCACACCCCCTTCACCACTTCCACTTCCCCCTCTCTCCCTCACCACCCCGTCCCCTCCCTCTCCCTCTCCCCCTCCTCCCCTCACCAACCCCTCCCGTCCCCTTCACCCCTCACCACCCGTTCCTCTCCTCACCAACCACTGCCCCTATCACCTTCCCCTTTCCCTCCTCACCAGACCCCCTCCCTCTCCCCCTCTTTCAAGTTAATCAAGCCCCGCAGTAAAATCCTCCCCTGAAAAATTTAATACCTCTTTTCACCCCATTACATTCTTCATTTTTGCTCTCAAGTATAAAATACCGAGTTAATCGCGGCGCGATGTCGAACGGAACGCGTATGGCATTTTTATACTCGTGATAACTTCGAAATTGAATGTCCGATTCGAATGAATTAAAAAGTATTTTACTGCTACATAAATACTCTTGATGATAAAACTATTTATTTGAATAAGAATTAATACTACGATACGATTGTAACCAACTTTTGTTTCTAACGGCAATCTGATTTTAATTTTTGAACACAAAAGCTGCTATTGTGACTTAACTATGCTAGTCAGATATATTGCCTCGCGGACTTTTTTTAAGGTAATAATGAGTACTTTAATCATGTAGTACATACTTTTTATGTATCATCAATAGTTTTCTCAGCGCACGCCAAATAATGCAAAATTTTGCTAGGTTACATTATTGCAATTTTCTTAAGGATCTCTAAATTTTTTGAAAATAAATTATAGCCTATGTTACTTTCTGATAATTTAACTTTCTATTGGTGAAATAATGGTTAAAATCGGTCGAGCAGTTTCGGAGCCTATTCGATACAAACAAACAAACAAACAAAAAATCTTTCCTCTTTATAATATTGGTATGGTATAGATTTCATAATGACAATCTTCCAATTAAAGAAATTGTTACAACTTTTCAAAAGAAGTAAGTATATGAATATATGCAAGGATCGTAGCGGTTAGCGTTATGTTACCTATAGTTTCTTTCGTTGCAACTTTTATTTGGTGTTATTCTTTGCCTTAGCGACACCCATTTTTCTTGATTACCCAAAGATACAAAAGCCGTGAGTAAGGCTCGGTTTCCACCAAAGCTGTGAGGAGAGAAAATGTCCCGTAAATAACCCTAAATACGAGGTTATGGTAATATGTGTTGGTGGTTGTGTGTATTGGTGCGATCCATTAAAGGGGATATAGGAGATTTATGATAGGTCATTTGCAACCAAATGACCCCTAGTCCTGTGCAAATTAATGTCAACCATAATTATGCAGAAATCGACCATTGAAAAACCTTCTCAAAGTTATGGAAATTATAAGGATTTGTACTTCTGATTTGATTATTATGTATTGAAGTATTAGCAACCAAGTAATAATAAAAAAAAAATCAAAACTGTTTTTTAAAAATAAATTATCAAAGTCGTTTACTGCAGATATCTCCGAAAGAATATAAAATGTCATATAACTCCAAAACGGTTGACATTTGCATAGGGGTCATAAGGGTACTTTGGTTTAAAACAAACTCTCATCCTACATCCCCTTAATGTATTGCAGATATACTACAAATAACCCTGTACCTACTCATATGTATTGCATTTTAAACGGTCATTTGATTTCAAATAAACTCTCATCCTACATCCCCTTAATGGATTGCAGATATACTACAAATAACCCTGTACCTACTCATATGTATTGCATTTTAAAGTGTCATTTGGTTTCAAATAAACTCTCATCCTACATCCCCTTAATGGATTGCAGATATACTACAAATAACCCTGTACCTACCTATATGTATTGCATTTTAAAGTTAAGCTGAGAGAAGACAAACTATCGAAAACTTTTGGTTTAACCCAGGCAACCATTTTGTCGCTATGCTGAGAAGGTGTCCTTCACGAAATATTTCATAGGTAGGCAGCAAATATATGTCCAATACAACATATACACAAAAGTAAAGTGTTTGACGTCAAAGTATTAATTCCATAAACAAACATAAAACAATCCTGCATTTCCACTCATCCAAAATACTAAACACAAACTTCCACACACAGAATCTACGAGTCTTCAATCTTCAAACCCATTGAACGAGGCTCGGAAACTCGATAATCGCTCTCTAATCGATACATCGGTAGGTGTCTAGCGAATTATCGAGTCGAATCGAATAGAATATATTAATACGTGAGAATGGGCCGAGTTAGTTTGGAGATGTCTGCCGTTCTAAATCACTGCAACAATGCAGCTCTGGGTTGCTCTGATTCGCTCGTAGGTGAACGTTTGATTTGTGTGGATGAGGCTTCTTAATAATATTATACTGGAATATTAATCTGTCGCTGATTATGAGCCGATGGCAAACTCTCCACAGGAAGATGTGATCTTTGGCAACTCCACAAGTGGGGTTCGTGGACGGCTGCGATCTCCGGTGCGTATGCGGCGTCTCTCGTCTTGCACCTGCACACATGTGGGCCTCTTTTATTTATTTTTTTGTGGATGGGAAATCATCAAATGACTTCTCCCGCTCTGGAGCGGAAGGCCGTGTCAGACTTTTACTGACTAAAACCCACCCGTGTTTCCTTCAGTTGCCTATGCCAGGGCCACGATATCTCTTTCGAACAACCCGCGACCCCGGCGGCATGGGCCCTATTGCCCTATTGGACTTATTGAAACGGTATTGGCGTTCTTGAATTTTGGGCCAAACAAATATAAACAGCTATATTTTTTTTCATGTTATTTTTTCCATCGACACGCTAAGAAGATGAACCGATGAATGTGTATCTACTTGAAAGTGCAATTTGGACTGTCGAAATCAGGAAAACGAAATTATGGCAGTTATCAGAGGATACAAACAGAATTTAAGACACTCGTGACCAAAGAGGGCTCAAACGCAGAAGATCAAATGAATTACAACAAAAATGTTCATCAGAAATAAAAATTATGTATACCTATTTTATAAAACGATTTAAAAAAAATTATTCTTGAAAATGAAAAATAATGTACAGTGAGCAAATGAAGGCTGACCGATGACCTTGTGAAGGGTGCAGGAATCCGCTGGATGCAGGAAGCACAGAACCTGTTGAAGTGGCGGTGCTTGGGGGAGGTCTATGTCCAGCATTGGACGTCTTTCGGGTGAAATGTTGATGATGATAGTATTTTTATCTCATAAAGCGACACGCGCTTTACTTGTGGTTACCAAGTGTACAAACACGCTGTGAATGTGTGTGTAAGCGCAGCAGCTCTCGGTACCGACCGAGACAATGGCGAAGTCAGAAGTGTACTACTCGTCATCACGCACACATTCACAGCGTGTTTGTACACTTGGTTACCACAAGTAAATAAAGCGCCTGACGCTTTGTCAGATACTGTAACAACATGTGAAAATTAAAGCCTAGTCCACACAAATCGTAAGGCAAGCGGAGACACGCGGACAGTAGACTAGACATCACAAAGTCCGTTCGGATCGGCTTATCTCTCACTGCGCATTTCCCCGCTCTGCCTGAGCCAAGTATGCGTCATTCTGCACACAGCCGACACCGTTGTATCATCTCATCTTAATATCTGTTATTTGTGTGTTATTGCTGATAGGTAGATTATGTTAACTGATTTTGATGTCTTAGTTTAAATGTAGAAGAAAGAGTTTATATGAGGTGTTTCTGGTTTTTTCCTCTTGTACACAATTATGTAGGTACGGTCAGCAACAGAAGTCGGTTAACACTGCTACTTTTTGACATTATCTAAATTAACACAAAATTATACCTACGATAACCTGCTTTTTAGCATTTCATTTATTAGTTAAGAGTTAATTTTCTTTATAATTTACATCTATTCCGATTTTAATGAAGTGTTTTTCTCAATCATTAAGATTTCGAAAACACAAGTGTTAATCTTTTGTTGCTGACTGTACCTACTTTATTTGTAGTTCCAAAAAAGGTATAAAATACCTGCAGCTGGTTATAAAGTATAATTATTATCAATTTTGAATTATTAAGGCTATATAATATAGAAGGTGACAAACATTGAACCCTCCCTTGTTGAACTCCCTGTAGTTTTTAGTTGAAAATCAAATACTCAACTTGGTTTTTCGCTTAGTGCATCTTTCCATTCGAGTGATATTTAATACTAGCTGCGCTCCGCGGTTTCACCTACGTAAATCAGGATAAAAAGTAGGCTATGTGTTAATCCAAGGTGTCAGCTACCTCCATACCAAATTTTATAAAAATTGGTTTAGCCTTTTGAGCATGAAGAAGTAACAAACATACACACACACTCGCCATTATAATATTATTATGAAGTATGATGATTTTTTGGAGGTATTAAAGATAAAATTACCTAAATGAATACTCGTCGGGCAGATAATATCATTTGATTTTTGGCAATTATATTTTTTTATCAATTACTAACTAACCTGTGGTCGTTTCAGAACTTCCAAAAAAGTGATCATCCCCATTTTATAAGTCCAAAAACTTCACAAATTCTAATATTTATTTGACCTAACCCACAACAAATTTGAATCACGTTTAATGCCCCTAATCCTCGATCCCGATCCAGATCCAATTCGCTCATCCCGTCTGCCAGCGCACGCGCATTCGCTCAACCGCTCGTGACTTTCACAGACATTTTATTACCATAATTTAAAACAAATATCTGATTGTGTGTACCGGGCATTAAAGTGTTAAACTGAACAGTAGGGGTGGGGGTACATCCTTGTTTTGTGAGGGTTTGAAAAAGGAAATTCAGGAAAGGATTTTTCGGGATGGAGTTTTCTTTTTTTGGTTGATTTAATTTTCGATTAAATACCATTCCAACTCTTGTTAAAGTTTATTACTTTAGTATACCTACTGTTTGATACCCACTCCACTGCTTTTTCATCCAACTTTTGTTTTACAACGTCTCATCAATCTGCTTTACCCGTGTTGTTTTCAATAAAATTGTCCTCCAATCTAATATCTTCAGTATTATTGTGCGTCTAATTAGAGCAGAATATCAATTTTTCTGTCTTAACTTATTTTCGTCCTCACAAACCCCTATAGTCCCAAGCACCTTACTCTATTTCCGCTATAGATTTACCGATCCAATGTCTTTATTAACAACGTTGTCAATTTAGATTCCCCTTTCTTGCAAGCCCTGGCAGGAGCAATAAACATTCCTGGCACAAGTCACGGCGCTCCGACCATCACGCGGCACACACATGGCGGCCGAAGGCACACCGCACACTGACGCTAGCCGCGTGTGTGTACAACGCCTCATAGCGCAGGAGGTGAGTGAGAAAAATGTAGGATATTGGTGAAATGAGTCGGACTGCCATACAATCTAATGGTCGAGAACCTCATAACTTTAGAAGATCCCGATCATTGATCACTCTTTAATGTCATACGTGATCAAAATAATAACAGCCGCAAGGATCGATCCATCAGATTAAGCTGCGCTTGTCGGAGTTGGTCCATCGATATGTGACCATCTTTACGTACCGAGACTCTTCCGTACCGTCATTCGTGGATCTTTGACAGTCGGTTACGGATGGTCAGAAGCCCAAAAGTTTGACAACCAGTCTTACCAAAAGGTATCAGATTACCTAGTTACTGGGTTGTGGAGGTCATATAGGCAGTAGCTCCATATAGGTATTCAGCTGCATCCGGTTAGACTGAAAGCTGACCCCAACATAGTTGACAAAAGGCTAGGCAGATGATGATGTTATCAAAATTCAAAAAAATCAGGGTTTTCGAGAGCCCAGTTGGATATACAGTGCAATCTAACAGAAGGTTTGACAGATGGGTGTTACAATTATAGGAAAGAACGACAAAGACATTAAAATGAAGACGTTGATCGAGGTGTAGCTAAGAAAGATAGCGTAGATGCTTATGCAGGAGCCATACGTACAGTTCCATTTATAAAAAAAAAAATTTCTTTTTCTACTTTTATTTTCACCAATCCAACTAGCCAGACAAAAACAAATGACAAATAAATCAGTAACACATCAATATAACCAACAAATACAATCTAAAAACCCGATACAAAATCCACGCTCCTTGTCTACAAAAGCTTTAAGAACTGTCGTAGGCGATACAAGTGCTTCGTGCGGCATGCCCCGGGCTCGGATCTCGGACGCAATCTTTATAAGGTGGTAAAACATATATTTAATGCTAAATGTCCGACACGAACGGCCATTTTGTGAGAAACGGCGCAAGTGTGATCTTTACACTTGCTTTAGCTATTAACTTGGTTGGATATTTGGATAGCAAGTGTACTTTGTTTGTGGTGAAGTTGTTTTTAGAGTCTTTTTATGGAAATTTTCTGTTCTAATGTGTGATAGTTTTGGATGATTGGAGTATGTGTGTTTGCTTTAGGGTCAGTTTCCACCAAACGGAAAAATACTCGCGGATGCTCGAACAGTTTTTAAACACTGTATCAATATTGACTTTTAAGGCGCAGATTTCCTGAAAACGATCAAAAAGGTGGTTTTTTAAAGCTGTGTATCTCATAAACCGTAAATAATTTTGACATGTAAAAAAAATATGATATTTTCAAGTCCTTTTCGCATACAGTGATGGAAGCCAAAACATAATTAAACATACTTTAATGCACCTAAAAAATCTTTAAACATACCTCCTAATAATCTTTAAAAGCTGTTTATCCCTTCATTAGCAATTATAATTATAATTAAAAATATACCATGAAATGTCAAATTCCAAACTGCATCCAGTGATGGATTACTTTTTATTAAATAGTTAATTTCTAATTTTATACGATTTTATTTGCACTTTTACGACATAATTCCGGTGCGCGTGAGAATCTTCTATCTCGTGCGTTAAACTAGACAGCCATAAAGCCATTTCACTTACACACCGAGCTAAACCAAGCTTGGAACCAGGGCCTTAAGTATAAACTTCGACGTAGATTTAATTACGCTTGATAAACGCTTGACGAACTCAGTGAAATTTAAAAACTGCTCGAGCATCCATCCGAGTTTTGTGGAAACTGAGGGCCTACTCCCTAAGTCCGTGCGTCCGTCCGTCCGTCCGTTCGTCCGTCCGTCTGACATAAAGATCCATCAAAACAAGTTTAAAAGTAAAATTTTTCGGACGGGCAAAAACACATCGGGAGTAGACCTTTCTTTTGGTACCAAATACGTCATGATTATCTCAATTTTTTTCGAAGTCAGAAATTTACGTGTAAAGTCCACCATATTAAATTTAGGAAGAATTTATGTAGCCTGTGTCACCCGGACCATTATTACGAATCTATCGATACCTCATTCATCAAAATCCGTTCAGTAATTTAGGCGCTACGGTGGAAAACACGTAAATACATACTTTTATTATTACATACTTATATACATACTTACATACATACATAGACTGCTAAAATACCCCTCCCCCTCCCCTCCCTCCTCCCTTTCCCTACTCCCCTCCCCCCTCCCCTCCTCCTCTTGACCCTTCCTTTTGGCTTTGCCGTAGTCGGGTAAAAACAAAGTCCTGTACCCCTGTTCTGTCATTTTATTGGTTCCAAATAATAAAAGAAGGTCAAGTGTAAGTCAAGTGGTAACTATGGGGAACGAAAGCCGAGGGTGTCGCAATTACTCGTACTACATTCACAACCTACTTACCCTGATTAAGTTCCTAGTAACTTACTTGGCAGACAATTTCATACACATTCTATTCCATTTTTGTATTTATTCGCTAATTAGTGGCTATTCGGACATCGTGAAAAAGGTCCTTATGGTGGTTAACTTAAAAAAACTATTTTTTTAATTTTCTATATAATTTAAGGTTTTTCTCTACACCCTAGAGTTCAAAACTTTAACAAGACCATCAATTTGAACCCAAAAACCATCCATCCAAGATCGGTATTGCAACAATTTTCAATCATCTACCTTCACAAAATTCCAAGGCCCAACCTTGCTTATCCAATCCAGAGAGAAATTAAGGACAAAACAATCGTTTATATCCAAAGGAAATAGGACAGTACGAAGTCCGAGACAATAAATCTACCGATCGCGGCCCATCCAGTCCAGATAATGTATTTCAGTTCGGACCTTACACTTACTTCGGCAATTTGCGGGAACCTTTGTGCCCTTAAGATATCTCGACAGACAATTGTACGGGGGTATTCCGTTTTGATTGGATAGAGTTGGTTTAAGTGTGCCAAGTATCAGTTTAGTGTGTCTGAGATGGTTGAGATGGTTAAAATTTCTGGGTTAGCTGCACTCCAATTGCATATAAAAAAGATGAAGTTGCCCTTCAAGACCTAGAAGTACCTACTTTAGTTTCTTATTTGTTACGTTATAATGTTACAACCTTGACCCTTATTAAGTAATGTCGATCTTCCTAGTCTTTTCACAACTTTGTTGAGATCGGCTTCCAGTCTAACCGGATGCAGCTGAGTATTTTACATGGAGTGACTGCCTATCTAGCCTACGCAGCCTAGTAACTGGGTAAAACAATATCCCTTGGTAAGACTGGTTGTCAGACTTTTGGGCTTCGGATGAACAATAGTGGCTGTCAAAGATCCTCGAATGACAGCCGGGACCAACGGCTTAACGTGCTTTCCGAGGCACGGAGGAGTCTTGATACGTAAAGATGGTCACCCATTCACGGACCATCTCTTGCAAGCTTAGCTTAACCTAATGCACCGACCTATGCGGCTGTTATTAGTTAGCCATTAAGTAATGTAATAATGATGATTGTCATTGATGCTGTTTTTATACTACGCCGAACTTTTCAAAAATAAAATTCTCCAACACCCATAAAAAAAATTGCATCTATTCTTAGCCAGCTACCGGTCACTCCAACGAATAAACATCTCTATACAAATCCCTAAACAAAGTTATCGCCGCCTACGTGATATATCCCCGTCTCTAGGAAGGGCTAAGGTCTGAGCCCATTTACAAATCACAAACACTGACCACCCTACCCACCCTTTCACAATTATATACAACCCTTAGTTCACCTTGCGTAACGTTTGAAATATCTGTTGGATTTATATTAGTAATTGTGTTAACTGGGTGTTAAATATTAATGCGTTATTAAGGTGTGGGAGTTGGGATGTGTATCGAATGCTCGACACTAATCTAGCAAAGTGGTCTAGATAAGTCCGCTATTATTTAGTTTTTTTTTATCGGACATAATTAAAGAAAACTCTTTATCATCATCATTCATATTTATATCAGTCTCAGTATCATTATCATTTATATATGTTTCCGTAATTCTTTCAGTTATATGCTCTATACCTGCATCGCATAGAACCAGCTTCCGCGGTACGCCTCAATCATCTATTACTACTTTTTTATTTTTTTCCTTTCTTTCTGGGCTGGCTTTAGCGGTACTGTCCATCTTCGCCTACATTACTGGAAATAGTACCTTGTTAGGTATGTTATAAAGTCTTAAATATGTGGAATAGGCAAAAGTTATACGTCACATAGTCAAGAGGAAAATGCAGTGATCATCTGCCCTTGTCCTATATTACAATAAGGGTCGGCGCAACACGTTTTCTTCGTTTTCAAGAGAAAAATGCAATATGACCCAGAAATAATTGACAACGAAACTGTTGAAATCTACGGGTAACTTGATATGGAAATATTGGAACTAAGATACGTGTTACCTTGGATACTTCGTGAATCATCAACATTATCATGTCCTTATTCTCATACCTTCCATACCTTTTCCATATTTTTTTTTCTCTTTACATACTTTACTATATTAGTCGATCATCTCAGTAGAGCTCTAGTAGTCAGCTAAATGATCAGCGGCCAGTATAAATATAATTTATTTGCGAATTTTATATGAACTGATATTTTGTTAAACATTAGGTACTCTTTGTCTTATGTAGTGATTGATTCGCGAAGCATCCACGGTGACTATACTGTATACTTGTCACCGTGGATGCTTCGCAAATGAAAATTACTGATGGAAACTATGTATAGTAAAATTATCATCAGCGTACTAAATCACTATTACCACCACCTCATACATTCTAAGAATCATTCCAATATATTCAGTGGCTACCAAGGCTCACCTTATCACCCACCCCTTGACCATCCCATTTGAATAACTATCTCAAGTTAATTCTTCAGATAAAGACGTCCACCATGTTGGGTGCGGCCGCTTCCGCCGGATGTCCAACTTGGACGGATATTCAAACTCGGCCGGAACTAGACAGTATTGCGACATACATTTCGAATTTCGAATGGCTATTGTGGAAATGGGTTAGTGCTAGTTGGTGTGTGACTTGAATGTATGGATTTGAGGCTAGTTGTGCTTTTGTATGTGGATTGGGTTGTCCACTTATCCAGTGCGAATCGAGATTGATGTTTAGTAATGGTTTTGTTCTGTAAGCTTATTATATGCTGCGATCTGAAGCTAAGAGATAATAAATACTGTTACACATTTCAGTGTTTACCTATAAATAATCCTTTACTATTAAAAAAGCAATATATTTGTATAGTACATTGTAATAATCACGTGCTCAAAAGCGGCTCTAACAATTTCGTTGAAAGTTGCAAAGGGGTTTAGAGGGAGCGAAAAATCGATTTATTTAGGTCTCGTATCTACGAAAATTTGTTTTTTTTTTTAATTTTCGAAAAACCGAGCTGAGTTCGGTCGTCTAGGTACTTATAAACAAACAGTAAACTAGGCTAAAAACACTAATTTACTTTTACAAGTAAATTAGTGTTTTTAGCCTAGATTGTATGTACTCCAAAAAATCAAAAGGCAAAATACAACATGAACAGAACCACAAAGCAGAACTAGATATCAAAATAAGCTAAAACTCATCAATGAGGATGAAAGTTGAACTAGAATCCACTTTATCGTGATTAGTTCGAGTATCGAAACAGTTGCAGGCAGAACTTCACTCCTTATGACATAAGAGCTGAGACCAACTTATAACTCGCTACGTGACGGTAATGAAGCATGCTCATTGGTCACATTTTATCTATGAACACAATTAAATAAATAAAAGACGTATGGGGTGGCGTCGGGTGTACAAGTGTGCTGCAGCCTTAAAATTTTACACAGAAGATATTCTCACACGGACGTCGGATCAAACAAGGTGCTTGAAACTATCTCCCAATTAAGATATTTCACTAATTAGAAGTGCTCACTTGACCGAAAACGGATCGGAATATAAGGATTAAGGTTCACTGGCGAAGGAGTATAAGATGGGAATGCTATAGATGTTGATATTGAAATATAGGTTCTAGTTTGCGGTTTTGGATTTGTGTATATCTTTTGTTGTATCTAATAATTTGGAGGATACAGTAGGTACTGTATTAATTATGGTTAAACAATACCTATGCAGTTTGTGTACTTTGAAGGTGTTAGATAACACACAGACAGTTAGCAGTGAGGTATTAGTTATGACAATTTAGCTTCTTTTTAGAACTGAAAAAAAAGATAAGAAAAAATCAATGGGTATCCAAGATTTATTTATTTATTTACATAAATACAATTCATGCAATAATTTACAACATTATCCATGCCATACAATATTTCCAAATTAAACACGTGTAACGTTAGATACCCTTACCCTAAACTACAAAAAATCGTAGAACATACATGGGGGTTAAATCGATAGGTATGGTACTCTACAATCAGCTCGCACTAGCTTGAAACCTTAAAAGAAACATATACGGCGTTATTGGTAAAACACCAGCAACCTCTTAAGGGGTCATGGTACTCATCAATATGAACAACTTTTACTATGGGACCAAACCTGAAATCGCGAAAAAAAAATCAGCTGATCACTACATTTTGACGAGTTTGATTAAATAAAATGTACTGAACAGCTGATTTTTTTTTTCGCGATTTCACGTTTGGTCCCATAGTGAAAGTTGTTCATAATGATGAGTACAATTACCCCTTAAGAGGTTGCTGGTGTTTTACCAATAACCCTGTATATAATGAAGTTAAAAGGAAACTATCACAGCTAAGTAGGCTTTTCAAGTTTACGAGTAATAGTCAAATATTCATGAAACAACAAAAAGCCCTCTTCTTAGTCCGCATTATTGTGCAACTACGGAACCCTATTACTGCGCGTGGCCTTACACGCATTTGGCCGGTTTTTATTATTTTATTTTATTCTATTCGGAAAACTTACAGCTAACTTATACAGTGTTCTTATATAATATGAAATTGAAGGTCATTAAAAAGTTTCCGCTGATAAACACTTATTTATTACATTATTATTAATTCATAAATTTAAGACACGTAGAATGACCGTGTCCACTACCCCTAACAATGAGCAAGGGCTAATCAATTGAAACAATATTTGTGTGGGGCGCGATGCTGGCTACTGATAATATTTGCCTCACGGGGTGATTACGATGAAGTACTTATGTCTAAGATGGCCTATTTTGATGAAAGTTTCCAAAAAGAAAATTACAAGAATACATAAAATTGGACATAAAAGCCTGAGTGTATTTCCTGAAGGGTTGTCAATATAAGTACCTATATCTCCAAGCCGCGCCCCAAGGGATATTCCATCGAGAAAAATTACGAACGTCCTTCTTTAAAAGGGACGAATTTTCAAAAATCCTTTCTTAGTGCAAAAAAAGTCCTGCAAAGTTCAATGGGTACCTAAAGATGGACGGCGCTGCCAAGGCCGGCCCAGAAAGAGAGCTGGTTCGAGGTGGCGCGGGAAAAGAGTTCTTGGAAGGACTTGGGAGAGACCTTTTCCCAGCAGTGGGACAGTATAGGCTAAGCAAAAAAAAAGAGCTTATTTTCGCTACTTAAGGAACTCTTGAGCAAAATTTCATGCTTAGACCCAGCAGTTTAGGCTATGCGTTGTCTGTCAGTGTGTGAATTTTAGGTGCCTTCTTAGATGTTCCATGACTTCCATGCATTTCCATGTACCTAATAAGGAAAATTTGAAAATAGAACAACAAAAAAGCTCGGCGAAGTATGTCGGCCATATTGGGTGCATTTAAAAAAATATATATTTAATTTTTTATTTTTGGTTTTTCAAAACACCTTGGTTGCACTGTTAATAAAATATAATTCTTACAAGTTATATTTTTTTATTGCTTTTAAGCACCAAGAAAGTTAGGTTTTGTAAGCACGATAAACATAAGTTAAGCATGTATGTACAGATAATACTGAGTTAGTTAGATTAATTTTTAAAGTTACATAAGTTTAGTGTGGGACACTCCCAGCTAGATGGACTGACGACCTTAAGAAGGTGACTGGGACAAACTGGATGTAGAAAACGGAGGACAGGGTGTTGTGGCGCAGCCTGGGAGAGGCCTAAGTCCAACAGTGGACTACGATAGGCCGAGTTGATTGAATTTAGTCAAAATATTGTTCAGTACACTTTTCTGGAGGTATTTACAGAACCCAAAAAAACTACCTACTCTGTAACAAAAAAAACAAATGGACAAGAAGTGCAAAAATTGCATTCAAAACCAGTTAATCATCCAACAAAAACAACTTCAGGTTGCTACCTCATCTATTATTCGAGATATTCATACATCAAGGTTTCTTACTGTTGGACAGGGGTCAAGATATGGTCGAATTAATATTCATACGACAGGCCCAGGTGGTCGTCACTGACTGAGAAGGGTGGCCTTAAGGATTGGTCAATGTTTTGAGAGTATGGGCGCAGATGTGATGTTAGAAGATTAAGTATTGTGCCTACGTTGAGAGGGCCTTTGTGAGAGAAATTTGTTTTTTTTATGGTCATAAAAAAGCGACGAACGCAGAAAGCAAAAGGAAGAGGTTTTCAATAGCAAAAGTGTAAAGTTAGTGACTTATAAAATTACGGAAATATTCCCAAAGAAATATAATAGTTTACTCGTCGCTTAGTAACATTTGAACACCTATTTTATTATTATACTAGCGGACCCGACAGACGTTGTCCTGTCTGAACGACCCTAGAACCCGACTGCAGCGCCACCTACCGGGTCCAATTGTGTTTTCAAACCATCCAGGAACCCATTTATTAGAATGGGTTCCTGGATGGTTTGATACACACAGAATTTCATCTAAATCGGTCCAGCCGTTGTTAATACCACGTTTTATCCGTTTTAGGTATCCTATGTCCGTCTCCTGGTTCTAAGCTACCTCCCGACCAATTTTTAGCCAAATCGGTTCAGCCGTTCTTGAGTTATAAATAGTGTAACTAACACGACTTTCTTTTATACCGGATGACTTTTTTTACCGTCTCAAAAAAAATTGGGTATGTTAGCAGGTGAACGGAGTTGAAGCCTATGACATACCTAACTTTTTTTTTTTTTTTTTTTTTTAAATCAAAATAATCAAAAATTCTAATCATATCGACGGGTTCCGGGCTAATTGTATTAAGCGACACTCTGAGCGATATAGACTTTTATACATATTTGGAATCAGCGAATTTTTCTGCGTCATTTGAGCTGGGTTTGGTGACGATCGGAGCACTTTTTTGTCGCTTAATACAACCGCATTTTTGGGCCCATTTTGGACTGCAATGTATGAAGCGACACAAAATATTGACAAATTTAGGAACTGTGTACTTAAGCTGACTACCAAATACCAGGCAGTCGTTTAAACTTTTTTTCCTGGAGCAACAATTTACAGGCAACGTACGTTAAAGCATTTAGCCTGACTTTATAAATATATAGAAAGGTCGCTTCATACAATTAGCCTCTTTGTTAAATTCGTATCCAGTGTCGCTTAATACAATTAGCTTTACCTTGTAAATATACAAGAATGTCGTTTAATACATTTAGCCTCTTTGTCAAATTCATACCCAGTGTCGATCCATACATTTAGCTCTGTACATGAAATGTTAGATGTTGTCACTTCAACCATTTAGCTTGCAGTAGATAATGATATGTCGGTCGCATGAACTATTTAGGATTTCAACAACAAACATTTAAAGAATATGGTTAAACCTATTTTTTTATTCAATGTTTGATTTGCAGTGTCGTTTCAGTTATAACAAAAGTAAAGTTCTAGTACTTCAAACAGTTTATGTTAAACGGAATAAGAATAATATTCACATTAATACAATCAAAATTTTATATAGATTGACTATTATGACGTTGGTTAAAACAATGATTTTGGCGCAATCGCGATAAACCACGCGAGTTTAAATGCCCCCGCCACCCCGCGCGGGCGCTTCAGGCGTCTCCCACCTCGTTTTAGTTGACGTAAATCGTGAGCAAGTTCGTACGTGTTTTAGTGTTTTGTGGGAGCTGCGCAGAACATTTGTCGTCAATTTTGGATTATTATGGTGAGTTTATTACATTTAGTTTTTTACATTTTGAAGAAAAACATTGATTATTAAGTAACTGGGAGTCATTACACTTTAATTTTTTAAAAACATGCCTAAAACAGTAACAGTTTTAGGTAGTCATTCCTACATGGAACAAAACAAAGATCTGCTCGTGCTGCAACCATTAGAGGGAGAAAAATTATCGCATAATGAAGAAAATATCTTGCAAACTAAAGATGAAGATCAGTTGCAGAATAAAAATGTACCTTTAGATATTTTTGCAAACATGAACTATAAAACTCCGAAAAAATCACCACAAGCAAAGAAAGATAATGAGGTGAGTAAATTACTTACGTTCTGTTGTATGATCTAGACCCAAAGGTGGTTCGATTTTCATGAGAGTCACCAAAGTTATAATTTAACTTTATTTGTTTGAGACAGTTTAAAAATACAAAAACCAATTTAAAAAATATATTTTATGTGTATTATAATTTACTACTAAATACTTATTATTATATAATAACTGTATAATATATATAACGGTATAATTCAAACAAATTTATTCACATTTCAGAACACAGAAGATAATGATAATGAAATAATTGACGTGTTTGCTACTGCAAACCCGCTAATTGATAAGACTGCAAAAAAAACAGACAGTGAGAATCTTTTGGAAACTTAAGTGCACTGTCAACAAGAAATTACTGCAACCGATACTGAAAACCTGAAAATCGATGTGACACAAAATAGAGAAGACACTGAAAATCTTTCCAGAAATGAAGAAGTACACTGCCGACAAGAAATTACTGCAACTGATACTGAAAATCTGGATATTGATATGACACAAAATGAAGAAGACACAGAAAATCTTTCTAAAACTGAAGTAGTGCGCTGTCAACAAGAATAAAAATTACACAGTGAACCCAATCAACAAAAAGAAAGAGAAATAGATGAATCTTTAGAAAATAGGGAACATCTCACACCTACGATGATGGAAATTATTCCTGATAAAGATATGGATATTATGAGAAAGTCTTTAGAAGAAGGAAATGCACAAAATAAAGTCTTACCAAGTTTTTTTACCTGACAATGAAGAAGCACAACCTAAAAAAAAGAAAAAAAAACAGGCCGCGATGAAGAAAAGTTATGTGGATTTTTTATCTGATCAGGAAGATTTCATATGGGATTCCTCGTCGTGGAAAGAGACTGGTAACGAATCTTCTAGCGAAAGTGAACTTTCTAATCCAACGAAAAGACAGAAGAAAAATAAGAAAAGATCACAAGAGATAACAGTTGGTGAAGATGGTATAAGAAAAAAGATACAGAACAAAAAAAAACTTAATAACCAATTGAAAAAATCTGGCCAGCAATATACAAAAAAAAATGGATCAATCGTTCAAGAAAAGAGAGTACATGAAAACCCTTGTGTTGGAAAAAAAATGTGGGAATAATTGTGCCAAGATTAGTGAAGAAAGAAGGAAAGGATTATTTGATCATTTTGGGCCTTGTCCGCTGAAAGAAAAAAAGATTGGTTAGTAGGAATGTCGTCAAAGGAAGAAATTAAAAGAAAAAGAACAAAAGAGAGTAATTCAAGAGACAATACTTTTAAATATTTTATTAACGATGGAGAGGGTCGATGCCCTATATGTCAACATTTTTTGCTAAAAACTCAGAAAGTTAGAAAAAAATATATAAGAAAATAAGTATACAAATGAAAACCAAAGGTACGCTCGTAAATATTTTAGTTTTTTATGTCATTATTTTTAAAAGAAATTATTTTATAGATAGACCTTTTTTTGTAATTGAAGAGATTTTATATTTAAAAACTTTAGTTGTTACCTTGGTAAGCTAAAAAATTACTGATGTTGCTAGGTGATTGTCATTTTAAATAAAAAACTTATCTTTATTCAATTTATAATGTGAGTTTTATTTCTCATTTCATAATTATTAACAAGATAGGTACGTACACCCTATGTATGTACCTTTTAATTTATCAATGTTTTAACCGCCAATTTCTGCAAACTTCATGATTCAAGTATGATTACAAACAAATTATTTTAAAAAAATCAGTCGCATAAACTAATTAGCCATACATTAATAAGTTTAAGATATGGTATTTAAATCAATTAGCTCAGGTTTGAAATATGACCAACTCTTTGATTAAAGCACTTAGCTTAGAGCCATTATTTGCATGCCTAGGCGGTTAAGTCATTTAGCTTGGAACAAGAAATAATAAACCTAGGCGGTTTAGTCATTTAGCCTGGAATAAGAAACAATAATCATAGGAGGTTAAGTCATTTAGCCTGGAACAAAAAAAAGAAAAATATGGGTCATTTTGTATTAAGCGACATTTATCTTCGTTAAAAATAGGAATATTGAAAAAAAAAATAATCTGATTATGGGGAATATGTTATAAAAACAGTAATATCCTTCTTTTTAAAAAAATAATGCGATTTGCTAAAGTTATTTTTTTTTTTCTAAAAATCGAAACTTTAAACTGCTCTGGTGTAAAGTTTCAAAAATGTCGGTTAATACAAATAGCCCGGAACCCGTCGATATGCAGGCTGCATATGATTTGAATTTCGATATTTTTAAATAATTTATTATTTTTTTTCAAAATTTCTGTTTTTATGGTACAAAAATAAAAAGTTTACATCGAATTTGTAGTATTTATTGGTACTTTGATAATTTTTTCTGTCTAAGCTATTAAAAAAAAAAAAAAACTAGGTATGCCATACGCTTCTACTTTGTTCACCTAATTTTTGTCGAAACGGTAAAAAAAGTCATCCGGTATATAGATTGTTTTTATACGAGTTTTCTAATCTTACATATGTATTATTTTTTTTTAATGCGAATATTTGGATTGATGGATGGATGGATGGATACAAATTCGCTCATTTCTTCCAAATGGCCCTTGTAACATTTGACTAGTCTACCTCATTTTCTTACTCTCAGAGGGTAGGAGCCCAAGACAGTCGGGGTGCGGGTTCCGTCCCTCTTCTTATCTCTGCCCACGCCCGAGGACCTGCCTGATGGATTAACTTCATTGTTCCACCGTTGCCGAGTGACGCGGAATTTATAATTATACTGGCCCCTGTTTTATTTAGATTTACAACGATTTAGTATGTATTGTTGGTGGAAGCTGAAGTTATTGTCTTTTATAGCGTTTTGATGTATTTAGGTCAATTGAACACGTAATTGGTCTTTTTAATGTAACAAACATAATATTAAGCAAATTACTTAGTATTTAGTTTTTTCTTTTTCCTTTTGTTAATTAATATAGTCATAATATTTAGTTGCACACTTTTAACTTTAATTTAATGTGAGTAACGTGTCAACAACCGCATTTTACCTATTATTGATGGCTATACTTGTTTAAGTTTTTTCTTTTGTTTCTCCCGCTACTTTCTAGTTAACCTAGCTTTATCAATGCTGTGAAACTCTATTATTGGCTTAAGGCTGCTCCTTCCTAAAATACGGCGAAACTAAGTAACTTTGTAACCATTTTTTACAATAACTATAGCATCTTTCTGATAGGAAAAAATACACAGTAATCTACAATACATAAGAAGTGATTTCATGTGTCCTGAAATCTATTTTAGTTTGTAGAACTAAGGAAAAAAAACCTGAATCCAGGTCTATTTCGGTCTATTTTTTCGAGTTGTTACCATATTAGTCCTACAGTTTTCATTAAAATTGTTCATACATTTAAACAGTTCTTTGCAAACTAATAAGGAATGATTTCTTGTCCATTACTTTTTTAGTTTAATCAACAGATTTTTTGTAAATCGTTAATTACTTCATATTTTGCAAGCGTTGTGTCATCGCGCTTCTCTTTCTTTTCTATGCAGTCCGACAGTGACCGCGTTTTATGCGACGGACAAGCCTTAAGTGATAATTGTCATCATCTCGCTGTCACTGAGCAGTGTATGCAGACTATAAGATGCTGTAACTTTGACGCAACTGCATTGAGCTGTTTCGTTGATAGTAGAGTGAACATTCATAACGCATGCAAGTTAAAATAATATAAGCTGTTGAGTTTCCTAATAAAAAAAATACAAAAAGAGATGATCCAGTTGTATGATCGTAAACGAAGCCCGTACTAGGTGGCGTTCTGTAGTTTCTTGCTTGCCCTATAGGTATGGGAAAAACACGTGTGTTAATGTATGCATTTATGTAAAAAGAAAGAAAGTAGGTAGATTTTATAATATCAAACAACTGCACTAATACAGGGTGAAATTTTAATCTTTTTAATCCTTTTAAGGGGTCATTATACTCATCATTAAGAACAACTTTTACTATGGGATCAAACCTGAAATCGCGAACTTTTTTTTTTTTTTTTTTTGTTTTTTTTTTTGTTAGGGTGGGAAATCATCAAATAACTTCTCCCGCTCTGGGTGGAGCGGAAGGGCGTGTCAGACTTTTACTGACTAAAACCCACCCGTGTTCCTTCAGTTGCCTATGCCAGGGCCGCGGTAACCCCTTCAGACAACCCGCGACCCCAGCGGCGTCGGCCCTATTGGACCCCGTCACTTGCTGACATCTCTTTGAGGCGCGCGTGGAACACAACGCGCCGTCGACTCGGGCCTGGTCCTTACCGGACGGCGAGCTACCCGCTGCTCACCGTCCGCAGGCCCGCGCCTACGGTGGCCGGAAATCGCCATGCGATTCCCGCCGCCCAGGGCGTCTCCTGCGGCGACTGAGGGCGTGAGGCTGCCTCTCCCTCACGCGTTCCGCCTCCTCCTTCGCGAGCATCACTGCTTCGCAGAAGGAGGTGACGGCCTCCCATGCACTCTCGCTCCGCACCATGGCCTGGACCAGGCTCGGACGCGAGAGATCGCCGCCGCCGAT
This sequence comes from Cosmia trapezina, assembly GCA_905163495.3. Classification (NCBI taxonomy): domain Eukaryota; kingdom Metazoa; phylum Arthropoda; class Insecta; order Lepidoptera; family Noctuidae; genus Cosmia; species Cosmia trapezina. The sequence continues at coordinate 19,676,721 of LR991038.1, read as the reverse complement.
CGCCTCCGTGAGAACACGGCGGTGCTCTGCCCAAGCCGGGCAGACCTCCACTGTATGCTCCACCGTGTCCTCCGGGCGATCCACACAATGGTAACACCCGGGCGTTTCCTCCCGCCTTATGCGAAACAGGAACCTCCCGAAACAACCGTGTCCGGTGAGGACCTGCGTCAGGCGGAAGGTGAGGACGCCGTGGCGCCTCTCTAACCACTCCTCAAAGAGGGGACTTATCGCCGCAATTGTGGCGTGCCCAGAGTATAATGACCCCTTAAGAGGATTAAAACGAAAAAAAATTTCACCCTGTATACTACTACTAGGTACTAAGACTGTTAACTTACTTATGCTGAGAAGCACTAGCAGAGTTTTCCGTAACTGAAAGGCGGTGTAGACTGGGGTGTCTGATTGAAAAAAAAGCCGGTCAAGAGCGAGTAGGAGTCGCGGACCAAGGGTTCCGTTCCGATTTCTGAAGAAATGTGCTATTTAAAGACATCGTTTTATCTTTACATAGATTATCTATGTAACAAACTTACTAACTTAACAGAGATTCTGCATAATAATCCATAAATCTGAACACACCGAGCAATAATTAATAATTTCCTCAGGACTACTTATACAAACTCGATGGTTTCAATATTTGTCCTAGTCGGTTTGACCGCCTACCTGAGTACCTACTTGAAGGGGTTGACCCTTATCAAAGCAAACTAAATTAACTGCTTCTAACATCTTGGCCGAGTTATTGTTCGGACTTCGGACCACGCTCGGGTCCGCTCGGCTGTTCTAAATTTGAAAAACAAACGTTCGAAATACGGTACGTATACAAATAATAACGGTAAACTAATTAGGGGGGTTGGGGGAGGGTTCGGATGTCTTCGGACGCAGGAAATATGATCACGTCAGCTGTGAAGATTTGCAAATCTGTTTTGGTATCTATTGAATATTTTATAGGGAACGTGGTCAAGCAGAAGTGTCAGAAAAATTAAGACTGAAAGTTGTGTAGGACTTTTGTTAGACTCAAAGGTGTTCTTTGGTGTATTTTCCCTCAAAAAAAAAAAAAAAAAAAAAAATAGTGTATTTTTTTATTAATTATACACACCACAATCTATCTATAGTAAAAATCAATTTCCGCCCATTAATCTCGCAAAAACACGAAAATGGCTTGACCGATTTAAATAAATAAATAAATAAAAATAAATAAATAAATATCCTTGGACATTTCACACAACGCCATCTAGTCCCAAGCTAAGCAAACTAATTGCTTGTGTTATGGTAACGAGATGGCTGATAAACTACTTATATACATTTTTTTTTTGTAAATACATACATATTATAGATAGAAAAACACCCAGACTCGAAACAAATACTTGTAGGTCGTACAAATATTTGTTCCGTGCGGGAATCGAACCCGCGACATGCTGCGCAGCAGTCAATCGCTCAACCACTGCGCCAACCGTGTCGTCAAATATTTTTTTTTGTTTTATTTTGTTTGAAGCTCTAAATACAAGGGCGGTGTAAAAGAAAAAAAAAATAGGAAAAAAAAGAAATTGAAATTTTGCCAGGACGTCTGGCTATATTTTATATTAGCTGACCCGCTAATATAAAATATATAAAGAAATAACTTATAAAGTTGAAGTTTCATGATGTTGAGAAAAATTGTTTTTTTTTGTTTTGTGAGAAATAGACATGGCATGACGGAGACAGTGATTTCAGACACATTGTCAGAATATTTTAATAGCCAGCGTCCATTTCTAAAAATAACAGAATAAGTCGGACTACTTCAAAAAACATCTAGTAAGAACTCCTCACACTAATTATTTTCAAGAACTCGCGAGTCGACACATAAAAACAAACGAAAATCTACCCCTATTCGTTGACTCGTAAAAACGCATTGTCATTGTACATCCACAAACGAGTGGCCGCAATTTCCTTAGGAAAGCACTAAGTCATCCCTTAACCACACATGTCATGCGAAATACGCCTTTACCTTGGTGAAAATAGGAGTGGAACTGAAGAATGTCTACGATTGGTATACACGGGAAGTTACTTGGCACAGCTTGTGGGGATAGCAACCAGTTGTTTCAATGATTATGGTGAGGATTGAAATTGAGTGTAATAAAGACGAAGAAAAAACATTAAATGGAGTAAAAACTGGTCACGACCATTGAGATTCTAAGATCTCTTCGAAAAACACTGGAAGAAGATGATGATAATACATTTTCGACTACCCAAGATTTACACAAAGGATCCAGGGGCGTAGTACCTACATGACAAAATGTACAAATGTACAAACGTGGTCGAACCGACTGATTATGTAGGTAAGGATCGTTGCACATGTTCTGAAAATTTTGCGTACCCCCGTACAAAAAAAAAAGAGTTACGTACAATACGGCCGACGTATCTTGGCGAGTCCGAACGCGCAGAAGACTGCACAGTAACATTTGTTAGGAACCAAATGCTAAACAAGAGGCGAGAGTGAGCGAGGTGAGAGAACATGCGCAAAAGTTCGAAGAGCCTACAACTCGCCAAGATACGTCGGCCGTAGTGTAGCTATCTGCAAGATTAGTTCAGTAGGTCAAGATGTTAAGCTGCACAGGATAATCCTCCCTATGTTTCCACCGAAAGGGTAGGGTGTGCTGTGGCATAAATGATCACCGGCCAACACTGACGAAGACAAATGACACCCGATGCCGAAGTTACACTGAGATAAGGTAGGCTCCTTGAATTAGCCACGCTCACTTCAAACGTCTGTGTATTTTTCACTGTCTTAAGGCAAAAGGGTTTACCCATTAGTTTCAGGGATAGTGAAAGTTTCTTTGAGTTGGGTCTGTAGGTATGTATGTAAGTACCTAGCAATGTTGTATCAAGTTCATTTGAAAGCAAATGAAAAACGTAAAACTCCTCCAAACAGCTTTTTAATATCGACTGCGAGAAATGGGTCTTAAAACTAGTATGCTTCCAGTTTTCTAAATATTGGCATATAAACTTTATTCCATAAGTATGATCAGCCTAATAAAATGTTTCAGACCACCTCTCTTCGAGATGGAGTGTGCTGTAATCTACCTCGCAGGCACAGTGCGGGTTGGTAGATGTCACATGTCTTCGAATTTTTGGTTCTAGGACACGCCGGTTTTCTCACGATGTTTTCCTTCACCGTTTTGAGAGCAGTGCAGCTGCTGGGGCCTTGTCCAGGATCATGTGTATCATAGATTAACTCGTCGCACGCCAATTAGCAGACACAATAGATTTTATTGTTATCTGAACACCTGGGTGTGCAATCGACGTTTAAAGAGTTAATATTTAACTTAGATGTAGCAACTGTGATGATATTATGAATGAAAATATAACTTGACTGTCCTAAAGTACCGAACAAGTTGTCAGCTTCTGAGATATTGAACTTGATAAATCTTGCTTTTTGTTGTCTTTATTCTTTATGTACATAATATATAAACTAACACAGATTAAAATAATAATATGTAAATTGTATAAAAAAAGGAGGGGAAAGGATCATAGGGCATCAAAAAATTCGTCCGCATCGCTGTCAACAGGAAAAGTGCCCAAAAGGCTGGCAGCATTGCCACGTTGTATGGCAATGCTGATTCTTTGGCCAAAAAATAGGCCAGCCCTCTGGTCACGTGAAGAGTCGACCAATCGCTTAGCGATGTCTTGGAAAACTAAGTGGGCACTCGGACCCCATGGCCCTAGTGTTTCAACCCCAAACGGCTCGAAAATATAACTCCCAAAAATATTTGAACATTTTCGCCGTTTGAGGTTTTCCGCACCTGCAGCAGCCGCACCAGCACAGCCCACTGTGCTATGAAGGTGGGATGGCGCAAGGGTATCGACACACGTTGCGTCCCATACCAAAGGCTGACCTAACTTCCAAGGCATTATGGTCATTCCGTCAGGTCTCTTTCCATCGTCGCGTGCCAAACCGTTGGGTTCTAAAACAGCTGGCACCCCGGCGGTGACAAGAGCACGACGGATGATGTCATTAATGCTAGCGTGCCGTGCTATCCGGCCTGCGCTCTTACTGCAAGATAGGCCATGGTGTCCGAGGCAGTCGACAGCTTCACCGCACTGGCAGCGATGCGGAGCCCCACAAGGAGCGCCCAGACGTAGACAAATAGCGAGCCGGAAGGTGGTGTCACCCATCATAGTGCCTATGTTGGGTGACGGAAGTGCCTGAAGCCAGAGGCCCGACTCCCACTCACCCACAGCCAGTAAGCGGGCACGTTCAGCAGTATTGGTAGACGTATTGATAAGATTATTCCGTACCAACCTGCAGAGCGGCTCATCCCACTGCCCCTGGGAAGATGGGTTCACGGGCCGATCTGTATCCGGGCAAGCCGCTTTCCAGGCGTTCACCGCATCGGTCAAGCATGGCACTTCAGAGTCAACCAGGCATGGGGCTAAAATTTTCCCGGTCAACTTTTCAGTGCTGTGGACAGAGGACAGGAACGCCGGTAAGCTAATACTGTTAATTTTGCGGACGCCGAGGCCACCAAAACGGATGGGTAGTGTGGCTTGAAGCAACGCTCGGTCGTCCAAGGCCACGTTTAAAATGGATGTTAGTGTGCTGCGAATAATTTGGTCAATTTTGTCCAATAGATGTGGTTGCTTCCATAAAGGGGAAGAACGTAGAAAATAAATGAAATTTGGGCTAAAACAACAGTATCTAATCAGGGTGAAAGCCGAATGTAATTTAATTTTGGAGAGTCTGTCCGAAATTTCGTTGAAGTTTTTGATTTTTTCTTCGATGAAAGGAGAAAAGCTGTCTTCTAAAATTGGGGAACCTAAGAGGTTCAGTGAACTTTTTTCTAAAATTTTGATTTCCGGGGCTATTGCATTAAATTTGTCTAGGGTCAATTGTCTGTCGGTAATGTCAGAAAGGTAAATTTCACATTTTGAGTGGTTAAGGTCCAGGCCGATAGATTTAAATTCTTGTTTGAGGAGTTGTAAATCTTTCAAAACGGTGTCTACATCACCTCCTAGCGTTCCATCATCTAAATACCACACGTTAAATTTTGAATTTAGTTTCTGAATAATTGGATGAATAGCTAAGCTGAAAATGACTGGCCCGAGAGGGTCACCTTGTTGGCATCCAACTGCAGATTAAAAAACATTGTCCTTATATAATAATTTGGATGGGTACCTGTAACATTGCCACAAAAAACCATAAATTTCGGGTAATTCCTTTTTGACTTCAGCCAACAAAGTGTCCCTGTTTACAGAATTAAAGGCGTTTTTAACGTCAACCTTGAGGATGACCTCACCTTTTTTGAAGTTTAAAAAGGTAGACAGGGCATGTACAGCAGCCTCACAGCCCCCCTTCGAGCCAAAACCAAGCTGCTGAAACTTAGCTGTAAGCGATTCGCTATACAACTTACAGCATATTTTACAACACCGTACCCGTACAAGACATCGATGACGGCCTCGTTCACACCGCCGGTGAGCATTAGGTTAATCAGGGCCGCAAGCTCCTTCAAAAGCGACTCACCAGCTTCCCCGGCGCCTGAACTCACTAAATCCTTTAGGTGCTGTGGTGTCAAGCCGTCGAGGCCGCCGGCGGAACCACTTCGGAAGGAGCTCACGGCTGCAAATAACTGCGGGGCCGAAACGTTTAGGAATGCTGAATTTAGGATGGAAGGGTCGGGGGGGTCGGGAAAGGTGAGACCATCCGCAGGCGCTGGGTGTTTACTCTCCAGAGCTGTTAGTGTTTCTGGAGAGTAAGGCGCCACCACATCGCTACTGAACAATATCCTGGCCGCACTCTTGATGTCACCTTCACTTAATTTTGATTCCACATGTGAACATAAGCCTTTTGGTGAAAGGTTGTTAAATGCTGGTAATTTTGGATCTAAACTTAGGGTCGAATTATTGCAATAATCTTTAATTTGATTCGTTAATGTTTTTTTAGATGCCAAATTTTTTTGGACATGTAGAATCCTATAAGGGAAGGTGAGTAATTGTTCCCAGGCACTTTGTGAGTTCTCCTGGGTCGCAAGACGGAGACAACGCGTCAAACTCTGTGCAACAGACCGTCTCGCGCCCCGGGGAACTCTCTTTAAAACTGGGGTAGAATTTTTTAATTTTGCTAAGGTTTTCCACAAGGTTTGCTCTGGAAGTGTTGATGTTGGGGATGTGGCTGGGGGGCACAATGGTACACTATGCGATTTGTGAATCTTGCCATAGTGTATCCTCAGCCACTGTTCGCCTTTAAAAAAGCGTGCCTGAGAGCAATACGGGCATCTCACCAGCTGGACATACGAGCGATGTGATAGGTTGACTGTTACCTTTTCCGGCGTCGCTACTGCCGGCGTTGATCATATAATTATATTAAACTTACAGTACACTTACCTATAAAAAATAAACTATAACTCACTCACTAAAAACAAACACATAAATAAGAAAATAGATTACAAAAATTTTTCACAAAAATGTCACAAAAAAAATTGTCAATTTGACGATTGCGGCGCAGTCGCCCTCGAGGCCTGGGGCGCCTCGCATGCAGCGTGCAACCTGAGGCGCAACGAGGCGCAACCTTTGCTACCGTTGCCCTGGTGCTGGTGCTTGAAAATTTTTAGTTTTTTAGGGTTCCGAATTGTGACGAAAAATATCTTGAAAGAACCTTCTGAAAACGTGCAGAAAGCAAGTATGGTGCTCATTGATCAATGCTCTCGCCTCCTTTCCAAGATAATAGACCTTTACTGGTTGATTATTCAATAGATATGGACTTCATTCGCACGATTTTGCAACAGTCAAAATAATATCTTGTAGGTACACGTAGGTACTACAGTATTACAATAATCTTATTCACAATCATTGTTTTTAAACTGCAATAGCTTGTTCAAAACTTCAAACTAGCCTTATTGTGGCAAATAATATTATTATTATTTTATTTTGATTTAGATTGTTTTGTTGACAGTTTAAAGAAAATTAAAAATTAAAAACATTCTGAGATATTTGAATTAAATATATTTAGCACTGCTATAGTTTTTGTTAAACACTTACATTAAGCTCATTTCTTTTACACGGTAGGCAGAAACTACAGAACGCCTCCTGCTACGATCCTTACATACTCCTTTTGCTTTGCTTACGTTCATACATCTGAGGGGCAATTCTCGTATTTTTAACAACGTTCGCAATCTCATCTCTGTCTCAATCTGTCAAAAATTGTATAGCGTTTACCTACATTTTTGATATTTGATTGACGCTGGCATGAGATTGTGACCGTTTTTAGGTACGAGAATTGGCCATCAGGTCAAACACGCACGCCGGTTGTACAAGTACTATGCAACTGACCTTTGTGAAAAACATCACCAATAAGGTCATGTTGTTATAGGGCGTCCTCTCCGGACGTTTCAACATCATTTTATGTATAAGCAAAAATAAGATGAAGGGTTCCTAACGCTGAAAAAAAAGGCTACCTCAAAGCTCTCAATCCAAAATTCAACAAGCAACATTTACGGACTCCTTAAATTAGCACTATTTTGTAAGCCACAGCAAACATAAGCAAAATCTAAGATACAGAGAACAAACATGAGTCCAGAATGTTGTTTATCTTGCACCACATTATATCGTAGCAAAGTTTACACAAATCACCTCGGCGACCACATGAGGCATGGTGCAAACAGGGCCCGCTCTGTAATTGTCCGAAAATTAGCTCCAACCGCATATAAATACGTTAAGATAATCTAGTTAAATGTTTGGTGTGAGTTATAAGATGTTAGCGACATAAAATTGTATTATTAAGGTAAGTTTTGCCTTATTCAATCTGCCTAGCCTTTTCCCAACTATGTTGTATGTCGGCTTCCAGTCTAACCGGATGCAGATGAATACCAGTATTTTACATGGAGCGACTGCCTATCTGACCTCCACAACCCAGTAACTGGGTAATACGATACCCCTTGGTAAGACTGATTGTCAGACTTTCGGGCTTCTGACGACCCGTAACGACTGTCAAAGATCCACGAATGACAGCAAGTACCAATGGCTTAACGTGGTTTCCGAGGCACGGAGAGGACCCGGTTTATTTTGCCTTATTATAAAATTATAACAAGACATCACGCCTCTTTTGCACGGAGGGTTAGACAGAGGTGTACCTATAGTACACCCACATTTCGCCCGTTATGTTTCAAGTCCCATGTAATAGAAGGCGAGTCTATAGCCATCAACCGGGCAAACAAACAAATCCTAACTCCAGGTAGCTGAATTAATTAATTAAATACACCAACCTTTTCATGGGGTTACCGAGACCATTGCATATCAAGGAGTAGAGCGAGAGGCACGATACTGAGAAATTAAATCGTTTTGTTTAACTTGCTCCTTTAGAAGTTAAACAAAACGATTTAATTTACTAGGTTTGGTCCCATAGGCAAAGTTGTTCATAATGATGAGTATAATGATCCCTTAAGAGGTTGTGCGTTATTACACCTTGTATAACGCTTCAGCTTATGAACTGCCCCACATCACAAGCACACAGAGCGGGCGGGAACTCAAACAGCGAGTAGCATCTAGGTGGAGGTACGACTGTACAAGGATAAGTCGTCGGCCAGTGTTTTCCAATTTGAAATGGGTAAGTTGAGTGTCCAGTTGCTGGGGTAAGAAGGAATAGAAGTGGCTAATTTGTATTGTAAATTGTACTCATAAAAAAATGGATAGAGTTCAATTTTTGCTTTGTGTTTAGGTTCTCAGCGAAATACGCTTCATTTTCCTTCTTTCAAATTACAACAGAACTTACTTACAGTATTTTGGTTTAGAATTGTAGAGTTATTTGACTTGGAACCCTCATACAAGATTTTTTTTTGTTGTATTTATTGGCTTGTACCGATTATTTCAATTATTATAAATTATTAATATTACCCTTCAAATGTTTTAAAATTACTTATTCCACTTGCAGACAAATAGTTCCGTTGGAATTATTTATTAATATTATCTTTGATTTTTATTTAAATAAAAGTTATGACAATGTACAAAGGTACATTACAATACCAATTATGTACTTTGTATTTTATAGGTTATAGAATTATTGCACAACAAACCTATCTCATTAAATTCCATCTTCTTCTCATCTTACAAGTTACAATACCTCTTTATTCTTCATTAAGGCCAGTCTAAACAATGCAAAGGTCTATGTGAAGAGGCCATGTTCCTTTAAACCTTAATACCCGCACCTCGGGGTACCGCGGCTGAAGACGTCTCACACTCTTCAGTGATAAGGAGGCACCTGAAAGTGTGACAGTAATTCTGTAAAGGTTATACATAATACGTTTGAAGCCATTTGAAAAGGGTTTTTGGAGAAAAAAGAATGAATGAACGGGAGGTTGTTCTTTTCAGTGTGTTGTTTAATTCCAAAATAACTTATTTTACTCAACTACGTGAGGAAAATAAGATATTTTAGATGATAACAATATTACCTACTTACCTACCTTACTTAGATATACTGATTATAAACCTGGGCAAGAGTTTGTAGCACAGTGGATCAGTTACATTTTTTTCTTTGAAACTTTTATTAGAACATAGGCTTTGCGTAAAAGGAATCTTGTAAATCGTTAATAACATATCTTTAACACTTTGAGCGGAGCGACGTTAATACGTAAAATTTGATAAACGCTATTTGACACAAGGTTTAATCACGTCAGCAAAAAATATGTCTTTCTTTAAAGAACGTGTATAAACGGCTGCGGCCTATACCAATTCCTTCAAGCTACGTCATCGCGCCGCACAGTGGGCCCATACTGAAAATTAGTGGACTTAGGCAACAAAGTTCCTATATCGATGCGATTTTTTTTTATATGACGTGTTATATTATTCCTGACAACTTTTATTCTTATAAAATTTCTTCTAATTATGTATTATAGGAATATGACAAACAGCCCTTTTCAGGGCTACAATTACTTCACAGTTTCATATTGATCATACGTACGATAACTTATACTATAATAATATACATACAGTTGATTATGTAGATAATTATCAACGACTTGCCCGTACACATTTAAATTATTTCACCTATCATTAACAAAATTAGTATAACCTGAAACATTACGATATATTTATTCAACAATAGATAACGTGCAGTTAAAAAATAACACAGCCAATCAGAGACGAGCATTTTTCGATGACTCATTAGTTATGCGCGCACAAACAAATGAGTCATCAATCACAATGCAGAGCACCTGCATTGTGATTGATGACTCATTTGTACCGATAACATGCAATAATAACTAAATCTCTACCAGAATTACTAGTTATAAGTACGTATGCGCTATTAAAACTATTTATTTAACTAAAAAGAAGGTGAAAACAGCCAAATGAGACAAAAAATATGCTTTGAATTTATTTTAAATGACAAAAAAATTCTTCCAAATCATTTTTTTTTTACCGAATGATTACTCGCGCTGCCGCAGATGGCCGGCGCTGATTTTTTTTTCATGGATAGAGAATGACCCTTGCTATCATATACTTACGCCACACACTCAACATATTAGTACAATTGAAGAAAAAAAAATAAACGTGATTCGCTCCATACAAAAAAATCTAATTAATTGTTTTCAAGACAAACTATCAACTTTAGAAGAAATTTTATAAGAATAAAAGTGGTCAGGAATAATATAACACGTCATATAAAAAAAAATCGCATCGATATAGGAACTTTGTTGCCTAAGTCCACTAATTTTCAGTATGGGCCCACTGTGCGCCGTATCACTTTAAATTTTCGGACTGCTAGCGCCACTCCACGTTAGTTTTGCTGTACACTTTTTAAGGCTAGTCACACACATACATTATAATTACGCGTACATTCGCAACGTCGACGTGTAGTAACGATTGTGTCACATTTCATATTATCTTTGCTTGTATGAAAAACCAGAACGTCACTAATCGTCATATATTTTGTATGAGAAAATAGTGTGCCGTGCAACAAACATTTGAATACCCAGATGCTCAGCTGAAAGTGTTAACATATTTTTTTTTTTGCACTTAGCTGAAAATGTTTCATAATTTTACCTGATGTTTGTAACATTAAACCAAAATATTAAACATCACACTTACCGCACTATCCTCCCACCCCGCCGATCTAACCCCACTGACCACCACCCGAGGTCAAGGGGTGGCGGGGGCGAGGGGGCTGGTCAAGGAGTTGCCAGCTCATCCCGGGTTCCAATACATTTCATATTCCGTTGACAGAGGCACAATAATAACGCGGTCCGCCCGTGTAAAAGCAAGACATAGTTGATGTACCAGGATACAGGATTTTACTGGAAAAGATTAGAAATGCCAGATTAAGTCACCATAATTATTATTTTAAATGTCAAATCAAGTCAAAGTTAAGGGGGTGTGCTCGTATCTTGTAAAGCACATTTGATATGTAATATAGAATTTTATTGAATTGAATTGTAGCCCGCGTTTTTTACTTCTTAATCATATTTTGATCAACTAGTTACAACCTGATAATTGAACTGCAAATTGCAAAAACTTAAGAAAACTTGAATTTCGCGGGCTACCTTGGAGCTTTTCCTAATAAATTCTGTATTTGGGTCAAGTTCTTTCCAGAAGGGAATTTCCTAAAGATGTATATTATTATGATCATCATAATTACTATTATTAATACTGGTATTCAGCTGCATCCGGTTAGACTGGAAGCCGACCCTAAATAGTTGGGAATAGGCAAGGCTGATGATGATGAATTACATATGGCTAAATTCGAAAAATTTCCTTCTAAGTATTCTTTCCAGCGCCTTTACATCCACAAATATCCAATAGTTAGACATAGTTGAATTTGAAGACGTCCGAAATTTACGAGTGGCCCCCACCTTATGGGTGTCCGGTCATAGAATGTCCTAAATTCACAAGATGATTGCCTAGCAACGGATGTCTTACATAACTGTTACCTGGAGATCCGGAGTAATCCGGAGTTCACTACAATGTATCGATGAATCTGTTCTGAGTCCAGTTGCTTAGAATGCTTGGAAATTATTGATAAGGATAGGGTTACCTAGGAAAGATAGGGTTTCCTAGGAAAGTTAGGGTTTCCTAGAATTATAACGGCCGTCATGAAAATCTGTTATTTTGTCCTGTATTTGACATTAAGGTGTCAAAAAACGCTGTAAATTTTGACAGCACTTATTGTGTGACTGTTCACAGCTTTCTTAGTGTCACGTGTGATGTCTGCGTCGAATTTTATACTTAAATTCAATGTTGATACAGTTACTTATTTAGTGAAAAAAAAAAAGTGTTCGAGATTTTTCGTTTGTTGGAAACTGACCCTTAGGAAACCAAAGTTTAACAGACTGTCAGTGTAGGTTACCAATTTCTTTTGCATTGTCCTGAATTTTAATATTAGGGTAGTGGTATGTGACCCTTTCATCTTATTTTTAGATTCTAGATTTGTTGCATTTTTTTTTGAGAATATAAAACTAGGGACATCCCTAAGACTTACGTAAGTTTTCGACTAAGAATTGAATGAAAAGCAATGCATGGGCTAGCCTATTCTATAATGTGTTTTTCATTTGATGGAAACACACCCAGATTTTCATTTAATGGATGAGTTTTCTGTAGGCTTGTTTGCTAAGCTATGATGTTCCTGCTGTTTCGTAAGTATTTATATTTTTTAGATTTCAGTATTGTTGCTGTATAAATGTGCAAGTTTTTGCACATTTATACGATGAAAAAAAAAACACATTTACAATAAGAAAGGCGGTCTTTCACACCGCTTGCACCAAACTGACCAGTAATATATTAATTGCATGTCCCTCAGAGTTCCAAATTCAAATCGCCATTCTTAAGCACTGGAAAACCGTTGCATCCAGCTGCACATTCAAAATTCAAAATCCGGACACCCTAAATCGAATCCTTAGTGCTATTGTCCGTGTCTACGTAGACTGTCCGGGCCGTTCGTCCAGCGTCTGTGTGTACGGGTGTCCGGGCATCTTGGCCGTGTGATTGAGTTATACAAGTGTGTGATGAATTTTGATTTCAATTTACATTTAGCTGCAAGTTTCGTATTCTGTTTGGTTGGGTTTCTAAGGTTAAGGATAAGTTTGGCTGGATGTAGCGAGTAGGTAACATGTTAAAGCTTACATAAGTTTAAGTAATTTTATTATAAAGTAAATGTTGCTAATTGGTTGCTAATGAAGCCGTATTGACACATGTCCGCTGGTAGGATAAGAGACGAAGAAAAGGACTTTTACAGTGAATTACTAACCTGTAAAAAATTAGAAAGGAAATGTAATTTTGAGGCCTAAAATGTTTGCAGTTGTTTAGTTCCTTTCTGTAAGTACAAAACACAGTATTTTTTTCTCTATAAACTTTTTCATCCTAAAAAATTATTTCAATAAACCATAATGTCGAAATATCCAATCAAAAAAATAATCCCAAAACTGAACATAAAATAATATCTACACAATTATCAATGTCTACGTCACAACTTCATCCACCAACAGACACACTACCAACCACGCAGCACAGTGCTGCCAATCTAACAAAATCATTGTCACCGATAACGTCCACCAAAACTAAAAGCTACCATTTGAATACCGCTGTCTTTAACTCGAAATATATACAGATAGATTTATTAATAACCGGGGGGGAAGGGAGGCACCCAACTATGCCTTAGGGGACGTAGGGGGGCAAAACTTGGCTTACGTTGGTCCTGCACCGGACAGGAGTGGTCATAACTAAGATATTTTGACCGTCAAGCAATTTCTTGGCTGTGTAACATCACAGGGTGTACCTGAATTGTTTGTTTGAGATTTTAACGCTTTAATTAATACTGTTTTTATGATTACCTTGGTTAGGATGTTGGATTTGGGTGTTTGTTTATGGTTTACGTACTGGGAAGGCTTGATTAAGCAATTTCATAACATATTATAATAAAGGTCTAAGGGTCTGATATATTTTGAACGTACTTTTTATATCAAGATGCACGACATTTCTACACGAATTGCCTCTTTAAATAGAGAACTGGAATCTCTACTCATTCATACGAATTGATAGCTGGGTCGTTCTTCTTTTCTATAGCGACAACACCTTCGTCAAACTTTTGAATATTATGTCACTATTATTTTATTAAAATTTGTAATGATAAAATTGGAAGTGTTTAAGATTATTTTAATGGTTGCATTGTCAAATGAATACTGTTCGAAAAAAATACAATACAATTTTGAAACTGAATATTTAGGAAGTAAAACGATTTATTATCGGTTGTCATTGTCAATGAAAAAGAATAACGACCCAAACAACGAGCTACAAAATCTTACAATTAAGAATTATTCATAGCTATCAAAATATACTTTTTCAAAAGTTAAACCTTGGTGAAAGTCATAATATTATTTAAAATCAAACATCGTTTTCTATCCCAAGGTACGTCAACAACCGTTTTAATACATTTGGCTCCTGAGATACAAGTATCTTTTTACTTAGTTTAGGAGCCCGATGTACTTACAATCTGATTTTGACTACCAATTGTACAATCATGTTTAGTGTAGTGTAGTGTATAGTACCAAAAATATCCCAAAAATAAACAGAAATAATATCTCCATTCTTACAACACCCTGTATAACATCACGGGCCACCAAAGCCAGTTGAATACGATTGTAACTACAAACGTCTGTGTATGGGATAATATTAAATTCCATCTGACCAAGACTGGGCGCTAATTTATATAATATGCTAATTCGGTACCGTTTCTCTTAATGTTGGTACCTATGGAGGTATGTATGATGTTAGGATCGTTGGGTTGGTAGGTTGGAAGCTTAATTACCTACCTTTATGATTTAAATTGTGGGACTTGAAGTGGATTATGTGTTGTCATAGTTTGCGATATTCAATTGTTTTAATATGTATTACCGCAGATTAATACAGATGGGACACTCCGCAAAATCATTTAAATAAAAAGCGACTCTTGCTTCGACACAATAAAGTGGAATTCAGTTCGGAGAACGCTAATTACCTACAGTTATATTCACCTACACATTGCCTCTCTTTCTATGGCGTAACTCTTATACATTCGGCGCACGGTAGTCGTACTGAATTAGCCCCGCGGACGGGGCCCGCCGCGTACTTGTAGCAACATACCTAAACTGCCGAGATCGTTTTGTTCGATTATTTTGATAATTATGATATACAGGTCTTTACGACTTGTTAAAAATATCGAGATTTCTTTATTAAGTAAGTTTAATATTAATATAAACATTGGCTAAGTACTAACAGCCGCACGGGTCCATTGATGCCGCGATTGGTCCGTGGATGGGTGACCATCTTTACGTACCAAGACTCCATGCCTCGAAAAGCACGTTAAGCCGTTGGTTCCGGCTGTCATTCGTGGATCTTTGATAGTAGTTACGGGCCGCCTGACGCCCGAAAGTCTAACAACCAGTCTTACCAAGCGTTATCGTATTGCACAGTAACTGGATTGTGGTAGGCAGGCAGGTAGGCAGTCGCTCCATGTAAAATACTGGTATTCCCAACTATGCTGGGGTCGGCTTCCAGTTAGACTGGAAGCCACGACCTCAAAGTATTTGGGAAAAGACAAGGCAGATGATGACACCTAAACCTTCCGTATAAAAGACGTTGCTTAGTTCAGAAGAACAACGCGATCACACAGGCATACATGAAAAGCGACTTCATTAGGGTTCCGTACCAAAATGGTAAAAAGGAACCCTTACGACTCAGTCTGCCTGTCTGTCTATCACAGCTGGATATCTCAAGAACTAGTAATGCTATCAACTTGAAATTTGGAACAGTTTTAGATGACATTTACCCAACTATTTTGCAAATAAGAAAGAAATATAGATATATTAGCTTTGCCCGCGGCTTCGCCCGCGTGGATGTCGGAAAATATCCCATGGGAACGTTCATGTGGAAAACAAGGCATATCCCTAACTTAAGAAATGTTGGGTTTCCCATACAAACTTTCATCCCTTTTATCACCCCTTGTAGGATTATGTTTTAAGACAAAAAGTAGCTCATGTCCTTTCCCAGGATGCTATCTATAGCCTTGCCAAATATTATCGAAATCCGTGCAGTTTTGTAAATTTTAAAATCAACCCCTATTTTACCCACTTAGGGGATGATTTTTAAAAAACGCTGACCCGCATATTTCTTAACTTCTTACCAATAGCATAAATTTGTTATCCCTTTTTTTTTTTTTTTTTTTTTTTTTTTTTTTTTTTTTTTTGAGGGTGGGAAATCATCAAATAACTTCTCCCGCTCTGGGTGGAGCGGGAGGGCGTGTCAGACTTTTACTGACTAAAACCCACCCGTGTTCCTTCACTTGCCTATGCCAGGGCCGCGGTAACCCTTTCAGACAACCCGCGACCCCAGCGGCGTCGGCCCTATTGGGCCCCGTCACTTGCTGACATCTCTTTGAGGCGCGCGTGGAACACGACGCGCCGTCGACTCGGGCCTGGTCCTTACCGGACGGCGAGCTACCCGCTGCTCACCGTCCGCAGGCCCGCGCCTACGGTGGCCGGAAATCGCCCCGCGATTCCCGCCGCCCAGGGCGTCTCCTGCGGCGACTGAGGGCGTGAGGCTGCCTCTCCCTCACGCGTTCCGCCTCCTCCTTCGCGAGCATCACTGCTTCGCAGAAGGAGGTGACGGCCTCCCATGCACTCTCGCTCCGCACCATGGCCTGGACCAGGCTCGGACGCGAGAGATAAATTTGTTATCCCTAACTTAAGAAATACTGGGTTTCCCTTACAAACTTTCATCCCCTATATCACCCCCTGTAGGATTATTTTTGAAAAAAAAAGTAGCCTTTGTCCATCCCCAGGATACCATCTATAGCCTTGCCAAATTTTATCGAAATCCGTTCAGTGGTTTAGGCGTGAAAAGGTAACAGACAGACAGACAGACAGACAGACAGAGTTACTTTCGAATTTATAATATTAGTATGGATTTTTTTGCAACAGACAGGGGAAAATTCAAAGTAGAGCTACTAGGGCATGTGGGGTATTATATAAAAGAGCGTTGTTTGCACATTCTCAAATATTTTTTTATTTTTTTAGGCCGCATAGTTTTCGACGTTTGACGAAAACTTTAAAAAAAATACCGTTCCCCCCACCCTTATATGTGATAGAATTTTAGGTATTTAAAGATTACAGGACAAAAAAGCGATCTCTTAATAGCACACTTTTTTAGAAATCGGAACGATACCTTCGGTGCGCTAGTCCGACTCCCTCTTGAGCGTTTTTTTTTAAGTAGGATTGTTAATTTCCTTACGAACGGTGTTGAATCGTTTTATAATCTTTTGATTTGTGTGAAAGCTATCATGTGGGTAATGATTTCAGGCATCTTTCAAACTCGCAAGTTAAGAAAATTTAAGGGCGTGGTATGAGACCATCAAAGTGAAAAACATTCTCCATGGGACCAACTTCGTAATCGAGAAAAAATTATCAACAGTCCCGTAAAAGCTTACCTACATGACCCAAAAGTATGGAACGACTGATAATTTTTTCTCGATTACGTTGGTCCCATGGAGAAAGTTGTTCAGTTTGATGTTCTTTACCACACCTTTCTGATACACCCTGTATACGTAAGTGAATCTATCATAATCATAGGAACGAGACTGGTGTAACTGAAGATAATTTAAATAATAATAGAAAGTGAGTAGGAAGTCGTGGGCCTATAATGATGTTTGATAGCTGAAATGGGTGAATTAATGGAAATCTATGATTCAAATTGCTAATGTGATAGCCGCTGAATATTTTCATAGTTAGGTAAGTACCTACTCAATTATAACGCATCGGGATAGTTAAGTAGAATGATAGTTTTGTTTTCGTGTCTACGTACTCGTATAGTTAGTTATAAGTCCGTGATAAGGCCTGTCGTACTTTATGGATCGGAATGCTGGGCAGTGAAGAAGAAGGATGAAAAAAAGATTGCATGCAGCGGAGATGAGAATGTTGAGATGGATGTGTGGAGTGACGAGAATGGATAAAGTAAGAAATGAGTATATAAGAGGAAGTTTGAAAGTGGCGCCAGTGACAGAAAAGTTGAAAGGAAATCGTTTGGGTTGGTATGGGCATGTGATGAGGAGAGACGAAACGCATGTGACTAAAAGAGTGATGAATATACATGTTGATGGATGGAGAGGCAGAGGAAGGCCAAAGAAAAGATGGATGGATTATGTGAGGAATGATATGAAAGAGAAGGGAGTGAATGAGAGCGTGACGGTTGACAGAGGAGAATGGAAGAAGAAAACGTGTTGCGCCGACCCCACGTAACATGGGATAAGGGCAGGAAGATGATGTACTCGTATAGTTAGCTCTAACCCGTAGAATCAATTTTATTTTATTTTTTTCTTACTCCAGCCCCCCATTAAATCGCATATCTAATGGTAGGCCTGGAGTTCCAAAATAACGGTATAGGCTTAGTTTAGACTACAGATCTCCCATAAATTACAAAAATTTGTCAAAATACACGTCAATTTAATATCTTGACTAGTATGAATGTATTTAATTTGTGGAGAGATATAAACATTTTTTTATAAATTTCGACGTTCAAAAGTGCCTTAAAATGTGCCTAGTTGAAAAATGATTTGAATTTGAATTTCAGGTTACGTTGAGTTAATTCGTTATTTATTAATTTACTACTTAGTGTAAATAGTTATTTCTTATATATAAAATTACTATTGTAGGTTTAATTTTTTACCTGTTAATAAATCGTAGGTATATTATTTATAAAACTAAAAACCAAAATAAATAAAAAATGAAAACGTAGTCAAGAAATTATTTTAAAAAATCTTCGGAAAAAAATATTAATCGCTTTGGATTAAAATCTTAGATAGGTATTCGCGCGAGAAAGTGAAATGGCTCTTAACAATCTACTTTTGTCTACGAAGAAAACATTACCTATACTTTATTTAAATAATAATTAAAAATAACAAAATTATAACCTAACATAACTAATTCGACTGTCCACTGTCGACTGGTAATGTGCCCAAGAGAAAACATAATTGCATTACATACATCATACATTTAAAACATTTATGAATCTTGAAACACCTGCAAACGAATCCCATTCAAATAAATACCTGTAACTTCACACAAATACCTCCATACCTCCCCACATTCACGTCTGTTGAGACAGTCACCTCTAACTTAAAGTTACAAGCAGCCAGTCTAAGTTCCCCGGACACACGCTAGCATACAGCTTAAGATCCCTGTACTTAAAACTTGAACAGGGCATTTAGGACACTTGACTGATCGGCACCAACTTAACCTTAAATTAAGTAATTTGTACACTTAACTACAGTTTGGAGATTCTTACTCAGGTTGTTCAAGTTGTTTATAGAGCTGAGAAGGTTTAGAGGCGCGTAACTGGGTTAAAAGCCGACAGGTTAGCGTTTCAGCTAGTCATAGTCTGCCTAGCCTTTTCCCAACTATGTTGGTGTCGGCTTCCAGTCTAACCTGATGCAGCTGAATACCAGTATTTTACATGAAGCTACTGCCCTTAGTCTGGTCTTTTCTGGCTTCTGACGACCCGTAACGACTGTCAAAGATCCTCGAATGACAGCCGGAACCAACGGCTTAACGTGCTTTCCGAGGCACGGAGGGGTCTCGGTATGTAAAGACGGTCATCCATCCACGGACCAGCCGCGGCAAGCGTAGCTTAACCTGATAGATCGACCCGTGCGGCTGTTATTACTTAGCCACAAGGTCCTCTTTTAAACTAATAGCTTAGCCACGAATTTCTTAATAAATTGTTACCAATTAGTAATAGTTGTAGTTAATGCTATCGAAGTTTTATTTTGATTTGACTTAAATCATTCCAACTATGTTCAAGACGCTCATAAGGGTTTATTTTTGTTTTTATTATTTTTTGTATTGTATTTTTGTATTTACTGTCGTTTATTTTTCACTAATTTCAATTCCGTGACCATGGTCTGTTCCAAAAGTATGTGATAAAAGTGTAAACAAACCCTGTTCGGGTTAAATTCTTACGCAATCACGGAATTAGTTACACATTCATCTGTTTCATCTTTATATCTCACCAGTTTTCCCAACATTTATTGTTTGAATGACATTATTAAATTATAATTGAAGAAAAGGCCAAGTGCGAGTCGGACTCGCGCACGAAGGGTTCCACACCATTATCTATAAAAACGGCAAAAAAATTATTTCTGTTGTTAAATAATTATTTTATTCTGTTTTTTAGTATTTTTTTTTATAACGGCAACATAAATCAACTGTCTAACTATCACGGTTCATGAGATTAAAATTAAATATCATTTATTTCAGGCAATTGTAATAGGGTTCCGTTTTACCCTTTGAGTACGGAACCCTAAAAATCATCAGTTATGAATCAGAATTTCGAGTTAAAGTATTTAAATAATCAAATCAAAGCACTCAATTTATAAGCCGCACTACAAATTGGCAACCAAAGGTAAATGATAAATGATAAATGATTTATTTTCTGTAAGTAGGTTTGTACAAACACTTTTACACGTCAAACATATTTTTTTTTAAACTAGATGAGTTCGACGTTTCCTATCTGACTACTCTGAGAAGAAACGCCGAAACAAACTCAGAGGTCACAGTCTCTTTTAAAGTCCAGACATAATCTTGGTCAGATCATGTGAAGACCATGTAGATTGCAGTCAGAAATGGTCTTTTGATGAAAGAACCACACAGATTGAGTGGACCTGTCCAGTCAGTGCACGCATTTGTCAGTAATCGTGCAGCTCAACTCAAAACTTAAGGAGCTTAACGATTCAACGAACAATACCAAAGAAAAGACATTTGGGTAGGCCGCATAAATTACTCAAACTGTCAGACTATAACTAAAACTGAGAAAAGGATAAAATAAATAAAAAACAATGATCCACGTAGTCTTCACATTCACAATAATTAAAAATAGTATAACAAACAAAATATTCATGTCATTGTATAGAATATGTAAAAAGGTATTTAAATCAACATTAATAGTGTAAATTTATTGGAGCAGCTCAAACCCAAGCCTTTTTGTCCTCAATATAGTCTTTGACAGTATAAAAGGCTTTCTGACAAAGTTTCCGCTTTATACAATTTTTGAATTTATTAAGGCTTAGTTCTTGAATGTGGCTAGGTAGTTTATTATAAAAACGTATACATTGGCAACTAAACGAACCACTTATTTTCTTCAGCCTGGTTGTAGGAACAACAAATTTGTGTTTGTTTCTAGTATTCACATTATGGACGTCACTGTATTTTTTAAACAAATTGATATTTTTATGAGCATACAAAAGATTTTCATAGATATACTGAGAAGGCACAGTCATTATATTAATTTCTTTAAATTTATCTCTGAGGGAGTGTCTGGGACTTAATTTGTAAATTGAACGAATAGCCCTTTTTTGTAAAACAAAAATTGTCTGAATATCGGCGGCATTTCCCCACAACAGAATACCGTACGACATCACACTATGAAAATAACTAAAGTAAACTAAACGGGCTGTCTCTAAACAAGTTAAATCACGAATTTTCCTAACGGCGTATGCTGCAGCGCTAAGCTTTTTCGACAATTTATCTATATGGGGGCCCCATTGAAGTTTGGCATCCAAAGTTATGCCCAAGAACACTGTGGTATCTTCGGGAATCAACTCTTCACCCTTTATGAGAACACTAGTTTTTACTTGTCTAACATGAGGTATAGTGAACTTAATACACTTAGTTTTTTTCTCGTTAAGAAGTAGGTTATTAACATTAAACCAGTTAACTACTTTTGCGAGGGCGCTATTTACATTGTCAGTAACCAGCTGCTGACGTTTGAGTTTAAATAAAAGTGAAGTGTCATCTGCAAACAACACTATATCATGATTATCCTTTATGAGGTAAGGCAAGTCATTAATATAAATAAGAAACAAAAACGGGCCAAGAATTGAGCCTTGGGGGACCCCCATTGTTACTACGGATCCGGGTGATCTTTTCCCGTTAACATCAACTCTTTGAATCCTATCACTTAAGTAAGAAGTGAGAAGATCCAGAGAGGCGTTCCGGATTCCGTAGTGATGCAGTTTCCTGATTAATGTTTCATGAAGAACGCAGTCGAATGCCTTGGACAAATCACAAAAAATGCCCAAAACATCGCATTTATCCTCCCATGCATTATAAACATGACCTAAAAGTTCAACACCGGCATCAGTAGTCGAACGACCCCTTGTAAAACCAAACTGTTTGTTATGTAATAATTTATGTTTATTAAAAAATCTTTGCAGTTGATCTAAAATAACTTTTTCAAAAATTTTACTAAAAGTAGGTAGCACTGAAATAGGTCTATAATTAGTAGGGTCAGATGTACTACCCGATTTAAACAACGGTATTATTTTACTATATTTCATAAGATCAGGAAACTCACCACGGTCAATACAATTGTTAAAAATAACTGCTAAAGTAGGTGCTACAATGTTTATAATTGATTTAGCAACGTCCACAGAATTACCCCATAGATCAGCAGTCTTTTTAATATTTAACGTGTGAAAGGTTTTAATTATGTCTCTACAGGTAACATATTGGAATTTAAACTCAGAATCACAAACTGAAACGTTTTCTTTAAGTAAAGACTCTGCAGCAGTGGGTGATGACCTTAGAGATTTAGTAGTTGATACGGGAATCTCAGCGAAGAACTTTTCAAAGGCCGCGGCGACTTGGGAATCTGATTTAATTATGTTGTCATCAATAGCAAGGCTGTAGTCACTACTTCGGTTGCTTGACCTTCCTGTTTCGCTATTAATGATATTCCATGTCATTTTTATTACATTACTACTATTTTTAATTTTTGTACTCAAGTAACGTGACTTGGCCATACAACAAACTTTTTTAAATAATTTAGAATAATTCTTAACATATAAATTAAATTCAGCAGTGTTAATACAAGTCCGTTCATCATACAACTCATAAAGTCGTTTTCTACTTTTATGTATACCAATGGTGGCCCAGTCACTGAAGCAAGTGTTATTATTAACCGAGAATGCCTTTGGAATGAAAGTGTTATCAAATTGTGTGCAATACATATTAAAAAAATCATTATATTGTTCATTAGGGTCATCATTAGTTGACAAAAGTGGTAATTTACTCAAAAGTTTAGTTTTAAATGATTCCAAACGATCAGCTGTTTTTGGATTAACAGTGATATCCTTTTTAGTATTTTTTTTTATTAGATTTGGAATGGTAATCAATTGTCCGCAATGATCTGAGTCTAATAAATTAATAATTTCTTTGTGGGTTGGTGTAATATTTGTATAAATGTTATCTAGGCATGTGGCACTAGTGGGAGTTATTCTAGTGGGCTCTAAAAATTGGTTAGCAAGATTGTATGACTGAAACAAACTTATAATTTTAGTACTTGACCCAGAATTTTGTAACAAATTAACATTAAAATCACCACAAGTGATGATAGACTTGTTAGAATTATAGATTTTGTGCAAAACTTCATCCATAACCTTCTCAAAACAATCATACAATCCTGATGGAGGCCTGTACACACTTAATATAATGAACTGCTCCAATTCTATACAGGCTAATTCAATTGTCCGCTCAACAGATAGGCTCACAATATCCTTACGATCTTTAAATTTAAGCTGTTTATTTACTAAAATTAATGAGCCACCGTGTATAGCATTTACTCTGCTGAACGAACTACCAACCTGGTGATTACTAAAATTGAACATGAACTGGTGGCTTTTAAGCCAATGTTCTGTCAAACAAAGAATGTCTATATCGTTACAATTCAGGAATAATTCTACTTCTAAATCTTTGTTCAAAAAACCTTGAATATTTTGATGCACCAGGTTGATACTATTTAAATTTTTTACACTTTTATTTGATTTTACCTTCCTTACATTTTTGCAAGAGGTTGCCTCTTTTGTCCTAATTTCTAATTTAAATGAAAATCAATGTCATTAATAATTGTGGCCAAATTATTGGCAGAATTGTTTAAAATGTCATTGCATTGCTCAAAAGAAGCAAGTTGTTTAGCCAAATTTTTGGCTGAAATAGAAAAAAAATATGATAGCGACACAGCTATCTGTCTTTTGTGATAATTAGAAAGATAGTACATAACAATATTATGTCTATCTTTTGTCAAATACAAATTACTAACATAATTGTTAGTATCAATTAAATGGAATAGACTATCATTATATGTCAAATTGTGCAAAGTCATGTTAATGTCAAATCTTATGTTATTTTCTTCCTGTGGCAAACTGTTACTATAAGGGAATGTAAACAACACAATTTTTTTCAATCTAAGGTTGCACAATGTTTTATGATATTTGAGCAATTCCCCTTTGTTCACATTTCCCCTATTTCCCATAAAAATTAATAATGTTGTTTCCTGACTAAAGTTATATTTAATAATTTCTTTCATAATATCAAGTAAGGAACAACCAGGCATACAGTAATTAATTATTGAGTGTCCCGGATAATTATGTATCAACAAGTGACCTAAATCCTTTCCAATCTCATCACAAAATAATACAATCTCATTATTTACAATTGGTTTACAATGTTTTTTATTGGAACTATTAATAACAGGAATTGTCAAATCAACACAAGGCTGCGGAAAGGTGGTATTGCATGTTGACGATGAATGGTCTGGTGTAGGTACATTGGACGCTGTTTGACAACACTCACAGTTGTTGGTTTGTGAGTTAACCAGCTCATTCATAGCCAACACAGATTCCCTTATCAGATCCTCGGAGGTATTATACTTGTCGGTCATTAAACTAAGTTTCTCCTTTAGATGGTCAAGTTGAGATTGCAAGGCCTGTGTGTCAATGTTGTATTTCCTATTGCTTTGCTCCAAATTAAAAGAATAGTTATCTAATTGTTTAACTAAATACTTAGTACTTTTTCTGATCCAATTGTTTATATTTTCATCAGTCATTTTTTGAACAGACTATACGCCTTGGACGTAGTACTTCCTGGCCTCGTCTTCTCTAAACCCCTTAGTAAGTCTATATCCAGAGTCAATTTGGACAAGAGTGATAGCCAGGCCGGCCTCGAGTGGGCCTCACTAACGACTTTCACTTGCTCGCTTCAGGTGCCAATCGCTCGTTACCGATCATCCGCTTTATATGTATTTGTTACGTGAGATAGTTTGAGGATGTATCTAACTAAATGCAATAATAATACCAGCCTATTACTGTGCCACTCAGGGCAAAGGCCTCTTCTTATACTAAGAAGGTACGAGCACCGATCACCACGCTTCCTCAAGGCAGATTGGATTTCAAACGATGTCAGTAATGTCCAAGAGAAACTTAGAAATTATGTAAGAATACGATATTTTACTCTATAAGAGAAACAATCTAAAAATATATTATTTAGATAGCTTAGGCAAAAAGCAGTCGGAAAATGTTAGTTTTAGTTCATAAAATAACAATATAAATTTAAAAAATTTAATTCAGGTTTACAGTTTTTTAATCTGTTTTCTAACACCACGAAAGTAGCCGCCATGTTATTACGTCATACCGCTCTGTAAATTAAAAAGGGTCAATATCAACTGTCAACTGATCAGCGCAATGATATTATAAGTAATATCATTGGATCAGCGTATATAAAGTGTTTGTTTACACAAGGTTTACACGGTGAGCTGACGTCTGACCATCACAGAGCAATATGGCGTCCACTGCGTTCAGCGTTTTCGCGCGTTTGAAAATGTAAAATTTAAATGCATTTTTATGGCACTTATCGATTGAATAAAAATTTTGTGGTTTTTTTGGTGGCTTATTAGCACTATAGAAACTAATTGAGACACTTTTCAAAAATGGGTGTAATACCCTATTGAAAAGTCACATTGTTACTTGGCCGGATTTGAATCCACAACGGGAGGAGGCATAATTAGGAAAATATGTCAGTCAATGCCAAAGCGGGTAAATTACTAACCACTCTAGAAGCCTAAATAAAACTAAAAAAAAATAAGCCTTAAAAAAATAAAAAAAACCTAAGGGTGGGTTGCACCAAGGGCTACGTTATAGTTTCCGTCAAATTTAATTTTAACAGTAACATTAACAATGACCATAGAATCTAACTATCTGCTGTTATGTTAAATTTAAAAGTTAAAGTTCGATATTCGACGCGTCTGACAGAAGTGACAGGTATTTAACAATAATAATAATCAGCGGAGCGTGGCAGTTAAAGTTATGACGTCAGCTAACGAATTGTCAAATGGAACAACTCATTTTTTGTCTAACAGGTATACTAACAAGGGTGGGTAAGTGTATGTTTCACCACCATTTTTTTTTGTGGATGGGAAATCATCAAATGACTTCTCCCGCTCTGGGCGGAACAGGAGGGCGTGTCAAACTATTGCTTACTAAAACCCACCCGTGTTCCTTCAGTTGCCTGTGCCAGGGCCACGGTATCTCTTTCGAACAACCCGCGACCCTGGCGCCATCGGCCCTATCCGACCCCGTCTCTGCTGACATCTCTTTGAGGCGCGCGTGGAACACAACGAGCCATCGGCCCGGGCCGGGCCTTTACCGGATGCCGAGCTACACATTGCTCACCATGCGCAAACCCGCGCCTACCGTGGCCGGGAATTGGCTATTGATTCCAGCTGTTTCACCACCTTTTTTTTGTGGATGGGAAATCATCAAATGACTTCTCCCGCTCTGGGCGGAGCGGAAGGTCGTGTCAGGCTTTTACTAACTAAATAAAACCCACCCGAGTTCCTTCAGTTGCCTGTGCCAGGGCCACGGTATCTCTTTCGAACAACCCGCGACACCTACGATTAAGTTCCTATTAACTTACTGCCAGAAAATTTTATACAAATTCTGTTCCATTTTTGAATTTATTCGGTAAGTAGTGGCTATTCCAATGATTTCAAAAGTAAGGATACGCCCGTCAGAACATTTCACCTTAACCTTCTTCATACAAGCAAAAAGTAGCGCCATCTGTGACATCTCGTACTTCGTTAACTACGTGCGCGATGACAGCAGCGCGCGCATGGCCGCCATTGTGGATTTTGGTACTAAAATGATCACTTTAAAGATGTGTTTATTTAAATATAAAATAATAAATAAATATCCTTGGACATTTCACACAACGCCATCTAGTCCCAAGCTAAGCAACCTAATGCTTGTGTTATGGTAACGAGATGGCTGATAAACTACTTATGTACGGTTTTTTGTTTTGGTAAATACATACATATTATAGATAGAAAAACACCCAGACTCGGAACAAATACTTGTAGGCCGTACAAATATTTGTTCCGTGCGGGAATCGAACCCGCGACATGCTGCGCAGCAGTCAATCGCTCAACCACTGCGCCAACCGTGTCGTCATATTTAATAATTTAATTGCAACAAAAGTAATATAAGGTTACCTACTGATGATACGATATCCCATGTTCCTTTTAAATCTTAGTATCGTAATTTTTGCAGCCTTACAACACAGCTTGCCATTTTTTTGACTTCTCCGCGCGCGGACTGCGGCCGACTGAGTCACGTTGGCCCTAAACTTTCATTTTAGGGCCAGCGCGCTGGTGCAATTTCTTCGCGCGGTTGGCCCGGTCCTTACTAAACTCAACTCAACTCTCTCTCTCTTACTAACTTATAAGTCAATGGGCTATTCCGATATCGTGAAATAGGCCCAAACCGTCTTATTACAAAAGAAGGTTCATCTTCAAACCTAAGTTTAAACCATGGACCCTTTTTTGAATTTCGAACTTTTTTCCGACATATTAAAGATGTCAGTTTTGTATAAAGAACTGTATTTCTATCACAGCTAGGTTCTTATTACAAAAACTGGCTCGATGCTTTAAACAATGACAGAAGAAAAACCTCGTTCAATGTCAGATATGTAAAAACACGAATTTCACAATGTTGAAGTAAACACCGTGGGGGCTATTTAATACGTGTTTACTTGAATCATACTTTAACATTAGTGCTGTTATGATTATCTACCACAATTTGTTATGTTTGCTACTTTAAACGTTAGATACAGGGTATTTTATTGTAGTTAATATCACTTATTTTACTGAGAATTAAATATTAAAAAAAAAACGTTTTTAGGCACAACAGACTGATTAGTGACTGATATAATTAGGTACTTATATATTATTATCTTTATAGTATGTAATAGGTATGGATGAGGAGCTCGTGGCTAAGTAATAACAGCCGCATGGGTCGATCCGTCAGGTTAAGCTGCGCTTGCCGGGGTTGGTCAATGGATGGGTGACCATCTTTACATATCGAGATTCCTCCGTGCCTCGGAAAGCACGTTAAGCCGTTGGTCCCGGCTGTTATTCGTGGATCTTTGACAGTCGTTACGGGTCGTCAGAAGCCCGAAAGTCTGACAAGCAGTCTTACCAAGGGGTATCGTATTACCCAGTAACTGGGTTGTGGAGGTCAGATAGGCAGTCGCTCCATATAAAATACTGGTATTCAGCTGCATCCGGTTAGACTGGAAGCCGACCCCAACATAGTTGGGAAAAGGCTAGGCAGATTGATATAGTTTGTAATAGGTATATGTGTATCTTTATATTTAAATAAATATTTATTCCTTAATTTTTCGAAAAATCACCTGCCAGTGCTTGTATGATATTATACACTCAATACTTGTATGATATTATATCTGGAGGAACATTGGCTCCTAAAACACAGGCTTTTGGCCTAGTTTAGGAGGCATCAGTTCGCCCTATAATCTGTCTCTAATGTACAACATTCTATGATCCTCGCGTACTTATGTGTGTTACTATAATGTACAAATAATGTCTCTGCATCACCCAAAGGTTGACTGGTAGAAAATGCCTATGGCATTAAGTCCGCCTCTGTACATTTGTGCTTGAAGTGTTAAATAAATAAATAAATGAGTATTGGTGCTGGGTTCGATACCCGGATTGAGGGATAATGATATTTGGTTTTATTTTAGGGAAATTCTCAGTAGCAATCTGGCGTCTGTATCAGCTCGAACAGTGCCAAAAGCCTCGCTCGTTAATGCATGGGACTTAGGCATAATATATTTCGAAAATCAAAATAAAGATGAACAATTGACAGGCAAAAGATCGTGAAAAATTAAACCTAAAACTGCAACAGTTCCATTCTAACGTCATGAAAAACTAACTGTTCCACACAGCTCAAAGCTGCAATCGAGACATCCAAAACCCATACTTAGCCGTATCTCTTAACCAAATCAAAATCATTGTCATATAAAACAACATCCTCTGTCCAATCATTACGGACAATTTTCTCAAGCTTACATTTCTGCAAACGCCCGCATCACGACAGAGCGTCGTGCGAATAGACCTCCATTTCTTGGGCATTGCTCTAAATCACGAGTGGGATGGGCGTATCAAGATCTCTCGGTCGACGGTCCTACGATGTGCGTTGAATTATTCTGGTTAGTAATCGGGGATATTGTGTGATTTGATTTGGTTTAGATGTAATTGTTGGAGACGTATGGGTAAGAATGAATTTAATACAAGTAGGTAAAGAAGTACACCTCTCCTTGTAGAGGAACCTAAATTTTAACTATACAGGGTGTTTCTTTTAAGGTGTCAAGCCAGTGCGAGCTGATAGCAGAGTAAGTACCTATCGATTTAACCCCCATGTATGTTCTACGATTTTTTGTAGTTTCCGAGTTATCCCTCATTTCATATCAATGGTAGTGGTTAAGGATAGTAATAGGTATAAAATTTATGTTTTTACTATCAACTGAGCTCTGCTTAAACGTAGAGGAATAGTAAATATCAGGATTGACAAAAATATGCAAAGATAATAATAAATTATAAAATATGAAAATCACAAGATTTCAGATACACCACTTTCAACGACCGATTTCAGCAAATAATGCCCTATTTAGTAGATTCTTGTTCAAAGTTAACACAAAAAAACCGGTCAAGAGCGAGCCGGACTCGCGCACCGAGGGTTCCGTTCCGATTTCTGAAAAAGTGTGCTATTTAGAGACATCGTTTTATTTTTCCTGTAATCTTTACATAAACTTCTATCACATAGAATGATGTCTGATTTTTCTCTTTGCAAACTTCGGAGATAAGGGGGGGGGGGGGGGGGAACGGTATTTTTTTTTACATTTTTTATCAAAGGCCAAAAACTATGGGGCCTAAAATAAAGAAAAAAAATGTTTGAGAATGTTTAAACAGCGCTCTTTCATATGATAACCCACATGCCATAGTAGCTCCACTTTGAATTTTTAAGACCCCCTTTCAGTCCCTGTTGCAAAAAAAATATTAATATTTTTATTTCTTTCTTATTTGCAAAATAGTTGGGTAAATGTTATCTAAAAGGGTTCCAAATTTCAAGTTGATAGCATTAGTAGTTCTGGAGATATCCAGCTGTGACAGACAGACAGACAGACTGTCTGTCTAACAGACAGACTTAGTCACACCATAAGGGTTCCTTTTTTACCATTTTGGTACGGAACCCTAAAAAGATATATTTTTTAAAGCCATCATCTCGTTGAATCAGGAAAAATATCGAAAAAAAATTATAAGTAACTCGAAAACTACAAAAAATCGTAGAACATACATGGGGCTTAAATCGATAGGTATGGTACTCTGCTATCAGCTAGCACAGTCTTGACACCTTAAAAGAAATCATCAAAAGAAAGTATAAGCCCTCTCACTGCTTATTTCGGTTCAGCTTATTATGTCCAGCACCCTAATTGCAAACTATCAATCGGAATCGGTTTCATTTTGACAGTACAATAACATTCATTGGGTTATTTACGTTGTTGAGAATACAAATTTTTCGAACATATGAAGTAATGGATTAGCAATTTGCTTTAAAATAATTCAGATTTCTATTGATAGTTTGTTACACAACTAGGGTACCTATCTTGGCTAAATATACGCAAATCTCAGAAATGATTACGACTAAATATCCAAAATTAAAATTTCTGAATGAATCTTTATTCAAAATTAAATTGACCAAACCGTGATAGACCACAAGGCATCTGAAAAAAAAAAACTAAAAATATAGCGAGTGTCGGTGAGACCTTTAAGTTTGTCACATTATCAAGCTCTCAGAATAAGGCTCTAAGTAAGTCATTGTGGATTACCATTATGTAATGCTTTTGGCAAACTGTGCTTTAGCAGAAGTTCCTCTACAAACCTATACCTGGTTATTATGTAAATTAGTGAAAACAAATACTAAATGAGATAAACAATGAAGTGTATGTACCTATATTAAACTAATCAAACCAGTATCGCAGGAGAAAATTTAAAAAGACTAATTTTATTTTCTAAAAGTGACAATGCAGAGCATCTGCATTGTCAAAATAATTTTGGAAAGACATTCTAATTCGAGTAATGGTCTAGCCACAACCATAAATGAGGTACCCACTAATTAAGCCACCATTAACGAAAAACATAACGAGACACAAAACAGAATCAATTTGATCAGAAACAAACAAGACGGACGTATAATCACACGCCGACCCGTAACCTTTTAAACAACCGGAGCCAACATCGGTTCGGAATGTAAACAGCGGACCATCTCCTGAGGCGCCATCTATAATTTTCTAACAATGCTTCGAACATGTCCAAAATAAGTTGATCTGGCCGAAAAACCCACTCTTCCCTTCTTCCACCCTGTATAGTGTAAGACGGGGGAAGGGTCATAGATCAGGTTGTGGTGGTTTCAAAATACACGCTCGATCGATCCAGGATCTATCCGTGGATATTGCATATTTATCAACCTTTGACACGGGTACGTTAGTACTATTATTTATTCTGTGACACGGGTAACAACGTGGAAGTAACATCTTCATGGGCAAAAAGGGTACAAAACAAACATGTTTAGAGGTGTTTGAACTTGTCCGGCGTATGGGAAACGATGTGCACTTATGATGATGGCATTTTTGAAGAATGGTTCAAGTGCAATTTAGTTATGGATATATTACTTTAGGAAAGTTTTGAGTATGAATATGGATGACTGTAAGAGTAGAGGAAGACAAAAAAAAACGGTCAAGAGCGAGTCGGACTCGCGCACCGAGGGTTCCGTTCCGATTTCTGAAAAAGTGTCCTACTGAAAAAGTGTGCTATTTAGAGACATCGTTTTATTTTTCCTGTAATCTTTACATAAACTTCTATCACATAGAATAATTTCAGATTTTTCTCTTTGCAAACTTCTCAGACAAGGGGGGAGGGGGAACGGTATTTTTTTCACATTTTTCATCAGAAGTCGAAAAATACGCAGCCTAAAAAAAAAGAAAAATTTTTTTTAAGAATGTGCAATTAGCGTTCTTTCATATGATACCCCACATGCCCTAGTAGCTCCACTTTAATTTTTTAAGACCCCCTTTCAGTCCATGTTGCAAAAAAAATATAAATATTTTAATTTCTTTCTTATTTGCAAAATAAGAAAGAAATTAAAGTTGAGTAAACGTCATCTAAAACTGTTCTAAATTTCAAGTTGATAGCATTAGTAGTTCTTGAGATATCCAGCTGTGACAGACAGACAGACAGACAGACTGAGTCACACCATAAGGGTTCCTTTTTTACCATTTTTGTATGGAACCCTAAAAACGATGGATGGACTGTGCAAAACATGATAGACGCAAGAAAGGGGCTGACTACCGAGATGACGACAGAGAAGTATGGAAGGAAAAGATATGCTACGTCGACCCCAAGCAAATTGGGATCAGTGCAGAGAAATGGTTATGATGATGATATTTCGTATACAATCTACAAATTCCATGAAAAATGATTGAAGGTTAACAATTCTTTCGTTCTATTTCCAAAATATTTCATTGTACAGTAATCTTTTAATTTGAGGCGCAGGATAAGTAGCAGCTCCCATTTTTACAAATGAAAAGACACATTAATCTTTATTAACTTTTTCACCGATACGAAAGTCTTTCACTCGATTATCGTCTTGGGAATCAAACATGTCAATTTTTTTTTCAATTTCGGTTGCTTATTCTTTTCGAAGAAGTTAATCATTAAACCCGGTAGATACTGACTCAATATCTGGGGGCACGGGAGTGCCCCCGCCAAGACGAGCCAAGCGAAGTGCAAGGACACTACCCACCTTTTCTCGAAGCACTTCGTCGTATTTTTGAACCTTCTTAACTTGGGTTTGGATTATACCAGATAAACAAAATTTTCGGCCGTCAGTGGTTGACTTATTAAACCTATAAAGTTTCAATTGCATAGCTCTTATACTTTAGATTTTATTGATATCTAAAATACCCCGATTTCGTCACTGACTCACTGATGATCATAAAAATTGTTAGGGTAGTTCCTGAAGTCCTAGAAAGCTGAAATTTGGTATGTAAGCTAGTATTAGTACACAAACAACAAAAAATTCTAAAACTTTTACTCCCTAACCCCTTAAACTAGGGGATGGAAATTTGTATGAGACTTCCGCAAATAATAAGTACTTATACTTACGAATAAAATTAATACACTTGTATATACTTCGATAAGTGATTTTTAATCTCCTACCTATCAACCTATACATGTCATAAGCAACTTACAAAAAGAAATGAAATCCCACCAAAAACAATTTCATGTAAAATGTTGCCAAGACGAGACCACATATAGCTCGCACTGACAAAAAGCTATCAGATCTCATGTAGAGCCAAGCTTCTAACTCTACACGCCCTAACTCTCCAAGCCCTAACTTTACAAACTCTACACCTTAGTCAAAATATGTGGCTTGGCCGTTTCGCCAAGCCTCATATTTTGACTAAGGCCGTGCGCTGCGTTAGGCGTGCGCACGGCGCGGGCGCCCGCGTGGCGTGCTGTTTTCATGTAATCTCATGTGTGCTGCGCTGCGCTGATCTATGAGATTACATGAAAATAGCACGCCACGCGGGCGCCCGCGCCGTGCGCACACCTAACGCAGCGCACGGCCTAAGGTGTAGAGTTTGTGAAGTTAGGGCTTGGAGAGTTAGGGCGTGTAGAATTAGAAGCTTGGCTCTACATGAGATCTGATAGCTTTTTGTCAGTGCGAGCTATATGTGGTCTCGTCTTGGCAACATTTTACATGAAAGTGTTTTTGGTGGGATACATATCTTTGAAATATATCAATATCTTTAGGAAGTTTGTATGTTTGGATGTATGTTACCCAATCACGCAAAAACGTCTGAACGGAGTTGTATGAAATTTGGCACACATAGTTTACAACCTGGATTAACACATATAATACTTTTAATTCCGATATTCTAACGGGACCGAGACTTATGCGACTGAAACACTGGAGTGCTACTAGTGTGATAAATAAGGTGTTTAAATTTTACTCTAAAAACTATTAGCAGTGCTTTAGACCATCGAACTGAATAACCTTTACTATGGACCAACTTTAAATCGCAAAAAAAAATAAGCTGTTGCCTACATTAATTGATTGCCGCATAACTCATCACATGGATCAGCAGATTTTTTCGCAATTTTAAAGTTAGTTAAAAATTATTCAGTTCGATGGTCTAAAGCACTCCCTACAGTTTTTAGAGTAAATTTTTCAACACCTCATATTATACTAACCCATTTACAGTGTGTTTAAAAGATACTTAAACAGCTGGTACTGACAGCATTCCACAGTTTCGTATGAATAATAAATTTCAGATGAACGATAATAGTATAATGTGAATTAAATTGAAAACTACTTTTTGGTTAGACAAGGTCCTTTTTAGAGCTTAGTATCGTTCATCGAATTATTGAAGAATTATGTTAATCGTTGGCAGAATATAAACTAGGTAGGTAACAGAACAGGTAAGCAAGTAATACGACAGATTGGGCGAAACAATCCAACAAGGCATGCAGTGGGCGAATGGGATATGTATGAAATTGGCAAAACTGAAAAAAGTATATGCAAATACTAAATTGACCTAAAACTTTCGATAGATCTGGGGGCCTAAAACGGCCACATTACGCAATTCCTCTAAAAGCGATTCATTTCCTGAATTCCCAGCAATTTATTATGATTGACATATTTGACATTAAACTTCAATAAAGCAATTCATAATTTGTGGACCATTTTACGAATCTCCATACAAAACTGTCAAACAGATGAATTGCGTGCTATGTATTGTACGCAGATAAATTATGAATTGTCAGTTTGTGACCGTTTTACGATTTCAAATATGATTCATAATAACTATTATCTTATTACGATTCTGCCAAAGTGGCCGTTTTAGCCCCCTGATAGCGACACAATCTGTGGAGAATAATTTAAATATTATAAATAATTTGTGTATAATCTGCAGTTTGTAACAGTTACAATGATTAATTATAGTGATAGGAAATTCTCTGCTATTGTCTGTGATGTAGTCTAACCCCCTTAATAATAAAAAACCAAAACGATCTATAAACCTATTTTAGTTATAGAAGTGTTTTGTCAATTTCTTTCGAGTTATGATTTGAGTTTGAAAGAAGAAGACAAAACACTTCTATATCTAAAATTATGTTTATAAAGCGTTTTAGTTTTTTTTAAAAGAATTAGGGGGTTACCCATTTAGTCATTGCCAATTCTAACTAGTGGATTTTGGAGACTAGCTTCTAACAATAGTCGCAACCACCAGACACAATAAAGGCCTGTTTCACCACCTACGATTAAATTCCTATTTACTTTCTTGGCAGATAATTTCATACAAATTCTGTTCCATTTTTAGGGTTCCGTACCAAAATGGTAAAAAAGGAACCCTTATGGTGTGACTAAGTCTGTCTGTCTGTCTGTCACAGCTGAATGTCTCAAGAACTACTAATGCTATCAACTTGAAATTTGGAATAGTTTTAGATGACATTTATCCAACTATTTTTCAAACAAGAAAGAAACAAAAATAGATACGTTTTTTTTGCAACAGGGACTGAAAGGGGGTGTTAAAAATTAAAAGTGGGGCTACTAAGGCAAGTGGGGTATCATATGAAAGAACGCTGTTTGCACATTCTCAAATATTTTTTTTCTTTTTTTTAGGCCGCATAGTTTTCGACTTTTGATGAAAAATGTAAAAAAAAATACCGTTCCCCCCCACCCCTTATCTCCAAAGTTTGCAAAGAGAAAAATCTGAAATTATTCTATGTGACAGAAGTTTATGTAAAGATTACAGGAAAAATAAAATGATGTCTCTAAATAGCACACTTTTTCAGAAATCGGAACAGAACCCTCGGTGCGCGAGTCCGACTCGCTCTTGACCGGTTTTTTGAATTTATTCGGTGAGTAGTGGCTATTCGGACTATCGTGAAAAAGGCCCTTAG
This sequence comes from Cosmia trapezina, assembly GCA_905163495.3. Taxonomy (NCBI): domain Eukaryota; kingdom Metazoa; phylum Arthropoda; class Insecta; order Lepidoptera; family Noctuidae; genus Cosmia; species Cosmia trapezina. The sequence goes on along the minus strand of LR991038.1, from coordinate 19,640,595 downwards.
CAAATTTTTAATCAATTGTCCATGAATATGAAGATGTCATGCAAAAAAAAAACGCTAAATCAATAAAACCAAATGAGTACTTACTACCACTGTACTTCAACTAGTATACTAGGCACATCACGCATTGACCAGTAAGTGGTATTGCCCAAGCCCTGCTTGATATTCGAACGTGACACGGCCGTGCCCACGGACCAATTTGCTGTAATCGCACTACAGCCATTACAGATTAAGCATTTTACATTACAATTCTGGGAACTGCAGATTTTTAAGGTTTTGTATTTAATCAGTCGTGTTTGTGATTAAGTAGGAATTGGTAGTCAAATGGTAGGTTTAATTTTTGGTGAATGGATTAATCGTGCAGGTATAGAAGCCAAGGTTAGAGCTATAGTTGTGATGAATGAAGTAGAAGATAATGGGCTGGTGATAGGATGCCAAAGAATGTCCATAATAATTCATGACATAGTATATTCAAATAAGTTACTTAACGCCTGGTTGGTGTAGTGGTTGCAAGTGCTACTGCTGAGCATGAGGTCCTAGGTTCAATTCCTAGGTCGGGCAAAAGTGCTGTTGGATTTTTGCATCAGGAATTTCTCAGTAGCAGCCTGGAATCTGGGCAAGACTTGCGCTCTATTATAGTTATCACAATCTAAGAAGTCCGATTTGACATGAGGGTGTCCCTCTTTGTCCCGCTATGTTTGTCTCTCTTTGGCATATGAAACGATATGAGCTGTCAAAATGGACCTATTATTTTGTAACAACAATACATGAACTAAAAAATAACTGGCGAAATGTGGGTGTACTAGTATGTATGAGTACACCAAGCTGTGTTTAACTCTTCGAAAAAGCAGGCGTGATGTTATGTTAGGTGAGTTACTTACAGGACTTATACCGTAAGTACCTATGAAAAAAAAACCGGCCAAGTACGTGTCGGACTCGCGCACGATGGGTTCCGTACCATTATCTATAAGAAGATGCTCACATCCATTCAACAACTAAAAATTAAAGAGCTGATAATCTTCAAACGGCTGAATAGATTGTTTTGAATCATAGCTAAGAACACTCTCGATCAAATCACCTTTCAATCGAAATTTAAAAAAATCTAAATCGGCACACAGATACACAGACAAATCTTATAATACCACTGTTATCGTCGGGAGTTAAAAAGTTAATAGACATAACAAACTGAAATCTCGGAGTCAACTCTTGACCCTTTATAATCCGCAGTAAAGAGTTTCATAAAGTGACAATTTCTTTTCTTATACCATTCTTGAAAAAGTAACCAATAAAAACCGTTCATCATACTGGCTATAAACATCAACTAATAGGCCATTAGACTAAACATACGAGTAAAAAAAAAGAAAACAAATTCAATTTTAACAATGAACTAACAAGCGATGTAATTACATACTATAATGACGTATAATAAAGAAAAAGGTCTGAATATGAATACAAAATGTACGTCTACATGTTATGGACATTTAAACGCCATCGCCATGGGCAGTTGACTCATGTTGTTTAGAAGAATTAATAGTTCTTAGTCATTTGTCAGGGATTTCTTCACATTGTAAGCTTGTCGAGGTCAAATCCATAAGCACCAAATAGTGTGATATATACTTTTTGTCCGGTGTGACTTCCCTTTCATAAATAACCACTGATCAAATGCGGTCCAATTTTTGAACAGCCATAATTAAATGGGTAACAAATCAACAACCTCTAAAAACAATTTATGGAGCCTTGTCAAAGCTTCTTCTCTTCACATTACAAAGCAACGTAACTGTCTCATGTCGATATCAACCATTTTGTTTAGGCCCTTCATTCTGTCCCATCCTTTCCTTCTTTGTCCCTTTTTACTTACATTTGAAGAGGGTCTTCAAATATTGGTATCTTCGTCCTATTGTTTTGAGATCTCTCATTCGTGGTTCGCGGGCAATTTCATTATCATTATAAGGTAATCATCATCATTTTTGTTTGTATGTGATATGGGAATGCGTCGTTGGTCACTGATATGATTTTTGATATCAAATCTTTGAATTTGAATTGACGTTCTTTGAATTGTCAAGTTAATGAAGTCAATTTTATCTGGTTGAGTTAGTACACTGCTTATTTTTTTTTTGTCTGTGTCAAATCATGTGTCTGTAAGTATTAGTATTTATTTGTTGTGTCCTCTCATGGATAATATTTTCTAGTAATGACATCATATAACAGATGCTATATCTTAATCATTATAGTTTTAAAGTTTTCACCTAACAAGACGTCGTATTATTGGGCAGTTCCAGTAAGTGAAGAACGTCCACTTTTCACGGAGAAAATCGTTTGAGAGGAGCTCGTGGCTAAGTAATAACAGCCGCACGGGTCGATCTATTAGGTTAAGCTACGCTTGCCGGGGTTAGTGACCATCTTTACATACCGAGACTCCTCCGTGCCTCGGAAAGCACGTTAAGCCGTTGGTGCCGGCTGTCATTTGTGGATCTTTGACAGTCGTTACGAGTCGTCAGAAGACCGAAAGTCTGCCAACCAGTCTTACCAAGGGGTATCGTATTACTCAGTTCCTGGGTTGTGGAGGTCAGATAGGCAGTCGCTCCATATAAAATACTGGTATTCAGCTGCATCCGGTTAGACTGTACAGACAACGTAGTTGGGAAAAGGCTAGGCAGATTGATTGGTACTTAATCGTTTATTAAGAAAATATTTTTTTCTTACATACAAATAAATTACTCCTAAAATAATTGTTAAAAAAGAAACGTATTTTAATATTTTAACTTGTGGACTCCACAGTAGGTCGAGCCTTTCTCGTGGAAAAATAATCGAAATTTGGTAAGTATCTACTATCTATTTCCCTATCTATTTTCTTTCTGTGGTTTCCGGCCTTTGAAAATAATGTTAATATGGCCTGACCAGTCATCTTTCCCCAGTCATTCTTTCCAGCCACACTGATTCTCAAAGTTTGGCTACATTATCTCAATCATTTTTATTTCATCCGTTGTAAAACATTTTAAATTTTGTAGCTGTTCTAACTTCAAACCACTATGCTACTTGCCTGACCTAAAGAAGTCAGAGTTCAAACGGTTTCCCATTTCGTAAGGTAAAATCGTTCCATACATTCACCTACTTCATTACCATATTATCGTGTGTGTACAGTTTTATCGCTTCTAACATCTGTATATTTATCGTTTCTTATATCAGTATTTATCGTTTCAATTGCTATATGATTACTATGTGGCGTGTGTGCTTGTAATTTTTGGTAATTTACGTAATCAGTTCGGAAGTGGTTCGGATACATTTTATTACAATTAATGTTCATGTATTGGGGTCGGGGAATTAGATTAGATTAGAGCAGGGTTTTGTTAGGGTTTGCATACGTTTGTTGGCTGGTTAAAGTATGTGTAGGTATATTAGTAAGCTTTATAATTGTTTTTAGAACGTCATCTACCTAACCTTTCCTTATTATGTTGGGGTCGGCTTCCAGTCTAACCGGATGCAGCTGAATGCCAGTATTTTAAATGGAGCGACTGCCTAACCTCCACAACCCAGTTACTGGGTAATACGATACCCCTTAAGACGTAAGACTGGTTGTCAGACTTTCGAGGACCCGTAACGTCTGTCAAAGTTTCACGAATCACAGCCGGGACCTGCTTTCTGAGCCACGGAGGGGTCTTGATAGTCACCGATCCACGGACCAACCACGAGAAGCGTAGCTTAACTTGATCGATCGACCCGTGTGGCTGTTATTACTTAGCATTGTGTTTCTTGGTGACAGTCACCAGCAACATTAGTACTTACTTACATAATTATATCCTCGGTAGTGTTATACAGGGTGTCCCGTAATTAATGGACCACCTCGTAATGAACAACATTATGAACAACTTTTACTATGGGACCAAACCAGAAATCGCGAAAAAAGAATATCTCTTGTTCCCTACAGTTTGACGGGTGCGAACCTAAAAATGTAGGGAACTTTCTGGTTTGGTCCCTTAATAAAAGTTGTTGTTGATGAGTACAATGACCCCTGAAGAGGTGGTGCATTAATTACGGGACACCCTGTATACACCTGTATACAGATACGTTTTATCGTCCGTATACGTGTAACGTCCGTATACGTTTTAAAATTACGGGACAAGGTTGTCCCGTAATTTTAAGACGAATTTTGAAACGGCGAATGCTCAATGTTCTATTACAAGTGAATGCTCAAGTCTATCAGCACCTTAAAAAGCAGAATTCAATCACCCACTCCAACACTATTAACTCCATACTACATCTCCCGAAGCAAGCCTTCTAAAAGTCTCATCTTCTCCACAATTCCCGTCAACAATCTGGCTCCAGTCTTTCAAGAAACCAAGAAGGCATGACGTGGAGATCTGTCGTCGGTAATTATAACGTTCCGAGATACCGCTGTGCCACCCCTCGTTAGGGGGCAGTTGCTAAGAGGTGGATGCCTGCATTTTTACAAATTGATACAAATTATTTGAGCGAGCACGCTTTGTTCCAACGACGCTTGTTACGACTGTGGAACGGCATTTTATTATTTTCGTACGGTTGACGCGTAGTTGGTTGCGGAAAAGCGCGGTTTTTAGCGGTTGGTAATTTTTTTTTCTTTATTATTTATGCAATCGGCTTTCATAGCAAAAACATCGGCTGTTCAGTACATTAAAATTTATCTACATCAAAGTCATCAAAATGTAGGAAGCAGCTGATTTTTGATTGATTTTATTCGCGATTTTAGGTTTGGTCCCATAGTAAAAACTGTTTATAATAATGATCCCTTAAGAGGTTGCTGGTGCTTTACCAATAACCCTACATCGTGGCCAGATCTTAGAATTTATCATTTCATGAAGTGTTCGGTCATTTCAAAAATAGTTGTGTTTCATGAAATGGTCAGCTTAAATTGACCATTATCGTTTAAAGAATGATATGCCAGTCGACGTTTGGCCTTATCATTAATGTAGGGGATCGTAGAAATCGCCATAACGTGACGAAAGCAACCTATTTATCGACATTTCCAGCTGACCACGGGGTATATCACAAAGTACTTGCATTTCACGCCGCTTGTGTCACCCCGACTAAATGGGTTAGGTTAGGTTAGAACTGAGACCAACCACATGCGACCCGAGCGAGCGCAGCGAGTGGTGTCACGGCTAGCGAGCGCTACGTCCTAGTTGGTCGCAGTTACTTGGTTATTTGGTATTTTTTGGACCATGAAATAGGAATTATTCGAGTACGGATAGATGCACAAGAAAAACAAAGCGACATCAACGCCTCTACCGGTGGATAATCTAACTATTTCACGATATGATCACAAATGTTTCGCCACATCATGAAGTAGTCGTGCGTGTAACTGTTCATATCGTCAAACGGTGAGTATTCAATGATCTGGCCAAACCACAATATGATGTGACTAGCGGTCCATGTTCTATTTCATGACATGGTCGAACACTTCATGAAATGATCAATTTTAAGATCTGGCTACGACATATCTATTCTTGACCAGGTATATTAAAAAAAAAAACATTATTTATACAAAAAAAAAAAACCTTCAACAACCTACCACCAAACCTTCAATAAATAATTATTATTAATTCGTTCATATACTTTTCTTAGCGGTTTTCCGAACCGCTCCGAGATTTTCCCGCTCAGTACGCGCCGCGCCCGCACTCTCATTCCTTAGACCGAGTCCGAAACATCTTATTCGCGCCCTCATAAAAGTAACTGCTTTGGCTCGTTTTTATTTCTACCTCTGTACCTGTACGGCCACAGTATTTTAATAAACCGACCCCGCCAACAAGCCAAACTGGACTTAAGCCCACAATGGTAGAACACATTTTTGCTTAGCATTCACAAAAATCATGTCTTGCCCACTTATTTCTAGGACAAGACGATTCTGAAGGACACGGAGAATTTCAATTACTTTATTACGTTGTAATGTATTTTTATTTTGTGAAACATGAAGGAAATCAGTTCAGGTATGCAGTTAATAAATTACTTGTAATTGTAATTTTTCGTTTGATTACAATTACGTAGATACAATAAAAGTAATAAAGGCGTCTTGGAACTAGGTTGGTTAATATTTTGATTACTTATTTGTTACTAAGAAAAGAAAAGTTGGGAAAGATTACCTAGGTAGCTACCTCCTAGTTTATGAAGTTGATTTAATCGTCAAAGTCAAAAAAACCTGAATTTATAGAAAGTAAAGACAGAATAAATATTTATGACGAAAAGTTTGTTAAAACTCACCACTAGGTAGGTACTACTATATCGAAACGAAATAAAAGAAAGAAAGAAAATACATTTATTTAGCACAAATTTTGTGTTGTTCATCACAGAAGTCAAAAATAAAATGTTATTTTTGACTTGTGATTTAAACGACACAAACCGTACTTAGCATTTTTTTTTCATAATTATCTACCATTTATCGAATAAATGAAATCATTGTTCCAAGTCAAATTAGTGGAGAATCGTCTAAAATTGGAAAAGACACAAAGGAAGATCAAAAAATATGTGAATTTTTAGCATTAAACGGCAAAGGTCTTAATTACCTTAATAATTAAATCTTTATAAAATCTTTATCTTAATAATTAAGGAATTAATCATTAAGTACAAAATCTATTGGACTACACGACAAAAAATGTTAACCCTCTATAATCCTAAACAGGCAATTAGGAACCCAGTCTCTACACCCAGTGGGTATTTATTCTCTAAACCAACAAAAAAGATATCACCAAAAAAGCTTCCAATACATTTCCCGCGGACCAATCCAAAGAATTACTCTCAAAAATTATGATGGCGGCTCGTTAAGAAATCCGGATTAAAGAGTTGAGAGGGAAAAAGGTAAAATGTCGCCGTAAGTCCAAGCCGCAAAATTCCTAAACGCAGTCCTTGGAAATGGGATGATTACTTCATCAAAACACACTTTAAACGTGTTACGTAAATCTAGTACCACTCGCCCCCCACCTCCCCATAAAGGGTGTGCTGGAGTGAGGGGACAGGGGGAAAGTCACCCCAGGAAATGGGGGGTAAGACGATATGGGCGAACGTGAGCGCCGTCAAGAAAACCTTGATTGCTTTTTTAATTAGTTTTTTTTTTCATTCCCCCTTTTTCGCATCCCGGCGATCGTGCAAGAAATATGTATTCGCGTTTTTTATGTATGTGGATTTTATATATATTATTTATCAATTAGATATGTGTTGTGTTGTTTGTTTTCTCTTTTTCTCTATATATAATACCTACTTAGCTCTCATTTCGGCTCACATTGAACAACAAAAAATGTTTTAAGTAATTAACAGACACAAGTTTTCTAGTCGTGTTTAATTATATTCAAAGTAATAAACGAACGAAAGGGTTTGACAGCTTCTAAGTAAGGGTAACCCTAACCGCTGTCAAGAAAAAGAAAAACACCGAAAGTGCAAAATAGCGAGTCGCCCGCCCCATAATCAATTTAAAATTATTATCCGTTTTCCCCCATCAACAGTGTAAAATCAAGAGCGTAAAAACGTCGAGGAATGTCCATTAGTCGTTCATAATATCGTCGCCATAATGAGGGAGAGTGGGCTAAATCAGAACAGTGGCGCGACCATAAACGTTCCGGCACGTACTGCTCAACCGTTTCAGACACATTTAATACAGTTTTGTGCGTTCTATGCGAAAATATATTAATTTAAAATATTTTTAGAGCACTTTGGAGTATAATCTAGATTTCTAGGAATAGTCTTTTATATCTTTGTTGAACGTTTTGGTTTATTTATTTGTGTGTTAAATGTCAACACTAAGTTTCAAATAAAGAATGGTAAAATAGGTAATTTTGGTAATTGTAAAAGCCGAAGTTTGGAATAGTATATACTTCTAAAAAAAATATAAGTACCTAGAATGAGTTAGAGAAAATCTGTCAATATTGAGTTAGAGTTGACATCTTATATTTAGTTAAGTACCTACCTACCTATGGACTTTTTGAACTTTAAACCTTTATTTGCCCTACCATTACCTACCTACTTTAGATCAACAAGTCAAGATTTTTTTACCTTAAATATGTCTACAGATGTAACACGTACTACGTAGATAATATAATTCAGAGATTTACATATCGAGCTACGAAAAAACGTAATCTTTTCGGCGTAAGACGTGACCCAATAAAATTTCGTCCTCGTATTTAGCGGAAAAATAAATTAAGAATTCATTTTAGTCCTGTATGTTGCACACACACAGACGATTGTATACAAAACACACGCACACAACTAAAGAGTTTTAAGTCTCGAGGCGTCCCCACTAATTTATACGTTCTTTCGCTTTCATTATAATTATTATTCTTGGCAATTTATTTTCGCACACGAGGGGGCAGTGTCTCCCCGGGGGAGAGTGGGGTGGACTTCTTACAAATTCCCGTTTTTCGGTGGAACTTAACGCACCCTTTTCTTGGCCCTTTTTGTTTTTCATTACATTAACTTTTGAGATGGGGATAATGTGTTGTTAGTGTGTGAGTGTAATTTTTGCGCGTAATGAAAGGTTTTATTTTATCCTGTATCGTGTTTCCTACTCGTAACATGGTTGAAAATGTACGCACAAGAATGTATGAGTTGTAAACTTTGAACGTGAGCATTTTTTTCTAGCTTCAAGCACTTACTTCAAGAACTTTTAAAGTTAGCTGAAGTTTACAGCACGCTCGAACTACGAGAAAAAAAGTAACTTTCGTCGAAGTAAAAAACATGCATAACACCTCAACTACCCGACGACTCTCCCCAATTCCACTAGAAACTTTAAAGTACACAATTTACGTTCACATGCACGGAAAACGACGAAGAACTTCCACAAAACAAAAGCGATTACTACAGACTTCGACTACTCGAAAACAAAACGCAATTTTCTCTTAAGAAAATGAGGGAACTCTTTCTCCCCATTGAAAAATCATCAACACCCACCGCGTATGTACCCGCCGCCAACCACCCTCATCTGTGGGGGGGAAGATCTACGCCGCCGACTTGCGTACGCTTTAATTAAAAATAAAACATAAGAACGATGTAACTGGATGAGCCGAGGAGCGAAGGAAAAATGAAAGAGAAAGCCGTCCACCCCCCTCCTGGAATGAGTGAGGGGTGGGGACGGGAAACCGCGTGGAAGTCAGTCGCAGAGCGACCGCCGGGGGGAACGGACCTCCCTCCGCATGCTGCTGTGTCACAACGGAATGACATCACTTTTCTTGTCGCTAATGAAGAGAACGTCTTGGATGGTTGCCTTTTTACTCGCTAAAGGCTTTTATACAGACCATGCGTTTTTAGCCTCCACTAATTTATTTAATTAGCTTTTTGCTCTGTTACTTTACGGAGAGAAGTTTAAAAATAAATCTCTGGACTCTTTAGAGTAGGTACGAAAGCATTTTACATGTCTTGAGTAAAGGTTGAAATGTCTTCTGCAAGGATATCCTTGTGAGAGTCAATTTGAATAATTCACGTCTCATAAATAATATCGTGAGTTGCGACATACGTCTGCACGGCGGATTCATTCGTCTTGACAAAACAAAACGTCCAAGTCTTCAGTCTAGACATTTTAATTTTCCTATCTTTACGTTTCGCGGGATCGACAGATCAGACTCTTTCATTAGTCCTCCCTGCACATGTGGACGGAAATCTTTGATGTAGACGTCGTTAGTGACGCGACCGATAAGAGCATTACAGTTCAATGTGCATTCAATGTTGTGCCACATCATTATTTCGTTTGACATTTTGCTCTTCTAAATAGAAAATGTGCGGTTTTCTGTTCTTTGACGTGTTGGGTTTATTATTTTTTACCGTCTTTTCCAAAACCAGTGGACAAGGACAGGCATAGGCATCAGTCAGGTATTGTAGGTATTAATAATACTAAAGTAATTTAGTTACTGTTTTAGACATTTTATGATTTTATTTTTTTGATATTTGAGGATAAAAATCAATCTGCCTAGCCTTTTCCCAACTATTTTGGGGTTGGTTTCCAGTCTAACTGAATGCAGCTGAATACCAGTATTTTGAGCGACATGGAGCGACTGCCTATCTGACCTCCACAAACCAGTTACTGGGTAATACGATACCCTTTGATAAGACTGGTTATCAGACTTTCGGGCTTCTGCAACGACCCGTAACGACTGTCAAAGATCCACGAATGACAGCCGGGACCAATGGCTTAACGTGCTTTCCGAGGTACGGAGGAGTCTCGGTAAGTAAAGATGGTCACCCATCCATGTACCAACCCTGGCAAGCGTAGCTTAACCTGATGGATCGACCCTTGCTGCTGTTATTATGTAGCCACGAGCTCCTCATATAAATATAAATAATTAAATTAAATTAATTATGATTAGAATAGATATGAGTTTGAAGTGTTTTATCTAATTAGTGAAGTTATTAGCAAGTTAGGTATACCAAAATTTTAGTTGTAAAAGATATGCAACCACAGTAAGAATAAGATTGAGCTTTTACATAAATAAATAAATAAATAATAAATAAATATCCTTGGACATTTCACACAACGCCATCTAGTCCCAAGCTAAGCAACCTAATGCTTGTGTTATGGTAACGAGATGGCTGATAAACTACTTATATACATTTTTTTTTGTAAATACATACATATTATAGATAGAAAAACACCCAGACTCAGAACAAATATTGTAGGTCGTACAAATATTTGTTCCGTGCGGGAATCGAACCCGCGACATGCTGCGCAGCAGTCAATCGCTCAACCACTGCGCCAACCGTGTCGTCAAAATTGTCGAAATTGTGACGTTTTAGCTGTCAAACTTACTTCAGTCTAACTTAACTTAACTTACGAGTGGAGTTAGTGCGACCCAATTTAAAGACAATTGTTATCAATAATTAACTTTTATAATACGTAATGGATTATGATTAAGAATCTTAGTTATTTGCAAGAATACAAGCATACTATGTTCAAATATTCGACCAGGTAAGTATCTGAGAATTAAAGGTTGTTAGTAAAAATAAGAAGCAGTAGGTACCTCAGTAGGTACCTACTTAAAGTTATACCTTTTTAGATTGAAATCACATATAATTCCTATTCCAATATAATTTTTTTTTTAATTAAAACAAATGACAATTGAATGTATTACCAAGTCTCTCAAACAATATAAACATTCGCAAACAAACAAACAATAAGGAATTCAAAAACAAAACAGAATCAGCAAACATCTCAATAAAAACCAGATGTGTACCCTCTCCGCATACGCTCTCACACTTATTCAAAAGTAACTCGGTTGCGGGCACTCTCATTCAATTTTCTAACCCATTTAAGTCTCAGACGAACTGCTTGCACGAAAAAAAGTAAAAATAAATTCCACGACATTCCCAACCGTAGATTTTCCACGATATAATTTCATAAGCAGTCGGCGTATGTTCGTTTTGCCCCATTTTCCCCTTTTGAATTGATTAGGTCGGGTTCATATCGAGTTATGAATGGAGTTCAGATGTTTTAGTTTTTTTTTGTGCTTCTAAGGAATCGGTGCTTCGGTATTTATTGATGAATATTAGTTAAAAGCGGTGAAATTTTCTATTTTTGCGTATTATGGGATGTTTTGAATACGAGCTCATATTAATGTCCAAGGAGCTTGATTGAATGAGGAAATGTACTTACCTAGAAAACGATTTGTGTTTTTAATAATTTAGTCTTGTTATGGAAAAACATTGTTTTTCTTTATAAGTTTTGTGTACGACGGATGTTTTTGATAAATGATTTTTGAGAAATAATTTAGCCCTGTTTGACCTGTTTTGTGATCGGCTTAATTTTTATGTTAGTTAAAATTCTATTTAACGCTGTTGCCGAAATCTTACGACCTAAGAACATTTTAATATTCGCCGAGCACCGCATCATTTAAATATAACTATAACACTTAAAATATATTATTCATAAGATTGTATAAGAAAACCGCGAGGGTGCTGGCATTAAGCTTAGCTAGGCCTGCCTAATGATCCAATTCCTGTCATGTTCAGGAAAGGGTTTACCCCCTAAAAAACTTGAAACAAACGCCGCAAAAACCGAAGACGTTCTCTCTATCGCACCACCCTTAGGGGAGGTTGGGGCAAAACCACCCACAAGGAGGTACGTTGAATAATTATAAAAGAAATAAGATAGACATTGACTTCGCCACGTCAGCCCGTAGATGAATAATAATGGATTTTTGTTTACGTGTGTATCAACCTTTATGAGCCGTTATAAGCTTTTATAGACTGAAATATTGTTGCCTGAATAAACAGGTTATTAAAGTAGGCAACAGATTTAACGATTTTACAGCCTTTGATGTTAGCGTTGAGATAAAAATTGTATATTGAATTTAGATGTAGGTTGATGGGTTTTAATTTAAAAGTTGTTGTTTATGTGAATTGGTTATTACTTTTATAAAAATGTACCTACGAAACTTAATGATATTGGTTTTATAATAATAAACTTCGGTACCAATAAGGTTTCATTGTGTATTTTTTTCATACAACGTGTCGTTTTGCATCCTCGTCAAAAAGGGTGTGATACAGAACATCAAACCGAACAACTTTCTCCATGGGACCAACATCGTAATCGCGAAAAAAATTTCAACTGTCCCATAGAAAACTTCAATACCTACTCGACGCAAATGTATGGGACGGCTGATTATTTTTTCGCGATTACGATGTTGGTGCCATGGAGAAAGTTGTTCGGTTTGATCACCCTTAAATTTGACGAAGATGCAAAACTACACGTTGTATGTAAACTCATACAAATTCCTCGTATTTTGTTACGTGTAAAGAGTACATAAGTATGTTATGCCATACTAATATTTTTTTTGTACACAAGCATAGCTAGTAATTGGTTCTCGTCACCTGGGTCCTATTTAGTATGACTGACAATGCAACATGTTTGTCAAAAAATTACAAAATTGTCATATTTTCACGAAAGGACTGCGAATGTATGAAATAATTTTTCAAAATAGTCGACTTGTCGGATTGTCACCTGGCACCTGTAACCTGTCGCCGTCTCTTTAACTAAACAGGCACCTGGTTCTCAGAAATATTAGATACCCATATTTCTATAAAATCGTGCAAAAATAATTGTCATATCGATTTCTCCTTACAAAAATAAAAAAATTTCATCTCATTCAAGGTAAATTTCATCTCAAGAAAATCTAAAGGTGGATAGCATTGAAGCGAAAGCAATAAACAGTAGCGAGTGGGAACAGTCCAGTGCAGGAAAAGTAATCACGGTGCAACGTAACTTTGTTTGATAGCGACCGACTGGACTGTGGGCTAACGATGTGGGGAAACTGGAAAAAAATATGTTTTTTAGTGAAATAGACAAGGTCCCATCAAAAGAGATCCATGCCCATCTATTATTATTATATTATCTACCCATGAATATGAACAACTTTTACTATGGGACCAAACACGAAATCGTGAAAAAAAAATCAGCAACTCCCTACATTTTAAAGATTTCAGTTAGTCCCATAGTGAAAGTTGTTCATATTCATCGGTAAAACACCCTGTGAAAATTTGAGCATCTATTTTAATGGGACCGTATATTAATGGGTTCCTGGGTTTGATTCCCGGGTCGGGCAGTGTTATTGGGTTTTTTCCGTATGGAATTTCTCAGTAGCAGCTCGCAGTCTGGATTTCGGCCCGGTTGATGGCAATAGACACGCCACCTATTACACGGGACATAAACATATCTTACGAAATGTGGGTGTACTTTAGGTACACCTCTGCCTAACCCTTCGGGATGTTATGATGATATTTTATTGAATTCAATGCTTTTCAGAATAAAGTCTCAGTTTCTACAGTCAATTTAGCGCTCTTTATGGTCAACCATAAAGATCGCTATATCTCTAATCTCTAAGTGAATACTTAAAGATGATCTGGTTATGCTTTTTGAATGTTAGGTTATTTTTTTCTTAATCAATTAAATCTATCTATATAAATAAAAAGAGCAGTCCTGTCTGATTGATTGACTCATCAACGCCCAGCCCAAACCCTTAGACCTAGAAAGCTGAAATTTTGCACAGAGGTTACCTTTATAATGTAGACAAGGAATAAGGAAGGAATTCCCGGTAGTACGTTCCCGTGGGATATATGCCGACATTCACGCGGGCGAAGCCGCGGGCAAAAGCTAGTAAATGATATTCTCAAAAAACACTTTTATAACTTCTGTGTAACTAAGATGTGAGATTTAGTTAAGTTAAAATCCTAGGTATACATAATATGGTACGATTGGTACGAAACATCAAAATTATAAAATCCTTAAAATTTACATAATTTTCGTCAAGACATTTTTCCACAATAACCCACAGTGTAACCACGTTTGTCGTCGAGAAACTGCGGCCGGTGAAGCGCGTCTAGGGGAGGCAGGGGCAAAGCGGAACAGTGTAAATTGATTACGTGTAAAATTGTTAGCCGATGGGTGACTACGACTACTTATATGCACCTCGCTCCGAAGGCGTTTAACGCAATCTAATTTGCACACGTCTGAAGGTGAGCGAAGTTTTTACGTCGTGGAAATGAGGCGAAGCGAGTGTTAATGGAAGATAAAGACGCTTAGCTTGATCAAGCATGTTCGTTTTGAGATTTTATTAAGGTTTTTTTTATGAAAAAACAGGGAATCAGATAAATAAAATTATGGTGATCTGTTTTACACCCCGTTTCTGGAACGAAAATTATTGACGCATCAAAATGAAATACCATTCAAGTGATGCGATTGACTGTTGATAATTCGTTCAATCAATCACAGCAGTTACGCGTGCTTGACAATTTGTTAGAACTTTTTTGTGTTGATTTTCTTTCGATAAACTGGACGTAAGTGTTATATTTAGCAATTCATAATTTAAATAGCCCAAATAAACAGCTTATCCATAACAGAATGTAAATAAAACCAGAAAATGAAATAGATTTTTTACAAGCCGGAAATATATTCAAGCCAGCCGCATTTAGATTTATTTCATCGCGTCTACTTAGCCGAGGACATACAGAGTACTTAAGTCAACGAAACTCCGCAATCCGTTTTAAATTGAGACAAAGAAATAAAAAGAAACAAAGCTCGGCTCACATGCATAAAGTATAATTAAAGAGTAGAAATGAATATTTAAATATCTGTGGAGGGCTTAGGCGTGTTGTTCACGGCACGGTTTCGTTTCAATCGCGCCGTAGAATTTTAACCGTTTTAATTTGACATGGCAAACAACCGGACGAGACAATGGCTAAGTACAGCTCAGTTATTTATTTTCTGTGCCAAAATGTAGACGTGCACCATGAATCCTTATAAGTAAAAAATCATCATTGCTTCTTAGGTTTATAGAAAACTCAAAAACTAAAAAAAAGGAAAATAAGGTTTTGAATACATCTGATTTTATAAAATCAGATGTATTCAACATATATGTAAATAAATGCCGTTGTGTCGCCGTGTCTGTCAACAAATTTCCATAGTGACCCATACAACGCTAAGGACCATGCATCAAACACGGCAAATCAACCGTGGTTTTTCACGTCAAAAAAACGTGTGTGTACAAGCGGCCTTACTCGGATCGTCACAATGGCGTTTGGGGCGCCCAAATCTAAAAAGATACGTATTTTTGAAAGTCAAGTTCCGTCTAAATATACACTGAGCTATTTTAATTTGGGATATTCGAAATAAGAATGTTATTTTTTCCTTGTTAAGCAAGCTTAGTAAGAATTGTTTGTGGTTTTACGGTAACTTAATTTTGTTTTTTTTTTTAACTTTGTTTGTAATGCCCTAATTAAATATACAATGGCATATATAATACAAGTGTAATAAAATTATTGTACCCTGTTTTGTTTTAGTTCCGTGTTATTTTTTTTTATAGCTCAGCTAAAAATATTATTTATTTTGTTATTTATTTTGAGGAGACTCTTTACAATGTATGCTATTCCACAACTGCACCAATCACAGTCTGAATGATTTTGAAGGGTATTATTGCTAATCCATAGCATTATATGTTCGAAAAATTCGTCTGCTCAACAACCTAAATAACGTAATTAATGTTATTGAGTCATTATCAAAATGGCTGCTTTTGCTACTGTAAGTGTTTACGCAAATACCCCGATGGTTGGTTCTATGAACCTACACACTTAAATAAAACATCAGCAATTTAAAATGTGATGCTGTTATCAAAAATAAATTACTCCCAGTGTGCCTGCACCGACATCGCCGGCGGGACAAGTCAAAGATACAGATACACGTTGAGGGGCAGAAGAGTTTGCCAAAAATTATAATTTTAATTGCGGGCCCCTTTCCCCCTATCTCCCCCAGGAAACTGCAAGTTGAGCTATAAATATGAAACATACTGCGTTTTTTTTATGATTTAATTGCTTTTTGATATGTAAAGCGGTATTTTTTTTGGTTTCCGAAATAATACCTTGCTTTCAGTATTATTTTCTGCAATTAATTTAAGGTAAGCGAATTCAGAGTGGTGTCTGAGTGCGACAGGACAAGTCATAACAGTGCGATGTGTTATCTATAAAAATGCAGTAGTAGCTATATATAGGAAATTCGCGTAACAACATTATTCTTAACTCTATTTTTAAAATTCATGTAGTAAAAGTTTTATCTACCTAAAGTTCTATGTACGGTCAGCAACAGAAGTCGGTTAACACTGCTACTTTTTGATATCATCTAAATTAACACAAAATGATACGATAACCTGCTTTTTAGCATTTCATTTGTTAATAAGTTAGTTTTCTTTAAAAAAAAATCTGTTTGATTTTAATGAAGTATTTTTCTCAATAAATAAGATTTAGAAAACAAAAGTGTTAATCGACTTCTGTTGCTGACTGTAGGTACCTAATATTTGAGTAGAATTATTATTTTACAAAATCGAAAGTTACAAACATTTTTCATGTTCACGCTCCAATTAATTACCACATTTAGTTAATTTATTTTCACTAACCTGCCTCACGCCTCCCCCAAAAATTAAACTTTGGCTTAATCAGCTAGATTAGCTTAGACACTTACGGCCTATATCACGATGTCCGAATAGCCACTACTCACCGAATAAATTCAAAAATGGAACAGAATTTGTATGAAATTATCTGCCAAGTAAGTTAATAGGAACATAATATTCATAGTGTGAAACAGGTCCTTAGCATTCCATCAAAAATCAACGCACACTCGAAAAAATTCGAATTTTAAAATCAACCCTTAATGTTAGTAAATCTCTCATTTCCTCTGAAGCTTAAAAAATTAATGACTCCCAAAACACACACGCGTTAAAACAAAGGGGGTGGGTAGACAGCCGAAAACTCGCAAATAAAGCGGTCCGCTAACAATTTCCTTTTACTCATTATATCTGGAAATGCGTCTCGTATGCAAAATTGACGAGGGATTTTTGGTTACGATGTTAGCGAGTATATTAAGTTGGTTTGTTTAACGTATAAAGTGTGCAAGGGCTTCTTGAGCGATTTATTTGACAAATAATAAAAGAGTTTGACAATATTTTTAATCTGTATTTTAATAGGCCGTGGCCTAATTGAAATTGATTTAAATCAGTTTAGGTAATTAGGGCTAATGTCCTAGGCCATATATATTAGGTTCACAAGCTGGGATTTCTGGATCTTTAATTAAAATTGAAATAGCTACGTCAAACTTATAATTAATTTTTACCCAAAACAGGTACTTTTTAGGGTTCCGTACCAAAATAGTAAAAAAGGAACCCTTATGGTGTCACTCAGTCTGTCTGTCTGTCTGTCTGTCACAGCTGGATATGTCAAGAACTACTAATGCTATCAACTTAAAATTTGGAACAGTTTTAGGCAACGTCAGTCCAACTATTTTGCAAATAAGAAAGAAATAAAAATACATATGATTTTTTTGCAACGGGGGCTGAAAGGGGGTCTTAAAAATTCGAAGTGGGGTTACTAGGGCATGTAGGGTATCATATGAAAGAACGCTGTTTGCACATTCTTAAACATTTTTTTCCTTATTTTTAGGCCGCACAGTTTTTGAGTTTTGATGAAAAATGTTAAAAAAAATACCGTTCTCCCCCCCTTATCTCCGAAGTTTGCATAGAGAAAAATCTGAAATTATTCTGTGTGATAGAAGTTTATGTATAGATTACAGGAAAAATAAAACGATGTCTCTAAATAGTACAGTTTTTCAGAAATCATCAACAAAAATTACATGGTACGGAACCCTCGGTGCGCGAGTCCGACTCGCTCTTGACCGGTTTTTTTATTTTCAGTAATTAGCTGTTATTGTATCTGATAGGTATTTTACCGAGACTAACGAGATGATGACTAATAGAGAGACATGAAAGATAAAGTCTTGTTGCGCCGACCCCAAATAAATGGGATAACGGCAGGAGAATGATGATATGAGGTACTTTAGTCGAGAAACCACAGGGTTTTTGACAGGATAGTTGTGTGGCTATGTGTTAAGCTATAGTATTTTTATCTCACGAAGTGACTCGCGCTTTACTTGTGGTTACCCATTGCACAAACATGCTGTCAATGTATGTGTGTGTAAGTGCAGGAGTTCTGGTACCGTGCGAGACAATGGCGAAGTCGGAAGTGTGTGTGTGTGCTGACGCTACTCGTCTTCACACACAAACACTCTCACCCTCACACACACACACACACACACACATTCACAGGGTGTTTGGACACTTGGTAAACTCAAGTAAAGTGCGTGTCGCTTAGTGAGATAAAAAATACTGTAAGTACTTACCTACATCGATCGCAATGCTCGCATCCTCGCATGTCTAATCATACTAATATTATAAAGGCGACAGTTTGTGAGTGTGTGAGTGTTTGTATGTTTGTAACTTCTTCACGCTCAAACGGCTGGACCAATTTTGATAAAATTTTATATAGAGGTAACTGACACCCTGGATTTGTCCACATCGGCTATTTTTATTCCGCTCTATGCGGATGGAACTGCCGGGCGCAGCTAGTCCAAGATAAATCTCCAGACACTTCATTAAAATTCAAGAAGTCAAAGAAAATATTGTTATTGTTTTCTTAGGTACTTAAAAAAATACGAGGTAGAGTTAATCTAAAGCCAGGATTACTGCACAGTACGTACTCAAGTGAAGTTAAATAGGTTTGGTTTCAGCGGTCGCCATCTCCCGAGTAATGTGCTCCGAAGACGTTTTACGAGGGCGTACGATGTTTTATGTCGATAGATTTCATCGATGTTTTAATTTTTTTTATCGACATATTTGATAATGTGGTTGACATCACTATTGTTTTTGACGTTCGTACGTAAATCAGTGTCCGTTTTATTTTTTTCTGGCCTTATTAAAAAAATCTGCCTAGTTTTTTCCCAACTATGGTGGGGTCGGCTTCCAGTCTAACTGGATGCAGCTGAATACCAGTGTTTTACATGGAGCGACTGCCTATCTGACCTCCACAACACAGTTATTGGGTAACACGATACCGACTGGAAGACTGGAAGTCAGATTTTTGGGCTTCTGATTACCCAAAACGATTGTCAAAGATCTACGAATGACAGCCGGGACCCAACGACTTAACGTGCTTTCCGAGGCACGAGCCTAGGCGTATTATGGTCATATTATTTAAGATACTTAAAGTGTATGAATAGACAATTAGTAAGCTACTAAGATGATATATCTAAATCGATAGGTAATACTAGTTGTAGTGAGGTGCCAATAAATATCAATCATTTCGATAGTTGTTAACAATATTGTCGTGGATATGATTGATCGATACTGTCTATTGACAACAAATCATACTCCACTTGATTTGCTGTCAGATTTAATCAATATTAATATAATCGATCAAATGTTAATCGTTACTTGTCTGCACTATTGCTAGATTATCATCGTTCGTTTACTACAAATCACTTACATTTTATGCATTATTTATTTACTAGCTGCGCCCCGCGGTTTAACCCGCGTAGTCAGGAATTCAAAGTAGTCTATGGGTTAATGTAGGGTATATGCTATCTTCATACCAAATTCCATCCAAATCGGTTTAGCCATTTCAGTGTGAAGAAGTAACAAACATACAAACATACCCACACACATACTCACAAACTTTCGCCTATAAAATATTAGTGTGATTTACGGGTTTAAACCTAAGAAAAATCATCATCAGCCCTTACGCCAATTTATTTAGGATTGGCGCAACATGTCTTTTTCTTCCATACTCTTATATTATTTATTTATTATTATTCATTTATTCGAGTAACAAGGACTCATTAATACACACATAATTCGCCATATAAATACATAAAACACACACAATACATTAAACATTCCAATACAAAACAATAACTACACAAGACATAAGTACACATAGACATATTAGTTGTCATGTCGCTAATTTACCCCCTTTAAACTTAAGAAAAATAAAAATAAAAAAATAAAAAATCGAAATAACGTCAAACTTTATCGATGGCATCAACACACTAGAGGGAGAGTGGGGGTGGGAGGCTACTCATGCAAAAATCCCGTCTCAGGTAAAATGAAGTCGCGAGAACTAAGACAGGACGCGGTGAAATACGAATGTACGAGTAGCAAAACATAGATACTTATATTGTTTATTGTATATCATTTTGCTGTGTGGTACATTTTGGCCAAGTTCACCAGTCTTGACAACAGTCATAGCCAAGTCATAGGTCTCCAGTTCGAACCCAAGGCACGCATCTCTGACTTTTCGGATCCATGTGCGTATTGTATATTACGACGTGTGACGACACGGTTGGCGCAGTGGTTGAGCGATTGACTGCTGCGCAGCATGTCGCGGGTTCGATTCCCGCACGGAACAAATATTTGTACGACCTAGAAGTATTTGTTCCGAGTCTGGGTGTTTTTCTATCTATAATATGTATGTATTTACAAAAAAAAAAATATATATATAAGTAGTTTATCAGCCATCTCCTTACCATAACACAAGCATTAGGTTGCTTAGCTTGGGGCTAGATGGCGTTGTGTGAAATGTCCAAGGATATTTATTTATTTATTTATATTCTATCACTTGCTTAAAAAACGGAGAAGGATAACATCGTGAGGAAACCGCTATGCCTGAAAGATATCTCTCGACGACATGTGAAGGCAAGTCAGAGGCCGTGGGTGGTATAAAAACTCTGACACCAGGTTAGTCATTAACCACTGCCACATGAAATAGGTCTTTAGTCTGAGTAGGGCTAAACTAGGGGTTAGTTGCGAACCCCATAATAGGTTCACAACTACTGATGATGATATGTTTTCCATCGGATGATGTTTTTTTACGTTTATATATATGTGATATAAGCTTACATACCTTTATGTAAAGATTTTTCCTTATGCACATATGGGGTGCATTCGACACTTGAGGGGTTAATTACTAACCTGGTGTCAGAGTCTTGAATTTTCATAATGGTTGATGAAAATAAGTAATAGCTATGTACCAAACATTTTTTTTTTGTGGCTTGACAGGATCTACGAGTACAACGGCTCTTAGCTCTAAGCCTTTTTATTAACATCGTGTCTTACCATGTGGAACGCAAATAATGAAATTACAATCATAAAATCAAAATCTTATGTTACTTTTAGCTATATAGGTACAATGTGTCGTCTTGCATCCTCGTCAAATTTAAGGGTGTGGTATAGATAATCAAACCGAACAACTTTTTCCAAGGCACCAATATCAATCAATCTGCCTAGCCTTTTCCCAACTATGTTGGGGTCGGCTTCCAGTCTAACCGGATGCAGCTGAATACCAGTATTATACATGGAGCGACCGCCTATCTGACCTCCACAACCCAGTTAGGTACTGGGTAATACGATACCCCTTGGTAAGACTGGTTGTCAGACTTTCGGGCTTCTGACGACCCGTAACGACTGTCAAAGATCCACGAATAACAGCCGGGACCAACGGCTTAACGTGCTTTCCGAGGCACGGAGGAATCTCGGTATGTAAAGACGGTCACTCATCCACTGACCAACACCGGCAAGCGTAGCTTAACCTGACGGATCGACCCGTGCGGCTGTTATTACTTAGCTACGAGCTCCTCCATGGCACCAATATCGTAATCGCGAAAAAATAATCAACCGTCCCTTACATTTGCGTCGAATAAGTATTGAAGATTTCTATGGGACAGTCGAAAATTTTTCGCGATTACGATGTTGGTCCCATGGAAAAAGTTGTTCGGTTTGATGTTCTGTACCACACCCTGAAGTTTGACGAGGATGCAAAACAGCACGTTATATACATAATACCAATATAAAGATTTATGAATATGAAAATAAAATGCATAATAATCAAGTATGCACTTTATGTTCATTTTCTTAATCTCTTAATCAGATTAACCGACAAAACCCCCAAAGTGAAGTACCACCTAATTATATTTTTATTACCTGTCCAATCTGACCATTACAAAAACAAAAAACAAAAAAAACAGTCGGTCCTGCACTACTTGAGACGTCTCTCTTGTCTTTATGAAATACTTCAGAACAGCTTCCTTCGCTGAATTTTTTCTTTTTTTTTTCTGTTTCACAGTTAGTCAGCAGTTGTTCTGGTTTTTGTGTTTAGCAAAATGTGTGTTATGTTTTGTCCCATTTTCTGTTTTTGAGGTTACTAACTCTAATATTCTTTAGAAAAAACAATCTATAAAATGAAAAGAGATTGACTGACTCATCAACGTCTTAGACCTAGAAAGCTGAAATTTTGCACAGAGGTTCCCTTTATAATGTAGACAAGGAACAAGGAAGGATTTCCCGGTAGTACGTTCCCGTGGGATATTTATCGACATCCAAGCGGGCGAAGCCGCGCGGGAAGTGCAAGTTTTTCAGTAAGGAACTTTGATGTATTAAACGACGTAAATCTTCTATATATAAATAAAAATGAATCCCTTTTTCCCTTGGTCATCGCATCACGCGTGAACGAATGGAACAATTTCGCTAATTCTTTTTTTGTTGTGTTTATTATTATCAAGAGAAGGTTTTTACGTAGAGAAAAATTGGAAAAGTTGCCGTGAAAATTGGAAAATTCGGGAAAACTGAAAGTGGATTTTCTATGGGAATTTTGAATTATTGAAATTGGAACAGGACAACGTCTGTCAGGTCAGCTAGTAGGAATAAATATTGGCGTTCATCTATGTATCCATTAACAGTTTATGGGATGTTTTATTGAGGCTGTTTTTGATGGGAAATACTCGTACGTAAGAAAATGTTGTTTTTCCACAATAAAAATTAAACAATTAGGTACTAAGTATATTTCTATTTTACAAAATTCCTATGGAAAATGCACTTTCAGTTTACCCGAATTTTCTAATTTTCCCGGCAACTTTCTAATTTTTCTTTCCGATATGTTGACGCTACACTGGTGGCATTTTCTTAACAATGAAATAAACCAAGACTGAAGGCAATTGAGTGATATAACACAACGATAACACACTGAGTTCTGTAAACTACTATTGCTGGTATTTTTAAAAATGGCAGGTTTAGTGTATCCCTAATAATTACATGACGTTCTATAACTTGTATACTACTTTTTTACAAAACAACCACCACAACAAATTAATTTTTGTTCGGATAAGAAAAAAAATGTAAAATTTTTGAAGATCACCCTACGTCTTCTGTCTGACTCACTTTTTCATACAATTTTTCAAACATTTTCTTTTATTCAAACCTTGTCCTAACAATTACAACACAACAAAAAAAAATTAGCCAAAGAGTATGTTGTCTGCACTAATACGTTACCCAAAAGGTAAAGTGTAAAGTAATGTAGGTAACCCAAAAGTGTCATCATTGACAAGATGACACTGCATCAATCTCCGAAAGAATTGGAGACAGCAAATCCATTCAAATCTTTTAATAATAATATGTGCCCGACCCAGTTCTCGAAAATGGAAATATCACATTGTACTGGGACCGATCCATCATCACTGACAGGACTATTGTTGCCAATAAGCATGATATAGTGGTGGTGGATCGAACAGAGCGGCGCGCAATGGTTGTTGACATAACGGTCCCGCATGACGTGAACCTCGTGAAAGCCGAGAAAGATAAACAAATCAAGTATCTTGACTTGGCTCGCGAGGTTGTCGACATGTGGGATGTGGACTCAGCAATCATTGTGCCGATAGTCGTATCAGCCAATGGCTTAATTGCCAAGAGCCTCGACCAACACCTAAGGAGGCTCTCGTTGGGCAGCTGGATCAAGGGCTTGATTCAGAAAGCGGTGCTTCTGGACACGGTCCGCATTGTTAGGAGGTTCCTCTCTCTGGAGCCCTGACCGCCGGTAGCTTGGACCCTGTACCCGATACCGGTGGGCTACTATTTTTATATTTTTAAATGTTTTTATTATTCTTTTTATACTAATATTTAAAAATGTAACAAATGTGTGAAAAGTAAAATAAAAGAAATAATAATAATACCAACATATTATTTTCTGCAGGGCAAAGGCCTCTTCTCCTACAGAGAAGGCACGAGCATTGATCGCCACGCTTCCTCAAGACGGGTTGGCGATTTCAGACCATATTAACTCTACATATTCACTCTCTCGGTGCGGCTTAAAAGATGATGGTAGTGATCAAAATTTAAAAGAGTATGCTTAGATGGTTTGGTCATGTTGATAAGATGAATGAAAGGCGACTAACAAAAGGTCCAGTGTCATACCAATTTTTTTGTAACTTGAACTTTTATGAATCAATAAACTTTTTACTTTTTAGGGTTCCGTACCTCAACAGGAAAAAACGGAACCCTTATAGGATCACTTGTTTGTCCGTCTGTCTGTCTGTCAGTCTGTCAAGACCGTTTTTCTCAGGAACGCGTGGAGGTATCAAGTTGAAATTAATATCAAATACGTAGGTCTGTGGTCTCTTGAAGCACTAAAAAACTCAAGCTTCTAAGTCAATGCAATAAAAACATACGGCCATTTATGCGACATATTTTGATACTCGCAAGTAAATCAAAACCTGTAGGGTACTTTCCGTTGTTCTAGAATCATAAAATTTGGTAAGAAGCAATGTCATAAAACACAAATAAAGGAAAAAGTCCGAAAATTGTTAGTTTGTAATTCTATCACATAAAAAAAATGTTCAAGTCTGTCAGTCTGTCCAGACCCTTTTTCTCAAGGACGCGGGGAGATATCAAGATGAAATTAATGTTAAATACGTAAGTCTATTGTCCCTTCGAGTTCTAAAAAAATCAAGCGTCTAATGCGACGCAATAAAAAAATAAGGCCTTTTTGCGACACATTTTGATACTTGCAACTGTCCCAAGTAAATCAAAACCTATAGGGTACTTCCCGTTGACTTAGAATAATGAAATTTGGCAAGAAGCAAGGTCTGCCAGCACAATTAAAGTAAAAAGTCCGAAAATTGTGAATTTGTAATTTTTTGACATAATTTTTTTTTTTTTGGGATCCAATGAGTTTGTTTTTGGGATAAATTCTTTTCAACTACGGAACCCTTCATAGTGCGTGGTCCGACACGCACTTGTCCGGTTTTTTTTTTGTATTTACAACAAGGCAGATGTGAGTGGAATCGCCGGGAGGGGACGCCCTAGGAAGACATAGTGAACTTATTGGTGATATTCTTCAGAAAGGTCAGGTACGTAATACTCGCAACCGGCGTGCGTGTATGTCAAGATATATGAACGTTAACGAGGCAAAAGTAGTATGAGGATCGTAGCAGGTGACGTTTTGTAGTTTCTGTCTGCCCCCATGGGAAGAAGGCGTGAGTTTATGTATGATTAACTCTATATCTAAGTCCGCACAAAATTTCCATGAAAATTATACCTTCCTCACCTGGGTAGGTGAGGAAGGTATAATTTTCATAGTGTAAAAAAAAGTATTCCTTCCTCACCTACCCACGTTATAAACCTGTCAATTAATACCTAAAGTAACTTCCTCCATTCTTCCAAGAAAACATTTGTATAACAATATATGAAACAATCGTGAGCCGGCTCCATAAGCTGAGCTGTCGATATCAGTTAAACTGTAATGGACACCATGGCCACGCCTTGAGCGTCCTTGTTTATGGTATGGTCCTGTTTCGGAAGAACTTTATTAGGGAATTGAAATAAAAAAAGACTTACTTACAAAATATTTTGGGAAGGGGCTCAAAAGTGAAATTTACAAAAAAAAAATTCTACAAAAAATTTAGGTAACCGACATAAATGTAACAGAAAAACGAAAAATTAAAAAAAAACCTTTTAGTCTTACTAAGCTCCTAAATATTAATTTAATTTAGAGTCGGCGTCAAACAAACGAAAAGGCGCTAAGTGAAATGATGGCAGCTTGATTGATCTTTGTTGATGGTCTCACATGTATGAGTTAGTGATGGCAATTTATGCGATTTAGAATAAATTTCATTAGCATGCGAATTTTTCAGTCTTAGCACGCTAAATGCTATTGCTATGCTATTTGCTAATATGACGATAATTAATAATAGTCAAGTATGTGAATTTTGTTAGTATGTGAATTAAAGAGCGCGTTCGCGGGCTAGTGTCTTTGCGCGGGTTTTTAACAATTTAAAAAATCATCGCGCGCCACGCACGTGCCGCACAAAATCACAAATTATTATTAACAATACAATCATATGCATTCATTCAGTATACGATCCTAAGTACGAGCTAATCGAAGATAATAATTGCTTGACTTCATTATTCGCACCACCTGCTAAATTGCTAATAATTTCATTTGCGAACGAGGTCAGGATCACGTGAAACAAATATATTTAATAGTTACGACTTTTCGTGGGTGCGACAGAGAGCGCGCACTGCACGCGCTGTCGACCTATGAAGTACGAAGGGATGAATAATAATTCATTTCACATTTCACAGAAATTCGCAACTACATTTCATTTGCTAAATGCTAAATAAGCATTCGCATGCTAACAATGAATGCGAATGCTAATTAATCCATCACTAGTATGAGTGCCAAGTTTCAACATAATCGGTTCACAAGAGAAAATCCAGTAGCTGAAAAATCAATCAACCCCTGTTTATCTACACTGGGATGGATTTTATTTTTCAATTATAAATAGGACCGACTTTAAGGTTTACGTACCCAGTCCAATGAAAAAAGAATAGACTTTTCTGTAAAAAAAAAGTTATTCGTATACGCTAAATACCTATCTAGTTTTATTTCTGTTAATCATTAAAATATTTTAATGATAAAACAAATTAATAATTGTATGTTTTTCAAATTCCTATAAAACCAAATGATGGATAAATCATTTGGATTTTCGTATCTGTTATTTTACTATAATTATTGTCTATAATAACATTATTGTGTACTAAAACCAAAACATGATGCCTTGAAATTTTTTCGATAGAAATAAATTCTAAAGTAGCACTGTCTATTTTCTGTTTTATACGATTATACGCAAATAGTTCACTATTCTGCAGTAAAATTTGCTTTAAATCGGAGGTATTTAAATATTTTAAGAACTACTAAGCTATAAATTTATTTATGTATATCATTTTGTCATAAATCTACATTTAAACGAAGTGCGTTTAGTTCCGGTGCGCGTGAGAGTCGTCTATCTCTCTCGCGTCAAACTAGAGAGCCATAACGCTATTTCACTTACTGCCCATGCCATAAAGGACTGCTGCAGAAAAATATACTAATACAGTACTTTTTTGCCACCTTCCAAACATTCAAATCCAATCATAAAAATCATGCCAATCTTATGTAGGTACTTCCAGCAGTTTAGTTAATATTCCATCAGGATTTATGAGTTTTAAAATTAAAAAAAAAAATATACAGCAAATATACCGAAACAGGAACACACCAAAGTCGCGTGCCAACACCCACTCAGCCGACACATCAAAACAGAACTGATACGCAATATTATTTTTACACTGACAGCTGTGTAGGGATTTATTGAACGATCTTCTTTATAATAGCAGCAATGTAAACAAAACTACGCGAGGAAATTAATATTGGCATTCATCTATGTACCCATTATCAGTTTGTTGGATGTTGTTTGTATTTAGGATATTTTATTGAAGCTGTTTTTAGAGGTAAATGGGAGTAGCAAAATGTTGTTTTTCAATATTAATAAATAATTATTGTATTTATTTTATATCAGTTTTTTTTTTATTGTTTGTATTAATTATGAAAAAAAATGCGATCAACAGTCTTTAGAAAATGATAAACACTGAGGGTTAACTAAAGGTACTCACATAAGTATCAAAAATCTTTACTACCCATAATTTACTTCACCCTCAAAAAAAAAAGTATTAAAAAAGCTTTTCACCCAAAACCCACATCCCTAAAATTATTAAAAACACATTTTCTCTAAACAAAACGCAACAATTCATGTTTCGATTTTTTAAACAATGGAAAAACCAAACGCATTTATTTAAATTAAAAAAAGTGAAACACACGCTAGCAATACACTTAACAGTATTCACACGACGATGCCCAGAACACACTGTATATTCAGGGTTCCGTTGCAAACGAGCAGTAAATAAAACCATGGAAAATTCAGAGTGCAAAAAAAAAAAAATGCTGCGTTGTTTGTTGTGATTCAAGAAATGGGTGACTGTGTCATTCGTTGCTAGTACTTACATATTTATTTTGACGTAAGTATTTACTAAATCACTGCTGTGATTTTCTTTCTTATCTATGTATTGTACTTGTGAAAAACTGGTGCAAACGAAACTAAGTTTTATTAAATGCGGAAGAAGGTACTTACTGCTATAATTGTATCTTCCCAAGGAAACTTTGTTAGTCTGATTGCAGGCTTCAATAGTGTTTTTCTCCAATATCAGTCTAGAAAACATAAATACAAACGCTGCTATAAAACCACACCGTTAATCCAGTAGACTAATCGCAACAAGAAATAGAGGTCACATTTGCAACGAACACAGTTTAAAAACTAAAAGAAAATAAGCAGAACCACAAACCACCCACGACACATTTCAAACAAAAAAAGAACGCGTTCTTAAAAAAATTTGTTTCCGCGTGCCGTATAAAGCACCCCATTCACAACACAATAGATGTTTTGTGCCCGTTTTGTGCGGTCGTATCGCATGACCCGTCTGACGTGTGACAATGCCGTGTATGGGTGCACTTACTGAATTGTTTTTGTTTTCTATTCCACTTTTTTTATTCTTTTTATTTTACTCTTTTATTGTACGCGATATTTTCTTGTCGGAGAGCGCAATTTCAGTTCCTTGAGACATTCTTTATGCTTAACATTCACGTGAAATTGTGGCGAGGAAAAATGTGTAATGTATATCGTGGGGTGTAGTTTATTTAAAGAAAATCTTAAGAGACAGTCTGGAGAGGAAAGGAAATATAAATAAGGCTTAGAATCTCCTTGAAGATGAGTTCTAAGAAAAACTGAAAAATTCTTATCTTAGATATTTATCTCTGTTATTTTTTATTTACAATTAAGGTACTTATTTATATTATTGTAAATAGAATTAGTTAAGTACTTGTTTACACCAAAAATCCATACTAATATTATAAATTCGAAAGTAACTCTGTCTGTCTGTCTGTCTGTCTGTCTGTCTGTCTGTCTGTTACCTTTTCACGCCTAAACCACTGAACCGATTTCGATAAAATTTGGCAAGGCTTTATATAGCATCCTGGGGAAGGACACAGGCTACTTTTTTTTTCAAAAATAATCCTACAGGGGGTGATATAGGGGATGAAAGTTTGTAAGGGAAACCCAGTATTTCTTAAGTTAGGGATAACAAATTTATGTTATTGGTAGGAAATTAAGAAATATGCGGTTCAGCGTTTTTGCAAAATCAAAATAAGGGCGTAAAATAGCGGTTGATTTTAAAATTTACAAAACTGCACGAATTTCGACAAAATTTGGCAAGGCTTTATATAGCATCCTGGGAAAGGACAACATAATCCTGCAAGGGGAACATCCTATAAGGGATGAAAGTTTGTATGGGGAACCCAGCATTTCTTAAGTTAGGGATATGAAAATTCAAATTTATGCTTTTAGTAGGAAATAAAGAAATATATGGTACTTACAGCGTTTTTGAAAAATCGTCCCCTAAAGGGTACAATAGTGTTTGACAAATATTTGTGTACCTACCTCTTTTTAAGAGATTTAAGGGATTGGAAATGTAGTCATAGTTCGAATCTTGAGGTAACATTTAGTCTTTATTTCATTCGACGTTTTACGAGGAAATTATTTGAACGAGTGGACACTCGGACAAAAGTTATTTGTTCGAGCGTGACTGGCATAATAAATTTTAAGTAATTAACAAAGTCCCCCCGCCGCGTAAGTCTGTTTGTTTGAATGCGATAATGTCAAAAAGTACCGAACGGATTTTCATACGGTTTTCTCCAATGACCGGAGTGATTCAATGTAATCCATTATTTTTTGGTTTAAATTGGCTGAAATGTGACGAAGACTGTTGAAGGTGTCGGAAAAATCATGCCGACTGGTAGCTTTATGCCTACTATACACGGTAACGATCTAACGATATATCGTAGCGATTTGAGTTTGCACAGTTATATCGGACGGCCCTATGTTTTCCACATAAACGTTCCCATGGGATATTTTCCGACATCAACGCGGGCGAAGCCGCGGGCAAAAGCTAGTAGCTAAATAAACCTGGTCGACCGAGCTCTGTTTGGGTGAAAATAGAGAAAACGAATTTTCCCAGATACGAGACCTAGCTAGATCGATTTTTCGTCCCCGTAAACACCTATATTGCAACTTTCATAGAAAACGTTAGAGCCGTTTTTCAGAACGTGATTGCAAATAAATATATTGATATATACAACGTGTAGTTTTGCATTCTCGTCTTTCAGGGTGTGATACAGAACATCAAACCGAACAACTTTCTCAATAATCAGCCGTGCCATACATTTGCGTAATATAATTATTACTAAGCCTTAACACGTTAGCTGCGCTGCGGCACCAATTTTTGCAAACATTCCGTTCCTGCGGCACGAGGTGTTATCGGCCCGCACAGTGACCAGACGTTAGGGCGACACAAGGTCTATTAGACCCCACCTCCTTTAACAGACTAAAATCCATTTTCTGGCGCGAAATCAAAGATAAATGAAAAATTTTGGTCCTTATCGATATAGACAGTGAATTGATGAACCCTAATCTACCGTCGCCCCGGGATCTGATAGCTAGTTTAGGAATTATTGGCAAAACAAAATATGGGATCTTATACACCTCGTAACGCACTGAAATAGGGTAAATTTTCGCTAAGATTAGTGATGGGAAAAATAATATTGACGCAACGACGTTTATCTATTTTTGTGAGAAAATCTTAATGCAGTTCACAGAATAGAAAAAAAAGAAAACCAGAAGTAGAAAAGAAAATATCCTATGTATTCTGCCTCGGGCTTTAAAAATACACTTATTAGAACTTGAATTAACATAAAAAAACTCAGTAACAATATACTTTTTTTTTATAAAAAATCGCAATACATACAGTTTTGGTTCTGTTTCTGTATTTTTTAAAATTAACTTCTTCCGACAACGTTTAGACATGTTCGGCGATGTAAAAGGACGTGCTCTCCAATCGACGTGATGCACAACACTAGTCGCGGGAAGCTCGCGTTGGGTGCGGTACGAGGTCCGGGAGGATACGGGACGTTTTAGCCTCGTTCCGCACTGCATTAAAATTATATTAATTCAGTGCGGTACGAGGCCTAAGACATCCTGTACCAAGGTAGGTATACCACCGAGTCCGGGACCATTAGCGCGTCTCAAATAGACATTTATCTCTTTTCTATACTGGACCAAACCAAAGCTATGCCCTTCGCACGACAGAGATGTTCACGTTTTTCCTTGCCGCACCACAAGGAAGTTGCATGAGGGGTGATTTAGGCCTCGTTTCGCACTTAACGTGTTAAGAACCTATACTACCTCAAATCGCTTAGCATGATCCTCCGTTATGTCGGAAATACTGCAGCATTAATTTTGAAATAAATTTATATGATAAAGTTGAGATGTTTGACGAAAAAAGTATGCCATAAAATTTTCTCGATAAAAAAAAACAAAGTACCTCCAGACCGAACCACTGGTGATTAAAAATACTTCAAATTAGATCATGAAACTTTGCATACTAACTGATAAAGCAGATCTTATGTTTTTATTTATTTTTTTCAAATTACCATTATTTTCACCGTAAGTTTAAGTAATTGCTTTCAATTACTTAAACTATCGGCGCCCAGCACCGCACTCAGTCCGTGAGCAGAATATAGTGCGAGTGATATAAAAAGGTGAGGTTGTATGGGCTCTTAAATAATTCTAAAAATAACTGGGACTAATATGTGGTTATACTAGGTAGATACACCTCTGCTTATGCCTTCGGATTACAGGCGTTATTTTATGTGTGTGTCACTAATTGTAACCTTCAATCAATTTATCTAAAAAACCCAAGGTGAAAGAACCCAACAATAAAACAAGCGCCATTTTGGAAACTGTGTCGGAAATAAATCGGAAACGGAGCGATATGTAGGTGGCGTAGATTTTGGTGGAAAACGGTTACTGGGACGGCTGTGTTGGCGGGAATCGATAATTTTCATTGCCGATAGATTATGATTGATTTGGTAGTTAGTAGTACAGTTGCGTTTTTTTTCTTTTTAGAGTTTCGTATCTCAAAAGGAAAAGGAAAAACTGGAACCCATAAAGGATGACTTCGTTGTCCGTCTGTCTGTCCGTCTGTCAGCCTGTCAATACCCTTTTTCTCAGGAATGCGTGGAGGTATCAAGTTGAAATTAATATCAAATCCGTACATGGGCGTACCCAGCTTTTGGACCAGGGGGTGGGGGGGGGGGAAATCAAATTTTTTTCAAGCCGGGTCCACATGTTTTTTTTTTTGCCTCATCAGTCTGCTCAATGTCTTCGGCAAAATCTATGAGAGACTTATTTATAAGCGCCTCAAAGCTTATGCCGAGACAAAGGGCCTAATTCCAAACGAGCAGTTTGGTTTTCGAACCCAACGCTCTTGCGTACAACAGGTCCACCACATTAACGAACACATAAGTGTTGGTTTCCAACGTGGTTCGATGACGGGTCCTGAGGGCTTAGTGGGAGTTTTTTTACTTACTCGATCACGTTAACGTAAACGTCAGTTTGTACTGAAAATGAATAAGCGCCGCCTGGTGACTATTATGGGAAACACAATTATTCCCTACGAATTGACATACGTCAACGTTAACGTAAACGCGATCGAGTAAGTGTAAAAACTCGCACTAAGGCCTCTGTTTTCTGCGCTAAAGCGAAAGCGTTTGGCAAACTCTGGCACAACGGTTTATTATAATAAGCTTTACAAACTAAGTGTGCCAGACCTCTCGTGCTCATCTTACGAAACTTTTTGTCTTTCCGCACTTTTCGGTATCATATCGAAGGAGCGCTATCCTCTCCAACAACCCATTCACGCAGGTTTCCATTAGGGCTCTGTGCTTTCTCCACTCATTTCCACGTTATTTACCAGCGATATCCCGAAAAGTAAAAAGGCACAGTTGGCTCTGTTCGCAAACGATACGATTATATTAACATTAAAGTATCATTTACTATTCCGGCCAACGCCGATATCTCGCACTCTCCAAACTGCAGTCGATAAACTCGGCGCATGGTTTCGAAAGTGGAGAATCGAAGTCAATCCCGACAAAAGTCAAGCGGTTCTCTTTCTGAAACCGCGTCTCAACCGATCTCCTAGCTAGCTTGCCAAACATGGCGATTGATCGGTGGGGGCCACCGACCGATCACCATGTTTGGCAAGCCGATACCTTGGGAGAATCGAGCCAAATATCTAGGTGTGACCTTCTAAGCACATAAAGCAGTCTCGTTCTGAATGCACGTAGCAAATTGTCACTTAAGTACAAGTTGCGTCTATAAAGCGTGTATTCTCACAATTATAATATATAATATAGTATAATATAATATTCTTTATTGTTCTCTCATAATCACAAACACAGTACAAAGTCAAGATAACACTTAATAGAGACTGGTGTCTGTTGTAGGTAAAACCTGTATTACAGATCACCAGGCTTACCCTCCATCGGACAACTCACTAATGACCTATGAAAAAAATTATGACCTATAAATAGATGATATATAGATAAAAAAAAATCATCATTTAAAAAAAATACAGCCATTTATGCTACACTAGCTTTTGCCAGCGGCTTCGCCCGCGTGGATGTCGCAAAATATCCTACGGGAACTCCCGGAAATTTCTTCCTTATTCCTTGTCTACATAATAAAGGGAACCTCGTCCAAAATTTCAGCTGTCTAGGTCCAAGGGTTTGGGCTGGGCGTTGATGAGTAAGTCAGTCAGTCAGTCAGGACTTCTCTTTTTAGGGTTCCGTACCTCAAAAGGAAAAAAAACGGAAACCTTATAGGATCACTTTGTAGTCCGTCAGTCTGTCAAGACCCTTTTTCTCAGGAAAGCGTGAAGGTATCAATTTAAAATTAATACCAAATAAGTAAGTCTATGGTCACTTGGAGTCCTAAAAAACTCAACCTTCTAAGTCAACGCAATAAAAAGATACAGTCAATTATGCGATATATTTTGATACTCGCAAGTAAATAAAAACCTATAGGGTACTTCCCGTTGTCCTAGAATCATGAAATTTGGCAAGAAGCAAGGTCTCACAGAACAAATAAAGGAAAAAGTCTGTAAATCAAAACCTATAGGGTACTTCCCGTTATCCTAGAATCATGAAATTTGGCAAGAAGCAAGGTCTCACAGCACAAATAAAGGAGAAAGTCTGAAAATTGTTAATTTGTCATTCTATCACATAAAAAAATGGTCTCTTGGAGATCTAAAAAATCAAGCTTCTATGTAAATGCAATAAAAAATACGGCCATTTAAGCGACATAGTTTGATACTCGCAAGTAAATCAAAACCTATGGGGTACTTCCCGTTGACCTAGAATAATTAAATTTGGCAAGCAGCAAGGTCTCACAGCATAAGTAAAGGAAAAAATCCGAAAATTGGTTATTTGTAATTTGATCACATAAAAAAAATATATTTTTGGGTTTTTAATGTTAAGTTTGCTTTTGGGATAAATTCTTTTCAACTTCGGAACCCTTCATTGTGCGTGATTCGACACGCACTTGGCCCGTTTTTTTATTTATATACCTAGATAGATAGATAATTATTTGGATACTCGCAAATAAAAGTTAAAGGGGAAAATTTACAAGTCCGTGATACGGCCTGTCGTACTTTATGGATCGGAATGCTGGGCAGTGAAGAAGACCGATGAAAAAAGATTGCATGCAGCGGAGATGAGAATGTTGAGATGGATTTGTGGAGTGACGAGAATGGATAAAAAAAGAAATGAGTCTAAAAGAGGAGTGTAAAAGTGGCGCCAGTGGCAGAAAAGTTGGAAAGAAATCGTTTGGCTTGGTATGGGCATGTGATGAGAAGAGACGAAACGCATGTGACTAAAAGGGTGATAAATATACATGGTGATGGATGGAGAGGCAGAGGAAGGCCAAAGTAAAGATGGATGGATTGTGTGAGGAATGATATGAAAGAAAAGGGAGTGAATGATAGCGTGACGGTTGACAGGGGAGAATGGAAGAAGAAAACGTATTGCGCCGACCCCAAGTAACATGGGATAGTGGCAGAAAGATGACTCGCAAATAAATCAAAGTATAAGTAGTACTTCCCGTTGACCTAGAACCATGAAATTTGGTAAGAAGTAAAGTTTCACAGCACAAGTAAAACAAAAAAGTCCGAAAATTGTTAATTTGTAGTTTCATCTCAGTTTTTTTTTGCAATTACGAACTTAAATTTGCAGTTGGAGAATTGACCGTGACGGAAATCAACGATTGGAAAACATGTTTTTCAACCACAATTTTTTTTTTTTTTTGTTACCATTTATTATCAGACAACTTCGGCTTTATTACAAAACGAGGTTTTTCTTCCGTCATGGTTTAAACCATCGAACCAGTTTTTGTAACAAGAACCTAGCTGTGATAGAAATACAGTTCTTTATACGAAACTGACAATTTAGTCCGGTAGGTACTAAGTTGTCAGTTTTGTAAAACTGTTTGTTGTAAGTTGTCAGTTTTGTAAAACTGTTTTTTGTAAAATTGTCAGTTTTATAAAATTGACAACTGAATGTGTCGGAATAAAGTTCAAAATTCAAAAAAGGGTCCATGGTTTAAACCTGGGTTTGAAGATGAACCTTGTTTTGTAATAAGACGGCTTAAGTCTAATGCTAAGTTTGTTTTTGGAATAAATTCATGTCAACTACGGAACCTCCACTGTGCGAGGACCAAAACGCATTTGGCCGGTTTATTTTGCTATGCATACTTGCTTTTCCAATTCACTGTAGACATTGGTAGAATGTTCGACGTGGCTAAGTAGTAAGAGCCGGACATGTCTATTGATCAGGTTAAATTACGCTTACCTCGGTCGATCTGTGGATGGGTGACTATCTTTATATGCCGAGACTCCTCCGTGCCTCGGAAAGCACGTTAAGCCATTGGTACCGGCTGTCATTCGTGGATCTTTGACAGTCGTTACGGGTCGTCAGAAGCCCAAAAGTCTGACAACCAGTCTTACCAATGAGTATTGTGTTAACCAGTAACTAGTTTGTGGATGTCAGATAGGCAGTTGCTCCATTTAAATATTCAGCTGCATCCGGTTAGACTGGAAGCTGATCCCAACATAGTTGCGATAATAATAGGCAAATTGTGTAACTTTCTTCAATTTATTTCCCTGATTTTACAATACTAATAAAATTTTCTCTGATTGATTTACAAAAACAACAACCATTCATAATATAACTTTTAACATGAGATATGACAATAGATTAAATTAAACTGGCTTTCAACAACCGGCGGTTATTGGTACAACTCCGAACTTTTCTTACCCCGTAACTTAGGGGTGTTACAGACGTAGGGGTAGTTAAGTGATCGACAGCCACGCCGAGTAAAGGCTCTTACAGACAGATGCGATATCGCGTCGCGACGCGATATTTTTCTACGGATATAATATCGAAATATCGCGTCGCGACCGCGATATCGCCTCTGTCTGTAAGAGCCTTAATGGGGTTCATGGGAAAAGTTATGAGGTTATAAAATGATATGGCTTATTATTACACGTCGTACATAAAACTTGAGAGGGATTATTTTAAAGTTTGGGCAAGTTATGATTCGAGAGGGTCTATTTTAAGGCATTGAGAAAAAAAAGAAGGAGATACGGAACATTTTGTTTCCTATGCACACATTTTAGTTAGCTGAGGTAGAATTTTTTGTGTTAAAAAAATCAACACTAAACCTCCTCTATACAACGTGTAATGCTAAATGCGCAAAACCTCTTAAGGGGTCATTGTACTCATCATTATGAACAACTTTTACTATGGGGCCAAACCTGAAATCGCGAAAAAAAAATCAGCTGTTCAGTACATTTTGACGAAATTTACGAACATAAATGTACTGAACAGCTGATTTTTTTTTCGCGATTTCAGGTTTGGCCCCATAGTAAAAGTTGTTCATAATGATGAGTACAATGACCCCTTAAGAGGTTTTGCGCATTTAGCATTACACGTTGTATACTAGAAAGGTTTAAGTATAAAATAAAGGTAAAGTATAAAGTTAATCTTGATAATTATGTATTTGCTCTTTTTAGGGTTCCGTACCAAAATGGTAAAAAAGGAACCCTCCTCCCCCTGGGTTATGGTGTGACTCAGTCTGTCTGTCTGTCTGTCTGTCTGTCTGTCACAGCTGGATATCTCAAGAACTACTAATGCTATCAACTTGAAATTTGGAACAGTTTTAGATGACATTTACCCAACTATTTTGCAAATAAGAAAGAAATTATATTTTTTTTTTTTGCAACAGGTACTGAAAGGGGGTCTTAAAAATTCAAAGTGGGGCTACTAGGGCATGTGGGGTATCATATGAAAGAACGCTGTTTGCACATTGTCAAACATTTTTATTATTTTTTTTAGGCCGCTTAGTTTTCGACTTTTGATGAAAAATGTAAAAAAAATACCGTTTCCCCCCCCCCCCCCTTATCTCCGAAGTTTGCAAAGCGGAAAATCTGAAATTATTCTGTGTCTGTGAATTAGTCTATGTAAAGATTACAGCAAAAAAAAACGATGTCTCTAAATACCATACTTTTTCATAAATCGAAACGGAACCCCGGTGCGCGAGTCCGACTCGCTCTTGACCGGTTTTTATTTTAAAACCCCTGTTTAAAAATAAAATGCAACTAAAAACCAATCTAAATACAACAATAATGATTACTAAATCTATTGAACCATTAATTCATACAGTAGTTAATTTGTTTAATAATTATGTTTTTGTGTAAAAAGTCACATCAAGATTGTTTAACTTTATTTTACTACCTAAACTTTTTTAGTATAGGTTAGAAGTTATAGCAGTTATCGCCAAAAAACGGCCGTTTTGTTGTGGTTTAGTGTTGATTTTTTTAACACAAAAAATTCTACCTCATCTGAGTAAAAATGCACCCATGCATAGGAAATTTTGAAATGTTCCATATCTCCTGACTTATTAATTTTTACTTGTGGCGCTGAAATTATATTGATAACATTCTTTATTGGCTTTATTATATTTTTATCTTGCTTTGCAAAAAGATTCTCCCGTATAATTTGAGTTTATCTGCGATATGTAAAGCAGGCAAGTCTATCTGCCTACCCTTAGCCCAACTATGTTGGGGAGTCTAACCGGATGTAGCTAAATACCACTATTTTACGTGGTGTGATTGCCTCCATAACCCAGTTACTGGGTAACACGATACCCCTTGGTAAGACTGGTTGTCAGACTTTTAGGCTTCTGACTTGTAACGACTGTCAAAGATCTACGTAAAGTACGCAGGTATCGTTTTATATTTATTTTTCACGTATTTATGTAACCTAGCCATGTTAGAATTATTTAATAATAAAAAACCAATTTCGGACATGTCCTTAAAATTACAATACAAATAAATACAAAACATTAAATTTTAGCCATATTGCAATACATTATTAAAATAATAATTGTAAAACGACTCTATTGCTACATTTCTAAACCATCACTACTTCTCATCAAAACACCATTGACCACTCCGAACAAATACGTCAATGGAACTGCAAATCAATGTGAAGTTGATCAGATTGTAATTACATCGTACAGTAGGACACACATTCCTAATGAACACAGAATCTGTCACACGAACTATGTGAAAGACATTCACTCCGTTTGTGGTTGTTTGATGGTACTCGCGTTAATGTTGCCGCATTAGGCTTCATCTACATGATACTGGAGCCGCACCACATGTGCGTTGCTTTACTATTTAACTCGGTATTAATGCGGTGTACACGCACGCGGCTCCGGTGCAGCTCCAGTGTGGCGGCAGTGCGGCGCAAGCGCGATATTCATTCGTATACACAAACATGCGGTTTGGCGCCGGTGCGGCTCCGGCGTCGTGTACAATAAGCCTTAGAGCTATTTTATTGTGAACGTGATGTTAAAAGAGTTAAAAAACCACTAACCTCATGAGGATTGTTAAAAAGATTTCAAAAGTGTCCTTTTAAAAATGGATAGCTAAGTATTTACTTACTGTCTCATTTTCTATCCGTCCCCGCTAACTCCAGTGAAAGACAATGTCTTTAAATAATTATTGTGTTCTAATCTGTTTACCATGCATATTTTTATACCTATCGTGTTTTTATGCAAATGAATAGATGTAAATACTATTTAAAAAAGTACCAGAATACTTACCATGCCTGAAATCCTGGATGACTCACTTACAGATATTTTTTTTATCAAAAGTTGTTACGGCAATTTTTTTTATTAGCTAGCTACTGCCAGCAAACTGTCTACAACTCTACAATAAATTAATAACACTATAATGGTTTTAATGCGACGTCATCAACGCGTGTAACCCCCAACCACGGAGGTGTTAATTGGAGCGCCGCGATTAATGAACGTGTTGGTGTCACGATGTGTGAAGAGCTTTTGAATTACGAACAGACATTTTGAAATTCGATTCTTTTCAATTTGTTTCTTTTTTTTTTCGTTGCCGTGGAGGTTTATAACTGGTTATTGATGTATGTTTATTTAATTAATTAATGAGTCAAAGTGTCCTTAAGCCAAAAAAACTACAAATTCGAACAGTATAGATTAAACATTCTTAGCATAATCCGTTGCTTCAAAACATGAAAATATAACATGAATCTCTAAATAACATTTTATAAATAAAGGTTATTTACCTGTAGTTATTTAATTAACAGTTATATTCAGCATACTTGTAGCAAAAAATCAAATATAAATTATAGGTACTTACACCGAATTTATTAGGTCCGACTGATTGGTTCATTCACAGAACATCAAAACGATTATTTTTCTCCGAATTAATTCGATCGATACTCGAAATATTGACCTCTAAAGTGTGACTGGCCAGCTATAGGTCAAAGGCGTGGCTGTAAGAGAGTTTACACATTGAATGGTTGTTAAGTAGCAGGGGTTCCAGTTTTGAATAAACATGACACGCAACTTTTGCAAAAAGAAAATAAGTTAAAAAAGTAAATACTTACCTATCTTTCTAAAAGTAGACTGCGCGATAAATTCAATTTTTATTTTTGGCTTTTTAGGCTTTTATCATTTTTTTAATGCAGAAATGTGCATAAAAAGTCAACTTGCTGCAATATTGATTTTTGAAAAGCCAACTTCTGACCAGAAATACCTATAAGCTATTATGTTTAGGGTGAAATAGATTTATTCGCTACTAAAATAACACACAATATTACAATGTCACCTCAGACA
Source organism: Cosmia trapezina (assembly GCA_905163495.3). Classification (NCBI taxonomy): domain Eukaryota; kingdom Metazoa; phylum Arthropoda; class Insecta; order Lepidoptera; family Noctuidae; genus Cosmia; species Cosmia trapezina. The sequence goes on along the minus strand of LR991038.1, from coordinate 19,599,983 downwards.
AACACACTAACAAAGAAAACAGTGCGTCACCCACTTGACGGTCTCATCCAATGTGTGATCCCCCTAACAGATTCAAACTGCGTTCGTAATTTGAAACGTGTTCGACAATTGAAACAGCGGGTATCGATGCACCAGCAGCACCATCTGTAAGGCCATCAGTTTAACCTACATTCTGAATTTAAATTAGATATTGTACGTACTTATTGAGAAAATTGAATATGGATCACTTATTCTTTTGCATAAATAAAAATAAAAATTTGGGACTTGACTTCAATGCTACATAGACTACTACTTATTTTTTTTGATTACTATGAAGGCATTGAAGGTGTCAAAGAGAAGTAAGGTCCTACTCCATTAAGCTTTTCACCTCGTGTTGATCAAGTCATAGCTATGCTAGCTTGCGTGAGTAAAATTACATGACGGGAGAGCGCGGTGACCGATGAAGTGGAAAAATGTGGATTGCATTCTCGAATTGACGTGGACAGCTTACAGAATAGTACTGGAAAATACCTGTATCGTGACAAATACTTAGACTAACATGGTTTTTATTGTAAACTATCAACATTTTAATAATAATTGTAAGTATTGTACCTAAGTAATCTATCCACAATGTATCCAGACGAAATCACTGGCAACAGCTTCATTCATACTATAAAAATAACAGTGACATTTTCTATGGTCGGACTGCAGTAAATTGACACTTCTTATCTGTCATTTCGTTAAAAAATGTTCCCATTTGACAGCGAAATTACAGTAAATGACATTAGAAGTGTCAGTTTACTGCAGCTAAATAGAAGTCCGACCATAGGTATTTTCATCAAACTCTAGCGACAAGCCCCTGCTTCGCACGATTTTTACGACTTGAAAAAGCATCGGGAGTTTAATATTAATGTTTATTATTTTGTTTAATGCACATGGACCATCCGAAATATGTTCTAAATGATTGTAAAACGCATCAAAGTCCGTTGCGTAGTTTAGAAGAGCAACGTGGTCACACAGACAAACACTAAAAGCGACTTTAATTTATAATAATTACTAGCGGACCCGACATACTGAACCGTTGTCTTGTTTGAACGATCCTAGAACCTGACTTCAGCGCCGCCTATCAGGTCCAATTGTGTTTTCAAACCATCCAGGAACCCAAAAATTCAAATATACACACAAAATTTCATCTAAATCGGTCCAGCCGTTGTTATACCACGTTTTATACGTTTTTTTTTAAAGTATCCTATGTCCGTCTCCAGGTTCTATAATAAGCTACCTCCCCACCAATTTTCAGCCAATCGGTTCAGCCGTTCTTGAAATAAATAATGGAACTAAGACGACTTTCTTTTATTATATAAGTAGATTAGCTGTTTGGATTTTCCGGTGAATTTTCGAAAAAAAATATTTCATACAAACCTTGTCCTGACAATTATGAACACAACAAAAAAAAAACAGGTCAAGAGCGAGTCGGACCACGCACAATGAAGGGCTCCGTAGTTGAAAAGAATTTATCTCAAAAACAAACTGAACATTGGATCCCAAAAATATTTTTTTTATGTCAAAAAATTACAAATTCACAATTTTCGGACTTTTTCCTGTACTTGTGCTGAGAGACCTTGCTTCTTGCCAAATTTAATTATTCTAGGTCAACGGGAAGCACCATAGGTTTTGAAAGTTGCGAGTATCAAAATGTGTCGCAAAATGCCCGTATTTTTTAATTGCGTTGACTTAGACACTTGATTTTTTTAAAACTCTTTAAGGTACAATAGACTTACGTATTTAATATTAATTTCAACTTGTTATCTCCAAGCGTTCTTGAGAAAAAGGGTTTTGACAGACTGACAGACTTAAACATTTTTTTATATGATAGAATTACAAATTAACAATTTTCGGACTTTTTCCTTTATTTGTTGTATGACCTTGCTTCTTACCAAGTTTCATGATTCTAGAACAACGGGAAGTACCCTATAGGTTTTGATTTACTTGCTAGTATGCAAAATATGTCGCATAAATGGCCGTATGTTTTTGTTGCGTTGACTTAGAAGCTTGAGTTTTTTAGGACTTTAAAAGACCATAGACCTACGTATTTGATATTAATTTCAATTTGATACCTCCACGTGTTCCTGAGAAAAACGGTCTTGACAGACTGACAGACAGACAGACAGACAGACGGACAAACAAGTGATCCTATAAGGGTTCCGTTTTTTTCTTTTGAGGTACGGAACCCTAAAAACAGCTGAATCCGTCGAACCGTTTCAAGTGATGCACTTATAAAGGTATACATTCAGCAATTGATTTTACAATATAGAAGAACAAAGAAATGTAAGTCGTAACAATCACTTATTGAATAAATAAGAGACACATTGCAGTAGACCATTCATTAAAAAAAAACACAGCTTTTTATTTGCACAGTCATTCCTAACGTGTAATTTCAAAAATAGAATATTAATACGCTAATGCTCATGCAATACCGGTCATTAACAAAAGGCAGTAGTCACCAATTTATGTAGATATACCTCATAACGATGGCACCGCATTGAAAGGGTTAGTTCTGTTAATGGCCGGTAAGTGGAGTCTTCATTTCACATGTCTGCGAAGGGTTAATAAGGCTGCGCATTCATTGTGTTAGTAATTTTATATTTTTATTTTTTTGGGTTAAAATGTTTGGTTTTTTTGGTTTACTTTGAAATATTAAAGTATTGATCACATACTGGAGAACTATTTTATGAGAGACGGTAAGATAAATAAATATTAGTTCTATACATAATTATAAAAATAACTTTGTGATGCAAACAAAATAATATACCTAGGTACATAATGTTATTAATTAATTTTGCAGTTACAACACATACCAAAACACTATATTCAAGAAGTCAGAATGGGCATGACTCAATGCAATTTATAATCGTTTTCTGGATGGGCTTATGAAATTTCTAAATTCAAACAATAAACATAATTATATATTTAATATACATAAATTTGATTCATGTTGTGGCGGCATCTACATCGCCACATACGAACTACGCATCACAATGACATGACGTCACGCAATCCTGCATCGCGCAATTAGAGTTTACCGCGCGACTAGCATATATGCAACGTCCCGACATCAACCGTCGGGCAGTAGCCCACCAGACACTGTTTATGACAAATATTCATATCATAGAATATATTTAAAAAGTAAAAAAAGCATATTTTGTGTCGATGGTACTTGATCCGGTTTCCGAGAGAACAAAAACGATACGTGTACCTCTGATCAGCTCTCTTGTAATAGTTCATATAAATAAACGTTTGTTATTATAAAAAGCAGCGTTATTTTTATGTTTCCTCATCACCGGCACCAGCGCAACTTATAGAACGGTGTGGAACAGACACAACACCCGTCTGGTCGGAGGATCCTCCCTTTTCTATGGAGGATAAGTGAACTTTACACCCTGTTCCTCATGCCTCTATAATGTAAATTTTATTATACACATAAAATTACTAAAACTAGTCTAGAAAAACGCATTTCACTAAAGGAGCCTCCAACAGCAACAAAGCCTCCATCCATTTCATCCTGATCGCTTTGCTACCAAAATTTCTGACTAGCTGCTTTATTCACTATGGCATGATCAACTCGCGTATCACTCGTACCGATACGAGTTAACGCCCAGCAAAATATTACATCAAATAATAACAAATCAATGCTACCTTATTACCATCGGATTGTATTCCACGCGGTCACACCCTTGCATTTCAAATTAACATTCGAAATTCAAACGTCTGCGGTAACAACCCTCCGGTCACGTGATCCGACGGTCGTACGTTACATTACACGGGACGCGACGGGATTTGGACTAAGGGGGTGATACGCAGTGTGTGACCTGAAGGTGTCCATTCTGTAGAAATTTTGTCGTGAATACTCAGGTTTCGCTAGGCCAGTCTAGGCCCATACATTATGCGAAATGTAGACCAAATTGTACGAGTATGTTGGTTCGAATCACACTAATATTATAAAGGCGAAAGGTTCTGAGTGTATGTTTGTTACTTCTTCACGCTCAAACGGCTGGATCGATTTAGATGAAATTTGGTATATAGATAGCTTATACTCTGGATTAACACACAAGCTACTTTTTAGGCTAATATAATTACGTATTACTAGCTTTTGCCCGCGGCTTCGACCGCATGGAGGTCGGAATTATCCCACCGGGATAAAAAGTATCCTATGTCCTAATCCAGGTCATGGTATGCCCATGCCCCAAATTTTTTCGATTTATTCACTTACTAGCTGCGCCTAAAAAGTAGCCTATGTGTTAATCCAGGGTATAAGCTGTCTATATACCAAATTTCATCCAAATCGGTCTAGCCGTTTCAGCGTGAAGCATAACAAACATACACACACACACACACACACACCCTCACTCACAAACTTTCACGTTTATAATATTAGTGTGAAGTGTGATTTTCATGCTGATTAGGATGACTGTCAGATTCGGCCATTTATTTTGACGACATCAACAACTAGACTTCCTAAATGTACTCGCCTTGTTTCTCCGATGGAGGAGGCTAAGTACTGTGAGGGCTCGAACCTCACAGCGGGAGGATAACTACTTTATAATAAAAAGACAGTAGTGCACAGAAGAAATGGGGCTGAAGCCCGCTATATTAAAACAGAAATAAAATTATAATTCACTCCCTAGGTCCTACGCGGAGCCCTAGCTATCCGCTATCTGTCAAATCTTATAAAAAAGCCACCATCACTTTTTTATAAGAGTATTCGATGTTTGAATGATCGGAATGTCAGCCAGTTATCCATACTATGGCTTGTCCACAGCAAAACCTCTACAGTACTGTGAAGACCCGGTACTCTCAGGTCCTCACAGAGGGTTTCGTAACTAACTACTAAATGATAGAGAGGCACTCAGAAGAAAAGGGGCTGAAGCCCGCTATGTTAAATTAGAATCAAATTATAATACACTCCCTAGGTCCTACGCGGATCCCTAGCTACCAGCTAACTGGCAATCCTTATAAAAAGCGACCATCTCTTTTTTATAAGAATATTCGATGTTTGAATGATCGGAATGTCAGCCAGTTATCCAAACTATGGCTTGTACATAACAAAACCTCTACAATACCTACTCCAAATACTTTTTCAATTATTATGTTGTACTTTGCAACTTAACCCTATGAGCTTCATTCTAAATAATCCTTTCCCTATTTGCATATAATATGCACTGCGACTAACTCCGAGCCCTTTTTTATTTTCCTTCACTAAAACCCATTCGTGACTGAGTCTAAGGCGTTTATCATTATAATTGTATGCAATTTCGCGATGATTCATTAAGGAGTCTACACATGGGGCTTTCAGTGATACATTATGAAAAGGCTCCTTGCGTGAGGAACGCGGGAACCCTTGAATGTGTTGTTGGTAGGTTAGTGTGGATACGCTCTTGTAATTTTTTAAAGGTTTTTTTTTATGTTTTGCGATTTTTAGGGTTTCCGCATCAGGTATTAGTCGTCTAGCTGTTTTACAAGATGATGAAGTCATATCCCATATATCTATTTGTAGCAGAAGCTTTCCTTATACTACTGACATCAATCTGCAATCACAAAACAATTTTTTTTTTTACTAGCCTACTCTGCCTCACTTCTGGGCAAAGGCAAGTGTACTTTATGGCATGAAAATGAATTGCTGTTCATATTTGAGCGGATAAATAGAGAAAAATAAATTTTGTCTATATATTTCATGTTTATTTATTTGTCGTTGTGGCCGGCATCTACATCGCTACATGTGAACACACACACGCCACATGTGGCATCACTCTGACATCACGCAAAATCCAGCATCGCGCAAGCAGAGTTTACCGCGCGATTGGCATTTACAGGGTTACTTTTAATTCAACGTATTCCTTGCAGGACATCATAGTAGGGTTAAAATGCAACAAATTAAGCCACTAACCCTCTTACAAATAAAACACGGAATAAAGTTATATCAGGGATAACAAAGGAATAACCATACATTTTCATAGGTTTAAATTTGGAATAACTTTATTCTGTGTTTATTTGTAAGAGGGCAAATGTTTTACCAAAATTCATAATTTTTTTAATTAATTATATTTTTTGTTTTTTATTAAAAAAAAACAATTAAAAATGATTTACGGCGCATCTTTACTGGAATTTAAGTTATTAGCATAGCTAATGCTGTAGAAGATCTATGTTAAAAATTAAAAGTTGAAAAATGCCTAAAGCATTGGCAAAGATCACTAGGTAATTAAAAAACATTTTTTTTTGGTATTTTATTACTTAGACAAAAATTACCAAAAAAAACCGGTCAAGAGCGAGTCGGACTCACGCACCGAGGGTTCCGTTCCGATTTCTGAAAAAGTGTGCTATTTAGAGACATGGTTTTATTTTTCCTGTAATCTTTACATAAACTTCTATCACATAGAATAATTTCAGATTTTTCTCTTTGCAAACTTCGGAGATAAGGGGGGGGGGGAACGGTATTTTTTTTTACATTTTTCATCAAAAATCGAACACTGTGCGGCCTAAAAAAAAAATTAAAAAATCTTTGAGAATGTGCAAACAGCGTTCTTTCATATGATACCCCACATGTCCTAGTAGCCTCACTTTGAATTTTTAAAACCCCCTTTCAGTCCCTGTTGCAAAAAAAATACATATATTTTTATTTCTTTCTTATTCGAAAAATGGTTGGGTAAACGTCATCTAAAACTGTTCCAAATTTCAAGTTGATAGCATTAGTAGTTCTTGAGATATCCAGCTGTGACAGACAGACAGACAGACAGACTGAGTCACACCATAAGGGTTCCTTTTTTACCATTTTGGTACGTAACCCTAAAAATACTGAATGTCGGTAGAACATTTGGTGGCTTAATTTGTTGCATTTTGACCCTACTATGACGACCTGCGAGGAATACTTCGAATTACAAGTAACCCTGTATATAATACAACATACCGACATCAACCGTCGCGTCGGGCAGTTACCCACCAGACACAACACCCGTCTGGTCAGAGGATCCTCCATTTTCTATGGAGGATGAGTAAACTTCACACTCTGTTCCTCATACCTCAATATTTATAGTTACATTCATCATCACCTTCCTGCCCTTATCCCATGGCACGCACAGCTACAGATCAAGCTATACATTTCCAGTATAAGCTGATCTCGCATTGTATAGGATTTCCTTACAATGAGAGATCAGTGTAAACTGGAAATGTATAGCTTGATGTGTAGCCGTGTGTACGTGGGGGCGGTTCTTCTTCCATTCTCCCCTGTCAACTGTCACGCTATCATTCATTCCCTTCTCTTTCGTATATTTACTTACATTAAAAAACAAAAAAACTGATTAAAAAAAATAGTAAAAAAAAAAAAAGTTTATTTCAATTACAAAGTGCTTTGACATAAATGTGTTGGAGATCTCCTTTTAAGCAAGAGTTGCTTGTATTAGGAGACTCCGCTCTTCCACTAGGATTAGCTATAATTGCAATTGAAAACAATAATATGGCAAACTGAAAAATTAAAGAAAAATAAAAACAATAACTTTAATTTCGGAAGTCGGTGTCTTTGGATCTGATTTTAGTTTTTTGCCACCGACTTCCGAAATTAAAGTTATTTTTGACTTTGTAGTGTTTTTTTTGGAAGTCGGTTTTTGTTTTTGTAAAAAAGTTTTTATTTTTCACTTTTTAGTGGTTCAGTTTGTAATTTATCTAAGTTACAATAACCCAATGTCAGCTGCTCATCACGTTTTACAAAATGTTACTTTTCCCGATGCAGGGCCGTTAATTTTTGAGGAGTTCTCCTAGTAAGAACCAGGAGAAATGGAGCTCATGGTGAAGTCACCATTACCATTATTTTGACGAGCATAAACCATATTAAAGTAATCGAATCGCAACCTGTTATATACTTAGATATAATTGAGTATTTCCGATGGCCCTCTGTGGTCTTCATCATCAGTTCCAGCTCACCGAATGGTACTTTCCGAGAGCAAATGCACGAGTTACTATAAAAAATACCGAAATCGATATAGGTGTGCCCATAAAATTTGAGGGTTTCCCTCGATTTCCATGGGATCCCATCATCAGATCCTGACTTGATGATCATGGAACCACTTGGGACGTATACCCTTTCGAACAAAAAAAGAAAAATCCAAATCGGTCTAGCTATTTTCGTGTAATCGGGGAACATACATAAAAAAAAAAAAAAAAAAAAAAAAAAAAAAAAAAAAAAAAGGTTCCGACGAATTGAGAACCTCCTCCTCCTTTTGGAAGTCGGTTAACAAGTAAGTGTTAGTGTATGAGAGTGTGTGGATGTATAGTGTTTGAATTAAAATTCAAAAATCAACTATACAAGGTGTAAAATAAATAACCCACAACCTCTTAAGGGGTCATTGTACTCATCATTATGAACAACTTTTACTATGGGACCAAACCTGAAATCGCGAAAAAAAAATCAGCTGTTCAGTACATTTTGACGAATTATGCGAACATAAATGTATTGAACAGCTGATTTTTTTTTTCGTGATTCCATTCAAATTTTTTTTTGTAATGTGTTTGTTTTTCGATGTCGAGTATGTGGACGAAGTTCTTGCAGTTAATTTTTTTACACCTTATATAAATAAGAGAGACCGAAGAGCTGGCAGCTACCTCGGACAAAGAATTAGTCTAGCTATTCAAAGGGGGAACGCTGCCAGTATCTTCGGCACCTTGCCTAAAGGGACTCCTTTTAATAATTTATTTTAGTTACTATGGTTTTTAGTTTTAGGTTCTTTGTTCTAGTATATATTTTATTTTTATTTCTTAATTAAATCTTTTTTAAAATTAAACTTAAAAATTATGTTCGAAAAAAAAAAAACTATGTATATAAATTAAATGTCGGTGTAAGTATTATGTTAAGTTTAAGTTAGCCCTACAGTAGTTTAAGTTAGCCCTATAGTAAACCACTTGGTCTGGCAATGTCCGGCCTATCCACACTATGTCCACCGCGCATGACGGATAGCCCCAACCTGGCCATTCGTTTTAGTTCATTTATGACACTCATAATCCATTCAGGCTTTCATACACTATCTATACAAATATTTGTCACGGTTTTTCATGTAATAGTTCTGTTAGTCTATAAATTATAGGATTTTGTTCTTTATTTCTTTTTGTGAGGGAGAATAAATCTCTGAATTCAGAGAATATTAGAACAAGATATTAGATGAAATTGTGGACAGTACATCATTATTTTCTTCTTCAAAACATTATGTTTTGTTGTCATAGGCACCTCAATCGTTTAGATCTATCTATTGCACCTCAATCTAGTGGTTAAAATGTCCACCCATTCTTGAAAGGTGCGTTACGAAGCCGATCCTCATTTACGGTCAAAGCCTGCAATGAAGAGTTCCTTTCATACTGTGGTAGCATCCCGTATGATTTAAGATTCTAACATTTCAATTTAAATAAGCAGATACACTAAAGTGAGTCTACACGAGACAACATGTTCAAATAGCCACAAAGCACGATCCTAAAAAAATCTTCATAGAACCTCACGTACCTGTCATTAGACATAAAACATCTGAAAACAATACAACACTACGCATCTAAATCCTAATTTAACAAATACGCAAATCCGACACATGGACGTGGTCCCGGCTCTAATTTATAAACGGTTTACGCCTAATCTCCCTCTGTGGAGACCGCAACACGCGCGGCCGTGTACGTATAATATAAATTAGTTTACTGGACTGTCTGTGATTATTGTTGGAAAGATACCTAAGTATTAATAAAGTGGATACAGATGTGAGGAACTGAATTTACAGAGTGTAATAATCACTGTTAACCTCTTAAGGGGTCATTATGAACAGCTTTTACTATGGGACAAAACCTGAAATGGCGAAAAAAAAAACAGCTTTTCCCTACATTTATGTTCGCATAACTCGTCAAAAATAATGTAGGGATCAATTGTTAGGGTTCCGTACCTCAAAAGGAAAAAACGGAACCCTTATAGGATCACTCGTGTGTCTGTCTGTCTGTCTGTCTGTCCGTCTGTCCGTCTGTCACAGCCAATTTGCTCCGAATCTAATGGACCGATTAAGTTAAAATTTGGTACACATATGGATTTCTGTGACCCAAACACGTACAGCTAAAGTAAATATATGAATTTTGAATATGAGAGTCACTTTTAGGGGGAAAATAAGAAAATTTAAAAAAAAAAATTGTAAACTGTACCAATTGACATATCAAATGAAAGGGCTTACTATGAGGGTCTCAAATATATTTTTTTTTTATAATTTTAAAATTTATTGTTTTAAAGTTATTTAAGAAAATAGACGAAAATTGACCATTCCCCCCCCCCCCCCCTATCTCCGAAACTACTGAGCCTAAAATTTTGAAAAAAATATAGAAATTAGTTCTATACCTGTAGATTACAGGAAAACCTATAGGAAGTCTGCGGTCTTAAAATAACATGGTAAATCTATATATATAAAAAAATCAAAGTCCTGACTGAGTCACTGACGAATATACCAACGCACAGCCCAAACCAATGGACCTAGAGACTTGAAATTTTGCACATAGATACCTTATATAGTGTAAACATCCACTAAGGAAGGATTTTTGGAAATTCCATCCCTAAGGGGGTAAAACAGGGGATGAAAGTTTGTATGAAAAATCCTATCCCTTGAGTTTATAGACTTGAAACTTAGCACGAATATTCATCTAAGTAAATTATAAAGTTTATCATTTTTAGTTTTCCTAAATCACACCCCCAATCCCTCCAATCCATAGGGGCTACCCCCTAAGGATTGGAGGGATTGGGGGTGTCAAAGTTTGTATGGAGGAACTTTAACACGCGGTCCGATTAACTCAAAACTCAGTTTTTATACTTGAGACCAAAAATTAAGACTAACGTGTATTAGGGTTTTCCACAAATCTACCCCTAAGGGGTGAAAAGTTAATTTTATAGCGGAGGATTTTATTGGGGGCTTGATTAACTCTAAAATTGGTGTAAATAATGTTTGAGTCAAGTTATGGAAACATACCAGACGATTTTTGAAATTCTTTAGGTATCTGTGTTCGTGAAAACAGAGATACAGTTTATATGAAAAATCTTATTAATTTGGTTAATGAACTTGAAACTTAGCACAAATACTTGCATAAGTAAGTAATAATGTTTGTCATTATTAGTTTTTCAAAACTACGCCTCAAATGAGGTTTAGGGATGTTAAAGTTTGTATAGAAGAATTTTAAAGCGCAGTCCCATTAAAAAAATGGTACTTTGAGTCAAGTTGGGAAACTTGCCAAACGAATTTTCACCGATTTTGACGGCATATAGCTGATGTTTTAAGGAGTAACTTAGGCTATTTTTATTTTAGAAAAATAATTAGGGTTCCGCGCAAGAAAATTAAAATCCATGAAATCAGACAACCACGTACCTACATCCCAGTACAAACTTACTAAGCCTCCGCTGTCTATTACGGCTATAACAACAAATAATAAAAATAAAGCAAAGTTAAAAATTTAAGGGGTCGGTCCCCATACAATAAACTTTTCATTTTGAAAAAAAAATATAAATTTAATCTAGCATGTGGGGTGTCATGTCATTATTTCATCACCGCTGCTCTCAAAACGGTGAAGGAAAACATCGTGAGGAAACCGGCATGTCCTAGAACCAAAAATTCGAAGACATGTGACATCTACCAACCCGCACTGGGCCCGCGTGGTGGATTACGGCCCACTCCCTCTCACCAAGAGGAGGCCTGTGTCCCAGCAGTGGGAACATTATAGGCTGATTATGTGTTATTTTTTTATTTATTCATTTACTTCAGACTAAATTAATGTCCATATGTTATGTTAGTTACAGAAAGTCTTAAAAACTATGTTAGTTATGTGTTATGTGTTATGTGGGGTGTCATCGTCTAGAACTCATCGAGTAGAGTACAAACATATTTTTTTTTTATCTTTTAAAATTAAGAAATAGGGGGCCGTAAAAGTTGTACATTTTAGACCATTTTTGTACGAGTTCTAGCGCAACAATTCAACAAATTAGGAATTTGAAACTTCTTTATACCATGTAAGTACCATGAATACTGTATTTAATCAACAATACTGAAAACGGCGATTCATAAGGTATTTTGTTTAAACATGGGTGATTTTCTGCAACTGCAAAAAATAACCTCGTAATTCACAGTATCATTATAAAATAAGTAAAAAGTTATCTTTGCGATTGTTAAACATATAATATGGTACGGAACCCTTCGTGCGCGAGTCCGACTCGCACTTGACCGGTTTTTTTTTTTTGCGATTTCAGGTTTGTTCCCATAATAAAATTTATTCATACTGATGAGTACAATGACCCCTGAAAAGATTTCGTGTAAGAATAGATACACCTTATACAGGGTTATTGGTAAAACAGCAACAATTTCTTAAGGGGTAGGCTCATTATTATGAACAACTTTTAATATGGGACCAATCCTGAAATCGCGAAAAAAAATCAGCTGTTCCCTACATTTTGACGAGTTATGCGAACATAAATGTAGGGAACAGCTAAATTTTTCGCGATTTCAGGTTTTATCCCAAAGTAAAAGTTGTTCATAAGGATGGGTACAATGACCCCCATACTGGTGATTAAAATTATGTATTATGTATGTGAAAACCATGATGCAAAGCTATTTCTAGGACGTCAAAATAGCTTTACACCACCGATTTGCAGTAAGGAAACTGATCTTGAGGAAACCTAGACTCCAAGGTCTGAAATCACCAGAGCAGTTAGTAAGCGTGGTGTGTAATGCACGTTCCTTCTCTATTCGAGAAGAGGTCTTTGCCTTTGCAGAAGTTCAATCTAAAGCCATGTTTTTAAACACAGGTTATTCTTCCAAACAATACTTAGATGTTTGTCTGTCACTATCTCATCATCATCTAACTAGCCTTTTCCCTGCTTTGTTGGGGTCGGCTTCCAGTCTAACCAGCGAATACCAGTATTTTACATGGAGCGACTGCCTATCTGACAACCACACCCCAGTTACTGGGTAATTTGGTTAAAATCATGCCCACCATAGTTTTGTCTGCAGCGTATACTTGTTTGTACTTTCACGGGTATAATTAGGTTTGCCATTGCACATTTTCCTTTACTGAGAATCCTCATCCTTTACCAGAACTTCAGAAAATAAACCCAATGGCAAAATACCATGCTCCACGCAACTAAGGCCCTACAAAGTATAACAACGCTCTTCAGTTCCTAACGAGATGCGCACTAAAATAATAACCCGAAAAAATAAAAAAAAATATAATAGAAAAAACAAAAAACTGGTTAAGCGGCACACAACCGAATCTGAAACGTTCTGGATTGCCCTCGAGAAGATAGGTACGGGCTCTGTGTGGGGCCTTAGAATAAGAGTGTTGGTAGACCAATCAAGGAGAATAATACATATTTGCATGCCTATAAATGTGACGTTTGGGGCTCTAGTATGACTATTTACCGAGACTCCTCCGTGCCTCGGAAAGCACGTTAAGCCGTTGGTCCCGGCTGTCATTCGTGGATCTTTGACAGTTGTTACGGGTCGTCAGAAGCCCGAAAGTCTGACAAACAGTCTTACCAAGGGGTATCGTATTACCTACCCAGTAACTAGGTTGTGGAGGTCAGATAGGCAGTCGCTCTATGTAAAATACTGGTATTCAGCTGCATCCGGCTAAACTGGAAGCTGACCCCAACATAGCTGGGAATAGGCTAGGCAGATTGATTGGGTATGAGTGGTGTCTTACTAAAAGTAACAACAGAATAAAATAAAAAATAAGGAAGGAAAGACAACGGAATTATGCTTGTTACTCGATATTATGATTGGGGTATCGATCAGTAAGGTCTTGCACTATTTCTGTTACACGCATAGAACAGATTAGACGTGGGGCGCGTTCACATGTACCACAACCATACCACACCACAACAACAGCACGTGGACCACCTTTGGCCGTTAAAATCAACCATGCAGGCAATACCGACGCCTTGCTGTGGAGCAAGGCGACGTCGCAGCCACGACGTTGCGTCGACGCGACAACACTGTCACAGCCGGAGTTGATCTGTCTGCAAACACTAGCCACAATGTAACCACATCACAGCTACTAGCAACCATATCGAAATTTTGTAGTTACCATAACGTCACTGCAAGGAGCTTCAGACACTATTCTAACGTATTTTTTTTTTTTTATTTTTTTTTTTTTTACGTAACTACTGCTTGCCCTACTTGCTTGAGTTTTATCGATGCGATGCAACATGCGATGTGATGTAGTTGAGATACATGTGATAGGGCCCGAAGAAAAGTCGTATGTATTACGGAATGCAATTAGACTTCTTATAACGTACTTTTCACGAAACACCAGAGACCATAATAAGTTACTACTTCGTACTCCACAAACCCGCTATCCTCGTGGCCCGATGCTAACAAACGCTACGACTGAAGCAATCCTTTTTTTTTCATACTCCTCTCCTTTACCGGGAAATGACTTTCTGACTCTTAATCTCTCTCGCAATCTCATTAAAAATTCATAACTCAAAACTGCGAAAAAATGAAAATTTGTTATAGGTATCCTTGGTGAGGATGGATCTGTGGCTAGCCTTTAGTCAGATAACTACGAAAAGGCTTGCTTTGAAAATAATTATTTCGAAACTGCATTTGAGCCGGGATAAGTTTTGCTTTGAATTGTAGTTGCTGACAGAGTAGGAAAATAGTTTATCTTCTGGTAAGTCTAGTAAAAGGACGAAGAGTACAGGTAGGTGTTTATCAAGAAGACCACTTGGAAGAAATATTTAATAACTCACTAACTTTTTCATCGGTTGACAAGCATCCAATAGTAAATGGCCATCTGAAGAAAAGTGCGTATTTCCGCGGAGCACACAAATTCAAGTTACTCGTAGTTATGGTTAGTTCTGGTTAGTTATGGTGGTGACCTTGGAGACCAAATAATTGTTGGTAAGTAAACCAAAAATCTTATAACCGATTTCTGTCAATCTACAGAAATACAGAAACACAGAGACGGAAACTGTTGTTTTTGTGAACTAGGTAATGTCGAAAAAAAGGGGTGCTTTTTTTCATTACGATCAATCTGACCACATTTACAACCGCTATTCTTATAGAATACATGACAAACCCTCAAAAACAATACTTACCAACATTACAATCTACAGTTACTGCTTACCCGAATTTCGTATATCTCCATCGCAGTCGCGTTTTATTGTCACAGGAAGCGAGGTTACTGCCGCCGCCGCGCCGCACAAAAAGTTGGAAGGAAACTCACAAAAAAAAAAAGACTCGCTCGTGGATGCACATTTGCGGATAATCTATTTCTCCCTACCTTTATTTATGTTGTGGTAAGGAACGAGTGTTATGATTTGAGTATTTTATGAAAGAGTACCTGGTCGATCGTGCTCTGCTGTTTGATTCTGTAAGACCTCATTCTAAACTTCGAATCTGAATCCTTGAAGACATAATCTTTCGTACAGTCAGCAACAAAGATCGATTACCACTTGTGTTTTCTAAATCTTAATTATTGAGAAAATACTTCATTAAAATCGGAAGAGATGTAAATTTTAAAGAAAATTAACTCTTATCTAATAAATGAAATGCTATAAAGCAGGTTATCGAATCACTTTGTGTTAATTTAGATGATGTCAAAAAATTGCAGTGTTAACCGACTTCTGTTGCTGACCGTACATGGTACATACATCCTCATGTTTCCAACTATGTCAGCTCCATTAAAGACTATTAGAAGCCACAGAGGATCTAATTAACAGAGTCTCAATTACCGCCACACTGTGATAGGTGGGCGGCGTTAACTGTTCGAAACATTAATAAGACAATCGGTTACGCGCCATTGCGCGTGATTTTGCTCTTTAATATGAGCGCTTGCGCAGATTATGTACTCGTGCGTACACATGTTTTTAGCAGAGAAATTAATATGTCTTAAGCCCTTTTTTTGTGGATAGGAAATCATCAAATGACTTCTCCCGCTCTGGGCGGAGCGGGAATCGGGAGCGGGTCTCAGAATTTCACTGACTAAAACCCACCCGTGTTGCTTCAGTTGCCTGTGCCAGGGCCACGGTATGTCTTTCGAACAACCCGCGACCGCGGCGGCATGTCTTAGGCCCTAAGACACTAAGACATATTAATTTCTCAGCTAAAAACAGTCGGGGAGTCACTTGTAAGTCATATCATGTAATTGCTAAGTCACATGATCCGATATTGCCATTTGGAGCAGCAGAATCAGTTGATATCTTGACCTTCAGGCAAAACCTGAAAGAACACGACCATTATTTAAAGAACATCCGACTTTTCAGACAGCAGTGGTGGCCCAGTGGTAAAGGCCTCGATTCACGAGTTGTATGTAGGTCGTAGGTTGGAACTTAGACAGGCGCTTTACTTTGTATAGAATATTTCATCACCACTGCTCTTAAAACGGTGAAGGAAAACGGCATGTCTTATAGAACCAATAATATTCGAATACATGTGACTTCTACCAACCTGCACTGGACCCGCGTGGTAGACGGCCTCTTTCCCAGAGAGGAGGCCCGTGTCCCAGCACTGGGAACATTAGAGGCTGAATATTATGTGACTTTTCTGATGACCCCAATGTTGTTATGTAATGATCATAATTCTAATTTTCTTTTTTTTTTTGTATATGTTATCTCGCAGGTCTACCTAAGAGGTTGCCAGCAGCTTATCCGGCCTATTCTTTGAGGACTCCAGCCAGGGCATAAAACTTATATACTAAGCTAATTTTCTCTCTTGGGTGTAATTCTTTTGAGGAGCTTGTGGCTAGGTAATAACAGCCGCACGGGTCGATCCGTCAGTGGATGGGTGACCATCTTTACATATCGAGATTCCTCCGTGCGTGGGAATGCACGTTAAGCCGTTGGTCCCGGCTGTTATTCGTGGATCTTTGACAGTCGTTACGGGTCGTCAGAAGCCCGAAAGTCTGACAACCAGTCTTACCAAGGGGTATCGTGTTACCCAGTTACTGGGTTGTGGAGGTCAGATAGGCAGTCGCTCCATGTAAAATACTGGTATTCAGCTGCATCCGGTTAGACTGGAAGCCGACCCCAACATAGTTGGGAAAAGGCTAGGCAGATTGATTGGGTGTAATTATTTTATTTAAAACGCTGGTATCACGCTTTCAGCTGGAAGAAAAAATAATATCTTAATTATAAATGCGAAAGTTTGGATGGATGTATGTGTGTTACTCAATGACGCCAAAACGTCCGAACGGATTTGAATGAAATTTGTCATAAAGATAGAATATAGTCCGGAATAGCACATAAGCTACTTTTTATCCCGGAAAATATACAATTCCCATGAGATAATTTTCGACATCCACGCGGGCGGAGCTGCTGACAAAAGCTAGTAAATATCAATAAACCTTTAAAACACTTGACGTCGCGATGTTACAAACATGATACAAACACGTTTGCAGACAGGTCGCCACTTAATAGCAAAGTGTCGTGTGTGTGCAGCCTAATCTAGCTAAGCACAGCATGCCGAATTGGAACTCCTGTGTAGACTGAATTAAGACCCTAGCCTACCTCAAATGACTTAGCATGATCCTCCGTTACGTCCAAAACACTGCAGCATTCTTTTTGGAAATAAATATATGGTATAGTTGAGGATTAATGTTAGACGAAAACACGATTCCATAAAATTTTGTCGATAGAAAAAAATTCCAAAGTTACTTCCAAACCGAACAATAAACCGCTGGTATTCAAGAAGTATTTCAAATTAGATCATGATACTTTACATAATAACTAAACTAACTATATAGCAGGTTATGTTTTTTTTTTTTTTTTTAATTACCTACCATTATTTTCACCGTAAAAAGCAATTACCTAAACTATCGGCGCCCAGCACCGCACTCAGTCTCGTTCTCACTTAGTCTGCGAGCTACAGTATCGTGTGAGCGAGGTAAAAACCTGAGATAGTATAGGCTCATAAGGAAGACTTGTCTTGGAAGAATTGCAAATGCTCAAGAAAAAGCTGTTTTTACAAGCTTTTATTTACTTTCCTTTCCTTACCTGTCCTATAGGTATCGTGTTGAATTGTCAAAATTCTGTCAAAATTCGAGATAACTTAAGTGCCATGTTAGGGTTTGTCGAGCAAACAAAGTTTGACAGAACGAGTCGACTATTTTGTATGGCAGCGCTGTCTAGAAAACGAGAAAAGCGTTGAGCTGTCATAAAATTACTCACGCGAGACCGAGTAATTGTCGCGTGTATCATGTTAGGCCTACCGGTGTCTGTTTGTAATTAATGATAATATAATCTTGGTTTTTGTCCCACTTCCGACTTTCCGATTGAGCTGAAATCTTTTATGCACTTATTAATCGGTTGACAATGCATTTTTGTATGCATATACATATAAATGAAATGACAATATTATGCCATGGAGCTGTTCTGATGATGGAGCCGAAAGGTGGCTAAAGGAACTCTGTAATAGAACGAAGCAACCCCATCTAGTTTGGGCTCTTTTGATTCGTCCTGACAAGACTCTCTGGTCTTAGATATGATATCTCTCTCTGTGTACTAAAAAGTAAAAAATACATTTATAAAAGAGCAGTTTTTTTTCAAACAAGCTTTATTAGTTGTTTTATTAGTTGTTAGGTAATAAATAAAAGGAACTAAAAATTAAAAAAAAATATTCCGATTGGAAATTATGGTTGACTAGTTTTACATTTTAACAGCGAGAGAGAAAAAAGAGGCTGTCTACTTCATTTTATTTATTATTTATTTATTTTATTTTACAGTAAGCTTACAGACTAATAGCAAAAATTACACACAAAAATTAATCAATCAATTATTTTGCACACTTAGCAGTAAAAAACTGGTCAAAAGCGAGTCGGACTCGCGCACCGAGGGTTCCGTTCCGATTTCTGAAAAAAGTGTGCTATTTAGAGACATGGTTTTATGTTTCCTGTAATATTTACATAAACTTCTATCACATAGAATAATTTCAGATTTTTCTCTTTGCAAACTTCGGAGATAAGGGGGGGACGGTATTTTTTTTTTACATTTTTCATCAGAAGTCGAAAACTATGCGGCCTAAAAAAAAGGAAAAAAAATTTTGAGAATGTGTTAACAGCGCTATTTTATATGATAGAAATTATTTATTATTTTACAGGCCCACTTTGATTTTTTAAGACCCCTTTCAGTCCCTGTTGCAAAAAAAATATAAATATTTTAATTTCTTTCTTATTTGCAAAATAGTTGGGTAAACGTCATCTAAAACTATTCTAAATTTCAAGTTGATAGCATTAGTAGTTCTTGAGATATCCAGCAGTGACAGACAGACTGAGTGACCATAAGTGTTCCTTTTTTACCATTTTGGTACGGAACCCTAAAAAAGGATACCTACTGACCCCAAAGATCAACTATAGCCTTACCTACCCATAGGTACCTATAATATGTATGTATTTACAAAAAAAAATGTACATAAGTAGTTTATCAGCCATCTCGTTACCATAACACAAGCATTAGGTTGCTTAGTTTGGGACTAGATGGCGTTGTGTGAAATGTCCAAGGATATTTATTTATTTATTTATGTTCTTTTTTTGTTAAATCTATTCAAAAGCTGCATGCTTTCCATCATGCAAAGGTAAAAACAGTTTTCGGCAAAAAAATAAATTAGGATTTTAACATAAACACATTATCTTAGGTAGGTAAAGTGCTCTAATAAACAATTCGGGTTCGGGGCGAAGATCAAGTTTTGTAAAAATATCTAAAATGTTCACTGCTCAGTTGACGATTGACATACGTCTCGCATATCAATGACAAGACTGTGCATCAATTGTTTTTAAGGGAAGCTTCTAGAATCTTCTAGAAGCGATTGATAGAGCGGATTGTGGCGGGAGCGGTTGGAAAAGCATTCGCGTTGTAGGATTTTTTTAAAAATATTTTAATGCCCTCTTTGATTATCATTATTTACATGTAAACTCAGGACTAAAGTGACAGTTCACTGTGTTTAGATGTAACATTCATAAGTAGACCAAAATCATTATTTTTGTCTTCAAACTCTCAATAAGGAAACAAAACTGAGAACAAATAAACTCTTTAACAAAACATATAAATTAAACATATTTATTTGCAGCGCGAAATATGTGCAACGAAAAGATTAAGCTTTAAGTATGTTAGTATATTGCATTAATGCAATTTAATCTGCGCGCACGCATCACGAACTCGCGCCCACGCGTGTTCACTTCACACAAGAGAGAATGTTTGTTGACCAGTTGGGTTTGGAAGCTATACTATTGTTAGACCTCCATTCTGTTCTTTAATATGATGCAAAACTGCGGGGTAATTGAGTAACACAGTATCAATCGGAATCAGTTTCACTTTGACAATTTAATTGCGTTATTTACGTTACTGATCAGACAAATTTTTCGAACATATGAAGCAAATTTTTATTATTAATGTTTTTGATTAGCAATATTTTTAGCTTCAAAATTATTCAGATACTAATTGATAGCGTGTTACGCAATTAGGGTGCCGATGCGATGTCGAACATTCTGCCAATGAATAAAGTGAAATTAGAAAAGTTCGTTTAGAGACATGAGGAACAGGGTGTAAAGTTCTCTCATCCTACATAGGAAAGGGAGGATCCTCCGAACAGACGGGTGTCGTGTCTGGTGGGCTACTGCCCAACGGTTGATGTCGAGACGTTGTATATATGCTAGTCGCGCGGCAAACTCTGATTGCGCGATGCAGGTTGCGTGACGTCATGTCATTGTGATGCGTCGTTCGTATGTGGCGATGTAGATCCACATCACTCCCCTCCGGAGACCGGAGGTTGATTGTGGGCTGAGTAGTGTATCTTGCGATGCTTGACAGTGCCAGCTGTGATTCCAGTGAGTCGGAACCAGGTGCCGCATAGTTCACGGTTAATTGGAACTGTCTGCGGTGATTCTCCAGTGAGTCGGGGTGGCGCTGCGTTATGCTCCAGTGAGTCGAAGTGAGGGTTGAGGCTGACGGTGATGACCAGGAATGCGCGTCCACTGCATTCTGGTGGTCAGGATACCCGTTGAAGCCGTGGATGCTGGCTGGCTGTGTGACTCGCCGCTCGAAAGCGAGGAGTGAGGAAGTGATGCTGATGACGTCACGCTGAAGGAGTTGCACGAAGGCTGCGCTGACGTTCATGCTCGGGGTCACCAGTACAGAGGCATGAGGAACAGGGTGTAAAGTTCAGTCATCCTCCATTGAAAAGGGAGGATGAGTTAACTTTACACCCTGTTCCTCATGCCTCTATAGTAAGGTAGGGTGCCCTCAGTCTAGGTAGAGCGGTGATCTTAGCAATGTGGCTGGTGCAGCTGGATCAGATTTGCCAAGAATCGAGATGAATGACGTGAAATTGGAGAGGCCTATGTCCAGTTGTGCACTGCGAAAGGCTGACGAAGATGATGATGAATCTCAGAACAAACCATGTAAGATCCTTCGCACCTCTATCGCTTTGTCGTACCCAACAGTCCTAACCAAAGTATGCACACGCTAATGTAATTTAAACAAATGGCCGGGACAGTGTGTGAGAAACCCGAGATAATCGCAGTGACGCTACGTTTAGTTTATAGCACTTGATTTGTTCCTATGTAACATTGAGAGAACATACTCTCAATTCTCGTGCATTGTTGAAATTGTGTGGCGTTTTGACGATAAAAGGAGATTGAGAGGAATTGGTCTGTGAAGAAATAGAGATTATGGTATACAAGACGGATAGTGGACGACACTGACATTTTAAGAGGCTTATCACAAAATTGTTTTCTTACAGATTAGGTATATTGAAGCATCGTAATATGTAGCAATTTGACAGTTGTAAATTAGGTAGGTACTTTTTTTTGAGTCTATTTTTATTTTATTTTTTAGGGTTCCGTACCTCAAAAGGAAAAAACGGAACCCTTATAGGATCACTCGTGTGTCTGTCTGTCTGTCACAGCCGATTTGCACCGAATCTAATGGACCGATTAAGTTGAAATTTGGTAGACATATGGGTATCTGTCATATCTGTGACCCAAACAAGTATGGCTAAAGTAAATAAATGAATTTTGAATATGGGTTCACTTTTAGGGGGCAAGTAAGAAAAAAAAAATGTTTTGCAAACTGTACTGTGTGACATATCAAATGAAAAGGCTTACTATGAGGGTCTCAAATATATATTTTTTATAATTTTAAAATAAATAGTTTTAAAGTTATTTAAGAAAATAGACGAAAATTGACCGTTCCCCCCCCTATCTCCGAAACTACTGAACCTAAAATTTTGAAAAAAATGTAGAAAATAGTTCTATATCTGTAGATTACAGGAAAACTATAAGAAGTTTGTGGTATTAAAATAACATGGTAAATCTCTCAATATTGTGAGTACAAACTTACATTTACTGGGAATGTATGGGAGAACATGTTTTTCAACTATAATTTTAAGTTTATTCTTGGAATAATTTCATCCCAACTACGGAACCCTTCATTGTGCATAGTCCGACACGCACTTGGCCGGTTTTTTTTTTAATTAAAGTATGAAATTTTAATTTGATAAGATTTTTATGATTATGAACTAAGGGACCATAGACCTACATATATATAATTACAACTTGATACCTCCACGCGTTCCTGAGAAAAAGGGTCTTATCTTGACAGACAGGGTAATAAGGGTTCTGTTTTTTTGCTTTTGAGATAAGGAACCCTAAACAACTTTTTTTTTGCCACAGCAGATGCTTAACGCATAAAGTGCGCCGTTTCATGTTTGTTTCAAAGTCCATTTTCCATACAAAGCCTACTCTTTGGAATGATTATCGTAAGTCGTAGCTTTAGTTGTAACGGTAATTGCTGATATCGTTTTAGTAACATGGTGGAGTCTGTGTTTATTTGCATTTAAACTGATGTTGAGTATATATGTTTTGTTTTGTTTGTATGTTTACACTGTAACCTAATAATGTTCCCACTGCTGGGACATAGGCCACCTCTCTGTGAGGGAGTCCACCACGCAAGCCCAGTGCGGGTTGGTGGATGTCACATTGTCACGATCGTCTTCGATATGTTGATTCTAGAACATTTCGTTTCTTCACGTTGTTTTCTTTCACCGTTTTGAGAGCACTGTGATGAAATAATTTACAAAAAAGTAAAGTGCCTGCCTGGATTCGAACCTCCGACCTATAATTCGTAAGTCGCGGCTATTTCTATTGGTCCAACTCTGCTCGCCATGATCATGAACAAAACTATTCATAATCAAAAGGAGATTTCTAAATTACGCAATTGACCAATTAAGGTACACCTTCCTTTATGTACAGTGGGCTGCATCAATTGGGAACCACAGTTGTATTAAAATTAACTTTGCTACAACTTTGCAATTCAAACAATGCATCCTTAAGAATAATACAAAAAGTGTTTCTAATGCCCGGACGAGATTCGAACCATCAACTCATATAATGGATATACAATGATTATCGCTAGCTCTTACCAACTAAGCCAGTTAGGTAGTTAATATCTCAATGAATTATCAATCTACTTGGCGTTATAACTCTGTCTCTGTCTATGAAATCGCAGTGAATGAATAGTTTGTTATTAGAGGGTAGTTATGCATACATTTTACTAATCTATAATGAAGATACCGTCTGATGAGTCTAGTTTTGCTTCACCTTTCGCATTTGTCTAGGAACCCATTTTTCTCATGTCTAATAAGGTAACTGTAAATTATCAAATCAAATTATTGTAAAATGTAAACTGTAACTGTAAATGTAAAATGTAAATGTTGTGTGTGTGTTGTAACAAATCTACTAGCCTACAGAAATAAAAGGGGGCTAAAGTAAGACTTGAAACAATATATTAAATATTAAAAGATAAAAAATACAGACCAGTTTTTTAAAAAACACATCCTACTTAACATACACATTTAGGAAGATAGAGGCGCTTGAAGGCGATAGGGGAGCTTGAAGGAGTAATTTGAGTAAGTCCAGGTTAGGCAAACACGCACGAATAGTTTGGAAGAGGAAGATTTTGAATTGAAACGCTCCGATAAATTAATGGTTATTTTCTATAACCCTCCTTCAGGGATCGACCGCAGTCGGGTAAGTTTTAGTCACTGAGTTAGTTTTCCCGGTCGAAGAATACTTTTAGGAGATGTTTCGTTTATAGCTTCCGGAGCAGAACTCACTAGTCTCCGAGTCTTCCACCCATCGATTCATCAGCGTTTTTCGAAATCGTCTTCCAATTTCAGATCCTTTCCACATTTGAAGCTTTCCGTCATCAGAATGCCAAACGCCACAGTCAATGCTTGAATCTGCCAGTAATATACCTACGTTGAAAAACCTCTAACCTCTTCGATGAATTTCGAGTGTGTGTGGATTAATTTTATAAAAGTAATTTAAGATACAGCTATTCAATAATAAATCAAAATTATCTATAAAATACAATATTTGACCTAACATATTGATAAAAGAATTTAGATTACATAAATCAAAAGAAACGTTCATAGTCTATGCCATTATGAAACTCTATGAGAGATAGTTAGATAGAAAAAATAAAGACAGCCTGACGTAAGTGTCATAACAATGAAAAATACCTATAGGTGTTTTTATTTCAGATTTTAAAGAAAACGAATTGTTTTAGACCAATTCACAAGTTACAATGTAAATCTTTATAAAAGATAAATAAAAATGGATGCAGTGTAAGAAATTGTAGTAAGTGATGTAGTGAAATAAATAGATACTATATTTCCCCATCAACCCCGAGAAAATTTTCAACTCAATTGAAAATTTTGAAGGTTAAAAATATTACAGCATTCACAAAACGTACATACTTCATTCAAACACACCGACATCTTACGAAGTTAGGTCAGGTAGGATTCACATTCAATGATCACTACTCAACCTGATAAATCAATAACAGTAGGCTTATTTTCGGAGTTGTAATCCGCTCACGTCTAAAACCATTAATAAAATATATTTAACAAGGGCTTATTTTTATGGAGTTGTTAGCCGCTCCAAAAAATTCAAGGTTTAAGAAAAACCTCAAGTTTAAGAAAACTTAAGTTTAAGAGAGAGAACTCGTTAGTTAGAGTTCAAGTTTAAGAAAGGCTCAAGGGAGACTTGAGTTTAAGAATTAGAGGATATAAGAATACCTCTAAGGATAGAGAATGCATTAGGGGCTTGTTTAATGAGTTGCTACCGCTCAGAAAGAAAAAAAAAAAAATTGCATTAGGGGCTTATTTAGGGAGTTGCTACCGCTCAAAAAAAAATGAAAAAATGCATTAGAGGCTTATTTAGGGAGTTGCTACCGCTCAAAAAGAAAAAGGTGGTATAAGTTTTTACCGAATAGTTTTAAATGAGAGAGGGAGTATTTTAATGTTGAAAGTGAAATAATAAGTTTAAAAAAAAAAAAAATCAGGTAAAAAATTTAAGAAAATATCTCAAAAGAGAAAAGATTTCTAAAAAGTCCTGGGAAGTTGATTAAAAGTTCAAAGAAAATAATTCTATCCATGGTTAAAGATTAATGTTGAATAGGATTAAAATATTTTAAAGGGAGGTAAGTAAGGGTTAATGAGTGCAAAAGACGACTCAAGAGAGTTTAAGAGGGTCCCTTAGCATTTAAGAGGTCCCTTAGTATATAAAAAGTCCCTTAGTATATAAAAAGTCCCTTAGTATAGAAGAGGTCCCTTAGTATAGAGGAGGTCCCTTAGTATAGAGGAGGTCCCTTAGTATAGAGGAGGTCCCTTAGTATAGAGGAGGTCCCTTAGTATAGAGGAGGTCCCTTAGTACAGAGGAGGTCCCCTAGTATAGAGGAGGTCCCTTAGTATAGAAGAGGTCCCTTAGTATAGAAGAGGTCCCTTAGTATAGAGAAGGAGGGTTTACGAGGTCTCCCAGAGTGTTTAAGAGGTCTCCCAGAGGGTTTAAGAGGTCTCCCAGAGGGTTTAAGAGGTCTCCCAGAGGGTTTAGAGGTCTCCTACAGGGTTGAGAGGACTCCTAGAGGGTTAAGAGGACTCCTAGAGGGTTTAAGAGGACTCCTAGAGGGTTTATGAGGGCTCTAGAGGATCCGAATTAATGATGCGACTATAAAATAACCACAAACAAAAAGAAAGGCACAGAGGCACATCGAAAGTTGTATGTGTGTAAGAGTGTAGAATAGTAAAGTATTTGTAATAGGTGTTATATAGATATTAGGTTTGTATAAACGACTATAGGATATTCTCCTATAGTACGTCGAAGAGTAAACCAAACCCCAACTTGTAAGTGAGCACGGATGGTTTTAAGAACACTCACAAGCGAAGAATGGGTACGATTACCAGTGGGTAACCGTAGTGGTGTGCAAGTGTGTGGGGTGCAGAATAATGATGTAGAAGTAGAGAGTTAAGTGTAGGTGGTAACGATTATAGGATATTCTCCTATAATACGTCGTTGAGTAAGCCAAACCCAACTTGTAAGTGACCACGAATGGTTTTAAGAACACTCACAAGCGAAGAATGGATGCCAATTACCAGTGGGTAAAGGAATGTGTGTGGGGGTGTAGTATAAGTTTGTTAAGTATGTGCTGAAGAGGAAAGTAAGTTAGTATTAGACCTACCTAGAACCTAATACATGAAATATAAAAAATAGAGACTAAGCCAAATAAGAGTCCGAAAAGAAATAGTACTAGAGATAGTTTATTTTAGAATTTTGAAAAAGATTTGTAAGAGCTAGCTTTGATTTTATATTGGGCGCCAGACTGTAACAAATCTACTAGCCTACAGAAATAAAAGGGGGCTAAAGTAAGACTTGAAACAATATATTAAATATTAAAAGATAAAAAATACAGACCAGTTTTTTAAAAAACACATCCTACTTAACACACACATTTAGGAAGATAGAGGCGCTTGAAGGCGATAGGGGAGCTTGAAGGAGTAATTTGAGTAAGTCCAGGTTAAGTTAGGCAAACACGCACGAATAGTTTGGAAGAGGAAGATTTTGAATTGAAACGCTCCGATAAATTAATGGTTATTTTCTATAACCCTCCTTCAGGGATCGACCGCAGTCGGGTAAGTTTTAGTCACTGAGTTAGTTTTCCCGGTCGAAGAATACTTTTAGGAGATGTTTCGTTTATAGCTTCCGGAGCAGAACTCACTAGTCTCCGAGTCTTCCACCCATCGATTCATCAGCGTTTTTCGAAATCGTCTTCCAATTTCAGATCCTTTCCACATTTGAAGCTTTCCGTCATCAGAATGCCAAACGCCACAGTCAATGCTTGAATCTGCCAGTAATATACGTTGAAAAACCTCTAACCTCTTCGATGAATTTCGAGTGTGTGTGGATTAATTTTATAAAAGTAATTTAAGATACAGCTATTCAATAATAAATCAAAATTATCTATAAAATACAATATTTGACCTAACATATTGATAAAAGAATTTAGATTACATAAATCAAAAGAAACGTTCATAGTCTATGCCATTATGAAACTCTATGAGAGATAGTTAGATAGAAAAAATAAAGACAGCCTGACGTAAGTGTCATAACAATGAAAAATACCTATAGGTGTTTTTATTTCAGATTTTAAAGAAAACGAATTGTTTTAGACCAATTCACAAGTTACAATGTAAATCTTTATAAAAGATAAATAAAAATGGATGCAGTGTAAGAAATTGTAGTAAGTGATGTAGTGAAATAAATAGATACTATAGTGTGTGTGTGTTGTGTGTGTTGTGTGTATGTGTATTGGTGCGTGTGTGTTGTGTAATGTGTGTGTGTTGTGTGTTGTATGTACTTTTGTTACATAATATCAATAAAAAATATTATTAAAGTATTTTATTTTTCTTGAT
The DNA here is from genome assembly GCA_905163495.3 of Cosmia trapezina. NCBI lineage: Eukaryota > Metazoa > Arthropoda > Insecta > Lepidoptera > Noctuidae > Cosmia > Cosmia trapezina. Next base: position 19,572,219 of record LR991038.1, on the reverse strand, counting down.
TTTTGAATTATTTAGAAATATTACTAAAATAAAAAAAAATAAAAAAATACAAAAAAAATACTTGCTTAAAATAGAAAAATACTTTATATTTAAAAAAAATATAATGCATGACAAAAAACAATTTGTTCTTAAGATTTGAACCTCCTACCTTATGCAGGGCAAGCGGTCTTGAAATCACTGGCCATTATACGTTGAATAACTCTTCGTAAATGTCAACCCTATTATTGCTTGTCGTTATACGCAAAATTAGAAGTATTAAAGTTTTGTTGAAAAAGACAATAAAAAAAACCGGTCAAGAGCGAGTCGGACTCGCGCACCGAGGGTTCCGTTCCGATTTCTGAAAAAATGTGCTACTTAGAGACATCGTTTTATTTTTTCTGTAATCTTTACATAAACTTCTATCACATAGAATAATTTCAGATTTTTCGCTTTGCAAACTTCGGAGAAAAGGGGGGGGGGGGGGTATTTTACATTTTACATCAAAAGTCGAAAACTATGCGGCCTAAAAAAAAAAATAAAATAGTTTGAGAATGTTCAAACAGCGTTCTTTCATATGATACCCCACATGCCATAGTAGCCCCACTTTAAATTTTTAAGACCCCCTTTCAGTCCCGGTTGCAAAAAAAAATATAATTATTTTTAATTCATTCTTATTTGCAAAATAGTTGGGTCAACGTCATCTAAAACTATTCTAAATTTCAAGTTGATAGCATTAGTAGTTCTTGAGATATCCAGCTGTGACAGACAGACAGACAGACTGAGTCACACCATAAGGGTTCCTTTTTTACCATTTTGGTACGGAACCCTAAAAACAGACTTAAGTAAAATAAATACGAACATAAACTTATTTATTCACAAAAACAATACATTAATTATTACAAAATGTTTTTGCAAAATACAAAAACCAACTTCGGACTATCGCGGATTTGAACCCACATGTCTTTTGAGGGGTACCCCATTGATGTAGCCGACTGTACATCATTTACCTACTTAAGTGACATACGTAATGACACCGCCTAATGGTATAATGATATTCTTCCGCACAACATATTTTGAGATAAAATCTCCTATACATTTGAATTATTCATCATATCAAGCATACTATTACGCTTTGGACTTTAACGGATGCTAACAACTCGCATCATAATTATTATAATCATCAATTTAATTTGATCATAAAGGTAATGCCACATGAGGTATAATGTGTTGTTATATTTAATCTGACTTAATAGCTGAATGCTCAGTAATTTGACTTTACATGTATTTGCTACGAGTCTCGCAAAATCGGGAGCTGTCTCATTGGGATTTAAGTTACACCAGATACATAAGGGGTTTTTAGAAGGTTGTGGAGTTCCATCGCACACCTATCAAGTTTTACGATAGCTGGATGTCAAAAAGATCCATTCTGTTCTGTATTCAGAGTGGTCCAAATAGTGACGTCAAAAAGAAAAATCTGAATTCCTCATACTCAGGTGTATTCGAAAATACCCCATGTACCTATGTTCCGCGATTTTTTGTAGTTGTCGAGTTATTTATGTTTTTGTAAAATTGTTTAGAGTGTTTTGCCGGTGGAGCTTCAAAAATTCATATCTTTTTTTGTAGTTTGTATTTTTCAGATTTTTTTGTGACATGAAAGTAACATTCAAGAATGTCACAAAAAAATCTGAAAAATATCCACTACAAAAATAGATACCTATTTATTTTTCAAGCTCCACCGACAGAAAACTGTAAATAATTACAAAAACAAAAATAACACGAAAACTTGAGAAAATCGCGGAAAAAATGGGGTATTTTCGAATAGGTACCCCTTTTTTTTTTTTTTTTTTTTGAGGGTGGGAAATCATCAAATAACTTCTCCCGCTCTGGGTGGAGCGGAAGGGCGTGTCAGACTTTTACTGACTAAAACCCACCCGTGTTCCTTCAGTTGCCTATGCCAGGGCCGCGGTAACCTCTTCAGACATCCCGCGACCCCAGCGGCGTCGGCCCTATTGGACCCCGTCACTTGCTGACATCTCTGAATAGGTACCCCTGGGTTGAGAAATTCAGACTTTTCTTTTTGATGTCACTATTTGGACCACCCTCTAAAGCCCACGATTGGACGAATTGAATAGTGAATGTCTGTGGACGCTCGTTAAGTCGGCACGCGATTTGCTATGCCGTGCTGACGAGCTGCTTCGCAACAAAGCGACAAGAGCGCCATCGACAAGGAACGTTGCGCAGGTGCGGAACTAAATATTGTCTCCGTCATCAACCCAATCATCCTTCATCATTCTCAAATCATCATCATCAATCAATTTGGGGTCGGCGCAACATGTCTCTTTTTTCCATACTTCTCTATTTGTCGTCATCTCGGTAGTCACCCCCTTTCTTGCCATGTCACCTTTCACGCAATCCATCCATCGTTTCTTTGTTCCGTCATTAACCCAATAAACTATCTAACCTTGGACTCCGTGAGTGAAAATTGATTAAACAAGGACAAATTGTGCATTACCGTGTTTTGTTAGTTGAGCCAGTCTCCGTGGTCAACGGTCCACTCAAAAGACCGTTCAGATCAATTGTGAGCACTGCCGCAGCAGGAGAAAAGGTCAGTCGTACTTTGAGGTCTCTCTGTTTAATTTGTTACTTGATTGGGAGAACTAGCTGAAGCTATTATTCATTCGGACAGAACAACCTATTTTCAATCTACAACCAGCGAATCTCAGTCCACTCCTCTATTCCACACATTAGTTTCATGCTTTCAGGTTTATATAATAAAGAGTATTCTATGTACAGTGAAGAGAGTCCATACACCAGAAGATGATTTTCACTTTAAACGAAATTATACACCAGCCAACTATCTTAGTCCCAAATAATTCGCTCACATTCACAGAAACATTAAATACCTTGACCAAATCTCCAACAGATATCCTTCAACCAAATTCAAAGGATATTCCAAGATGCCTAACGTTTTCTCTAGATACAATGCCGGCACATAATCCCGGCCATCTTGCAAGACGCTCAGACAGACAGTCTCTATGCAAACATCTTGAAATTGTTGATTGGCTACCAAGACGCGGCCTATTTGATTTGTACACATCGCGTGTTTGAGCTGTTGTATGGTTACAGAGCTGTTAGTACTGCAATAATTGTCGTTTGAATTAAATTCTAAATTCAAGTACAATATTTTTAGAGTTCCGTACCTTTTAAGGAAAACATGGAACCCTTTTAGGATCACTTCGATGTCCGTCAATCTGTCTGTCTGTCTGTCCGTCAGGCTATTAATACTCTTTTTCTCAGGAACGCGTGGTAGGATTGAGTAGGGTAGGTAGTTCCCGTTGACCTAAAATCATGAAATTTGGCAAGAAGCAAAAGCCCGAAAGGTAAAGGAAAAAGTCCGAAAATCGTTCATTTGTAGTTTTAACGTATAACAAAGTATATGAGAACCAAAGGAGAACAAGTTTTTTATCTACAATTTGTTTTTGTTTTTGGGATAAATTCATCCCAACTACGGAATCCCTTCATTGTGCGAGGTCCGACACGCACTTGTTTCAATTGTAAGATGGCTAATGGTGGTTCTTGTGACTATGGTCATGTCATCATGTGTAGATGACTATGATAGTCATAATATAAGATCCGGTAAAATGTTACAAATGTGGAGTGACCTTTAGATGCTTACAAAGTCGGAGCTAATAAAATAGGAGACATTATGATTATGACCAAGTATTTGATTTTTAGAGCATCGTAAACTAGGCTTGACCATAATATATTTAAATAATATAATCATTTTATCATCAGGGAACTAGGCCCATACACACACAACCACACACACACACCACCACCACAAACCAAAACCAAAAACACACTGGTAATACACTAGAACCTGTACTTGACCCTGTACCGTCCTACTGATTGCCAAAGCTCTCATCGTCTTCCACATAATTTAATAGGTATGATGCCTCGGTAACAAAAAAGAAATTATGTCTGAAAGTCAGTCAGCTAATAAAAAAATATTAGACACGTATTTTTCTCTTTATCATAATAATAAAAAAAATACTTAGATAACACGCATTAAAGTTAGTGTCTACCACAGATTAATACAGATGGGACAATCTGCAGTTTAAGTATGAAGCTACAAGTACGCGGCGGGCCCCTCTCACGGGGCCAATTTAGTAGGTCAGAAGGTATAAGAGTTATGCGATAGAAAGAGAGGCAACTTGTAGTTGAATATAAATGTAGGTAACAAGCCTTGTGCGACCTGAATTGCACTTTATTGTGTCGTAGCAAGAGTCGCTTTTTATTTAAATGATCACTACAACCCAGTTACTGGGTAATTGGTAAGACTGGTTGTCAGACTTTCGGGCTTATGACGACCCGTAACGACTGTCAAAGATTCACGAATGACAGTCGGAACCAACGGCTTAACGAGCTTTCCGAGGCACGGAGGAGTCTCGTTATGTAGAGGTGGTCACCCATCCACGGACAACCTCGGCAAGCGTAGCTTAACCTGATGGATCGACCCGAGTGCCTGTTATTACTTAGGCACGAGCTCCTCTGTGAGTCTAAAAAATAATACATTTGAAAGATACCTACATGAAATAATAAAAATAAAAAACTATGTTTACCAAATCACCAATATGATTATGTCACAGAAACAACCGCCCCATCACTGCGTATCGGGGTGGTCTAACAGCTCCATAGAGATATGCAATCCATATGTAACAATACAAGTATATCAGGCAGCGAGCGATCAAATACGTGAGATTTGCGACGTTCTCCGATCGTCAGCCGATTCTGTAATGCGCTGTGGACGATCAGCTGTGTGTACAGCCTTATTTACTGGGTGAGATATTTTATTGGTTCAAAAGTAGTCATTTATAAATGGCCAGTGTTGGTTTTCAAAAGCTTTTTTCGCAGCTACTAAAATGGTTTCCACTTATTTTTAGCTTTTATATATTTTGAAAATTAGATAACTTAGGCCTTGGAATCACCGTCTGCCTAGCCTTTTCCCAATTATGTTGGGGTCGACTTCCAGTCTAATCGGATGCCGCTGAATACCAGTACTTTACATGGAGCGACTGCCTACATGACCTCCATTGCCCCCCCCCCCCCCCAGGTACCCTTGGTAAAACTGGTTGTCCAACTTTCGGGCTTCTGACGATCCGTAACGACTCTCAAAGATCCAAGAATGACAGCCGGGGCCAACTGTTTAACGTGTTTTCACGGCAGAGGGGTCTTAGTATGTAAAGATGGACACCCAACCCGGGACTCATCAATAGACTTGTGAGGCTGTTATTACTTAGCCACGAGCCCCTCTCATGCCCTAAAAAACATCGAATCATTTTTATTTTTGTTGAGTCATGTTTAGATATCGGTACCGATTACATCCGCGGAGTTACGCTAGCTAGTTTAATTTGACTCTTGTATATTATTCCCCAACTCAAGTGACACAATAAACCTATTCTATAACATTATCATATCGCTCTAAATCAGAATAGGATTTCGGACTACAAGTTCGGCAACAGCGCCGGCTGACAAGTCCTCATGTAGTTTGTCCGGCAAAGTTGTACGTTTATCAGACGTATTGGTTTAAGTTGCGTATGTGTATGTATTCCATTTGTATTGATCTTTGGGATTCCGTGCTGTTAGGTTATTCTTTAGATTGGATGAGTCATTAATAAATGAAGTGTTTTGTGGAGGAACGAAATTGGAACAATAAGTTCCGGAATGCCTCTCTGAATTCATAATCCGAATTCATATAAGAAAGCCCGGAATTGCATACAATTTAATTATGCTCCACACACATTTAGATTTTTCAGATTACGATTTTCTCAGATCAATCTGTGAATGACACTGACGAGCGTTCTGATCGGAATATTTAGATATGATTTCACATCGCGCGTAATTGATTTATCTGAATTTTTTAAATAGGTGTGAGGCAGCTTATCGGAATTCAAATTATGAATTCCGACTCTGAATATTCAGGGGCATTCCGGATGTGTGAGTCCAGCATAAATGTTTCAATTACTTTTTCCAGTATTTCGGTCTAATGTTGACTTGTCTGTCTCTTCTTGTCTGGATCTTTTTTTTTTTTTGTGGATGGGAAATCATCAAATGACTTCTCCCGCTCTGGGTGGAGCGGAAGGGCGTGTCAGACTTTTCCGGATTGAGCTCGGCTCGGAAGTATGCTCGCCGGGACCTAGGCTGGACCCGGAAAAAAAGCAAGGGCCGGCAAACACCACACAGGAGGACGGCTCAGTCGGGTCGGTCGAGGGGAGCGCCATAGAGGCGTCTGGCGATGAGTCGGACGCCGCTGGCGGCTCCAATTCGGGGCGGGCCAGGTTTAAGGAAGTGTCGTGGCCGCTGCTGCAGTCAAGGGTGTGGCCTTGAAGAAGAAACAGCCTTCTAAAGACAAGGCCATACCCGTAGCCAAGGCCTCCATTATGGCGGCAACGGAGGCTCTGTTTGTCGGGTCTGCCGTCTGTATTAGGTCTATATTATATCCCGGGAGGGTTAAACTTCAATAATGTAACATTTTTGATTCTTCAACGAATGCTCATTTTTGAGAAAGGCCTAAGAAAAGCAAGGGTAGCTTTTTTAGGTATTTCTCTAGACGATTCGACGAAACATTCTAAAGTGTAGCGAAAAAAAATATAGAAAATTAGGTTTTTATTTTGATTACCTAAGTTTAAAAACTCACCTAATTTTCCAAAGAATCTTTATCCATTTACAGAGCCCAAATATTGTAACGAAATAAATACAAACGGACACAGTATCCACCCCATATTTAATCATAAAAAACCCGAGGCGAGTAAAAAATCTGTCGGTCTACTAAAGCAACTCATACACCGAGTTACTCGATATATCGAGAAACGATTCTCGATTACGATAACTCGATGCTTATATCCCGCCGGCTATCGGATTCATATCCGAATTAATAATCTCGATACTGTGAGATGTGGGGACTTGTTACGTGTGACGCCACTTTAAGGAGCTATGAAGAGTGTAAATGCGGCATTCTAGATTGGGTAAATTCTGTTTTTAAGAGCACGACCAACTGGATTGAGGTTCTGTTTTGATGGGTTTTCGATCAAACCTCGACGATTGTTTGATATGATAAGTTAGGATGATTCGCAGTGGTAGCCCGCGAAATTCAATTTTTTTTTGTGTTTTTTGCAATTCGCAGGTCCGTGTCAGGTTGTATCTTGATCAAAGTATGATACACGCAGTATGATGCACGAAATCTAACTTAGAAAGATCTATTGATGATTTTTATTGTTAAAATTATGTAAATACATATGTTTTATTGCCGCGTATCATACTTTGATCAAGATACAACCTGACATGGACCTGTAAATTGTAAAAACCCAAAAAAAAAATGAATTTCGCGGGATACGCAGCGCCATCACCTTAAGAGGAAACGCGATCACGGTATTATTAAAAATAAAAATTACGCCAAAAACTAAAACGTAGGGTCATGGCAGTTGCACGTATTTATTATGTCGTAAAAACATTTGGACTAATATCATTAACCAGAGAGAAAACAGAGGAATACGTTAGTATGGAATGAATGCTGACGACCACGTGACCGCGTTTCCTCAATGGCATATTTTGGACATAGACTCTATTTTCATAGAAAAAAATTGTTAGTCAGCTCTGATAGCTGACAGCCCCCGTCTATATACAATGAGTAGTATGGAGTAATCTAAATAAATAAAACTCAATTGCCGAATGTTTTTAGTTAAGCGCATCCCTTAGAACGGTTGCACCTATTTGGATAATTCTTTTTGTTTTTTTATTCTATTTGTAATTGTCAGGACAAGGTTTGTATGAAAGAAAATGTTTGAAAAATTGTACGGAAAAGTGAAAAATTTTGGTTGGAAAAGTTTTGGTCAAAATACAGTAGGGGAGATCTTCAAAAATATTGACAGATTGTATGAATGTAAGACTGGCCTAATCAAAACTTTCCGCCCCAACAATGACAAGATAACTTATAATATTTTTCTTTAGGGAAAGTGAGCCTCGCAAAACACCCACACAAAGCCACATAAAGCTTCATTATACTTTCAAAATCACAATACTAAACAAAATAAAATATACCCACTCCAAAGCCATTACGTTCACACCTCCACGTACAAATATATTAGACGGATTCAATTTCCGCGACACAATATTATTGATATATGATAGCGAAGTACTAATGTGTTTTAAATGTGTGTCTGTCGTCTTTAATGTTCAGCCAGTTATAGTTTACTGCGAGTATTATTTTTGCATTTCTATTGGAAGGAGTGCGGAATGTAGGACCCTTTTGTGACATGAAAAATATTGTAAAGTATGAACTAGAGATAGGCCGACTATTACTTAGTGCAAAAAGCCGTTCATTGATTTCGGTGGAGTTATGTTTATATAAATTTATTTCTTAGTAACAAAATACAAGGGACTCAACTCTTACTTGAGTAGACAGTTTAAAAAAAAATACGGCCATTTATGCAACATATTTTGACACTCGCAAGTAAATCAAAACCTATAGGGTACTTCCAGTTGACCTAGAATCATGAAATTTGGCAAGTAACAAGGCACACACAGCACAAGCAAGATAAAGAAAAAGTCCGAAAACTTTTAATTTTTAATTTTATCACATATTTTTTTTTTTGGAATTACAATGTTAAGTTTGTTTATGGGATAAATTCTTTTCAACTACGGAACCCTTATTGTGCGTGATCCGACATGCAATTAGCCGGTTTTTTATAGCAAGCAATTAGCAAGAAAAAAAACCGGTCAAGAGCGAGTCGGACTCGCGCACCGAGAGCTCCGTTCCGATTTCTGAAAAGTATGCTATTTAGAGACATCGTTTTATTTTTCCTGTAATCTTTACACAAACTTCTACCACATAGAATAATTTCAGATTTTTCCCTTTGCAAACTTCGGAGATAGGGGGGGGGGGGGACGGTATTTTTTTGGGTAAACGTCATCTAAAACTGTTCCAAATTTAAAGTTGATAGCATTAGTAGTTCTTGAGATATCCAGCTGTGACAGACAGACAGACAGACTGAGTCATACCATAAGGGTTCCTTTTGTACCATTTTGATACGGAACCCTAATAACTGTATAATAGGGCAGTACGGAGTTTCAGTAGTATAAGAAACCAACTTACACTTACTGGTTTTGTTATTGACTGACGTGCGGCTTACCATTCCCCCATTACTTGTCCAAAACTATAAAATTCTAAATACCATCAATCAACTCAGCCTATCGCAGTCCACTTCTGGACATAGACTGCGCCACAACACTGTTCGCCACCTTCCGCATCCAGTCCTATAATCCCCTATTACTACTTACTCCTTTACTACTTACTACTACTTACTCCTTGTACTTGTTCCTTTAATTATTTTGAGTGTTCTTAGCGTCATATTTACTGCAAATAAACGTATATTTTCTTTCTTTTCAGTCTATCCCAGCATTCCCAGCCACCTTTTTAACCGACTTCAAAAAAAAGAGGAGGTTCTCAATTCGGTTGTATGTTTTTTTTTTTTTGTATGTTTGTTACCTCAGTATGAACCGATTCGGGAAATTCTTTTTTTATTTGAAGGGGTATACTTCCAGATTGGTCCCATTTTTATCAAAATTCAGGTCTGATGATGGGATCCATGAGGAATCGAGGGATCTCCTCAAATATTATAGGCACACATATACCTATTTTGGTATTTTCATCAACAAATCAAGCGTTTGCATTCAGAAAGTATCATCTGGTGAAGTGGAACTGATGAAGAAGACCACAGAAAGCCACGGGAACTCCTCAACGATGATAACTGTTTCACGGGTGGCGATAAGATATCTCGATTAATAGTTAAGCGACTATGACGAAGCTTTAAATAAATGGTTCTGATGAAAATGGTACCATCGAACCGATCTGATGAAGAAGCCCGAAGGTAGGCATCGGAACTCAGTAATAAAACAATGTATTCTAGGCGTGTTTGGGCCTATTGGAATCATGATGTGCACTCTGGCTATAAATGATTCAAATTGATTGTCAGAAGGCAGATTTCGTAGCCTCGTTATCTCTGTCAACTAAAACTACGCCTACCAAACTTCTGACACGACTTAGCGCGACGTATTTGCTTTTTGTAAAGTTTTTATTTGAAATAGTATAAGTACTCCTGAGATGGTCGCATAAAAATATCTTCAAGTTCTGATGAGTGGCTTTTGAGTTAGCTTCAATAATTTAATACGTATTTTTCCCATTTAGTCTATGTGGATGATGCTCTAATTTATTTTGCAGAGTGGTATTCAAATTTGTGTGGGGAAGGCACCACTAAAAAGTGAAAAATATTTTTTTTTTACAAAAAAAAAAAACAACCGACTCCCAAAAAAACACTACCAAGTGAAAAATAACTTTAATTTCGGAAGTCGGTGGCAAAAAAAAACGAAAGTAAATAAAAAACCAAAGACACCGACTTCCGAAATTAAAGTTATTTTTCACTTTGTAGTGTTTTTTTGGGAGTCGGTTGTTTTTTTTTTTTAGAGTCGTCGGTTCATCTATCTGGGGTCTCCACTCTAGGACTCATCTGTTCGGTGGAGCAGATGACGAGCCACGGCCAGCCCACTGCCACTTCAGCTTGCTTACTCTGCAAGATATAGCGCTGACTCCGGTTCTTTTCCGGATCATTTTATTCCTGATTTTATCGTTCAAAGAAACTCCGATCATAGCCCGCTCCATAGCGCGCTGAGCCTACTACTATCTTTTATCTTTACCAATTCCGTACCCACAATAACCCAACCTAATACATTAGCCTGAATACATCATGCAAATACCACATCTGTAATGATAATGGAGTCAAAACATATTAATTTTAGGCCCACATCTGCCTCTGTATAAACACGTAAACTTATGGGTCCCTAGTTTCAGGATATAGTTGTGAAATGGTGGTACATTATCATATATTTACATATCACACGGACGGACAGGACTTTGGTTTGTCGACTTTTAGTTATGAAGGTAGTGTGGGTAAAACTTGTTTGGTAATTGAATTAATGTTGGTATACTATTTTCAATTGCGGGATTATAAAATTCAATGTTAAAGTGACCGAGATGACGACTAATAGAGAAGTATGGAAGAAAAAGACATGTTGCGCTGACTCCAAATAAATGGTAATAAGGGCAGGAGAATGATGACGAATAATGACTATTTTCAATTGCGGGATTGTAAAATTTAATGTTATATTGCAAATTTTTTGCTATACAAAAAATATGTTTGTGAAAGACTTCTTCCAGAGTTTCCAGATTCTGTTGATAGTTTCATTGATCCAGTTTTCACTAGCATGAAATTTAGTGTCTGATTTTGTATGTTTTGTGTGATAATCTTCTTTTTTCCTCCTTTTTCTAAAACATGACCTAAAAGTATACCAACTCAGTCTTGGCAGGTATGTCTCATACCTGCCAAGACTGCGTTGGTATACTTTTGGGATTGCTTCGTTGGATTTGATCGTGTGAACCACAGCCAACCTATATGATATGCCTATTTATCAAGTAGACAACACACTATGGTGTGTAACTTGAACCCACGAAAACCATTGCAAAATAAAATAAATTCAACAACAATAATTTAGGCAGCAACACAAATACGCGCCAATATTTGCGGATTCATCCCCGGATTAGGTTCTCGTGTGTGCCTGCCGCGCCGGGGATTATTGGCGATCACGTGATCTGTCGCCATCGGCGCCTACGTGTGTAATACACGGATTGTTATTGTGGCATAATTGAAGAGAGCGAGCGGTTAATCAACAACCAACAAAGAATCGGGGTAGGAAAAGCTCATAAGCCCAGGTTCGCTTCGCGATTTTTTAAAGCGATAATTATTTTTCCGATAAAAAATCGCCGCGGGAATATGATCGCTCTGGGTACGAAGGCTAATAGGAAAAAAAAAAACCGGTCAAGTGCGAGTCGGACTCGCGCACGAAGGGTTCCGTACCATATTATATGTTTAACAATCGCAAAGATAACTTTTTACTTATTTTATAATGATACTAATTACAAGGTTATTTTTTGCAGTTGCAGAAAATCACCCATGTTTAAACAAAATACCTTATGAATCGCCGTTTTCAGTATTGTTGATTAAATACAGTATTCATGGTACCTACATGGTATAAAGAAGTTTCAAATTCCTAATTTGTTGAATTGTTGCGCTAGAGCTCGTACAAAAATGGTCTAAAATTTACAACTTTTGCGGCCCCCTATTTCTTAATTTTAAAAGATAAAAAAATACATGTTTGTACTCTACTCAATGAGTTCTAGACGATGACATCCCACATAACACATAATCAGCCTATAATGTCCCCACTGCGGGGACACAGGCCTCCTCTCGGTGAGAGGGAGTGGGCCGTAATCCACCACGCGGGCCCAGTGCGTGTTGGTAGATGTCACATGTCTTCGAATTTTTGGTTCTAGGACATGCCGGTTTCCTCACGATGTTTTCCTTCACCGTTTTGAGAGCAGCGGTGATGAAATAATGACATGACACCCCACATGCTAGATTAAAATTTTTATTTTTTTTTTCAAAATGAAAAGTTTATTGTATGGGGACCGACCTCTTAAATTTTTAACTTTGCTTTATTTTTATTATTTGTTGTTATAGCCGTAATAGACAGCGGAGGCTTAGTAAGTTTGTACTGGGCTGTACGTGGTTGTCTGATTTCATGGATTTTAATTTTCTTGCGCGGAACCCTAATTATTTTTCTAAAATAAAAATAGCCTAAGTTACTCCTTAAAAGATCAGCTATATGCCGTCAAAATCGGTGAAAATTCGTTTGGCAAGTTTCCTAACTTGACTCAAAGTACACATTTTTTTAATCGGACTGCGCTTTAAAATTCTTCTATACAAACTTTAACATCCCTAAACCTCATTTGAGGCGTAGTTTTGAAAAACTAATAATGACAAACATTATTACTTACTTATGCAAGTTTCAAGTTCATTAACCAAATTAATAAGATTTTTCATATAAACTGTATCTCTGTTTTCACGAACACAGATACCTAAAGAATTTCAAAAATCGTCTGGTATGTTTCCATAACTTTACTCAAACATTATTTACACCAATTTTAGAGTTAATCAAGCCCCCAATAAAGTCCTCCGCTATAAAATTAACTTTTCACCCCTTAGGGGTAGATTTTTGGAAAACCCTGATACACGTTAGTCTTAATTTTTGGTCTCAAGTATAAAAACTGAGTTTTGAGTTAATCGGACCGCGTGTTAAAGTTCCTCCATACAAACTTTGACACCCCCAATCCCTCCTTAGGGGGTAGTTTAGGAAAACTAAAAATGATAAACTTTATAATTTACTTAGATGAATATTCGTGCTAAGTTTCAAGTCTATTAACTCAAGGGATAGGATTTTTCATACAAACTTTCATCCCCTGTTTTACCCCCTTAGGGATGGAATTTCCAAAAATCCTTCCTTAGTAGATGTTTACACTATATAAGGTATCTATGTGCAAAATTTCAAGTCTCTAGATCTATTGGTTTGGCCTGTGCGTTGGTATATTAGTCAGAGACTCAGTCAGGACTTTGATTTTTTTATATATTTAGATTTACCATGTTTTTTAAGACCACAGACTTCTTATAGGTTTTCCTGTAATCTACAGGTATAGAACTAATTTCTATATTTTTTTCAAAATTTTAGGCTCAGTAGTTTCGGAGATAACGGGGGGGGGAATGGTCAATTTTCGTCTATTTTCTTAAATAGCTTTAAAACAATAAATTTTAAAATTATAAAAAAAATATATTTGAGACCCTCATTGTAAGCCCTTGCATTTGATATGTGACTCGGTACATTTTACAAAACTTTTTTTTTTAATTTTCTTATTTTCCCCCTAAAAGTGACTCTCATATTCAAAATTCATATATTTACTTTAGCTGTACGTGTTTGGGTCACAGAAATCCATATGTGTACCAAATTTTAACTTAATCGGTCCATTAGATTCGGAGCAAATTGGCTGTGACAGACGGACAGACAGACACACGAGTGATCCTATAAGGGTTCCGTTTTTTCCTTTTGAGGTACGGAACCCTAAAAAGGTTCACTTGTTCATCAAGGTTAGTAGCAATGCTAACTTTGCAAGATGCATTCATGTCACACACAAATGGTTATACCTACTTAAAGCCGGGTTTCCTGCTTTACACAAAACCATCGAAACAAAGAGGCGTGTCTTACATAATATATTTGAATACGCAGAAGACAGCTTGTCCAAGAAAATAAATGAATATGTGTAAGGTTTTATGTCAAGTTTCGAAAAGACACGTGCAAGAGACCCATCTTCACGTACACAATATAGTATAGTTTCTTTTTACACGACTGCCCTAAGAAGGTGTGTAATGTTTTTAGCAATGTGGTTATTTGGTCACATTTTTGAGCTCCTGCTCACCCCAGGAGCTTTTTTTACATGTTTTGCAGTTGATCCTTTTGGCAATTTGCTTCTACTAGAATATTGATGCGTGACGGACACATACTGCCAACCTCATACTAGAATAGTGGTGTGTGACGGACACATACTGCCAACCTCATTGTTGCTTATCTATCTCTTTTCCCTTTTATCTATTTTAACTATCGCTATCTCTTTTAACGTGGACCACCACATAACCCGTATAATTATAGTGCGTCCCTTGTTAGAATTAATCTCGGTTGGGTTTGCGACATCTGTATTCGACAATTATGTTCATGTGAGACCAATAAAGGTACCTTTCCTCTCTCTCACTCTGCACTTAAAAGAAGGGGATGGAATGAGCGTTCTTCTTGGTTATATTACGTGTGGATTTGCAAAAGGAATTATTTGTTTATCAGTTTTGTGTTTGGGTTAAACGTTTAATAATGAGTTACCTTTTGGTTTAAAATGGCCTATTATGGATGGCTATTTCGAATAGATAATGGAAGAATAATTATTGGCCGCTTTGTTTGAAATATCGCTGGCGATATTATAACTGTAGGCCAAATTGTCAAAAGATTTTGTGCCTAAATAATAACAGCCACACAAGTCGATCAAAGGTTAAGCTATGCTTGTCGCGGTCGATTCGTGGATGGGTGACCATCCATTATATCGAGACTCCTCCATGCATCGTTAAGCCGTTGCAGCGTTGGTTCTGGTTGTAATTTGTAGACTCAAATTCAAACTCAATCCATTTATTTCAAATAAACCAATTATAGGTTGCCATTCCAAAGCGTAATAGTTACCTACCTATGGAGAAGAATGGACAAGAAACTCCACGGATACTCTCTTAAAACATAATGTGGTTACAAAATATTGGTTACGTCATTCATGTTGAAATTATACATGTGAGAACGATGCAGAATGTTAAAAGCGCCAGTACAATTGAAAAATGTGGCAGCTAAGAGATGACCAGTCCCTACTATAGATCTTTGATAATCGTTACGAGTAGTCAGAAGCCAAAAAGTCTGACAACCAGTCTTACCAAAGGGTATCGTGTTAGGTACCCATTGCAGTAGTTGGATTGTGGAGGTCAAACAGGCACTCACTCCATGTAAAACACTGGTATTCAACTGCATCCGGATAGACTGGAAGCCGACCCCAACATCAAAAAATCTAACGGTACAGCAATACCAAATCAGTCTAGCCCCGTAGATAGCCACACGATTGCTTCCGCACCAAATTCACTAAATCTTAGAGCATGTTTCCTTGGCAACGTGTTGTCTCGAGTATAAGATTATGCACTAAGTTATCCACATTCCTGGTGCATCCATTTACTGGGCTTAGCTCCGTATCACAGCTACCGACAAAACACATTATATCTGCCGTATAAACAATACAATGGCTAAGTTAAGAGCCGACAAGCTTGCTCAAGGTGCCAGTGGTGGCGACGAAGTAAAGATTTTGTTCAACGGAATTTTTCTTTCTGATCCCCCTTGATTTTGTCAGAACACACTATACGTTACCTTATTACTACGTAAATAAGTACCTAATTATTTTTTAGAGTTACGTACCTCAAAACGAATAATGGAACCCTTATAGTATCACTTCGTTGTCCGTCTGTATGTCTGTCTTACTGTCTCATTTCTGTTCAAGACCCTTTTTCTCG
The DNA here is from genome assembly GCA_905163495.3 of Cosmia trapezina. Taxonomy (NCBI): domain Eukaryota; kingdom Metazoa; phylum Arthropoda; class Insecta; order Lepidoptera; family Noctuidae; genus Cosmia; species Cosmia trapezina. Next base: position 19,556,158 of record LR991038.1, on the reverse strand, counting down.
GGAAAGCGTTGAGGTAACAAGTTGAAATTAATATCAAATGCGTAGGTCTACAGTCCCTTGGAGCTCTAAAAAATCAAGCTTCTAAGACAACGCAATAAAAACATACGGCCATTTATGCGACTTTATCAACACCTATAGGGTAGGTACAGGTACCGTCGACCTAGAATCATAAGTTCTCACAGCACGAGTAAAAGGAAAAACTCCGAAAATTGTTAATTTGTAATTTTATCACATTTTTTTTTTTGGCATTACAATGTTATGTTTGTTTTTGGGATAAATTCTTTTCAACTACGAACTACCACTACTAACTATTACCATAGAGTTACGTATTTGATATTAATTTCAACTTGATACCTTCACGCGTTTCTGAGAAAAAGGGCCTTGACAGACTGACTCAGTGCAATGAATCAGTGCTATACAAAAAGTAACATTATGGTATAAAGGCGTTTGTTTTATTTTACTTTGCGCAGAAAAACGTAACAACGCTTTTGAGTTAACGCTTGTATTTCACTCCTCATAAAATTTCCATATCGGGGGCTTAAAAACTCCAATAACAACTAGCCCGCCATCACTGCGGCCCTGCCTCACACTAAGACGCCCAATTAATCAGTAGACGGGCTAATGAGCAAATATTTCATTGTCCGGCTACCGCGCGACAAGACTTGAGGGCTGACGAATGTTGCATACAAATTATAAATGTTTTAGAATATAAATATTTTATAAAGGAAAAATTGTGTGGGATTTTTCAAAGGAGAGTAAAGAAGGAAATAGTGTTGCTTGGTTTTCTTTGACTTGTTATTCAAAAGACTATGAAAATATAAGTCACACAGAATTTTATTACCAAGTGTAGAATATGCAATCAGCACTCTAATTGCGTAGTACTTTCTATCTCAATCCGAAGGATTTTAAAGGAAATTACTTAACCTTTGCTTCATTCCTTTGAAAAATTTGTGTGCTCGACAGCGTAAATATTGCAATAAATGTTGTTAAGGCGCTACCCGGAGCAGAACTATTAACTCATTCATTAAAAGTAATAACAATAATATATCTAAAAGCACATTATTAATGTTCGATATCCTATCATCACATTGCATGTTTTTATTGGTTTTAAATACATTTAAAATGTCCTTGGAAAAAAGTGACTAAAACTATTGATTGCATGCATCTTTTGTTAAAGGTGACGTTCAAATCATTTGTGGATTACACTAATGGATAGATAATTTAAAAATCTAAATAATTCACGTTTTATTTTATTTCATAAGATCGCTATACTTTTTTTATTCAAATGATTCCAAAAAAAATGTGAATTCTATGATAGAGGGACGTGCGCAGTGGGACAGAGTGAGACTGAGCGACGGGACAGAGAAGGACCGAACGCTCAAGGCCGTTTGGTCGGGGAAGTGCTTTAAGTTGTCAACATGAAAGGCATTGCAATAACAATTGTGTGTTACGCAATAGGTCACAGAACACAATGAAAATCTTCTTAATTAAATAAGCAGACTTTTTCTCTGACTTCTTTTTAAGTAAAATAAGATTTTTTAGTCCTGTTCCCGAGCCAAGAGACCAATTTTATGAATACATGGGTCCAAAAGTCTTTACTCCGATAAAATGTTATCAAAACAACACCAAAACTTAATTTGAACTTCATACAAAATCATAAATTAAAAAAAAAATCATTTAATTCAGATAACTGAGATCCTTAAATACAAAACCAATTAAAAATTAAAATTTAAAAAATTAAATTAAAATTCACACACACACAATAAAATTCAAGCATTCAATAAAATTTAAATTTAAAACATTAAATTAAATTAAATCTACACCACAATAATTAAGACATTTAATAAAATTAAGATTTAATTAAAATTAAAAACATTCATAAAATTATACCATTCAATAAAAAGAAGAAAAGATTCTCAAAATCATCAAATCGCAAATGTAGTTTTTTTTTTAAGTATTATTTATTTTTTTGTTTTGCCTCTTTAATTTAGTCTGTGCTAAATAAATGTGTTTCTTTCTTTCTTTCTTTCTCAACTTTCAAAAAACTTAAAAAACTGTCCGTCAAGGGTACTGCAGACAGAAGTGAAAACTTATACGTAAAACTATGCATAGCATGTCGCAGTGACGCTTTGACGCGGTGACGTGGACCCGTAAGCTTTCCCCCCACCAAAAATCGCTCAAGGCGCCTAAAGAAGTCTTCACTTCAACAAGACTGCAATAAAATCTCCAACACAAACATAACCAAGAAATAATTCAACATCAACACCAACACGTATGAAATCTTAAGTCAATTTTCTGCTTCAATGCCTTAGTTAAATCAAAGGTTCTATCCTTAAAGTCCGGTCTTCGTAACTATTTAAATAAGCCCGCACTGAGTCCTGGCCCGTTGGGGGCAGAACAGCATTAATAATTCCCTTAGACGCACATACGACAATCGCAGCGCTCATATTATTATATTATTGGCGTCTGTGTTGGACAACCCTGCGGTGTCTTGAGACGATAGGCTAGTCAGGGAGCTAGGGAGTCAGATTTTGGGTGTATCTGTTGCTTGGTGGGTTTATAATCAGTGTGGGAACATGGCTGTCTTTTAGGGTTTAGGGCAGTGGGGTAGAAGCGTTAAGTATCTAATTTTTCTCTTTTTATGATTAAAGGCTAATTTTTCAATAGTCAGATAACTTTTATCTGAAGAATAAAATATGGCAGTTTAACATATTTTATATACAAAAGCTGTCAAACTGCCTTTAACGATAAATAAAAGTTATCTGGCGATTGAAAAATTTGCCCTCAGTAATGTTCGATGAAAATACAAAAAAAAAAAATAGAAAAAAGGTTGAAGAGGTCATTTGAAAATTCTCCAGGAAAGTGCTCTTAAAGTGTTTTTATTACATAATTTTGGTTATATATTTTTCAATAAACTTATTATACATACTTACATACAACGTTAAATTATAACTCGATAAAAACCCAATTCAACAAAAGTTACAGGTTAGCTTACCTACCTGTAACTTTTATTGTGAAATGTAACTCACATCTATTGTAACAAACAAACACCCAGATTAACATGACACCATTATTCAACCATCCTATCTCCTAAGCTAAGAGGGTTGTCTTAATCGAAACATGTCGTCCGCAATGAGGGATATTTGAAGCATATGCCGTCGAGGCACGAGCCACGAGGCAGAGGCACGAGGCATCGTCACACGGCACACTTGGTAATAACCCGAGTCGAAGCAGACAAAACATTCCCTTCTACGTGCTGATTGGGTCGAGGTATTCGTCCGCGGGCCGAAGGTAGTTTGATTTTGATACTTGGTGATTGAGTGATAATTTGGTTTAGTAGGCGTGATTTGATGGTGTGTTTCTTTTAAACATATCAAGAAATTAGGACTTGTGTTGGTTAAGACCAGACTCTGTTGTAGTGGTATCGTGGGGGTTTTACTTCTAAGACCCCTGCAAAATAATCCAAAACCACAACAGACCGTTTTACTGATTTTTGTCACATCACTAAAATATTCCCTTTGTCACCAGTCAGGTGATTCTGCCTATAGAATAAAGACCGAGCTGAAACACTAAAAAATTGAGTTGATAAAGTTAGGTCCCAATATGTTGATCTTTTCAATACAATTTACATAATATTTAGCTACTTAAAAAAATATATGCCACGTAACAAGATTAGTATTTTTCTGTTTGATGAAACATTATCAAAATGCGACCATGACAAAAACTTCAACGTAACATTTTTTCATGCTTAATATTATTGACTAAGCTACAATTTAGTATCAAAAAGTATCAACTCTATAAATCGCCGTAGAATAATGACCACCGCCTGGGAGAGGTACAAATCTACATATTGGGGTGTGGGCATTTCTTGCAGCCCCGTCTGAGATATGTGTCTTAGCTCCCCGTGTCCAGACCGGGGTGGTAGCAGGGACGTATTTGGGGTATTTTGTTCTGTAATCATAAAGTTAGGTAGAAATTAATTTGAGAAATATAAAAAAAAATATTTTGTACGTAGCGAGAAGCTTTGGATGGTTTTATTGATATACTTGAAAAGTAGTTACCTTATTCATAGGTAACCCTCTGCAGTTAGAAATTAAAGTATTTCTAATTACCTACTCGAAAATCATTGAGATTTAAAATCTGCTTGTTTTGACTTTGACAATTACCTAGACAAATAAATAATTCGGCAGACTTCACAAGGTCAAAAAAAAACTAACTTTTAATCAACATAAGATGTTTTCTTAGAAATTGAGTCACCAAATTGTGTGGAATACAACTTAATTGAAGATGTTTATCATAATCATCATGGAGTGTGTCCGGAACGACCCGAAAAGACGACATGTGTCAATAGTGTTTAATAGTATGTGTAAAAGTGGGGTAAGTCTCGTGCTTCGGAAGCATTCAGGATGCTGTACACGTCGGTAAACAATGGTATTAATACGCAGAGGCATTGTAACATCATTTTTAGTTGTGTATATAAAGTCGATTTGTAACGATGAGGGCGGCATAATCTGTCTACATTAAAACCGTCTTTAAATTAATAAAGAAAAAAATCTATCTCTCCCAAATCCCGGAAAAAAACAAGTAAGTAAGTAATTTTCTATGCCAGGTACAAAAAAATTCTTTACTTCACAAATAATAAGGTACGAGTTGTTTTATCTCACGAAAGCGGGTGAACCATACTTGTAGATGTTACGCGTATAGACACGCGTTCTTGTGTGCGTACCTGCAGGTAGCGCACTCCCGAGCTTACGCACACAAAGACAATGTTACAAAAATACACTCACCCAAGTCCGTCCCCCACATAAATGTTGAAGGTATGCAGATGCGGTGCCAGTGTGATAAGTTAATTCCTACTGGCGATCCCTTACCCGTATCAAAATTATAATAGAGCTCGAATATTCTGCAATATGTGGCCCTTCCTCGCTTATTGAAAACTTAATGGCCTCCTAAGATATTGCCGAGTTATGTTAGGACCATTGTTTTGGTAGCATGTGTGGATCTTAGGAATTTTAGGATAATATTTGGAAATTGAGGTATTTTGAAATAAGCTAAGTAATAACAGCCGCACGGGTCGATCCATCAGGTTAAGCTACGCTTGCCGGGGTTGGTTAGTGTATGGGTGACCATCTTTACACACCGAGACTCCTCCGTGCCTCGGAAAGCACGTGGTCCCGGCTGTCATTCGTGGATCTTTGTCAGTCGTTACGGGTCGTCAGAAGCCCGAAAGTCTGACAATCAGTCTCACCAAGGGGTATCGTATTACCCAGTTACTGGGTTGTGGAGGTCAGATAGGCAGTAGCTCCATATAATTGTCAGTATTATCAACAAGGAGTTGGAACCAATAGGGAAAGAGGTGAGAGAATTGAGTGTATCACTTAATTTCCATACTCAGCAATTCGAGGACTTCCAATCTGAGCATATTGCCTTGAAGAATACTGTCACGGAATTGAAGGAAGAGAATACCCAATTGAAATGCTCTAACTCAGAACTGTGTCAGCGTCTTAACTACCTGGAGCAGCAAGCGCGGTCCAACAACCTCGAGATACAGTGTTTTCCTGAACATAAGCAGGAAAACCTATACACTGTTGTTAAGCAGCTGGGTTCTGTAGTCAAATGTGAACTGAAGGATAACGATATTCTACACTGTACCCGCACAGCTAAGCTCCAAACCGATAGTTCTCGTCCTCGGTCTGTTGTGGTTCAGCTCGCCTTACCAAGAATACGGGATCAGCTACTTGCTGCCGTCATAGACTATAACAAAACCAATAAAACCAACAAGCTTAATAGTACAGTCTTTGGACTTGCTGGTAGCAAGACTCCGATTTATATTGTGGAACATTTATCTTCATCGAATAAATCTCTTCATGCTGCCGCAAGGCTGAAGGCAAAAGAAAAGGGGTATAAGTATGTCTGGGTGAGAAACGGCAGGATTTTTGTGAGAAAGGCTGATGGCGAAGGACATATTTTGATTAAGAATTCGGAGACTCTAAATAGGATTGTGTAATGTTGTAAACTTTTTCTCATTAATTTTATGCATGTTATACAGAATAATTTAAAAACTAAATTCAAAAGCTTAAAAATATATTATCAAAATAGTCGTGGCCTACAAACAAAGACCCATGTTTTCTATCGGAATCTATGTTGTAACGACTTTGATGTAATTATATTGTCAGAGACTTGGCTTAATAGTTCTGTTCTGAGCAGTGAGCTGTTCGACGACAGGTACGTAGTTTATAGAAGGGACAGGGAAAGTATTTTAGCTTGTGGGAAAAAAGAGGGCGGAGGAGTTCTGATAGCTATAAAGAAGAACATCAAGTCCAAACGCGTTAAAGACTGGGAAAGTATTTGTGAAGATCTCTGGGTTTCTATAGAACTTCCATGGACACGAACGGTCAGTCGAATAGCTCTCTGCGCAGTATACTTACCCCCGCCAGTGCGTCGTTGTACTTTGGAACATTTTGTGGATTCTTGTAGTGCGGTCTTTGAACAAATAACTGACTGTGACGTTTGTATCGTGGGTGATTTTAATTTGAGTGGCATCGATTGGAAGAGCGTGGGTGACATCGGAAATAGCGTTGGACCGAACAGTATTAATGAACTTTTGATGGATTTTACTTGTGTTAACATATTGAAACAATGTAACTTTATTACGAATGCCGCTGGTCGTGTATTGGATCTGGTGCTCTCGACAATACCACTATGTTCTGTAAATGAAAGTATGTGTCCTTTAAGTAATGTGGATCAACATCATCCCCCTCTAGACATTGTTATTTCATTTGATAGGGTAGCAAGTCTCCCCTACAATACAGGAAAAGCGAATCCTGACTTTCATAGGGCGGATTATCATGCAATTCGAAACTTCTTAAAAGAGTTGGACTGGAATTCATTATTCGGTGAACAGAGTGATGTTAATGAGATGCTGGAGGTATTCTACGATACTCTTGGCGTTGCGATACAACAATTTTTGCCATTACGTAAACCTAAAAACCGAAAATACCCGTCATGGTTTAGTCGTAAGCTTATTAAAATGTTGAATGAAAAGAACAAGATTCGAAAGCGTTTTAAGAAGTATAAGTGCAATAGAGCTCAAACTAATTAGTAAACGCAGTGAAAATCTCGCGTCTATTTGTTACAAGGATTACGCAAAACATCTAGAAGACGAATTGGCATCTAACCCTAAGTTACTTTGGACTTATCTGAAATCTAAACGAGGAGGTTCAAGTGCTTACCCCTTAACCATGACCGATGGAACTACCGTTACTTCTGATGGGTCAAAAGTATGTGGTCTTTTTGCAAGCTATTTTTCGTCAGTTTACGGCCCGGATGATAGTACTGGTACTGAATTCAATTCCAAAATCATGCAGTTTTTGGAAAATAATAGTTTGGGTCTAACTACCCCCGTTATTTCTTGTGAAACTCTCCACAAAAAACTGAAAAGCTTAGATCCAAAAAAAGGGGCTGGGCCAGATGGAATACCTCCAGTATTCATTATTGCATGTTCATCTGAGTTGGTTTACCCACTTATGTTGATTTATAGCAAATCATTGACCACTGGTATATTTCCTTCAAAGTGGAAAATCGCAAAAGTGGTTCCGGTTCACAAATCAGATGACAAAGGCGTTGTAACCAATTACAGGCCTATCTCAATATTATCTTCGTTTGCCAAAGTATTTGAATTACTGATGTGCCCACATATTCAAAATCATTTAAAGATGTTTTTAAGCGACCATCAGCACGGATTTGTTAGGACCCGTTCTACTAGTACAAACCTAGTCCCTTTTACAGAACTTCTTATAAAGGCTATTGACGCGGGCTATCAAGCTGACGTTATTTATACGGATTTCAGCAAAGCGTTTGACAAAGTATCCCACAAAATATTAATGACTAAGTTACGCGCCTACGGCATCTCTGGATCCTTTTTGAATTGGCTAAGTTCGTATTTAACTGATAGATTTTTCTTTGTTGTCGTTAACGGTTATCAGTCAACTCTGCAATGCGTGTCTTCCGGTGTTCCTCAGGGCTCGCACTTAGGGCCAATTTTATTTCTTTATTTTATAAACGATATTCCACGGTGTTTTCTGTTCTCAGATTTTTTTATGTACGCTGACGACTTAAAGTTTTTGAGAATTATTAAGTCTGAAGATGATCCATTACAACTTCAAAGTGACCTCAATCGTCTCGTTCAATGTTGCAACAGTAATAAAATGGAACTCAATCCCAAAAAATGTTACGATGTAAAATTCACTAGAAGGAACATCCCAATACGCAGTAGTTACCACATATCCGAAGTTGAAATTAAGGAAGTTGAAACAATAAAGGACCTCGGTGTTCTGTTCGACAAGAAGTTAACTTTCACACCACACCTCGATAGTATTATATAAAAAGAGCTTCGAAAATGTTAGGGTTCGTCCTAAGAAATTGTAAAACCTTTCGTCACAACAGAACCAAAATATTGCTGTATAACAGTCTCATTCGTAGCATCCTTGAATATAACAGTGTGGTCTGGCGTCCTCACTACGCCACACATTCATTGCGACTTGAACGTGTCCAAAAACGCTTCGCTTGGCACCTCGCTTTTTCCAATGGAATCGCCAAAAAAATACATTCTTACAATAAAAGACTGAAGCATTTTAACATGACCTCACTAGACAGACGTAGACACATGTTGGATGCAATGTTTGCTTACAAAATTTTTAAGCATAAAATAGACAGTCCTAGTTTACTTGCACTTTTCGGTTTTCGTGGACCCTCTAGAATCCCGCGTAGTGCCATAACACCTCTTTGTACGCCATTTGGAAGAACAGTTTTGGGCTCCAATTCGCCTGTTGCAAGAATGTGTAAGGTAGTAAATGGCTACAGTGATGTTATTGATCTCCACTTTGACTCTATTGCTAAACTTTTGTTTAGCAATAGAGTCAAAGCCTATGGCCCAAAAAGCATAGTTCGTTTGCCAAGCAACCCCTAATCATAGTCAATTATTATTTCATTTTGTCAATTTACCAATTTTACCTTAATCAATTGTTTCATTGTCAATTTTACCACTGTTATTAATTTTTAATTTTATGATTTTTTTTTCTCTTTAATGTTTATCAATTTATTAATTTTATTCAATGGTTTTTAATGTTATTTAATTTTATTCAATGTTATTCAATATTCAATGTTATTCAATCTGGTTCAATTCTATTTTATTCAATTTTATCAATTTCATTCAATGAATTTCAATTTTGTGTCGATCTTTATTTATAACAACAATTTTATCAATTTACCAATGTAATATAATTTTAACTTTTTTATTATATATCTTTTACTAATGTTGTCATTTTTATAAATTATTATTATTTTTTTTTTAATTCTATTTTATTTTAATTTAATTTTTAATCAATATTGTCATAATTCTGTTTTTCACTATTTCAAGATTATTTTAATTTAATTGAAAATTGGCGCTTAGTACTTACTAAGTAAGCTCATCTTCTGAATTTATTGTTTTGTGCATGTGGTGTTTACCTATAAGTAATTGTTGCGCTGTCATTTTAATTTTAAGAATGAATTATGTCGCTGTATCCAGTGTGAACAATTGTTGGTGGACCTATAATAAATAAATAAATAAATATAAAATACTGGTATTCAGTTGCATCCGGTTAGACTGGAAGCCGACCCCAACATGGTTGGGAAAAGGCTAGGCAGATTGATTGATTGTTGTCTCCTAAGTTCTGCTTATACCTGATAAAGAAAAGGTTGCTTCTCGTCACTGGTGACTAAGGGAGCCTGGTCTTCAATTCTGCTCATATCAAGAAACTACTATAACCAACTAATTGCATTCTAATTGCGTATCATATTAAAAATCTGAATCATTTTGAAGCAATTTGTTAATCATTGCTTCAAATGTTCGAAAAATTTGTCTGCTCGACAACCCGATTGCGATCGGTAATCGAAATCTACTAGCAAGTCATTCACGTAATCATTTAGTTCCTCCACACAAAAGTCCACACCTACCATACTGTATCACTATTTAGAATTATTTAATTTTGCTAAAACTTTATTTTAACTTGTTATTTCATTACCCTTATTTAATTATGTCTTAGTATTAGGTCCATTTCCAAACATACTGAAATTAAATTGTTAACGCAAAATGTCTCTAATTAAAACTTAAGATAACGCAACTCAGGTCCCCAAGATACAGGAGCTGCCTAGTTTGGGGACCACTGTTCAAATAAATATGTTAATTATTCTAGTTACAGTAAGCACACAACATTATTATTTCTGAAATTTATTTTGTAACAACGGACCAATAAATTATTCTTAATTATTGTTATTGATAGTGTGTTATGCAATTAGGGTGCTAATTGCAATGGCACCTATTCCCATTGACTACGTACCTATTTTTAGTCTACTTACTCACTGTAGCGGTTTACCGTAGACGTTAGTCTTTACTCAATACTCAATACTCAATATTTTATTGCATTCCATAATGTGTGTTGGTATGTTAAACATCGAATCAATCATGGACCCTGTCGGGCACAGCAAAGTTAATTTTAAATAGGAGAGAGACTGAAAGCGCTTTTTGATAAATAAATATTAACTTAAAATAGTATCATTAAAATAGTTTCATTTGCTTTTGTGGTATTAATATTTTAAATAGGTATTAATTTTTGGTTATACGTTATAGTTATATATTTTTATATTATATATTGCACGATTTTCAATATTAACACTATAAATTATAATAAACCAACTATTTACAATTTTATTGAGTCTTGTAGAATGTCATTATTATCAATTGTGCACCGTCATTCATTTTTAAATTAACAGTATTTTATTGTTTTAAAATAAATGTATAAACGAAATGAAATTTCAAATGAAATGTAGGTATCTATTATGTCAAAAATAGTTCTTATTATTGTTGTTTATCGCTAAAATATTCGTCACTCTTTAGTGAATGAAATACGTAGTGCCGTGATAAATAAATGTAATGACGTGCAATCCCGTTGTGATGACGATCGCAAAGTATGACATCACTGAAATCCGTTTTCAGTCATAGTCTTTGGCACCACAGATGTGCGAGGTAGCTGGGTGGTGCGAGGATGTGTTACTAAGCTCGAAACTGTGTGCAAATTGTGTGGTGCGAGGAAATCTGTGCTGTCTTCTGTGTGTCAAAAGAGCTGTAGTAAACTCTGTATCTTCTGCCTCCATTTCCTCATCGCAAATTGATAAATAAAAAAGTGTTTTTTTCACTGATCCATGTTTTCTGTACACTATAAATCTACCCCTGACAAACACCGTCTAGCGACTGATATTTTTTCGCTCGCGGTCATCCCTGGCGCACTTCCCTTCCCTTGCTTTGAACGTACAAAAACCTCGCTCCGTCTAGCCATTTCCACTAGAACTGCGCCGAGCGAGGCTAGATAAATGAAGTGATTCTATTGGTTCTTAACAAACACATCTCTCGCTACACTTCCTCGCACATCCCTGGTGGAAAGTCAGCCTTACTAACCAGTTCGATTAGTAACAAAAAGTTGGTCCTTATGCTTCCAAGTGAACTTTCCATATAGACTCCCAAAGCTCACAGTACAGACATTAAACATCTTAAATAGGTATTATGGCTGTCCGGTCAAGCCTTGCATAATGAGACAAGTATCAAGGCGGAAGTGTGCCAGATGTTCACACGTTGCTCCACGCTGTATGGACATCATTCTACGCCCTTTGTGCCGTAAATATGGTCCTAGGTTCAGGTAAGGACCAGGTTTTAGTGCGGGTTATGTGTTGAGATATTATTGGGAAGCTTTAATGCAGGTAAAATATAATGTTTACTGACACAAGCTAGGTCTAAAATATTAAAAAAATATCTGGCTTCTGCGCTAGTTTTAATTGTATTATGAGTTTTTCCGAGATGTGAGACCTTGCTTCTTGTCAAACATGATTCTAGGTCAACGGGAAGTACCGTATAGGTTTTGATTTATTTTCGAGTGTCAAAATATGTTGCCTAATGGCCGTATTTTTTTATTGCTTTGACTTAGAAGCTTGTTTTTTTTAGAGCTCTAGGAGGCTAAAGAGCTACCTACGTATAAGATACTAATTTCAACTTGATACCTCTACCCTTTCTTGAGAAATAGGGTCTTGATAGACTGACAGTCAGACATACGGACAACTAAGTGTCCATTTCTTCCTTTTGAGGTAGGTACGGAACACAAAAAAAAAAAAAACACTTACAGTAACAAAACGTACAGTAGAAATTACTCGATAAGAGGGTATCTCCAATATGTCGTTTTTCCGGGACCTTGAAAACTATTTACTGCGAATCTACGCTCTTGCTAATACAGACAGTTACAAGTTCCTTCAGAACTGGTCCTTGCAATAATTCAGATACGAAAGGGATACATATTCTCAGATGGACCACCGTTGAAGGACCGTTGGCGCTGGCTAGGTTAAATGAGCTTTTAAAACAACATTAATTTGTGCAAGGCAACTGGCTACCCAGGTGGGAGCAGTGGTGGACCAGTGCTAAGAGCCCTGGCTTACCAGAATAGATCGTGGGTTTGAACCCAGACAGGCTCTTTAATTTGTTGTAATAATTTCATCACGACTGCTCTCAAAACGGTGAAGGAAAACATCGTGAGGAAACCGCACTGGGCCCACGTGTTAGATTATAGCCCATTCCCTGAGACCGGTGTCCCAGCAGTGGGAACATTACAGGCTGATTATGATGATGATGAAATCTTCCCCGGCCTCAAAGTTCACGCACAATCACGTCTCGTGAAAAATAATAACGCAGTTTTAACTTAAAGTAGTTTGTTATACAAGAAGAGAATGTTGAGATGGATGTGTGGAGTGACGAGAATGGATAAAGTAAAAAATGAGTATATAAGAGGAACTATGAAAGTGGCACCAGTGACAGAAAAGTTGAAAGGAAATCGTTTGGCTTGATAAGGGCAAGTGATGAGGAGGGACGAAACACATGTGACTAAAAGAGTGATGAATATACAAGTTGATGGATGGAGAGGGAGAGGAGGGCCAAAGAAAAGATGGATGGATTGTGTGAGGAATGATATGAAAGAGAAGGGAGTGATTGAGAGCGTGACGGTTGACAGAGGAGAATGGAAGAAGAAAACGTGTTGCGCCGACCCTAAGTAACTTGAGATAAGGGCAGAAAGATTATGAGTTTGATATACAAGAAGGGTTAAAACCTGGAACACGACCCATTTATTAGTATAGTTAACCCCTCAAGTGTCTGAGTTTGGCTAATTTTAGACCCAAAACCCCCGCGAGTGGGGAGGGGTGGGGGTTAGTTGCGAACCCCATAGGTTCACAACTACTGATGATGATATGTTTTGCATCGGATGATGTTTTTTTACGTTTATATATATGTGATCTAAGCTTATATACTTACCTATTATGTAAAGTTTTGTCCTTTTGCACACTTTGGGTGCATTTGACACGCGGGGGGGGGAGGGGGTATTAGCTACGAACTCCATAGGTTCACAACTAATCATGATGATTGGTATTCCATCGGATGATGTTTTTTTACATGTATATATATGTGATATAAGCTTATATACCTAACAAAAAAAGGGTTTTTCTTATGCACACATTAGACACTTGAGGGGTTCATTTGTCATTCGCGATTTTGCGCCAGATCATCAAAATCGCTTCAGTTTTAAACACAATAGAATATTACCCAGCCACCTTCTAACACTATGGTCTCACCACATGTCATAGATAGGCCAACACCGTAGGCGTTGCGTGGGCGCACGAAAGTTCCTCACTTATTACTAGCGCTGCAACGGCGAATCAACGCTAAACCAATCTTATTTGACCCCTAGTCCTATGGTCGTAATACTGGAAGACAGGTCACAGGTTCTGGTTACCTACCTGATTCAATCAGATACGGTTTCCGTAGCATTCGCCAGATTAATGATGATATAGGGATGTGTGTTTTCTAAAGTTCCTGTTGTTATTTGCATATTGATTCATAGATTCTCAATAATGTACTCTTTGAATATTTTAATGGGGGAATGAGTTTTCTATGGTAATGAAAGAGGAGTGTTCTGTTTATGATTATTTGGATGAGTAAATTGTGTAATTGGAATTGTAAATCTTTCGTCTTTACCTTCATCTTTCAACGTATGTTTTGTATTCGAGATAACTTGTCTTTTATTGCACTTGTTTCTGTGACAATTTGTTTTGAAGTGAAAACTTCTTTATGCACGTTGAGCGACTTTTGGTAGGAGAAAATCTTATGAGTTCGCGTCACGCATCATGCGTCACGCGACATGCTAATGTGAAGTCTTGCACTGTCAAGTTTTACTTCTGTCGGTAGTCTCCATGACTATGATTTACCGTTTAGCTTAAAATCATTGCATAAGCAACATGACTAAAGTTTATGATCCCAAATTAAGGACAACTTTTACTTTTTAGTATGATAACTGAAGTGACAGGTATTATGTTTAGTCGGTTGACCAGGCACATGTTTTTTTTTTGTTTACCTTTATAATTACGTAAACCGATGAAGTAATAGGTTACCCTTAATTTTCTTTGAGTGTTTAAACAGCACTGAAAGCTCTACACAATTTAATCATAGAAACTGCATCAATCTTTTCAAATGAATCGAAATAAAATCTAAGCTTTAAACACCAAACTAAATCAATTCAAAACTACATTCTAACATAGTGGGGTGCCTCCACCGCCCGGCACCTAGGGTGGGGACCCTGGGATCCCGAAATCCCGGGAACTTGGTGGCACATGTGTGCCTAATATCCTTACATTTGTCAGTCTGTAATTGCGAAGTGATTCTACTTTCCACTGTCCCTTACTTAAATCTTAATGTTAGTTCGGTCTATAGTTTTGTTAAGGTTTGTGTCTCAGCAGTTGAGTTGAGCTTTTGCTAAGCTTATAATATAATTTTTGAAGCTTATAATTTTCCAAGAGGTAACAGAAGAGTCGCAGTTTTATCACATAGTTTATGTTGATACGCCGTCTACTTTATTATAAGGCAAATTAATTCAAGTTTTCTTAACTCTTCAAATTCAAAATCATTTGAATTTGAATTTGAATTTGAAGAGTTAACGTTCACTGTGAAGCTTTGAGTCCGGTTTCGCGTAATATTTATTCTTAGTTCATTGTTTACACGATAAAAGTGGCTAAACTCACACACTTTTGAGCTTATGAGCCTTTAAATTTGCGAACACCGCATGCCTCTTGGGTCATCCACGTACGGATAGCAACTTGATATGTCCCATCGGCGGGGCATGTACAGTGAACGTGTTAAATTAATAATGGAATTCCAATGGAATTTTAACCGTCGATAGCTCTGGAAATTGCGGGCTAGTATTGAGTAGCGACAATTCGTACAACCATCATAATATCGCGAAGAGTACCATCGCATAGCTTATGATACGTAACTGGTCTAATCGACCACATCTGCGTTTACTGACTTGGTATATGAGGGTATCTTGAAAAGCCAAGGATTTGACAAGATTCTATACTTATACGAGTACTTCAAGTTTGAAATACCACACGACCGAGATGGATTGATTTTCCACAAAATAACATGAATAAATTGACCTACCACTCGTATTTCTTATAAATAGATATATAATATGAGATTTTGCTGCACTGTATGTCTTTAGATCCCGGTTCTCTGCTTCCAAAATTCTAACCATCCTGTAAAAATGCACTTTTTCACTCTCCACTCCAATTTTACCTAGATTCGCACTAAATAAAAACAAAATAAACCTGAACCGATTAAACAAATACGTTCACAAAAACGCTGACTGCATAGAGCGTTGCACTGGCAGCCATATTGAAATCAAAAATGGCGGGCTGTCAGTTGTCAGCAGTTTTTTGCGTCGAACGTATACATAGGTAGGTACTCGTATATTTTGTTTACGTAATCGGTTCGTTCTTTTTGTTTGTTCTTTATTTGAACCGTCAATTGTTTTCCCGCTTGCGTGTAATTTGGCGGGTTGAGTAAACACTCGATTTTACTGATAGGTAATATGTGTGTAAACATGTAAGGTATTATTGAGTTCGTGGAAATTAGAGTAGGGAGTGAGAGTGTGTAAGAATGAGTTTTATCTTCGAAAAGCTCGTCACCAGCTTTTCTTTCAGAATATAGGTAATGCGAGAATTCTTTAAAGCTTAGGTCTTAAAGTTTGAGAAAGTTTATCTTTGCATAGGTTGAAGAATGTCTAGGAATGACAGAAATCCTTCTTAATTCATCTTACACCATAAACATAATCTTTTCTCATCTAGACAGTTTGATCTTATCTCTGAAAATTAGGGTGTAGTTGGGATATTTAGCGGAATTTTTGATGCCAACTGTTCAAGATATTAATTTTGACGTCGTAATGACTGAAAATGATATTTAATAAACTTTACCTTTCTCATGAAATTAACGAACAATTTCTAACCAATAGAGAAAAGAAATTGAATTTTTCACTACCAAAATATTAACATAAATTGACGGTTAAAAAATTGTTTCAGGAACCAGCCGGATGAATGACTGTTCACTGAATTGAGGTTGAAAAGGGTAGCCGTCCTTCAGGCATTGATAAAAATAAACTTTGTTTTCATTTTTATAATTTGTTTTATCATTTACGTGAGGCATTGCGTCATAGAATAGACTCACAGTCTCCCGTAATGAGGTAACGTAAAAGAGGGTGACATAATTTTTATGAGGGACAGTTTTGTGACGTAATGCAGTAGAGGGATTGGATATAAAGTGGTCGTAAATACTGTTCATATTTAATTTTATCGTGCCCTAATTGGATTATTTTACTCTTTTTATATAATACTAGCCGTTGCCCGCGGCTTCACCCGCGTGGATGTCGGAAATTATACCACGGGAACCTACTACCGGTATAAAAAGTACCCTATGTGGTTACTCTTTACACACTAAATCTTTAAACACTAAATCATTTTTTTTTAATTGCATCTCGCAGTTCACCACTTGGGGTCGAGACTGCTTAACCGGACTTTCCTGTGGGTGCCTTAAGCGAGCTCAAAGCCTCCAGCCAGGGTCACTAAATCTTTACAAACTTTCGCATTTATAATATTAGTGTGATATTAGTGTGTGGTATTAGTGTGGAAGTAGGATTTTCAGATTCTGAAGGCTTGGTAAAGGTAAGTATCAATCAATTAAATTTTTATGAATAAAAGAAAAAAATAAATTAAAGGTAAGTAATACAGACTTCATTGAAGAAAAAGAAAAAATCTTACCCTTACAGTAGATCAGTTTTTGACACTGAAATGAAATTGATCGTAAATCGATCAATCTCATTTCAGCGAAGCCCTGAAAGTTATGAAGATGCAAAACATGGCATAACACATACTAGACGGCTAAAACCATAAACACGAATCCAAACTCTGCCACAATCGAAAACTTTTTAATTGCACCCAATTTGAGACCAATCGAAAAACGGTATTGTATTACGAAATTCGAATCGAATGCATTTACCAAAGTTTTGTTCGTGCAAGTTCGCGTCGCTTCGTGTAAATTCGCTACTCAAAATAATGTACACTTTGAATTTGGAGTACATACGGGCTGTACAATTTTTAATTGCTGCCAGTTTGAAATTTTGAATTTGGAACAATTGAAAATTGAGTTGGTAACAGACCTATGTTGCTGAAACTCTGTTTCGATTTTTATTTAAGTGGACCGATAAAGTGCATTATACAGTGAACGAATACCTAACTGACACATTATACTTACCCTTTTTTTTAAATGTATCATTTATTGATTTGACAATTTATATTAGAATTTATTATTATTATTACATTTTATTGGAACGTTATTTTTTTCAGTGTTGACAATTTAAATTAAAATAAGTATTTAATAATGTGTGATAATTGTTTAATCATTTATTATAGTTAGCATGTTTGTACGTACTTACCAGAATGATATTTGTACCCCGAGGACGGTTAGACATAGCGTTCTTTTTATAATTACAACATCTGTACCTACCCACCTATGTTCAACAAATAAGAAATATTTGTATTTGTATTTGCAATAACTCGCAATGCGACCAGCCTTTTTACATACCTACTGGTTTTTTTTTTTTAGTTTTAGGAAGGGCTGTAATGCTGTAAAAATTATCAAAGTTTTTCTCTAAATCTTTGCTCTTTTCCGGAGCTTACAATCTTCTCTCTGATTTGACCTATCAAATTAGGCCGCTAAACCGATCCTTTTTTTAAAAAAAAAACCCTCCAAAACATCAACAAAAAAGAAGGTCCGAAACAATCTAACATATTATCTATTACACAGATTATATTATACATTACATCGATACCGTATTGTTAGACGCGTGCGCAGTATCATCTGAGACATAGATTACCGTTTCTCGTATAATTATATAGATTACGTTAAGCACGTGTTGTGAGCTTCAGTGTTGGGGGCTAGCGGGTGTCGTTGTGATTTTCGATAGCGACTGTTGCTCATAGACTACTGCCGTGGCGAATATTATTTTTGATTGTAGTTAAATATTAAATTAATTAAAAACCAGTGAATCCTGAATATCCTTCTGAAAGGGAGTAAACTTAGAACATGAGATTTACAAACAGAAGTCTTTACCTACAGTTGTATCATGTTTTGACTATAATAGTGAAAATTTATTGTGACCTATCTGAGGGGCAATTCTCGTATTTTTAACAACGTTCGCAATCTCATCTCAGTCTCAATCTATCAAAAATTGTATAGCGTTTACCTACATTTTTGACATTTGATTGACGCTGGCATGAGATTTTGAACGTTTTTAGGTACGTTGGCCATCTGATATTTAAATGTTTTTTATTTCCGCTAAATCAATGACAACTTGATATGGTGGAGTAATTGTTTTATATAACGGACATGATAGTTAAGCTATTGATGTAAAGTTGTTAATCCCCGAGAGAGAGAGAGAAAGGGATTTCTAGAGATTTACACTATTGACAACTCACTTCATGCTTACTTCACCTACACTCCATTTACAATAAGATTAGACATTTAAACAAACCTTTTTTACAGTCCGTTCACCCGATTTTGACTTCTATTCCGTACGCTTAAGGATGGCATTAAAGGCAAAAAAGTGGTTACAGTACCAATTGTTTACTGCAGCTGCCATTTGTCATGCCGCCAACGCAATAGAAGTCAAAATCGGTTGAACGGACTGTAAAAAGGTTTGTATAAATGTTAAATGGAGTATAAGTTTTCACGGTGAGATTTTTACAGACTACATCGGCAGTTGTCGAAATTTGCTATCCACTCAAAGTTGTCGAACGATCGACAGCTCCCGCTAACCCTCACAGTACAGCGGGAAGTAAGAATGATACATTAAAATATGCTATTACTGATAGCATTGACGACGTGTTATTGTGTTCAATACATGAATACTATTGAATTTAATGACACCCTGTATCTCGGGTAAGGACAGTTATCATTGGGAAATCTATTAAAGTGTGTTCTTGATACCGAAACGTAACATTGCGTTTAGTCGTAGTAGATATTTTTATGAGCTCTTACGAGGAAGATACGATTTGTAGGGTATGGGTGCTGGTAGCAGGGACTGTACAACCACTGATAAGAGATAAGTCTCTTGAAGGGGTAAGGCGTATATGAGGTTACCTTTATCATGGTGTGACTTCTTGAATGGGTTTTAGGCTTGAAACCTAGTAAAAGGGTTAACCCTTCAATATGGATATCCCATTGAATGGGTTCTATACTTGAAACCCAGTGAAAGGGTTATCCCTTCTTTAAGATAACTTAGGGTTTTGTTCGGGTTACCATTATTAGCTATTCGCAACGTATGCCCAACCTCGAGAGATCATAATACGGAATGTTACGCTGTTAGAGTCTGGCCACGCTAACTCTGAAATAAATGGGCAACCCCAAAAAGTTTTACATTTGGTATCGTGTATGTAGATCTAATGATTTTGGTATTTTGCCTTTTGATTTTTGCATAATAGATTATTTATCTAAGAATGTTTTTATTACTTTTTTTCCGTAGTACAGATAGGTGATGTCTTATACAGATTTCCAAATTCTACCATTATTTCACTGCAGAGTTAGCGTGGCCAGACTCCATCGTTTTTAAGAGAGTTGAAGTTAATCAAAAATCCATACGATGTGGGTTACACCACATCGTATGGATTTTTGATTAACTGCTTAGAAAAACCCTATCGACAACCCTTTCAATGGGTAACAAAATGGTCCCTGGCTGGTAGTTGCTATTCTGTAAAAATGTCATCGTAAAAGCTCACTTTTTACAGAATACCAGGAGTTACAGGCACATATTATGACGTGGTCATATTTTGTGTCTGGGATGAATACGCCAGTTACCATCATTAGGGCCACCTTCTAGTTTGCTAGTTATACCTATGTATCAACAGCAGCTGTTTCAGACAGGAATAAAATATTTGTTTTAAATTTTTCAATGTACCGGTAAAATGACGTCGTCTGTTTTCTTATATTTTCTAAAAAGTTGCACTATTTTGTTGCAAATAACGGAAAACAAGACTCCTAAAAAAAATGTACGCAATAGTGCCTGAAACCAATAGATACACCAATCAGGTGATCCAAAAAAAAGGTGCGCTAATTCCAGACAACTTTGATGTGCAATCTTTAGCATTCAAATAAGTACCAACTCTGACCTTCCATTGCCACATACCACGAAAGTAATAAAATGATAAATAGACATACGTACTGCTATAATATTTTCGCAACATCCAATTTATTGTAACAAAGGGGTTCACATCGATATGGTTCCGTTAGAGCAGGCATTTTTGATACGCCTCACAATGCCGCCGATATTTTTGTTATATTCTTGATGTAGAGATACTGGATGTGCTCTAAAATGTCGTATCATTCTGTATATATTTAAATTAAGAAGAAGTTTCTTGACGTCATGAAATCTTATAATACTAGCTTCTGCCCGCGACTTCGTCCGCGTAAAATTTCTTGTCCCCCCCCCCCCCACCCACTAACTCCCACGCATCGCATCGCAACGACTGCCCGCGCTATTACTTCGTTTGCGCTTAGCATCCTTTCTGACATTTTTTATTTTTGCTCGGCTCCTAAGGGCCCTAGCGTGATGTTAAATATCCTATATCCTTCCGCATCGCTCGCCCGCGCTATTACTCCGCGCTTGGCTTCTAAGGGCCCTAGCGTGATGTTAAATAGCCTATATCCTTCCGCCTCGCCAGCCCGCGCTATTACTTTGCGCTCGGCTTCTAAGGGCCCTAGCGTGATGTTAAATAGAATATATCCTTCTGCATCGCCTGCCCGCTCTATTACTTCGCGCTCGGCTCCTAAGGGCCCTAGCGTGATGTTAAATAATAATAATAATAAATAGCCCTCCTCAAAAACTCCTCAAAGATTTTTTTCAAATCCGACTGGGGTAGTTCCAGAGATAGCGCGTTCAAACAAACTAACAAAAAAACAAACTCTTCCGTTGTATTCCACCGACATTATTGAAATAATAAATCTCGCAATCCAGAAAAATTACTTACCTATTTGCACAACGCCATCTATAGTTAAAATTGATAAAACGTCCGCACTAAACATGTTTGCTCAAGAGCGAACGGTATGAAGCGTTTTAGTAATTTTATATTATTTCCGAAACTGTACGACCAATTGCTATACTGTAAAGGCCAAATCTTATCTCCATAATGTCCTTGTGATCATAAAATAACTTATTTTGATAAGGATTAATGTGTTGTTGTTTAAATAATTATCCAAACGTAAGTATGTCTAAAAAATACTTTTTTAAAACAATAAAAGATGTATAAAAGGTAAAATATAAAAGATAGAAATATGGTGTCGCGGACTTTTTTGTAGAATTATTTAAGACGGACCAGACTGCCATACATTGTTTTCAATTTTAAACAACCGTTTAGGCAGCGCATGCAAAAAAGTCTGTTTAAAGACGTATTTCTTTCCGACTTGTTAGACAAAAATTGTGATAGCTCGGCTAATATGCATGATATAAATATAATTTATAGCCTATAGCACTCAGGAATAATGTAGCTTTCTACCAGTGAAAAAATTTTTAGAATTGGATCATTAGTTTCGGAGATTACCCCCTACATACAAACTTACAAACATACAAACTTACAAACTTACAAACTTACAAACAAATTTTACCTCTTTATAATATTAGTATAGATATATTGCGGCTAGAAAGTTTATTGACTTTTTACTAAAACTTCAGCTTCGGTTAGATCTAACAATCGTAATATACATATTTATTGTGCTAAGGCCTGCAGCAGTCAATATAAAATGAAAGAGGCTAAAAACTGGTCGAATTTAGTGAAAATGTGAGAGTTTATTGGTAATGCCAGATGCAGTAGATAAGTTGGTAAACTAGGTAAGTTAGTACAGAGACATAAAGTTATTAGTTACCTACTAAAACAAGCACTTAATGAGCCCGTATAACATACTCGTATTATAAATTAAAGTAGCTTTTCCCGTCTGTCTGTGTGACCGCGTTGTTCTTCTAAACCACGCAAAAGAATGTGATGCTGTTTTCATTATCATTTAGAGAATTTATTCGGGAAGGTTTGTTTACAATACTTTAATATTAAACAAATAAAGAAAGAAATCTCAATGGTTGTGTCTAGTCGTAAAAACCCCTTCGAAGCAGGGGTGGGTCGCTAGTTTATTACAATTCAGAAAACAAAAAAAAAACATTCCATAATTGAATTCACCAATCAAATCAAAGTCGCTTCCAGTAACCGAACTCTCCCGAAGCTGCGATGATATTCGGCTATTTATATCGTTAATAGGATCGACTCATTTGGGCATGACTGGCGAAACAGAACGCATGTGGGGTCCGTACGGATCTACTTTTTTTTATTTCTTTTTAAGGCTTTTGTTTTGAAGGTTAATTGAGCGTGTGCTTTGGTTGAGGTCATGTATTATTTTTTGTTTTTTTCATTGCGTGTAGATGTAAAAATGGTGAAAATTTCTGTGCTATTTGCTGGTTTTGGCACAGCAGGTATTCGTTTTTCGTCAGCCTATTCTGACATGCACCTTTAGCTTGAACTTTGGGCACTCCCATCCATTTCCTTTAGACTACATGGTGCTATTGGATAAGCCTATTTTCAGCATTAGACCACTCTCGGCTGATGAGTATCATCATTATTCTCCCAATTTATTTGGGGTCGGCGCAACTGTCTTTTAGGGTTCCGTACCAAAATGGTAAAAACGAACCCTTATGGTGTGACTCAGTCTGTCTGTCTGTCTGTCTGTCACAGACATATGAAATCATGGTATCATATGAAAGAACGCTGTTTACACATTCTCAAACATTTTTTTTTTCTTAGGCCGCATAGTTTTCGACTTTTGATGAACTTATCTCCAAAGTTTGCATAGAGAAAAATCTGAAATTATTCTAAGTGATAGAAGTTTATGTATAGATTACAGGAAAAATAAAACGATGTCTCTAAATAGCATACTTTTTCAGAAATCGGAACGAAACCCTCGGTGCGCGAGTCTCGCCCTTGGCTGGTTTTTTTTCTTCCGTACTTCTCTATTAGTCATTAAGGAGCTCGTGGCTAAGTAATAACAGCCGCACGGGTCGATTCTTGAGGTTAAGCTACGCTTGCCGGGGTTGGTCAGTGGATGGTTGACCATCTTTACATACCGAGACTCCTCCGTGCCTCGGAAAGCACGTTAAGCCGTTGGTCCCGGCTGTCATTCGTGGATCTTTGACAGTCGTTACGGGTCGTCAGAAGCCCGAAAGTCTGACAACCAGTCTTACCAAGGGGTATCGTATTACCCAGTAACTGGATTGTGGAGGTCAGATAGGCAGTCGCTCCACGTAAAATACTGGTATTTAGCTGCATCCGGTTAGACTGGAAGCCGACCCCATCATAGTTGGGAAAAGGCTAGGCAGATTGATTGACTTCTCTATTAGTCGTCGTCTCGGTACCTTTATAGCCATATCATCTTTCACATAGTCCATCCATCGTTTCTTTGGTCTTCTCCTACTCGTATAGCCATCCACATCTGATGATATTTAATTTACTAGAACGATATCCTAAACATAAAAGTACTATAGTATTAATGAGTTTGCAGTAATATTAATAAATACAGAGACCTTCATTAATGATGAAGGGTTAAAATATTATAATTTGCTTATCTATAAGTACATAAAGAATAAAACGCCAAAACAGCACACTTTTCTACTCTTTCCGAGTTGTAACAGACCCATAGTCATTACTTAATTTTAAGTGTCTAGGATATGTTTTCGTACACAATAAAGGATAACTACCTCTAACTAGATCATACCACATGGGGTTTTTTTTTTTTTTTGAGGGTGGGAAATCATCAAATAACTTCTCCCGCTCTGGGTGGAGCGGAAGGGCGTGTCAGACTTTTACTGACTAAAACCCACCCGTGTTCCTTCAGTTGCCTATGCCAGGGCCACGGTATCTTCTTAAAACTACCCGCGACCCCAGCGGCACTACCCGCGACCCCAGCGGCACCACATGGGGTTACATTTGCTCATAGTAACAGTAACCCAGTGTGTTACCATTGTGTGGCTCAATCAATTAGTTTTATTGTAACTGTATCACGTTACAATCGTAATTGGTGATGAGGGTGATTAGTTATTGAGTGAGGAATGTGATTGTTGTAGTGTGCTGTGTGAGGTGAGGAAAAACCCGAATTTTATTAGAGTAGAGCTGAGTACTGTGAGAACTCGAATCTCACAGGGGACGTAGGGACCTCTCTAGGTCCCCTATGAGATTTAAGTCGAGAGAACCGAGTTATAAAATTAAAGAGGAAGCTATAGAGTTATTATATTTGATGATCCTCAGATTTAACTTAAAGTAAACACGCACTCCCTATTGCTATCCTAACTCGAATATGACCATATCCTTTGAACAAAAGCTAGAATAGCCTTTATTCAAAAGTAGTTCAATGCTTGAGTAATGGAATGTCAACCTGTATCATAATAAGGTTGACCCTTGGCTGACCATTGTAAAAACGTCTACAGTACCTACTTATTTCGATAATTATTTTAAAGGACATGAGGATAATTTATTTTTCCCCTTTATATAACGAAGCAAATAGTTTTGATTTTAACTAAAGCAAAATAATAAAAAAAAATAACAGGTGACCAGTAAGGCTGTGGTCAAAATTTTGATTAAAATGGTTTCCAAATCCATTTGAAAAATTATAGTCATTTCCGCGATATGTTCGTACGTGTTCCAAGCACTTGCATCATCTAAACTCTTCCAAAGTAGTAGTTTAATAATATATGTTAAAAAATAATCGACTAAAATCGATCAACAATAACACAACAACCATACATTACAGCACTATTCTGTTAGCAGGAAGAACGCGCACGCGCACGTTCCCACGTGCCCCCTTTGTCGGCTCGCGACAAAGCATCGCCGACAACATGCCTCATCTATGAAACAACACAACCCACCCGTAAACCAACCATAAGTTTTATTCAATAAGATTTAAATTCCTAATGAATGTGTCCGGAAAAATCAAGCCTGGAGTTTGATTTTCAAAAGTGGTAACTGCCATCTTAAACAAAAGACTATCAACTATATCAGCCGAACCTAAGGTTGGAATTTGTTTAGCACAACCAAAAAGGTGGCTTCAAAAAGTTTCGCCGTGAAGGCAGCGTTGACCCCTCATTTAAGGTAGGGCAATTGTTTATCAATATGTCTATGATTAATGTGTATGATGTGCCTTCGTGATCGGATCGCGGTCGGCTGGGGCAATTAGCGGCGATCACGATTGCCCGAATGATATGTGATGGGTAATGTTGCTAATTTGTTTGGGGGGTCGGCCGTATGGGCGATAATTTGTGTAAACGGTTCATTATTGGCCTCAATTGAGATTGGTCATTGGATGCTTTGTGAAGTGAGAATTAAATTAGTAATAGAGAGACCTTTGGCCTAAGCAGAAAACGGCAATAGTTTTTTTGGTGCCGGCCTTAAAAGAGGGCGTCGTTGCCGAGGGAGACCTTATGAGAGTTTATGAGAGACTGGTAAGCGAAAGCAACTCAAGCTAGGGAAGATGAATATGGGGAAGACCCGAGCCCAGCCGAGAGTCACTAAGATTAGGTTGCAAAAAACCGGCCAAGTGCGTATCGGACCACATGCAATGAAGGATCCCGTAGTTGAAAAGAATTTATCTCAAAAACAAACATAACATTGTAAATAATTATGTAATAAAATTATAAATTAACAATTTTTGGACTTTTTCCTTTACTTGTTCTTACCTTTTGTTGTTACCTTGCTTCTTGCCAAATTTTATGACTATAGGTCAACGGGAAGTACCCTATAGGTGTTTAGGTGTTTTGTATCAAAATATTTTATTTATTTATTTTATTTTATTAATTTTAAGAAAACTTACAGCTAACACATTCAAGTAATCAGAATAAATATGTAGAAGAAGGCCAATTACAAGTTTCCACTTATATGTACAAAGTTATGTATAGAATTTACAAAACGGTACAAACAGCGTGAGAATTAAACATAGAAACAACTGAAGAGAATAAACAAAAATGTATGTATATGTATATGTATTTCGCATAAATGGCCGTATTTTGTTATTGCGTGGACTTAGAAGCTTGATTTTTTTTGGATTTCAAGGGGCCATAGACCTACGTATTTGATATTAATTTCAACTTGATACCTTCACGCGTTCCTGAGAAGAAGGGGGAAAGACGGACAGACAGACATACATACCGACAGACAGACAGACGGACAACGAAGTGATCCTATAAGGGTTCCATTTTTCCTTTTGAGGTACGGAACCCTAAAAATTACACTTTATACGATTGCCAGTTTCTGCTTACTGAAATTGGAATTCTTCTGTCCACTTGACCCAAGTATGCATATAAAAGATGTATAGGTATTCTATTTTATTCCGAGCCAAAACTAAACATATTTCCTAATTATATGCATTCACTACCACGCGTTTTCCTGCAAAAATAATCCCAACCAATTTCTATCCAATATATCAAACATTAAAGTTATAACCAATAAATATTCATAATCCCTTTGCAGACATCATGCGGTGGGCGTTAGGCCGTTTCGTCCTAATTCTAGTCAAATAATTTCCTTTAATACTCGACTAAGTCGGCCGTTGTACACAATGACACAGTATGTCACACGTAATGTGTGCACTGACAATGCTGTGCTGACGCCATTTTGTTTACGGATTTTGACGTTTTGATACTTGGTGCTAGTTAAGTTTTTAGGGAGATATCACAGCACTAGGTACGCCAATATTTTCCAAAGGACCAGGCAAGCATTTCGTACGTTTACGTCTTGTAATAAGGGCCACGTCTTTTAACCAGTCAAAAATTTGAACTTGGGCTGTTACTGAAAAAATCCAGACGGAAAAATCAAATAATAGGTTACCGACCTAAGAAGCCCCCTGGGGGCTTACTATGAGCTCTTATAGCACGGCAAAAGTTGAACGTTTCCAGTGATAGAGAGAGAGACGGAGCTATATACGACCTATAGCACCGTCACTCTCTCTCACTGGAAACGTTCAACTTCTACCCTGCTATAAGAGCTCATAGTAAGCCTTCTGGACAACAACTTGCACATACTATTACTAGACTAAGGGCCTGTTTCACCACCTACGATCAAATTCCTATTAACTTACTTGCCAGATTTTTTTTTTTTTTTTTTAGGGTACGATGGGACTGACATAGGTTATGCGTAAAAGCCCCTATAAATAAATAAAGAAAAAAAAATATAATTTCATACAAATTCTATTCCGTTTTTGAGTTTATTCGTTAAGTAGGTACTTAGCGGCTATTCGGACATCGTGAAATAGGCTCTAATAAGGTTAAGATTTGTTTTTATAGATATAAAGACCTTATTATTCAATAACCCAGACTTTTCAGAAGTGAACAAACTCTCTTCTGCCATAATAAGTTTTGCAGCTATAAGAATTATTGCTGCATCGTCATAATCATAATAATACGTCCAACATGATGTCACGATGTTAGATCGTGCAATCAAAGTTCGCACGAAAGTTTTCTATAAACACAGACACGTTCCCGACATCAAACGTCGGTGACCGTGTTCTTCCTCACACTTTGCCCGAACATTTGACTTTTTGATAAAAAACAAAGACAAGGACTGTGCAACCTTTTTTGTTTTGTGTAGCTGTTATAACTAAACCTAAAAATTCTGCTTCACTTATGTCGAACTCTTTCAAATAGTCCAAAGGCGAAGAATAAATGAATTTAGTTATACGGATCCACAAGGTTGAAACGGGACAATCATTATCATTATGCTTTGTTTCTGCGCAGGAGTCTTTTTCTTGCTATCACCGAACATTTTGGTATTGCAGCCATTGTACAATTTTCTGATTTTACACAATCTATCCATCGTTCCCTTGGCATTTCATGATTCTTTAGCCTTCCAACTTTGGCGAAGGCGTCACTTTCAGCCAAAATCAGCAGCAACATCACGTTTTATTTTTAAAGCAAGTATCAAAACCATTTACTCACGCTACATAGGTATAGTTTCGGCGACACTAGCTCTGTGTAACGGCGTCGTTTATTCGATATACGAGAGTCGCGATCCGTCGCAGCGTGTTCTGCGATTATATATACACTAATGCATCGTGTGTTTAATTCACTTATACTTCGGTCTGGTTATGTATTTTGTGAAGAAATGGCGTCGCATTTGCCACTGCTTGAAATTACGATAAGTATAACAAAATTCATAGAGCTGCCACTGAAATATTACGGGAAATAGTCGATTATTTGTCTACAATGGTTTCATTTTTACTGTTTTCATTTCATAATGTAATGATACATACTATTGTCTATTAGATTGGTATTAGGTACTTTGCCTGTCATGGTCACTTTTCATTATGATTTATAAACAACTTTTAATATGGGACCAAACAAGAAACCGCGAAAAAAAATCAGCTGTTTAGTACATTTACTGTTCGCTTATTTCGTCAAAATGTAGGGAACAGCTGATTTTTTTTCGCGATTTTAGGTTTGGTCCCATAGTAAAAATTGTTCATAATGAGTAGGTACCTACAATGACCCCTTAAAATATTGCCACTGCTTACACTTACGCCCTGATAAATGAATTATGGTCACTTGTTATTGTTAAAACATTTTACAATTTGAGGTAAACAAAACAAACATTTTTCCTACTGCTTTCAAACAATTTCATTGCTGAAAATAACAGCAAATGTTCTGCAATAGCAACAAACTCCATCGTAACATGGGATCCGTCAACAGTTTACCAACTTTTTGCTGAAGATATGAGTAGTGACTATCGTAAACTTTTAGCATTACTCGCGCACACTTATTTGAAGTCTCACGCGCACAATGCGTACAATTTAGACGTTATTTAAGATTTTATGCGTACTGCTCTTGATTTCTGCGTTCGAGGTAAGCACAGGAAAAATAAACTCTGGCTTATCATTTTTTATACTAAAGTAGAATCTACTTATGATTTCATTTTTCGAGCTAACAGTTTCAAAGGTTTTGGATAGCGCGATCCGATGCCCAACACTAAATAATAATAAAGCTAAAAGTTTTTTTCGAAATTGACATGATTTGTGCAACAAACAAGCAATGCCAGAAAATAGGTCCTCAATGAGGACGGTCGAAATATAATATGCCTCATAATGAGGACTCCTCATTAAGAGGCATATTATATTTCGACCGTGATTTCTGCGTAAATTGGCCAACATTAGTGTTCTTATTCTTAGAAACTAAAAGACTTCGACAACTTTGACTTATTGAGTGGTGGAGAATAGTTAATAGTGTAGTTTATAGTGGCCCGCTTTGCGCAATTTTTTCTTATAATAACAAGTTTTTCATAAAATGCGCGTCTGCATTTTTTCGAGCTCGTGGTGACTACTGAGCACGAAATGAAAAAAAAAAGAAAAATATAGGTATAATAATAAATAAATAAAATAAAATAAATAAATAAATAAATATCCTTGGACATTTCACACAACGCCATCTAGTCCCAAGCTAAGCAACCTAATGCTTGTGTTATGGTAATGAGATGGCTTATAAACTACTTATATACATTTTTTTTTGTAAATACATACATATTATAGATAGAAAAACACCCAGACTCGGAACAAATACTTGCAGGTCGTACAAATATTTGTTCCGTGCGGGAATCGAACCCGCGACATGCTGCGCAGCAGTCAATCGCTCAACCACTGCGCCAAACGTATGTCTTAAATTGTGGTTTAGTAATTAATACAACTGCCAAATATTGCTACATAATGCGATGCGTCGCCGTGCTTCAATATATCTAATCTATCAAAACGCAATTTTGTGATAGGTCTCTTAAAAACCACAAAAAGTCAGTTTTTCACACCGATGAAACTACAGCTTTTCAAGGGTATTTTGTATTCAGATCTTACACTACCTACAAATCCACGTAAAGCAAGCGCACAAATGATTGATACTATACTTCTGAAGATGAATGACATCTGAGGAAGTTAACATTTAGGTATCTTATCCTTATCTTCCCAACAAAAACACATTAAAACCTATACATTACTTTCTCCAGCATCACCTACATTCGCGATCGCGTTACACAACGGCTTGTACTAGCGCGGCGTGAAGTAAACACGTCACCGCGACAGGTCTGCGCGGGACACGAACCCCCGACACGTACAGATACTACCGTATCGGGTTACTGATTTAGTGCGGCGTGTCGTCACAACGTGGCGGTTAGGGTGAGGGTATAGTGAGAGATGTAGCGGGTTGTGGAGAGGTTATAAAAATAATAAAAATAAAATAAAATTCATTTAATTCAGATAACTGAGATCCATAAAAACAACAACCAATTCTGAATTAAAAATATTAAAATTAAATTAAATTCATACACACACACACATACACACAGTACACACACACACACACACACCCATACACACACACAATAACAATTTACACATTCAATAAAATTAAAATTATCAATAAAATTAAAATTATATCAAAATTATTAAATTAAAATTAAATTCATTCATAAAATTGTAGATCCAATAACATAAAAATAAAATAAAATTAAAACACCTTCATATAACCCTCTTAACAAAAGATCTCCATAATGGAGAAGAGATCCTGTCAGCTACAGTCTTCAGAATTCCGTTGCAGCTGCCGCGCATTCTGCAGATCAGGGACACAGTTTTCTTACGGATGACGGCATAAAAGCCATCAGTGCGATACTGCGCAAACATCCCTGATGCACTACAGAAGCGAGGCAGCCCCAACATCATCCTGAAGATGTTATTATACAGCACGCGGTTATGGTTTTGTGATAATATTAAGCCGACGAAATACTGACGTAAAAATAGCGCGGCGACTTTTTTTCGCGCAATGGATTTTCAACGCTCTACTGAGCACCGAGAGTTGAAAATCCAATAGCGTGTTTTTTGCATGCACTCTGTTGGATTCTAAAAGCTCGGCTCAACACAGAGAGTTGAAAATCCAGTGCGCGATAAAATCTCGACGCGATATTTTTACGTCCGTGCGAACGTCGTTTGTGAAAACTTTTTGGCGCTTTTATTTGCTAGGCAAACAAACAGCCATTAAATACAAATATTTTCATTTTAGGTGCGAAGTTTACCGACGTATTAGTGTTCTTACACACGAGCGACACGCGTCAACGGTAGAGGCAACTGCACGCGTCGACGCCGACGACCGCCCGCCGCCTACCTAAAGCGATGCTTGCACTTGTATTGTGTTGCGTTAGCTCTTTCGTCAGTGGACTGCAAATAGTTCAGAAGTGACAAAATGGCGGACGCGACACGCTACAACTGCAAGCGTCGCTTTAAATCGGCGGCACATGTCAGCGGCGGTCGTCGGCGCGTCGACGATCGACGTCAACGCGTGCAGTTGCTTCTGCCCTTGACGAGAGTCGTTCGTATGTAAGAACACTTAGACTGGATGTTTGGTGCAGCAATTTGCTAACGACTTTAGAGTCCGGTCATCAGATGTTCGCACAACAACACTTATTTGTTGACGTAGAGGTTTTGGGACAGTGCGGAATGTATTATGTAAATGTGTAAACATTTATTTTTATGGGTAGTAGCAGACTCGACTTAGCCTTCTTATTCTGTCATATTGCATGTAGGATGGTGATATTTCATGATAGCGTGCCAACAACCCATTAGACCCATTAGACTTGACGACACGTTTGGCGCAGTGGTTGAGCGATTGACTGCTGCGCAGCATGTCGCGGGTTCGATTCCCGCACGGAACAAATATTTGTACGACCTACAAGTATTTGTTCCGAGTCTGGGTGTTTTTCTATCTATAATATGTATGTATTTACAAAAAAAAAAATGTATATAAGTAGTTTATCAGCCATCTCGTTACCATAACACAAGCATTAGGTTGCTTAGCTTGGGACTAGATGGCGTTGTGTGAAATGTCCAAGGATATTTATTTATTTATTTATTTATTTATTTATTAGAAATTAGAAATTAGAAATCATTTATTTGCCCATAATGTAGGTGTACAGATATGATGGTTGTTTTGATGAGAGTCCTGATACATTTTGCCTTACGGCATGCAAAATTTATTAATTACATCAGTACATTTACTAGACAATTAAAAACGATAAAAAATATAAACAAACATTTAAAAAAAAGTATTCCATTCACTAAGCAACATTAGGTACTATTAAAAATACTCATATTATTCAAAAACATTCAAATACCAATTTCAATAAATTAAATTTAAAATGAAAATAAATTCAATCAAAAATGTCATTATATAAAATAAAATTATAATTACAATAAAACAAAAGATAGAGATGTCAGTTTTAACATACATTTACCAGACAAAAAATAAAATAGAATTAAAATAAACTTATGCAACATTACTGTTAAAAATACTCATATCATTTAAAAACATTGAAATACAAATTCCGACAAATTAAATTTAAATTCAATTATAAAAATAAGTAAAATAAAGCTAGAACTACAATAAAACAAAAGGTAGAGATTTCAGTAAACATTACAATATATTATATCATAATGAATATTTTTCAAAGGTTACTATTAAACCCGCTTCTCCTATCAACATGACCTAACTCTTACACACAAAGGGGCTTGTAGGAAACAAGATTAAACGTTGTATGTGATAGTTTATTCGGGACTTTATTTTCACTACACATTTCGTATCACTTCGCGGTTTAACGCGAATTTTTATGTTCGCCTTAAAGTGTGTTTAAATAAAGACGGTTTAAGCCTAAAGGACAATGGAGTTCCTATAAATTGTGTGCGGTTTTTCATCAACTGTGACATTTTTGTGTCTAAGGACGCAAACTTTTGTTTCTTTTACCAAACACTTGCCGATGGCAAAATTGACTCGATATAATTAGATAATCTAATTATATCGAGTTATTTTACGATACCTCTTAACAATACTGGTTGTCAGACTTTCGGGCTTCTGACAACCCGTTACGACTGTCTAAGATCCAAGAAAAACACCCGGGGCAAACGGCTTAACGTGGTTGTTACTAACCAAGTGGTATCATGTTATGTTGTGGAGGTCAGATAGGCAGTCGCTCCATGTAAAATACTGGTATTCAGCTGCATCAGGTTAGACTGGAAGCTGACCCCAACAACTTGGGAAAAGTCAGGCAGATTGGTTGAAACATTGAAAATACAACTTGAGACAAAAGTCATATATCCCAGTATTGCCAAATACCAAATATTGACTTACCTAATATACGGCGGGGCAATAATAAACAACGCAATGCCTCGCCTCCATACACTAGAGCAATAAAGCCGTATGGTGCCCGATTTGATAAGATTATCCGACACATAAATTTGTCAGCGATCTGTCTAAGGCACCCGCCAACGTTGTCTATCTTGCACCAAGATATGTATGAGCTCTGAGCAGTGTATGTTGAAACTACAGATCGATTTTGTAAGTCACAATTTTATTGGTTGGCTGTTTGTGATTCCATTTCCGTATGGGGTACGTGGGTTTTGGAGATTTGGTGGTGTGATATTTATATGGTGCTAGGTTTTTCAATTATTCATAGGACAATAATTGAGTTAGCAGTAAGGAATAATGACGCAGTTTGATTAAAGACGACAGATCTTATCTGTAGTTTCAGATGGAGTATGCAACCGTAACGTATTTTCTTTCTTTTTTCTTTAAACCATCCAGTCTTCCCAAAGATCTCACAGAACGCAGCCTAGCCTGCCACTAACCAACTAATGATGATGCCAATTTTAGCTAGCAGCCTAGACAGGTGCTCGTGGCTAAGTAGTAACAATCGCACGGGTCGATCCATCAGGTTAAGCTACGCTTGCCATGGGTGAGCATCTTTACGTACCGAGACTCCTCCGTGCCTTGGAAAGCACGGTCCCAGCTGGAATTCGTTTATCTTTCACACTCGTTACGGGTTGTCAGAAGCCCGAAAGTCTGACAACCAGTCTTACCAAGAGATACCTACTTACTGGATTGTGGAGGTCAGAAAGGCGGTCGCTCCTTGTAAAATGCTGGTATTCAGCTGCATCCGGTTAGACTGGAAGCCGACCCCAACGTAGTTGGGAATGGCTAGGCAGATTGATATGCTGGCGCCCAAGCAAAAAGGGTCCAGTAATGGGGTATTGAGTTAAGACTAGATTCGGTATCTAGAATAGTCAATTGATAGTAGGATAGGTAAGGATTGAAAAAATATTCAAAAACTGTCACTTACTTTTTCAGACATTTGAAGTTGAAATTAAAAAAAAATCGTATGAAGTCATTTACTTATGAAATTGTAGTTAATTGAGCATTTATTAATAATCAATTAAAATCGCGAAATGCAATTTTTTCCACCCAACCAAACAAAACAAAACAACAAAACTTCTTCTACCTCGGAAACTAAATGGCGGGAACTGGACCATTTTTGCTTGGACGCCCACATATTATGAACCCAAGTCCAACCATGTGTCATCATATTCAGTAGCTGCACAAGTTCAAGAACATAACCATATTCTGAAGCCGGAAGGCAAAGAACGGAGAATTCTAACGCAACTTTTGATAGGCCCGCATTCAGGAGTGGACAGCGAAACGCTGTTCTGAATGGTCGGTAAGTCTCTAAATTCTGCTCCACCAGCCGTAAAACAAAAAGGCTCGTATTATTTTACATTTGCTAACAAAAGCGAGAAAAGCAAAACAAACTAAATATCTGTTGTGGCTGTAAGTCAGTGTTGCGCCACGCTAACGGCGCGTGCACATGAGTTAGTACTGCATTAGCGTCCGAGATACGATATCTTAACGCCTTGCCTACGAGCACTAGGCAGGTGATGTGCAGTAGTTGAAGTTTGATAGATACTGTCTTATCTGCAGACATCGTCATCTCATCATCTTTCTGCCCTCATTCCATGTAACTTGGGGTTGGCGCAACACGTTTTCTTCTTCAATCCTCCCCCTACCCCTACTCCCTTTTCTTTCATATTATTCCTGACGCAATCAATCTATCTTTTCTTTGGCCTTCCTCTCCCTCTCCATACATCCAACAAAAACCCAAAATAAAACAATTCGTTTAGTATGCTTTGATTATGCGTACAACTCCACTGCATCCAGACATGATGCTGCTTATCGCGAGGTTATAGTCTTGTACTAAAGGCATTGGCGCTGCACTTGAAACCGCTGAAGTACCTAGATGCGCCTCGCCGTGGACAAATATTATATCTCATAGTTTTAGTCGCTTGGAATACCTTTCCACCTTCCTCAAACGTTGAGCACCTAATTCCTACAATTAGAAATTCGCTCATGCCAACTGAGACGCTTTCCATATTTTATGCTGAAAATAACTATTCCTAAACATGTAAAATTGCACAAACTTCAACTACTGCCCCACAGTTCCAACCACCTCAAGCACTTGGCAGAAATAGTTGTAACACTCGGAACATAACATAAACATTGTGAGTTCATGTGATAAATACCGGTTATGGTGAACAGTGATTATGTTTCAGATCTACTTCCCTTATTTATGGTTAAAACGATAACCCTGATTTGTATATGATTGGTCAGCCAATGATATATAAGGTATTTGTAACGTATTGCCTAGATTTGGGCGCGTTTTAAAAGCTGACCGATAGGAAGTTTGCGTTTATCTCTGTGCTTACTCCAGTTGGTTTATTATCTTTAGGAACCATAGAATTTCTGACTTCCTAAGATTGCAATAACACATAGATATCTGTTTGATGTAATATTTATTTGACTTTTGAATAGTAATACATACAATAAATAAGTTAACACTATTTAAACAACTATACAAATAAACCAATCTGCCTAGGCTTTTCCCAACTATGTTGGGGTCAGCTTCCAGTCTAACCGGATGCAGCTGAATAGCAGTATTTTACATGGAGCGACTGCCTGTCTGACCTCCACAACCCAGTAACTGGGTAATACGATACCCCTTGGTAAGACTGGTTGTCAGACTTTCGGGCTTCTGACGACCCATAACGACTGTCAACGATCCACGAATTACAGCCGGGACCAACGGCTTAACGTGCTTTTCGAGGCACGGAGGAGTCTCGGTATGTTAAGATGGTCACCCATCCACTGACCAACCCCGGCAAGCGTAGCTTAACCTGATGCATTGACCCGTGCGGCTGTAATTACTTAGCCACGAGGACCTCAACTATACGAATAAATACAAAAACAAAAGACCACTTAGGCGCCGAAGTACTCGTCCTCATCGATGTCATCCGGAAACGTGCCCAGAAGACTGGCAGCATTACCAGGTTGAATGGCAGTGCTAATTCTTTGGCCAAAGAATGAAGCAGCCCTCTGGTCAAGTGAAGTCTCGATCAGTCGGCAAGAAATTTGCTTAAAAAAAAGTTGATATTGATTAGAAAATATTATCTGCGAGGAAGTATTCTACGAGTATCTCTCAGTAGCAGCCCCGAAATCTGGATTTCTGTCCGGTTGATGGCAATAGCACGTCAAAAACGCGGCAGTCCTGCATGGGGCTGCCGCGTTTTTGTAGCGTGTCGACGCGGATGTCGATAGTTCTTCTGCCGTCATGCGCAAGATTTGCGCATCTCTGCTACGCAGTGTTCGTGCCAGCCCCGACACCATTCTTAGAACGTTGGCTGATACGACTGCACGCAGTCAAGTAGACATTCCCCAGCATCGGCGTGCCTAACACTAGTTTAAAAGTTTACATTGTTACTAACAAAATTATGGAAGTGATTTTGAAATTAATGTTTATTTATTTAATTAATAATAATAATAATAATAATAACCCCACCGCCGTATCTCTACGTTGACGGCGTGGTGGGGCTTGCGCGCTCCGATCTCTGGGCCTGTGCTAGTAGAGTTCACTTTGCCGAAACAGGTCTAGGGTGAGGAGCCAGACCAAGAGAGATACAGAAACCCGCAGGGCAGCATGTGGCGAGCTGTTGGGCAGTAGCGACCCCACGGACCCTATCTCCCGGGAGTAGTCTTGTTCCTCATCTCTGGCTTGCCTTTATTGGCCGGCTGGAGTGAACACTGACGGGAACAGAGCTCCCACCTCATTCTTGCCTTTATTGGCTGGCTTGAGTGGAGATTCGTAAGAGCAAACGTGCTCGGAGGAAGGAAGTATTCCAGTAAGTGTTTGTAGGGATCTTGACCATCTTCCGGGCTCTGGGATTGTTCTGAGAACCGTGGGATACCTCTCCACTCCTCACAAGCACCTCAGGACATGTTGCCCCCTTGCCGCTACGACACTATGTGCTAGCGACCGTTTTCGGAGGCCCATTATTGAGTGTGCAAGTCACCCCCTGCCATTTTATCTATTGTATACAAACCATTAGTCAGGCAGGGGCCATAGTGTTTCTATAGTTCTAGGTAACCAGTCCACAACCACCCAAAGCCATAGCCCAATATGTTTTGTTTCCATGTTCTGCAATAGTCCTGTACCAACCGGGGGTTGTCCTTGGGTGCACTTGCATACTGCATACAGGGATAATCGTCGGCTGGTGCCTCATCATAATTTAAAATTGTCTAAGGGGCCTCTGCGAGTTGGCTTCGGCCCCTCGTATGCCTTCCAAAGGTCCGGGATCCCAGGGTCCCGAGATATGTAAACATAATAATAATAATAATCTTTATTACATAAGGAAGTGGTTACAATTAATGTGAAGTCCCTGACACTTGTGCTAGGTGGTTAACCTGTGTTACAAGAGCCAGTGCCCTCTCCCGGGAGGAAATACTATTGAAACACTTATGCAATAAGATTAACAATGAAAAATAAAAAGACTAAAATATTACAACATAAATAAATAAATGAAAATTGTTTAGTATGAGCCTGTAGTGGTAATTGCGTGTGTGCGTGTAATGTGTGTGGTGTGTGTGTGTGTGTGGGGGTGTGTGTGGGTGTGTGCTTGAAGTATGTGTGTGTGTGTATGTAAATTGATTTGGATGTACAGCCAACATGTATGTATGTGCATATGTATGTGTGTATGTGTGTATGTGTATGTGTGTGCATGCATGTATGTATGTGTGTTGTATGTGTTTGTTTGTTTGTTTGGTGTATTTGTTTGAATTGGCTCGCCCCTTATTACATAAGACTCAGGCCCTATTTCACGGTGTCCAAATAACCACTACTTATCAAATAAATTCAAAATTGGAACAGTATTTGTATGAAATCGTCAGCCAAGTAAGTTAATAGGAATTTAATCGTAGGTGGTGAAACAGGCCCTAAAACATAACTGGCGAAATGTGGGTAAATATAAACCTCTGCCTACCACTTCGAGGGATACAGGCATGATGTTATGTTATTCCACGAGTAACAATATTGTCGTCGCCATGGTTGCGTCGCCCCGCTACGATAATACCTTGCTGGCAAGTCGTAATATGACAATGACTAAGGGCCTGTTTCACCACCTACGGTTAATTGGCTTAATTTCATACAAATTCTGTTCCATTTTTGAATTTATTCGGTGAGTAGTGGCTATTCGGACATCGCCAAAGAAGCCCATAAGCTACTGTAATGTATCTCATGCCTACAAGAGATAAAAAGATTAGAAGAAATGCGTAAATAGAAATTATGATGATAACTTAAATTTATGGCAAATAAATTGTCCTAAATGATCCATTTGTTGCTACTACACACTTCACTAAAGATTGCACTTTCATGCGAAATGATACAGTCGACTTGCACTTAAGCAAGGCCTACTTACTTAAGGCGGGTAGAGCTGCTAACCGGCAGCGCCACCATTGAAAAATTAATAAGTCTGGAGATTTAGAATTTTTTGAATCATTTTGAAATTTCCTACGCTCACATTTTTAGTCAGATGAGGTAGAATTTTTTTATAATTTTTAGGCAGTCGTTCCTTGTAAAATAGGTACTGTTATTCAGATGTATCTGGTTAGACTGGAAGCCGACTCCAACATAGTTGGGAAAAGGCTAGGCAGATTGATTGAGGTAGAATTTTTTGTATCAAAAAATTAACACTAAAACTCCTAGGTTCTAAGTTATAGCAGTTAACGCCAAAAACGGCCGTTTTTAGAAAAGAAAGGTATAATGTTGATTTTTTTAATATAAAATTTTACGTCATCTGACTAAAAATGTGAGTATAGGAAATTTCAAAATGTTCCATATCTCCAGACTTATTAATTTTTTTCTCAATGGTGGCGCTATTATAAGCTATAAATAAAAATAATAATATAGCCTTTATTTCTATAACAAAATATTCGCCGGAGCCGCGGCGGAAGCCGCAGAAGAGGCCAAGCGACGCAAATATGTGAGCGATTATATGTTTGTACCGCTTGGCTTCGAAACTTTTGGTCCTTGGGGTCCCAGTACAATAATGTTTCCTCGTCTAGTCGACGCCGCTGGTGACAGGAGGGCTGGCTCATTTCTCGCACAGAGAATAGCTATTGCTATTCAACGCGGAAATGCAGCCAGTGTTCTTGGTACCATGCCTCATGGACACCCACTTTTGTTAGATTTTAAGCTTTAGTTTTAGTTTTGTATTTAATTTAACAAATTTACGTATAATAAAACAAATCGAATACTTAAAAAAAAATAAACAAGCGGATTACTAAAAAATAATTTCACAAAAAAAAACTATGCTTTATAGAAAATATGTACACTTTGTTTAGGTTATGGCCCCTTTCGGATACAGGCCTCCACCAATTTTCTCCACGTTTCCCTATTTTTGGCTTTGACCACCCAGTCATTGTCTATGCTTTTTTTGATTTCATCCACCCAACGTTCCGGTGGGCGTCCTCTGGGTCTTCTTCCTGTTGGTCCCGACCATGTCGTAGTTCTATCGGTCCATCTTGTGACAGGTAGGCGTGCTACATGGCCTGACCATTTCCACTTCAGACGTTTGGTATGTTCAAGGGTACCATCAAAAGCATTGGTCTCTTACGTATGACTTCATTTCTTTGTTTGTCTTTTAATCGGATGTTAAGAATGCTCCTTTCCATTGCTCGTTAGCTTGTTTGTATTTTATCCTTCGAAGCGATTAGAAAGTATTAAATTATTAAAAGCCTTAAATGTCTCAAAACTACAGAATACAGTACATCAATTACCACCACATTACTCTCTTTAAAAACCCACACACTACAAGAAAAGCAGCTACAC
The DNA here is from genome assembly GCA_905163495.3 of Cosmia trapezina. Taxonomy (NCBI): domain Eukaryota; kingdom Metazoa; phylum Arthropoda; class Insecta; order Lepidoptera; family Noctuidae; genus Cosmia; species Cosmia trapezina. Next base: position 19,515,616 of record LR991038.1, on the reverse strand, counting down.
AAAAAACAAATGAAACACACCATTCCCATTCATTCCATTCAGTGCTGCACAGTTTTTTCACACATTATTCTACACAGCCGGGGCTATTACGCACGACATAGTCATAATGCCCGTAATGGGCGGGTAATAGCCCCTTTACGCCACTCCAGGTGTTACGTGTGCATGAATACCCTCTTAAAAAAAGGCGCTAGTGTGAAATATAGCGTGTCTAGAATTTCTCCGGAGTCTAAGCTGGTGGAAGAATTTTTTGCTGCATTTTTTGTTGAGTTTTATGAATATTTTTCGAGTGTGGAAACGGTGTTAGGATGTTTACACGTTTTTTAAAATGAGAATGTAGGTATTTTTTGCAAGAAAACCTCTTTTGAGCATGATGATATTTAACAATAAAATAGTAGAGATATGTGCAAAAATCATAACATACTATACGTGCCAATTAAGAATAGGATCGCGCTTGCTTCAACTTCACACGATAGCTGTCAAATTAGTACGCATGGATAATAAAGTTCGCGAGTATTGCCATACTATTGCGGAACAAAATGGCGTCTTGACATTACTATTCTTATTTGGCACGCATAGCAAGTTTTGTAATTTTTGTAAAACCAGTGACGATCGCTATTTGTTCCCATTACGAAATCCAGAGAAATACGGCATCTAAACAAGTATTATTATTTTGACATTAAATAGGGGATATTTCACGATGTCCGAATAGCCACTACTGATCGAAAAAATTCAAAAATGGAACAGAATTTTATGAAATTATCTGCCAAGTATGTTAATAGGAACTTAATCGTAGGTGGTGCAATAGGCCCAAAATGTCACAGTCGACCACTTTTGCCACTCTCAGCACCTGTGTCACCATCTACGATTAAGTTCCTATTAACTTACTTGACAGATAATTTCATACAAATTCTGTTCCATTTTTGAATTTATTGAGTGAGTAGTGGTTATTTGGACATCGTTAAATAGGCCCTCACTTTTCTTAACACAAATCGCGTGATCAATTTGATTTCACCTCCAAAAAGATTCGATGTGCAGTAGATGAACAAAGATAGCACGTAGTTTTCTGCCCACCTCCTTGAAAGCTTGTCATAATATTATGACACGAAGAGATACTGGCGCTATAGTGTATATTGCCTTAATCTCTAGTTCTTCCCACGCAAGTTATAATACTAAATTGAATTGAGCTACTACAATGTCTGCAGGCGGCCATAGAAATAGTGTTCAGTACTTGTACCTGTTTTATAATAATGTTGTGTTGGTGATGATTTGTACAGGTTTGGATAGGTTGAAGAGTGGGATAGGAAAGACCTAGTAAAAGACCGATATTTGGCAAATGAATGGCAAGACCCCTCAAGTGTCGAATGCACCCCATGTGTGCATAAGAAAAACCCTTTTTTTGTTAGGTATATAAGCTTATATCACATATATATAAACGTAAAAAAACATCATCCGATGGAAAACCAATCATCATCATTAGTTGTGAACCTATGGAGTTCGCAGCTAACCCCCGCTCCCCCCCAGCGTGTCAAATGCACCCCAAGTGTGCAAAAGGACAAAACTTTACATAATAGATATATCAGCTTAGATCACATATATATAAACGTAAAAAAAAAACCTCCGGTGGAAAACATATCATCATCAGTAGTTGTGAACCTATGGGGTTCGCAACTAACCCCCAACCCTCCCCACTCGCTGGGGTTTTAGGTCTAAAATTAGCCAAACTCAGACACTTGATCAAAAATTTTAATATTAGAGCTTTGGGTGACAATAAAACCAGTGACAATATTTATCAGAAACAACCAATTAGATGCCCCAATTTTTCTCAATCCAAAATAAAATTAACTCTTGGAGCACTGGCACCAAACTGCTTTTTACTTTTTCCTAAAAGAAACATTTGGGATCCCTAACTGGTTAACAGTTGCAAAGAAATGCCCCATCTTTAGGCCAATAATAATTTGCAACTTACACTGTATTTTAGTTCTCATTTTGTTTACCTACTTTATTTTTCTGTATACCACAGTCCTATAAAGCAATTTATACCGTATACCATCTGTAGATTTTATTCAGGCGAGGCGGAGACCTGAAAACGCCATCGGAGAAAAAAGAAAGAAAGGAAAATATGTAATGTTTTAATATTCCCATCCGTCATGATGCGTTTTAAGTCATAAGCGGTAGCGACTTAATTGTCAGTATTGATTATTTATTTATTGTGATGCGGCCTCTTCTCATACAGAGAAGGCATGAGCATTGATCATCATACTTGCTCAAGACGGGTTGGTGATATTAGACTTATATCAACTATAAGTCCTTCGGGGTAATAGCGTCACACAATAACAGTAGCAATGGATTTCATTTTGACAGTTGTACAACATGCATTGCGTTATTTACGTTGATTGAAAGTGCGACATGATTTAGATGTAGCATCGGCAAAATTCGTAAAACCGATCACGCTACGAACTGAGTGCGCCTTCAACATCACCAATCTTTGTTAGGCGAAATGATCTTTACGTATACCCAATAATTTATAATAATATAAATCTTTATTTCAATTACAAAGTGCTTTGTCATACATATTTTGGAGATTTCCTTTTAAGTAAGAGTTGCTTGTATTAGGATACTCCGCTCTTCCACTGGAGTTATATAATTGCAATTGAAAACAAAATGGTAAACATAAAAAGAAAAAAAAAAGGCAACTATGTAACTGAAATCTATAGACGAACTAAATATTCGAATTTTAACTCAAACGTATAGTGTTTCAGTTAAAATTCGAATATTTAGTTCGAATATAGATTTCAGTTTAAATGTATCGCAATAACTTATTGTAAAGTCATGTATCCAAAAACATTCGTAAAATTGAAATGAATGAAAGCAAAATTTTCAAATCTATGCTACATATATGTTGTGTCATACTGTACGCAATTTGGATGCAGGTTTCTTTACGAGGTTTTACCTAAAATAAAACCCGCCATGCACGCTCCTCCTTTAACTTGCACCCAGCCAGTGTGACGTGCGGACGTGTCATTAGTCGGTTGATGAATGCCGCGCGTTAATGCGCCTCCCATTCAAACAGACGCGTCGGACTACACGGTTCGCCTACTTATTCTGAAGTCTGACGTCATTTGTCATTGTGTGGCTTGTCGAGTGGTCTGTGTGGTGGCAGGTGTGACGTATGTGGTATAATTGATATGTTATTGTTAGAGATAGTTGTGCTGTCACTGAGTTGTCTGTTTCGAACAACCATTCTTGGAATCGATCATGTTAATATCTTATCCATCTTCGTGTACAATAATTAGGTAAGATCTATGCGTGGTTCAAATAAAATAGAACAAAAACAGTTAGCAATATTCAGATTCCACAAATTGGTCCTCATTTTTTGGCGTATATAATGTTTTGACTATACAGGGTTATTGGTAAAACACTAGCAACCTCTTAAGGGGTCATTGTACTCGTCATTATGAACAACTTTTATTATGGGACCAAACCTGAAATCGCGAAAAAAAAATCAGCTGCTCCCTACATTTTGACGAGTTTGATGTAGATTAAATGTACTGAACAGCTGATTTTTTTTTCGCGATTTCAGGTTTTGTCCCATAATAAAAGTTGTTCATAATGATGAGTACAATAACCCCTTAAGAGGTTACTGGTGTTTTACCAATAACCCTGTATATGGTTACCGATCGGATCGGTAGTTGAGACGTCAATTGCAGAAGTATCCTCCAATGAATGTGCATGCCATTGCTAGTAGAATGACTGTCATATCACTACACTGATCTTACCTAATCATTGATTAATGTTAATATGGCGATGGTAGGTGATACATACTTCACTTCTAGCGACACATAGGATGGACCCCTGAGATCTAAACCCACAAACAAACACATAGGTATATCAACCCAATTTTATTTCCATCATCTTTTAATAAAACATTAACTTTGAACAGAATAGGGACGCAGAGGATTAAAAACGTGTGAATTAAAAAGATTTTTATGTTAAATGCGTTAATGCGCGACTCAATGTACACTTTGTATAAAAATATTTAAATTTTTACCATAAAGGAATTTCACATTATTTTTGTTAGTTTGCAACACTTTTCTTCTCTCTTGAGTCGCCGTGCATTAAGCATGTAAAATTTTGATATTTAACTAAAATAAAAGAATCTTCAAGTTTTGAGCCAGCAGTTTTTATTCTACATGCTGGTGCCTGGTCCTTCGATCTATACCAGTGGGGATTTGCGTTAGTATTGGGTCTTTCCAGCGAAAATACGAGTTGTGTCTGCCCTATAGGCACGCGCTCGGCGCCGGCGGCCAAGGCCAGTTTTCTATAAAACTGTGCTATTATACAGCGTGAAACACAGTCTCCAGCGAATAAATCCGATTGGGTGCGTAAGTCAACAACAAAACATAGTGTTCAAAGGTGCGATTCCAAGATTTTGCATTTTTGTGCGTTTTCATTGTGGGCCGCGTATCACCTAACACAAGATGGCCGACGAGGCTTATCTAAAGAAATTGCGTCTCGCCAGATCGCAATTCAAAGGTACCATAACAAGGATTGAAAACTTCATCAGCGATCCGATTAACATTGCATCTGCGAATATTGAAATGATTCAGGCTCGTATTGAAAAATTGACGAAGACTTTTCAGGAATATGAGGTCGTTCAACTTGACATTTTATCAATAGACGACAATGATAAAGAAGATGTAGCTGTCATCGAAAATAAGTATTTCAGTATTATTGCGAAATTGAATGCAGTGTCAAAAACGTTGAGTACAACCGAGGTAAAACAGTGTGCGAATGTGTCTACGTCCAAATTGCATCCTTTTATAGACCAAACTGGCACGCTTAGGGTTGGTGGCAGACTGCATAATGCTACAGATATCCCATATGATAAAAAACACCCTGCTATCCTCCCCAAATCATGTCATTTTACTAATATCCTAATACACAAAGAGCATTTGCGCTTATTACATGCAGGAGCTAAGCTAGTATTGAGCTCTCTGTCACAAAGATTTTGGCTTATAAGTGGTATTTGTGAAGTTAAAAAGATTATTAATAAGTGCATTAAATGATTTAAAATAAAGGCAGCAGTAGCAAAACAGCTTATGGGTTCTCTCCCACAAGAAAGATGTAATATTGGTAGGCCATTTAACATAGTAGGAGTAGATTTCTGCGGTCCATTCAGCATGAAGTCTTCAAGGATTAGAAAACCATTAATAACTAAAGGCTACATTGCACTCTTTGTATGCTTTGCCTGTAAGGCTGTTCACATGGAATTAGTTAGTGATCTAACCACTGAAGCTTTTTTGGCATGTCTCAAACGCTTTATAGCTCGGAGAGGACTACCACATAAAATTTTCTGTGATAATGCTGGAACTTTTAAAGGTGCAGCCAGAGAATTAGATGAGCTTCATACATTATTTACATCAAAACAGCACATAGATGCTATAAATAATTATTGTGTACCTAACTACATACAATTTAAATTCATTCCTAGTTACTCACCAGAGTTTGGGGGCTTGTGGGAGGCAGGAGTAAACAGTTTTAAGTTTCATTTCAAAAGAATTGTGGGAAGTCTTATATTAACTTATGAAGCATTAAATACAGTAGTTACAGAAATTGAGTCTATTTTAAATTCAAGGCCTCTGCTCCCCACAAGTTCTGATATCTCAAGCTTTGAGTATTTAACTCCAGGTCATTTCCTTATAGGAACTGCAATGGTATCTTATCCTGAACCCAATATAAGTAATGTAAACATAAATAGATTAAAATTTTGGAACATGTTAACTAAATTATAACAAGATTTTTGGAAAGTTTGGTCAGGTGACTATTTAACACAATTACAGAGTAGACCTAAGTGGCGTTATACGCATCCAAATTTAAATGTAGGTGACCTTGTTATTGTACGTGGTGAAAATAATGCACCTTTAACTTGGCCTATGGCAAGAATTGTAAAAGTAGTCCCCGGGCCAGATGGCAGGATAAGAGTTGCCCATATTAAGATGTCTAACAATAAGATATATGTAAGATCTTTTAGAAAATTAAGTCCCTTACCAATTAATTAAGTGTATTAGCATTTAGTGATAGTTAAAAGCAACAGGTTTCAACAATTTTAAACAAAATTAAAGTTTTTTTGGTAAATTTAATTAAACTTCAAACTGTTCATTGTAATCTCTGGATTCTAAAGGTACTTAGCTTCTGTTTCAGTATTTCATTATTTGCAATGTAGCTAAGTAATGTTTTTTCTATTAATGTATTATCTAGTAACTAGTAAGTAACAAGTTCATGTATGTATTTGCCTACCTATACCTGAAATAAATTAAATATTGTGTGTAGGTTATTTAGGTAAATAAAACAAATGTTTAGTTATTTAACTTGCTTTATTGTAAGTAATTGTTAAAATGTAACCTAGATTTTAGTATTTTTTCTGTAATTTCTGCATCAGCCCCCCGGCCAACTATGTATAAAAATATTTAAATTTTTACCATAAAGGAATTTCACATTATTTTTGTTAGTTTGCAACACTTGCTTCTCTCTTGAGTCGCCGTGCATTAAGCATGTAAAATTTTGATATTTAACTAAAATAAAAGAATCTTCAAGTTTTGAGCCAGCAGTTTTTATTCTACACACTTTGCTGTTTATTTTTATATCAATTTCATACTTATGTTGACACATTTCAGGGATGAAAATGTCTGGAGTAAATAGAAAGTTATTGTTGCTGAAAACGTTGAAAGGAAAACACATCTTTATGGTACGTGTATATTATGTATAGAACATAGGAGGAGGAGCTTGTGGCTAAGTAATGACTGCCGCATGGGTTGATCCATCAGGTTTAGCTACGCTTGCCGGGGTGGGTCCGTGGATGGGTGAGCATCTTTACATACCGAGACTCCTCCGTGCCTCGGAAAGCACGTTAAGCCGTTGGTCTCGGCTGTCATGCGTGGATCTTTGACAGTCGTTACGGGTCGTCAGAAGCCCGAAAGTCTGACAACCAGTCTTACCAAGGGGTATCGTATTACCCAGTAAATGCTCACTACTCACCGAATACATTAAAAAAACCGGTCAAGAGCGAATCGGACTCGTGCACCGAGGGCACCATCATTTTTAATTACTTTTTGTTGATCATTTCTGAAAAAGTGTGTCTCTAACATCGTTTTATTTTTCCCGTAATCTTTGCATAAACTTCTATTAGGTACATAGAATATTTTCAGATTCTTCTCTATGCAAGCTTCGGAGATAAGGGGGGGGGCGGTAACTGTATATTTTTTTACATTTTTCACCAAAACTCGAAAACTATGCGGCCTAAAAAAAGAAAAAAATTGTTTGAGAATGTGCAAACAGCGTTCTTTTATATGATACCCCACATGCATTTTTATTTCTTTCTTATTAGAAAAATAGTTGGGCAAACGTCATCTAAAACTGTTCCAAATTTCAAGTTAATAGCATTAGTAGTTCTTGAGATATCCAGCTGTGACAGACAGACAGGCAGACTGAGTCGCACCTTATGGGTTCCTTTTATACCATTTTGGTACGGAACCCTAAAAGTGGAACAGAATTTGTACGAAATTATCTGCCAAGAAGTTAATAGGAGTATCGTAGGTGGTGATACAGACCCTAAATCCGTTCCCAACCAACCAACCAACCAATAATCTTTACCCTTCACAAATTAAAGGACAATACAATATCAAACCTATTTAATACGACCATCAGCACATCTTAGCAGTACATTTTCCGTGTCATTAGCCATACTTGTAGGCATCTAAGCGTGTCGAAGGCTGTACGCACTAGACCGCACAGTCACATGCTAAGTGTATGTCCTTAGTTTTTATGTTCTCGTGCAGTTGTTTTTGTACGGATTTATGAGTTTTAGGGTTATGCAACATAGACCTGAGTGGATTTATAATCTGTTTTAGCCTGTTGTTGGACTTGATAAATTGGAATACTTTTGACATTGGGTCAATTACCATGCAGAATTAATGCAAAAAAAAAATGTTTTAGAAATAAATAATACTTAGGGCCTATTTCACCACCTACGATTAATTTCCTATTAACTTACTTAGCAGATAATTCCATACAAAATCTGTTCCATTTTTGAATTTATTCGGTAAGTAGTGGCTACTCGGACATTGTGAAATGGGGCCCTAATGTTTTGTAGATACCTACTAGTTTTTTTTAAAGTGAAAACTTTTTTTGGCGCTTTGAGCAATTTTTGGTAGCGGGAAATCTTATGGGTTCGCGTCACCGCAACACCTCGACACTACGACATGCTATATATAGTTCACTTCTATCGGCTGTCCGCATGGCAGTTATTTTTTATTATTATATTTGATAATCCATAATGATTCAAGGTATTTAAGCAGATACTGTTATTTAATACTTATATTCTTTGAAATATTTTTAAATCAGAAATCTAGCATTATTTTCGAGTTAGTCTTTCGATAGTTATTTCTGTTGTACTTAATAATAATTAGAAGTCTAAATTTTGCTACAATTTGACGAATAAGTTGAAAGGTATGTTGTTTGGAATAGCCTAAAGCGAAACATAACTAGTTAATTTATCAACGTTGCTATGTTTGTTTAGTAAACTCAATATTATTTGAACTAGAATCAAACATACAATCACCATAATAATTAAGCTGACTCTGGGGCATTGGTATTTTACAAGTAAATAATTATAATATATTATTCCAGAATCATCGTATTCAAGCATTTTCAATGTACTTATGTTTGATAGAATTCACTCGGAACTAGAGTTCAAAGCTCTATTATAGGGTTTTGTTTTCTTTTCGATCTTCATTTATTTTACTTATGAAATTGTCTATTTTTGATATCGGCTAGTGTGAAGATCTTTCATTCTGTTTAGAATTCCAGATTCAAATATTTAATAAAGCTTTTTAATAAAGCATGACCAAAGCACTACGAATCATGGACCTATTATACAAACTGGACTGAGCTCTCATACCAAAAACACGAGCAGAGAGAGATATGTCACATGAGGCAGTTATCTCCTTCTAATAGGGTGACCAAACATTTTTATGACAAACAGGAAAATTCGTTTATACAGAGATAATTTGCGTCCGGTTGACCATAAGTGATTTCAAATTATTGTTTGTATTACAAACATATTGTAATTAAATAATATAAAGAAATAGACCTTTTTCGAAAGCTCCTTTATGAAACTGAACATTATTGTGTTCTGTGTCGGTGTTGAATCGTGTACCTACCCATGTTTTGAGGCAAGAAGGAAGGACTACAATATGGGTGAGACTCGTCTTGTAGCGAATCATCAAATTTGATCACGTAGGTATACGTGGCTTATGATGAAGTAGGCATGTAGAATCTCGTTCTGGGACCATGGTACTTTCTTGCTCTTTTTTCGTTTACTCTACAGAGCTGGTTTGGGTAAGTATGTAATTGAAGCAAAGGGAACTAAAATGATTCTGGAATTACATCCAACCATATTTGTTGAATTTCTTCTTTGGATGGAAAGCTGTAAACTACTTAAAAATAATGCTATTTCAATCATGCGATACATAAGTACAAATTGTATTTATTATACGCCTAATATTAATAGTTTTAATCAGAAATACACTACTTATAGCTTTTGTAGACAGAAGACGCTAAGTCTTCTGTCTACAAAACGTCTAGAGCATGGTTACACTACTTATACTCAAAATTGTTATTATTTAGTACCTAACAATTTTAAGTCTTTTATCGAGATTTATTTAAATCTTTGTTATTCCTTACAAGTTCCTTACCTGTGAAATTAAATGCCACAACCAGCATAACATTCACTTTTACATTTTTTGATGCAACACTTTCTCACCATTTTCGCTATATAAATTGAAAAAAACCGCCATGAAACCATTGATGTCAGATTTCAGTGTTACCAGAGTAATTATATGATAGCTACCAAACATTAATCAAAATTATATTATTTTGATTATTTTACTCATGGAGCTTACTTATAAAATTATTGACTGTGATATACAGATTGTAAACCTATAAATAAAATTATTTAAAACTAATCTAAATGCTAAAAAAAAATATACGTAACTTATTTTACCTACTTGTAGTTGGTAAAATTTTCTACCATCTTTATCATTTTTATCTGTTGGCAATTGAGCAAAAGGGACACACTCCACAACTCGGGGCCTCTCTCTCGGCTCGTTTTGCCTCAGCTAAGATATCCTATCAAAAGTAAACCTAAACTGCAGTCATTAAGGTTAATTTTTGTATGATACGATTTTTGGAGAGCTCAGTCCTGTTTATATAGTATATTAGGTCCATGCTACGAATAAGTAATAAATCAAAGCATGACTTTTTTTTCAAAATCACTTGTTCATTTGTTTTGCCGCCGTTCGATTTTTTTTTTTTGATAACGCTGTGTTTGTACCATGGAAAAAATAAAATTGCGCTGGATTTTCGAATATGAGTTCCGTCGTGGCAACAACGCAGCACAGACAGCACGCAATATTAACGACGTGTACAAGGTACCGCAAGTGAACGCACGGTGCGTTGTTGGTTTGATCGCTTTCGTTCTGGAAATTTTGATCTCAACAATGAACCCCTGAAAAAAATTGAAATCCATCGAGAAGGTGAAAAACGCCTTTAAAGAGTTCATCGATTCCCGTCCCCAGGATTTCTATAGTAGAGGGCATCAACAAACATCTATTAAACATCGAAATTATTTCTTAAAAAAAAAAAATGTTTGATTTTTTTGTAAGTATGTAAAACGGCAATTTCAAATAACCTAATAGTTATGATTTATTTACCAAAAATTACTTTTAAGCGTGAGTAACCGTTGGTAAGTAAAACGATTCGTTTGTGCATAAAGAAAGAAACCAACGCATATCTACATTCCAACTAAAAGTTATACCGATACACTCTAACACCCTATTTGCGTAACACACTATCAATCGGAATCGGTTTCATTTTGACAGTACAACAACATTCATTACGTTATTTACGTTGCCGAGCAGACAAATTTTTCGAACATATGAAGCAATGGATTAGCAATTTGCTTCAAAAGATAGCGTGTTACGCAATTAGGGTCCAGTTTGACCACCCTATTTACCGACAAGCAGTGTAAATTAATACGTAGAAAATAATTAAGACTACCGATTAACTAAATCAAACTTCGTAATAACTTGTAACGATTAGTTGGTCACCTGAAAATTATACGTATTAATCATTTGTAAGGCTTACAAATAATTTATAGCTAAATAGTTTACACTTTGGAATCTACACAGTAATTGATTTGTACCATATTAGGTACAATCAAATAATTTGGAGCGGTGTATGCAGAACGCAAGTAAAACTTAACTCTCTTATGTAAGTAGGTAGGTCTACTTTTACTAAATTAATAAGAGTGTTTACCAATTTCAATAAAAAAAAATGTACACACACACACACACACATAACATCACGCCTTGTTTCCCTGGAGGGTTGGGCAGAGGTTTGCCCATATTTCACCCTTAGCGGGACGCCGTAAGGGCGAGCGCGCACTGCGGTGCGTTTCCGTTACTTCAAAGACTTTCCATACTTCACAGATTATGCCTTAGATGTGCACTTTTTCGTCGCATAGTTAACCGTATTGGTATATATTACAAGACCAAAAAAAGTAGTGTATAGTGAAGTGTATAAAAAAAGACTTATACAAAAGATATCTTAAAGAAACGATCTAGCATCTTGAAAAAAGAAATTGCAAAAAAGGGACGAAATTTTTTTATCGTCTCGAAATGCTCAATATTTTGAGCGCTGTGATATTTGTATGATATATTGAGAACTATTAATTAAATTTGTTTTATCAATAAAACAGGAACTAAATTATTTAATTATTCTTATAAGACCTTTTCATTACTAACTAAATTGCTAGAAATTCGTTTTTTTTTAAGACAGAGTAACATTATTGCAAATACCAAACACAATACCTAAATATGACCTACAGTACCGGGCATTAATGGATATATCGGTATTTAACAAAAGCTACATTTTTGCGATATCAACAGAATATCAGCCTTAAGATATTATAATAATTACCATAGTTGCCCAAGACACTACCAACAAAGCTGTTGATACAAAACATTCTTTCGAGCAAGTTTTCAGCCACAATCAGAGCAATATGTCTGATTCATGCCATATCTGGAACAATCAAAACGGGACCGCTGTATGCAGGTATGCTAGGATCACTTATTAAACGTCTACATTATTTATGTCCTTACAGATTCGGTCTAATTGTAATGTGCGCAGACTTGTGCCGATTTATCAGTAGCTCTGTGCGAGAATTGTTGTGGGGTGGAGTCGGTGTTGGTTGTAAAAAAATTTGATTATTAATTGACAGTCACAGAGAATTATAAATAGGTAGGTATGTAGTATAGTAGGTATGTAATAGTAGCCTCAGTGGTAAATGCCTCACCTTTCGCTCACGAGGTTGTGGGTTTAAATCCGGGCAAGTATCAATGTTACTCTTTCATGTATATTTTCTGAGTTTATGTTGAACATTATTGATATCGGTGAATACCTAATATAAATAATAATAATACCAGCCGGTATTATTATTATTTATATTAGGTATTACCGCTTATTATATCTAAGTCAATATTTATATAGGTATGTTTTATGCGATTTGTGGATTCTAAATTAAATTTGTATAAACTAATGCAATGTTAATGAAATGAGAGTAACTAAAAGTTTCAGATCTGAGTTATCAGGTTCTGTGTCTTAAAATCACCAGACTCCACTGATAAATTGTTAATTCTACAAAAAGATGACATACAGATGTTTAGACAAAGATTTATAGATAAGTACCTACTATTTGTTTAAAAATCTTAATAAACAATTACTAAAACAAACCTTCCAAAAGGAAAATTGGTTTTATTTCAACTTCGAAGCTCTCAAGAGAACATCAATCATTTCATAAACATCTTTAGTCACAATAACCACTCTACACCTTTTTAGTCACTGCATTGTCCAGTCATCTGATTGCACAGTCCAACAACTTAGGTGTACTATAAGCAATGCTATTTACAATACTAATATCATTTTACACCATTATTTATCCAAAATGGAACCCTACCGTCATTGAAATAAGTGCATGTATGAGTGATAGTGTAAATTTGTGAACAGTGTGTATTTACTAAACTGCTACTGACCTGTGTCATATTTTGAATCGTATCTCATATTTTGAAACAAAATATTAATTTCCTTGGAACTCTTTCTTGAATAGGAATTTATTTATTTAAATATGTTTTAATTGAAGCGATAGTAACACTAAATTAATTCAATTTGTGGTCTAAGATCCAAAATTAATTTAGAAAAGAAGAAAATGTTTCAAACTCAAAATGACTTGTATAACCTTTCGTATTAATTACAGAAACAATTATTTTTAATTTTAATTAAATGTTATTACACGGTAGACGAATACATGACTGATAAAACTATAGACGTAGCTTGTATGTAGTTAGGTCAATGTTGTAGGTACTTATTTCGTAACTTTTTTTATATTTCTAGTATTTTATATTTTTGTAAGATCGGCCTGCGCTGAGTGACATTAAATCTGTTTTTATTTTGTATTGTATTGTAAATGACTTAACATAATTCAAATTTATTATTAATTTGACTACCTACCTAATAAATTAATACCACCTGCCTGTGTATTGTGTGTTATTGTATTTTATTTTGTTTTTCATTGTTATTTGGACTTTTTAATGACATCTAGACATAATTAAATATTTTTCCGAAATTATGTTTATTAATGTTACTCATTTTATGTTATTTTACTTTATTTTTATGTAAATCAATTAATATCTACAAACTCGACAGCAAACCAACATTGTGCTTTGCAGCGCCCTGACAAAAACCGACAGTAATTTGTAAAATGTGTGATGTGCATGAGAGCAAATAAATAAATAAAAACTATTAAACACTACATATTAAAAAAAAAACTTAATTTTTTAACGTTTCTTGTATGGCATGTATATTTTTATTAGATATTTTTTGATATAGCGGCAATATAAACACATAATCTGTGAAAAATTCAACTGTCTACTTATTACGGTTCATGAGATACAGCCCGCTGACCGACAGACGGACGGACAGCGGAGGCTTAGTAATAAATAGGGTTCCGTTTGGGAACCTTTTGGTACGGAACCCTAAAAAGCATGAGCACTAAAATATTTAGACTCATTATTAGTCATGAGTATGACCAGAGTATGACTTAGACATATTTAATGAATTAACTCAATACGACTTAAACTTACTTCAAACCAGCATATCTTGACGCCTGGAAATTTTTGTTAACACGAGACATCCTACCTCACGACCAGGGACCATTATGGTTACCCATTGAAAGGGTTTTCGAAAGGGTTTTTCTAAGCAGTTAATCAAAAACCCGTACGATGTAGGTAACCCTTTTGAATTTTTGAATGGCTTTAATTTTATTTCGATAGGGTTTTTCTAAGCAGTTAAACAAAATCCATACAATGCGGGTAACCCTTTTGAACGGCTTAATTTAAGCCGTTCAAAAGGGTTACCCGCATAAAAGCGTTAAGTTTCAACTCTCTTTAAAACGATAACAGCAACAACAACACAATATTCCAACTCGGAGCAATGTAATATGATCTCTCGATGATACGTTACAAGTTCCTAATATGGTTACCCGTACAAAACCTATAGGTTATCTTAATGAAGGGGTAACCCTTTCACTGGGTTTCAAGTATAGAACCCATTCAATGGGTTATCCATAGTGAAGGGGTAACCCTTTTACTTGGTTTCAAGGCCCACACCCATTCAAGCCCACCCAACCCACCCATTCAAGGAGTTACAAATGATAAAGGTAACCTATTAAACGGCTTACCCCTTCGAAAGACTTAACCCTTAACCGGGGTTGTACGGTCCCTGCTCACGACTGAGGTAATCGTCGCGTCTCGACGAGTCCGAAGCAGTTTAACCAAATACCGAAAATCTAAGCATTCATATGATCGTCCAAGAAATCGGTAGGAATATTTTATTTGCTTTAAACATTAACTGCACCATAAAGCTAATTCCCAACAAATGTAAATTAGTACTAAGTGTTTAGAAAGGGTATTTCTATCTGTTTTCACCGCGGTACCGATAGCAAGAGACGCGTATGGTAGTAGCTTCAGCAAAACAAGCGGGCAGTGCGTGCGTGAGATAGTAACACGCAAATAACTTGCCGTACGAGATTAGACAGCGAATAGCGGTTTATGTACGGTTAACAAAATAAGTTTAGTGCTTTTTGTTTTGTTTATGATTGTTTAATGTCAAACGCGTGTTTTGTTTGGCTAGTTTCAGGACAAATGAAGACCTCAAGGCCCAGGAAAACTGACATTGAGCGTCAGACAGCATCTTTCTGACATTAATAATAATAATCGCGTGAAACCCGTCGGTATGAGCTTGCGCAAACATTTCCAACGCGCTGCAGTAGCGAGGAATCCCAACAACATCCTGAAAACCTGCATTGTTGTATTGGACGCGCAGGACATCCAGCGATCTTTTGGTGTAATTTATTTTATTTTTCTTTATTTATTTATTCCTTTATCTCAGGCAGCTGTGGCCCATATAAAATACAATAAGTACACAAATACAAAAAAATTACTACATAAAAAAATATATACTAATACATATAAAAATATAACTTATAAAAGTTATAAACTAAGACACACGAAGTGACGGCGTCGTGTAATCGTGTTACGATGCGCGGTGTCGGATAGCCTGCCGCGAAAACGTCGGTAGACACCCTTCGGCCTAAACTCTTCCTTTAGGAACGTGTCGAGGTCGTGTGTCGGAACCCGCACCACAAACGACTTGAAGTTGGTGTTGTGACGCGGCTCCAACTTCTAATTCTTAATTGACCCATAGATTACTCGTGTACAGACTCTGAAGAGCTCTTCTGTACACAGTGTGACCGGGTTTTTAAGACCAAATTTGGCTTTGCCAGTCATCAGAGAGCTCACGAAAGGAAAGATAATAGTCTGGGTCGCTGTCGCCGGATACGGTGAAGAGGACTATATATACAACGTGTAACGTTAAATGCGCAAAACCTCTTAAGAGGTCATTGTACTCGTCATTATGAACAACTTTTACTATGGGACCAAATATGTATTCGCGAAAAAAAAATCAGCTGTTCAGTACATTTTGACGAATTATGCGAACATAAATGTACTGAACAGCTGATTTTTTTTTCGTGATTTCAGGTTTGGTCCCATAGTAAAAGTTGTTCATAATGATGAGTACAATGACCCCTTAAGAGTTTTTGCGCATTTAACATTACACGTTGTATATAAATATACAGAGTCTGGCAGTAAGCCTTGAAAATAGTGATTTTTACTAGGTACGTATACCGAGCAAATCTACGGGTCAACATATAAATTATATGTATTGCTGAAATGGGCCTTTTTGGCGCAACCGTGAAGCACACACTGTTGTTGTTAAAACATTTCACTTTTTTTAGGGTTCCGTACCTCAGAAGGAAAAAATGCAACCCATACAGGATCACTTCGTTGTCTGTCTGTCTGTCAGTCTGTCAAGACCCTTTTTCTCAGGAAAACATGAAAGTTGAAATTAATATCAAATACGTAGGTCTATGATCCCTTGGAGTTCTAAAAAAATCAAGCTTTTAAGTCAACGCAATAAAAAATAAATAAATAAAAGTCATTGTACTCATCATTATGAACAACTTTCACTATGGGACCAAACCTGAAATCGCGAAAAAAAATCAGCTGCTCCCTACATTTTGACGAGTTTGATGTAGATAGGTAAGTATACTGAACAGCAGATTTTTTTTTCCCGATTTCAGTTTTGGTCCCATACTAAAAGTTTTTCATAATGTACAATTACCATTTAAGAGGAAAACAACCATTGAAACATCCTGTATAATGAAAAACTTAATTTATCAAAACAATTTATCATCTACTCTAGCTCTGGTACTAACCCGAAAGGACTTGATACTAAGTAAGGATCTTACACATTCAATTCCTAAAGGGGTAATCGAAACTGCAAGCAGAACGAATGTGGTACTCGAATACCGATTAGGAACATAGAGGAATAATCGTAAGACTTGAGCGAGATGTAGATTTGAAGCTGAGAGGGCTTTTACGCAAAGTGCAGACACTTTTGCCACGTAGTAGTGGTAGGTACATGTACAGGATAAAATGTGAAAAAGAACAAAATTTTAAAAAAAGAACGGCCAAGTGCTTGGTGGACCACGAACAACGAAGGGTTCCATAGTTGAAAAGAATTTATACCAAAAACTAACTTAAGATTGTAATCACAAAAAAAAAAAAAAAACGACTTTTTCCTTTACTTGTGCTGTGAGACCTTGCTTCTTGTCAAATGTCATGATTCTAGATCAACGGGAAGTACCCGGGTAGTATTAGTTTTGATTTACTTGCGCGTATCAAAATATGTCGCTTAAATGGCCGTGTTTTTATTAGAATCTTGATTTTTTTAGAACTCCAAGGGACCATAGACCTACGTATCTGATATTAATTTTAACTTGATATATGAGAAAAAGGGTCTTGACAGACAGACAGACGGACAACTAAGTGATCCTATAAGGGTTACTTTTTTTCCTTTTGAGGTATGGAACCCTAAAAAAGTGTGTGTGTCAGCTTCGACACACGACGGGAGTTTACTTCTTAAGTACATGTAGGTACATTATTTGTGTTTCATGCTCCTTGTCTTTGAATGCAATGGATAGATTGACTGCTACAATGAAGATTGGTCGAAAATAAAGAAAACAAGTGTACACATACATGATTTCAAAGTGAAATGTGCGCAAGGTATGTTGCGCAGAAAAACGTAACGCTTTTGAGTTAACGCTTGTACCGCGCGGTATTAATTTCACTCCTCATAAAATTTCCATATCGGGGGCCTTATATGAAAATCGGTTTTTACTGCCCTACGATTGATGTTAGAACGTTGTATATATGCTAGTCGCGCGGTAAACTCTGCTTGCGCGATGCAGGACTTTGCGTGACGTCAGAGTGATGTGTTCGCATGCCACACACACCAACCAGGAACAAAACTGAAACGTTTCACTTTTAATTCACTTTTAATTATTACATGCACGGATTATTGTCGATTTGTACGTGAACCCTATCAAGGCACAGCAAAACATTGGTTTGCTGTTGAGATACCTAGCAATTTAGGTGAACGAGTCCACATTTTCAGTCCCTCCACAACCAAAATCTGTAAGTATTCCTAACCAACGAATGCCTTACCATGCGTACCGTACCTATTACAACCACATACGGGCTAGATTAATGAACAATTCATGTAGTATAATCCTACTTGTCGTTGTTGGCGTATGTCGATAGCTGGTAATGCACGGTATGTGCGCGGCTACTATGTGGAATACTTCCTTGATCGTTTGTAGGAAGCTTAAGTTAAGGACTAGACTTGGTAATAATACGATTATCTTTTGTAAACTAAGTACCTAAATTGAATGAATTACTTCATTCAATTTAGGTACTTAGTTTACAAAAGATACAACTTTGAATGGTCTTTATTTCCAGACATTTGATAAGGAGTTTGTTGGTGAGATGGTGATTTCTTGTGTAGCATTGACAAAAGATGTAAATTGGAAAGTTTGCTAAATGAATTAAAAACTTAATTAATGTCAAGGTGACACTCATAGAAATATAAAAAAACCGGTCAAGAGCGAGTCGGACTCGCGCACCGAGGGTTCCGTTCCGATTCCTGAAAGAGTGTGCTATTTAGAGACATCGTTTTATTTTTCCTGTAATCTTTACATAAACTTCTATCACATACAATAATTTCAGATTTTTATCTTTGCAAACTTCGGAGAATAGGGGGGGGGGGGACGGTATTTTTTTTAAATTTTTCATAAAAAGTCGAAAACTATGCGACCTAAAAAAAATAAAAAAATGTTTGAGAATGTGCAAGCAACGTTGTTTCATATGATACCCCACATGCCCTAGTAGCCCCACTTTGAATTTTTAAGACCCCCTTTGAGTCCCTTTTACAAAAAAAGTATAAATATTTTTACTTCTTTCTTATTTGGAAAATAGTTGGGTAAACGTCATCTAAAACTATTCTAAATTTCAAGTTGATAGCATTAGTCGTTCTTGAGATATCTAGCTGTGACAGATAGACAGACAGACTGAGTCACATCATAAGGGTTCCTTTTTTAACATTTTGGTACGGAACCCTAAAAACAGGAGAAGTGGCAAGCCGGCGAATCTGTGTCCGCGCGACATGCTCAGTATGAACTGTTCATACTCGTAGTACAATTTTGAGGTGAAGGTCAGCGACCTTAGGAGAATTGCAGCATTAGACTTTCGGAATTTTGACCTTGAGTTCTAGGTCAAAATTCCAAAGGTCAAAATCTGCGATGCTCCTAAAGTAACTGACTTGGACCTCAGTGTCATTGGCCTTGCCTTCAGGGTCATTGACCTTGACCTCAAGGTCAAATTCCGAAAGTCAAATTCTGCCATTATCTTAAGGTTGCTGACCTTGACCTCAAGGTCAGGGTCATTGACTTTGACCTCAGGGTCAGGCTCATTGACCTTGACCTCAAGGTCAAAATTACGAAAGTCAAGATCTGCCTCCTAAGGTCACTGACCTTGAACTCAGGGTCATTGATTTTAACCGCAGGGTCAATGACCTTGATCTCAACGTTAACATTCCGAAAGTTAGCGATTCTTAGGAGCAGTAACAGGTAATATTCATGGTTGGTGTCCTTGAGGTCAAGGTCAGTGACTTAAGGAGGCAGATCTTGACTTTCAGAATGTTTGTATCGATATGTTTTTTTATACACCCCATCACTAGAAAAGCTACTGGACCGTACTGCCCATGTCATAATTACAGTAAGTCAAAAAATGGAAATGGTGGGAAATCGCACTTTTGTTTCGAGATGTTTAAATTCAAAAGCACCAGTAACACGACTTACTGTAATTATGACATCGGGGGCAGCGTAGGTGCTCAAATGGGAATACCTTGGGTGCTCTAAAAATCGGTGCTCAGAAAATAGATGCTCGAACGGGAATGCTTCATTTTTTTCCGCGATTTCAGGTTTGGTCCCTTAGTAAAAGTTGTTCATAATGATGAGTACAATGACCCCTTAAAATATTGCCACTATTTACATTGTTTAAAAAGAAAAGTCCTGACTGACTGACTGACTCATCAACGCCCAGCCCAAACCCTAGAACCTAGAAAGCTGAATTTTTGCACAGAGGTTCCCTTTATTATGTAGACAAGGATTATCGAAGGATTTTTGTTCCCGTGGGGAATTTTCCGACAACCACGCAAGCAAAAGCTTGTCTTCAATAAAATGTCACCAACAAAGTCACATAACCTTTCATTTAAAACGTAAAACATCCTATTGCACATATCAACGCCATCAAATTCCCGGTTATAGGGTAACGTTATCATCCCATGGGGTTTCCGTTTTCCCCCTCGTATTATCACTTATAACACATTACGCTAAACGTTTACGTAACTGTTAAGGTTACGGTAAACGTTTACTGCGTACGTGGTTGCGGTAAATTAATTGTGTGCTGAAGTGATTTCAGTAATGGGATGAACAATGTGTCTATATTTACTTATGGTGGCTTTACAGAGCCATGAGAAACAGGGTGTAAAGTTCACTCATCTTTCATTGAAAAGGGAGGATCCTCCGACCAGACAGGTGTCGTGTCTGGTGGGCAACTGCCCGACGGTTGATGTCGGGACGTTGTATATATGCTAGTCGCGTGGTAAACTCTAATTGCGCGATGCAGGATTGCGTGACGTCATGTCATTGTGACGTGTAGTTCTTATGTGGCGATGTAGATGCCGCCACATCTTTAGATGTGGTTATGTCTTTGATGTATAAAGTTTGTTTGGTGTGGACTGCCTCGTTGGTCCAGTGGTAGTACAACATGAGGTCCTTTTTAGGGTTCCGTACCTCAAAAGGAAAAAACGGAACCCTTATAGGATCACTCGTGTGTCTGTCTGTCTGTCTGTCTGTCTGTCCGTCTGTCCGTCTGTCACAGCCAATTTGCTCCGAATCTAATGGACCGATTAAGTTAAAATTTGGTACACATATGGATTTCTGTGACCCAAACACGTACAGCTAAAGTAAATATATGAATTTTGAATATGAGAGTCACTTTTAGGGGGAAAATAAGAAAATTAAAAAAAAAAGTTTTGTAAACTGTACTGTGTGACATATCAAATGAAAGGGCTTACTATGAGGGTCTCAAATATATTTTTTTTATAATTGTAAAATATATTGTTTTAAAGTTATTTAAGAAAATTGACGAAAATTGACCATTCCCCCCCCCTTATCTCCGAAACTACTGAGCCTAAAATTTTGAAAAAAATATATAAAATAGTTCTATACCTGTAGATTACAGGAAAACCTATAAGACGTCTGTGGTTTTAAAATAACATGGTAAATCTATATATATAAAAAAATCAAATCAATCAAAGTCCTGACTGAGTCACTGACTAATATATCAACGCACAGCCCAAACCAATAGACCTAGAGACTTGAAATTTTGCACATAGACACATTCTATAGTGTAAACATCCACTAAGGAAGAATTTTTGGAAATTCCATCCCTAATGGGGTAAAATAGGGGATGAAAGTTTGTATGAAAAATCCTATCCCTTGAGTTAATAGACTTGAAACTTAGCACGAATATTCATCTATAAGTAAATTATAAAGTTTATCATTTTTAGTTTTCCTAAACTACCCCCTAAGGAGGTATTGGGGGTGTCAAAGTTTGTATGGAAGAACTTTAACACGCGGTCCGATTAACTCAAAACTCAGTTTTTATACTTGAGACCAAAAATTAAGACTAACGTGTATCAGGGTTTTCCAAAAATCTACCCCTAAAGGGTGAAAAGTTAATTTTATAGCGGAGTATTTTATTGGGGGATTGATTAACTCTAAAATTGGTATAAATAATGTTTGAGTCAAGTTATGGAAACATACCAGACGATTTTTGAAATTCTTTATTTGTGTTCGTGAAAACAGAGATACAGTTTATATGAAAAATCTTATTAATTTGGTTAATGAACTTGAAACTTAGCACAAATACTTGCATAAGTAATTAATGATGTTTGTCATTATTAGTTTTTCAAAACTACGCCTCAAATGAGGTTAGGGATGTTAAAGTTTGTATAGAAGAATTTTAAAGCGCAGTCCGATTAAAAAAATGGTACTTTGAGTCAAGTTAGGAAACTCGCCAAACGAATTTTCACCGATTTTGACGACATATAGCTGATGTTTTAAGGAGTAACTTAGGCTATTTTTATTTTAGAAAAATAATTAGGGTTCCGCGCAAGAAAATTAAAATCCATGAAATCAGACAACCACGTACAGTCCAGTACAAACTTACTAAGCCCCCGCTGTCTATTACGGCTATAACAACAAATAATAAAAATAAAGCAAAGTTAAAATTCTTACATTTTTAACTTTGCTATATTTTTATTAAATATTTGTTGTTAAAGTTTATTGTATGGGGTCGATCCCCATACAATAAACTTTTCATTTTGAAAAAAAAATAAAAAATTTAATCTAGCATGTGGGGTGTCATCGTCTAGAACTCATTGAGTAGAGTACAAACATATTTTTTTTTAATCTTTTAAAATTAAGAAATAGCCGCAAAAGTTGTAAATTTTAGACCATTTTTGTAACAATTCAACAAATTAGGAATTTGAAACTTCTTTATACCATGTAGGTACCATGAATACTGTATTTAATCAACAATACTGAAAACGGCGATTCATAAGGTATTTTGTTTAAACATGGGTGATTTTCTGCAACTGCAAAAAATAACCTTGTAATTCACAGTATCATTATAAAATAAGTAAAAAGTTATCTTTGCGATTGTTAAACATATAATATGGTACGGAACCCTTCGTGCGCGAGTCCGACTCGCACTTGACCGGTTTTTTTTTTGTGGATGAGAAATTATCAAATGACTTCTCCCGCTCTGGGTGGAGCGGAAGGGCTTGTTAGACTTTTACTGACTAAAACCCACCCGTGTTCCTTCAGTTGGCCCTGGCGGGCCACGGTATCTCTTTCGAACAACCTGCGACCCCGGCGGCATCGGCCCTATCGGACCCCATCATAGCTGACATCTCTTTGAGGCGCGCGTGGAACACAACGCGTCGTCGACCCGGGCCTGGTCGTTACCGAACGGCGAGCTACCCACTACTCGCCGTCCGCAAGCCCGCGCCTACTGTGGCCGGGAATCGGCTATCGACTGCCGCCGCCCAGGACGTCTCCTGCGGCGACTGAGGGCGTGAGGATGCCTCTACCTCACGCGTTCCGCCTCCTCCTTTGTGAGCATTACTGCTTTGCAGAAGAGCATGAGGTCCTGAGTTCAATTCCTGGGTTGGGTAAAGTGTTTTTTTACCTGAAATTTCTCAGTAGCAGCCCGCAGTCTGGATTTGTGCCCGGTTGATGGCAACAGGCTCGCCCCCTATTACATGGGACTTAAAGATGTACCCCTCTGGCTAACCCTTCGAGGAGTACCAGCGTGATGCTGTTTGGTCTGACAATTTATACTGTTCTTTACTGGAAATAAATTATCGTCATAATTATTAGGCTAGATGCTAAAAATAACATTAAATCGTTCCATGCAACGGAGAACTTTTTCTGATTATCCCCTGAACCCTAATTGCGTAACACATACTCGTAGTGTATCAATCGGAGTTTGAATCATTTTGAAACAAATTGCTAATCCATTGCTTCATATGTTCGAAAAATTTGTCTGCTTGACAACGTGAATAACGCAATGAATGTTGTTGAACTTTCAACATGAAACCAACTCCGATTGATAGTGTGTTACGCAATTGCGGTGCGGTTTCTTGTAAATACTAATCACCTCACTTTAGAATTCTGTTTTTACTGCGAATACCTCATCACCATTTCAGCTGAAAGACGTCCACTACTAGACATAGGTCTCCCCAAAGCACCGCCACTTCGACGGGTTCTGTGCTTCTCGCATCCAGCAATTCCTGCGGCCTTCACAAGGTCATCGGTCCACCTTGTTTCAGGCCTTCCAACGTTACGTCTTCCGGTACGCGGTCGTCACTCCAGAACCTTTCAGTCCCATCGGCCATCAGTTCTGTGGGCAATGTGCCCTGCCCACTGCCACTTAAGGTTAGCAAATACCTAGTAAAATAATAATAGTCCTTGATAGATAAGTAAGTTTTCAAAGAATCCTCCATAATAATAGTTAGTTACCACAAACTAATTATAGTATCATAAAAAAATCCCATAGAGAAAGGACTTTCAGTTTTTTCTGAATTTGACAATTTTTCGGTAAACTTTCCGTTCTCAAGTAAACGCTTAACCAACGAACAGCATTTCAGTTTTATTTTAACGTCCACAAGTGCATACTTAACAATAACCATTTCCGAGAGACCCAAAAACAATTGCGCATCTACCACACATATCAAAAACAATTCAACATCAGCGAACATCAAAAATAAAGTAACAAAACACAAATTGAATCACAAAACTCACTCTTTACCATAAACCGAGCACAAAATAAAACCTAACTCACATGTGACCATAAATCCATATCACATTCATAAGCTCACTATAATGCTCTCAAAAGAGGGTAGTCTGAAATTTATTCGGTGTGGGCCCCGTAAAACAAAAGTACGACGTAAATTGCCTGCCATGGGCCCCTACACGTTGGCCTCGGCTTTTCCCGACATATGAGAAAACATTTTCCGTGTGGCTGTGAAAGATGCTCTACCTTATTATTTTGAAATATTGGTCGTGTCCGTGGATTTACTCCCCTGTTTTTTATGGTATCTATGTGTCGTAGTAATATGGTTGTAGCCGTGATATATAATATCTATTATAGTTTTGACAAAGTCGTTCATAACTATCTTACTAGGAAATAAGCATTGGGGCACTCCAACCAAAAAGTCTAATTTACACAGTCATACAGACAGAAATACTTACACGGTTTCGCATGGGCCCATTAATAAATTAAGTAAGTATGCCTCTATTTTTGATCAAAATCCTGGTATAGTAAAAGTAATACAGTAATTGAACATCTACCAGAATTGTAAGATACTTATTTTTTAAATCTATGAATAGCAAGGTCATACTCATTTTGCACCAGAAATAATGGAAAAATGTGAACTGTCTTCACTGTACTAAGAATTGATTAATTTGCGCAAACTTTTAGGTTTCTTTTACTTTATTAGTTCCTAGAATGTTCATAACAATAGGGATGAAACCTGGGTAAAAAAAAGAAATTGTATTTAGTCCGTCATTCGGATAAAAAATATTAGACACGTATTTTTTGCTTTAATAATTACTTAGATAAAACGCATTAAAGTTGCGGAGTGGGGGCTCGCTACGTCACAATTATAACAAACTACGTATAAAATCTAGCAAGGAGTGACGTCATGCCACATTTTAATTCAATGTATCGCCGTAATCTTTTGATTACTTAAAAAAAGAAAAAATACATGTCCAATATTTTTTTGTGATCTACATGACGGACAAAAAAAAATTTTGTCATCATCCCTATTAGAGAGAGGAAAACCTATAATACAGTTCGTAAATATGGCAAGTAGAGTAACGGGTATAATTAGTGCATTGTTTTCTTATTTTTATCCTGTTTATCTATATCAATCAGTATTAATTTCAAGTCATTTCAAAATATTTAGTAAGTAAGGTAATATTTTTACATTGGTATTTTAATGTTAAGTATCTTTCGTTGTATGTTTCTGTAGGTACTTACACGAGTTATTTACAAATGCGAATAATTCACAATTAAGTTTTTTTACCATTTTTAGGGTTCCGTACCTCAAAAGGAAAAAACGGAACCCTTATAGGATCACTCGTGTGTCTGTCTGTCTGTCCGTCTGTCCGTCTGTCACAGCCAATTTGCTCCGAATCTAATGAACCGATTAAGTTGAAACTTGGTACACATATGTATTTTGGTAACCCAAACACGGACATATAACGTAAATAAATGATGACTTACCCGCTCTGGGTGGAGCGGAAGGGCGTGTCATACTTTTACTGACTAAAACCCACCCGCGTTTCTTCAGTTGCCTATGACAGGGCCACGGTATCTCTTTCGAACAACCCGCGACCCCAGAAGACGGGATTGGTGGATGTCAAAGTTTGTATGGAGGAATTTTAACACGCGGTCCGATTTACTCAAAACTCAGTTTTTGTACTTGAGATCAAAACTAGAGACTAACTAACGAGTATCAGGGTTTTCCAAAAATCTACCCCTAAGGGGTGAAAAGGGGTAGCAAATTTTACAGCGGAGGATTTTATTGGGGATTGATTAACTCGAAAATTGTTGTAAATAATGTTTGACCCAAGTTATGGAAACATACCAGACGATTTTTGAAATTCTAACCCTGTGGGGGTAAAAACGGGGATACAGTTTATATGAAAAATCTTATTGTTTTGGTTAATGAACTTGAAACTTAGCACAAATACTTGCTTATGTAAGTAATAAAGTTTGTCATTATTAGTTTTTCAAAACTACCCCTCAAAGGGTGTTTAGGGATGTTAAAGTTTGTATGGAAGATTTTTAAAACGCAGTCCGATTAACTTGAAACTCAGTATTCAGTATTTTATACTTTTGATGAAAAGTAAACAATAATAAGAAAATTAAAACCAATGAAATCAGACATCCTCGCCGGGCAAAGCCACGGGCAGTCTTGCTAGTATCTCAATATTGTGCGTACAAAATTACTAAGCGTCCGCTGTCCGTCCGTCCGTCCGTCTGTCACAGGGCTGTATCTCATGAACCTTAATAGATAGAGTTGAAATTTTCACAGATTGTGTATTTCTATTACAACTATAACAACAAATAATAAAAATAAAGTAAAGTAAAAATTAAAGGGGCTGCCCCCTTTAATTTTAACTTTACTTTTTTTTCCCCATACAGAAAAGTTTTCATTTTGAAAAAAAAAAAAATAACCTGTGTGTGGGGATGTTATTGTGTAGAACTCGTCGAGTAGAGTACAAAGATATTTTTATTTTTTTTATCTTCTAAAATGAAGAAATAGGGGGCCGTAAAAGTTGTTAATTTTATACCATTTTTTTACGAGCTCTATTATATAATGTACCTTATACTGTACTTAATCAAGAAATACTAAAAACGGTGATTCGTAAGGTATTTTGTTTAAATATGGGCGATTTTCTGCAACTGCAAAAAATAACGTTGTAATTCACAGTATCATTACGAAATACAAAGTTATCTTTGCGATTGTTAAACATATAATATGGTACGGAACCCTTTGTGTGCGAGTCCGTCTCGCACTTGGCCGGTTTTTTTTTTCTTTTATCCTATACTGTCCTGCTGCTTGGCAAAGGCCTCCCCCAAGTCTTTCCAAGAACTCTTCCCGCACCACCTCGAACCAGCCCTCGAGATACGCATCCAAGAAATTCCCATACTAAAAAAAATAAACTCACGTAGAGCATTTTCCATAACATACTGCGTACGGCGTTTAACCCTACGGGCAGCCACCTGTTGAGTTCATACGACAACCCATATAACGTGTCTACGTCACCCCTACGTACGCTACCCATGGAATACACGTATAGGCTAAACCGGGACATTTTCGTCACTCGCGAAAATTCGCCGGGACACGGGAAAAGCCGGGACACGGTTGAGGAAAATTGACTTCATTTTATGTGGTCGCTGAAGGGTTTATTTATTTTGTCGGCGGTATCGGTAGGGTTGAGTTTATTTTCAGTTTGGGTTGCTTGTTTTTCGGTGACGATGTGTGGTTGGTTTGAATATGCATGAGGAAGTGAGTGCTTCTTAATTGGGCGTGATGTATCGAGATTTTACTGCGATACGGTTAAAATATCAAGGAACTTAATTGATACCTATGCTTGCGTGTTTCATTGTGTCGTATTTGTTGGCGGAAGAGAAAGATCTCAATTAAAAACGGAGATGGAAAACTTTATCTTCTTCATAAAAAACTAAAATGAACTACATAAACTTATTTAAGTTAAAATAGTATTTTGACAATTTCTTTCGAATTATAATTTGGGCTTGAAAGAAGAAGACAAAATACTATTTTAACTAAAACATGTTGGCAGAGCTTTTTAGGTTTTTATGAATAAGGTCGTAAATATTTTATTTCATAAAAGATTTGAACTAGTGACTGAGATGAAACTTATTAGGCTTAGCTACTAAAGATAATAGTTTATGAAACTGTTGCAGTTATGTGCAGTTTCACACACTACATTTTCTAGTCTGATAATTGGGATTGAACCTACTAAATAAAAGATCAAAGTTAAAAGAGTAAGAAAAAGTTTATTTGGAATCAAAACTTTTTTGTAATGCTATAATTTCTATTCCAAGTCATGTCTACCCTTGTGCCAAATTTCATCCAAATCCGTTCAGCCGTTTTAGCGTGAGCGCGTAACAAACAAATAAAGTCATTTTCGCATTTATAATATTAGTTAGGATGTCAATATAAACTCGTTTTGAAGTTTATAATTCGAATTATATTAAAGTAGATAAAAATCTTTACTATATTATCCTCTCACATCAGGAAACTTTCCACAGAACGGATATTATCGGGGCATTTTATGAAAAAGTCACAAATGAAGTACTTTAATTAACAAAACCTT
This sequence comes from Cosmia trapezina, assembly GCA_905163495.3. Lineage (NCBI taxonomy): Eukaryota > Metazoa > Arthropoda > Insecta > Lepidoptera > Noctuidae > Cosmia > Cosmia trapezina. The sequence continues at coordinate 19,487,001 of LR991038.1, read as the reverse complement.
ATTGTGGTTCTCAAACATTATAGTACTTCTGTAGATTCCCATTCCATCTGAACCAATTATGATAAATCATCTTCAAACATATTATTAAACCACTCCATATCTCCCGATCTTGATGACAAATCGATTAGAGTACGCTGAGTGTATCATTGCGCAGCATTCTGAGCCAGTCGTAAAAGTCACCGGTCTGAGCCAGCAACCTATGTTATCTCTTACCACAATCTTTAGACTCGATATGTCATTACCGTTCGTGTTTTAGTCACGGAAAGACTTTGCAATTTGTATCTCTCTTCACGTGCGAAAAGTGCACATGTTGTGACCGCCTACAGAATAGGAAAAGTGAGGTACGAGTACCTACATTGCCATTTGTACATTAGACAAATAAATAAAATTGAAGTGTGTTTGTGTAATTTTAACCTTAAAAATCATCAATACATCTCTCTAAGAGACGTATTCATGATTTCTATGGTTCAAATTATGTAAATACATATGTTTTATAGTCGCGTATCATATTTTGATCAAGATACAACCTGACACGGACCTGCAATTTGCATAAAACGCAAGAAAATTTGAAAATTTAAATTTTCTCGCGTCAAAGCGCATCTTCCTTAAAATCGGACGACTCTGTAAAAAGTAATGCATGGTATAGGGATGTGAGAGGTATTGGCCTGTAATCTGAGAGGTATTGGCCTGTAATCTAAGAGGTATTGGCCTGTAATCTAAGAGGTATTGGCCTGTAATCTAAGAGGTATTGGCCTGTAACCTAAGAGGTATTGGCCTGTAATCTGAGAGGTATTGGCCTGTAATCTAAGAGGTATTGGCCTGTAATCTGAGAGGTATTGGCCTGTAATCTAAGAGGTATTGGCCTGTAATCTAAGAGGTATTGGCCTGTAATCTAAGAGGTATTGGCCTGTAACCTAAGAGGTTTTGGCCTGTAATCTGAGAGGTATTGGCCTGTAATCTAAGAGGTATTGGTCTGTAATCTAAGAGGTATTGGCCTGTAATCTAAGAGCTATTGGCCTGTAATCTAAGAGCTATTGGCCTGTAATCTAAGAGCTATTGGCCTGTAATCTAAGAGCTATTGGCCTGTAATCTAAGAGCTATTGGCCTGTAATCTAAGAGGTATTGGCCTGTAATCTACTACGCGGACCAAATGAGTGTTGATAGATCATTTCAGACGACTCTTTGGTTCCAGGAAATACATACATTAACTCACGCCTTCTTCCCATGGGGGTAGGCAAAAACTACAGGACGCCATCTACTACGATCCTAACATACTCTTTTTGCTTCGTTTACGTTCATACAATGACATCAAGGAAAACGAAGGGAGGGAGAGTTCTAGGAAATACTTTCCTACATCAATCTGCCTAGCCTTTTTCCAACTATGTTTGGGGTCGGCTTCCAGTCTAACCGGATGCAGCTGAATACCAGTATTTTACATGGAGCGACTGCCTATCTGACCTCCACAACCCAGTAACTGAGTAATACGATACCCTTTGGTAAGACTGGTTGTCAGACTTTAGGGCTTCTGACGACCCGTAACGACTATCAAAGATCCACGAATGACAGCCGGGACCAACGGCTTAGCGTGCTTTCCGAGGCACCGAGGAGTCTCGGTATGTAAAAATGGTCCCATCCACTAACAACCCCGGCAAGCGTAGCTGACCTGATGAATCGACCCGTACGGCTGTTATTACTAAGCCACAAGCTACCTTTAAATACCTTTCTACATATCACACAGCAAAACGATTCCATAACATAGGTAGTCAATTTTTATTCACCACGACACGTCGATGTTATAATGAGCCTATAAAATATTCCTCTCAGAGTGGAAGGCACGAGCTTCCACCGTCCATTCATGACATCTAGCCGACCCCTCACCTCTGCCTACACGCAGTAATAAGACGTCGTTTAACGCTTCACACACGTTGTGCATTCGTGACTTTTGGGAGTTTTTCGGATTGGTGTAATGGATGAGCTGATGAGAAAGCTTAGCTTTGACAAGTTCGTGTAGTGGTCGCAAGCGAGGTCCAGGGTCCGATTACCAGTTCGGGCAAGGTGTTATTGAATTTTTCATCAGGAATTTCTCAGTAGTAGCCCGGTTGATGGCAGTAGGTTCGCCCTCTATTATAAGGTATATACAGGGTGTCCCGTAAATAATGGATAATCTCTTAAGGGGTCATCGTACTCATCATTATGAACAACTTTTACTATGGGACCAAACCTGGAATCGCGAAAAAAAAATCTGCTGCTCCCTACATTTTGACGAGTTTGATGTAGATAAATGTACTGGTCAGCTGATTTTTTTTCGCGATTTCAGGTTTGGTCCCATAGTAAAAGTTGTTCATAATGATGAGTACAATGACCCCTTAAGAGATTATCCATTATTTACGGGACACCCTGTAGATACACCTCTGCTTAACCGTTTGGGGATTACAGGCGTTATGTGATATGTGTAAGTTAGGGATATTCCTGTTCAATGGCACCTTTATTTATTTTAGTATTTTTGGAACTCTAAAGGTGAACGTCCACTGGTCCGCGCCGGCCGCACCGCACGCACGGCACGCAACGGATTTTGGTTTGCTATCTATGAATTTATATAGCACTGCGTCCACTATCGGTACCGGCCGCACCGACCGCCGGCATATATGAGCAAAAAAGGCGATGCGTGCCGGTGACGTCATAAGGAATGCCGGTGACGTCACCGGCACGGAACGCATTTTTGAACTCATCTCATCTGTCAGTGTCATCCTACTGATTGATTCCAGGGATTGACGAAGCATAACATTTACAATGTTTTTTTATCTAGACTAGTCCTTATATGCATAAAGACTAGTCTATACAACATTAGTTTTTGTTTATACTAAACCCGAAATGGGTCATTGTACTCATCATTTTGAACAATTTTTTCTACTCCTTCGCTAGCTCACTAGATGGCGCTTTTAGGAGTTTTTGTTTCTAGTATTAAATCCCTAAACATTGTATTGAAGAATGATTATGTTATTTTATTTGTGGAATAAATTAATTCTTATGTGTATAAAATAAGACTATGATGACAAATTCATATTCTAGAGGAAATTTAGAATTCGAAACATACACATAAGAATTTACTTATTTCACAAAATAAATAACATAAACATTCTTCAAAATCCTAAACTATAAATGCCATCATCAAGAGACATACCAATAAATAAAACGGAATAAAATGGTAGATAGAAATGAAATAATATTTATTTAGAAAACAAGCACAGTCCTAAGTTGTAAAAGAACACAAAACAGATCACCAGAACACACGAACACACAACACACGACACAGAAACAATGAACGAAACTGTAGGAACACACATTAACTTCATTAATTTATGAAGTGTATTCACAAAAATAATAGTGACGATTTGGAATCAAAATGAAATGGAATAAATAATAATTCCTAAAATATTGTTATAGGGAATATCAAATTTGAACCAAACCATAGCAACGAAACAGAAGAAATATTTTCAAAAGTCAACAGTACTGACTGTTTCTATGGTTTCTATATCATCATTTACGTTTAGTTTCACTCGTGAAAAATGTGTTATATATTTTGCTACTATATTTAATAAATTTATTTCTAATGCAATAGTAAAATAATCAATAATGCTTATTTATTATTATTTAATTTGTATAGTAGCTATACTTTTGCTGTAGGAATTAAGGTAGGTAAAAGTAGCTCTATCTATCTGCTAAAATGTAAAACTATGGCCAAAGCTTCCGTTCCTTTTCCTTCAGATGGCAGCATTGTCTATGAATATTTTGTTTGAAGCCAATGTATGGAAGTTTCACCCCCCCGCAACAAGCAACTGAATAATATCTTCGTCAATCTCCATGACAACGCGCGACGTCTACTGACAACAACAAAAACACTCAGACTAAATAAAAATGGTGGACGCATGACACCGGCAAATCCGTTCAATACGTTGCGTGCCGTGCGTGCGTTCCGGCCGGCCGGCGCGGACCAGTGGACAGTGGACGCATGCCATCGGAAAATCCGTTCAATCCGTTGCGTGCCGTGCGTGCGGTGCGGCCGGCGCGGACCAGTGGACGCTCAGCTTAAAAGTACTAGAATTTATAAAGACATATTTATAGATGCTCCAACTCCATAGAACACAATCGATGCAGAGCCTTACAAATAACTCTATGTAAGACTCTACATCGCTTGTGTTCTCTGTAGAAAAACGTAAACAAACAGTTCACAACTAGCCGTTTCCAAAAAACTGCTCTCCTGAACCAATTCAGAAGTGCATAGCTATCCCAAGTTTTTTTTTACATGCATTCATAAACTCACTACTTCAGTTCAGTATGAGGCGCGAGCGGGCGATCATACGGCCTTAATGGCCTATATATACTTCCTCAAAAAATGGTTTAGCATGATCCTCCGTTATGTCGAAAATACTGCATCATTAATTTTGAAATAAATATATGGTAAAGTTGAGGATTAATGATAGGTGGTAACTACTACGTTTGACGAAAACACGATTTCATATAATTTTCTTGATAGAAATAAAATCAAAAGTCCAAACCGAATAATAAACCGCTGGTATTCAAAAAGTACTTCAAATTAGATCATGAAACTTTGCATACTAACTGAACTAACTATAGGTACTCTAGCAGGTTTTGTTTTTTATTTTTTTTCAAATTACCATTAATTTCACCATAAAAAGCAATTACCTAAACTACCGGCGCCCAGCACCGCCAGTCTCGCTCTCACTTAGTCTGCGAGCAGTATGGCGCGAGCGAGATAAAAAACCTGAGGTAGTACAGGCTCTTAATTTCATTAGTACCTACTGTCGCTAAAGTCTACAAATTAGACCACACCGCACGTCTCCGAGCCTAGTTACTTAACCCGACCGCACACGTCGTAGGTACCGCACTAATTCTAATGACGTTATTATGAGAAATGTGATTATATGGATTATAATAATGTATGTCAGAGTAATGTATGGGAGAGGCATTTCGATTGTATAGTACGGTGCAGTGGTCTTGATAGTGTGTTGCAATGTTCTGCTGTGTAGTACAGAGGTATGACTCTGGGAGGGTTCACTCGTCCTCCATAAAAAAGGGAGGATCTTCCGACCAGATGGATGGTTTGTCTGGTGGGTTACTGCCTTACGGTTGATGTCGAGATGTTGTTGAAATGCCAGTCGCGTGGTAAACTCAGCTTGCGCAATGCAGGATTTCTCGTGACGTCAGTGTAATGCGTAGTTCGCATGTGGCGATGTAGATGCCGCCATAGTAGTATAGTTTTCGTTTTTTTTTTTTTTTGTTTTGTTACGCGTGACAGAATATGGCTGGCTATCAAATTGCATAGAATCCCGAAATCGCTTTTTGGTAGCCACTAGCATAATACGTTACAATTATGCGAAATTCAAAAGCGATTTCCTCCTAAAGTATTGGTAATAAGGAATGAAGAATTATTTTTTTTTTAAACTATTCTATGTATTTAAAGAAATACGTATTTCCTTAAAGTTGCAATTGTTATTTTACGAGATAATCGCCTTTGAATTTTACAAAAGTGTCAAAGTCTTTATTATGTTGTTAAAAATAATAAACACTATTTATTTTACCACACTGTTTACTTAGGAATTAGTACAACATGTCCCAGCATTGGTGGTACAACCAAGCGGTTGTCGACTCATCATTATGAACAACTTTTACTATGGGACCAAACCTGAAATCGCGAAAAAAAATCAGCTGTCCAGTACATTTTATCTGTTACATCAATCTGTTACAGCAGATTTATTTTTCGCGATTACAAGATTAAATAAGTGTCAAATAATTGATCTCATTTTCAAATCTTTATTCAAATCTACTCTGTAATATTCATACTTCTATAAAAATAAAATAAATGTGTCACTAATATTAAACGATTCAAAACAAACAACAATGCAAGTATCAAAACCGCTGCCTCCAACTACAGATGCTATCAAACTCATGCGCGTACGCTAAGCAAAGATCAAGCGGTCCCCACGTAAATGTAACTTACTGTCACCGTCCCATCTCAAATGTTCCCACAATCGATCATCACGCACTTATCTGGAACTTAAAAGGCTTTATCTATCAACTGTTTATTTATAAATAGAGCTTTAAGACTGATTTGGGGTGAAGTAAAAGTAGTTATAGCTACGAGTAGGTACTTAAGTAGGTGATCACTTGAGATCCTGCTAAGTTCGATCATTCTTCTGATTTAGAAGGATCTAAGAGAGAGAGTTTGTATTGCTTAGTTTTAACATGGTTTTGTCTTGTTAGATTTGGAGAGGCTTGTGGTTAAGTAATAACAGCCGCACGGGTCGATCGATCAGGTTAAGCTACGCTTGCCGGGGTTGGTCCGTGGACCACGATTACTGACAAAATATGCTTGCACTGACTGGATGGGTCCTCTCAAATCTGTGTGGTCCTTTCCTTTCCCTGAAGACCATTTCAGACAATAATCTAATGGACCGCACATGGCCTGACCAAGATTATGCCTGGACTTTAAAAGAGACTTTGACCCCTGAGTCTGTTTCGCCATTTGTTCTCAGGGGTAGTAAGATAGGAAATATCGACTGGATATGGACTGGACAATATCATTTCATTTAAATTCATCAAAGAAAAAGCCTTTGAAGCAATTCTTGTCTAACCGAGTTGTAACTGCCTGGAATAAGCTCCCGGAAAATGTTGTGACGGCTTCTTCACTGAACTGCTTCAAGAATCGACTGGACAGATTAAATATCTCCAAGCTTTTTTATACACACGCATCAGCTAATTAGCTGCTAGTGTGTTTAACCAAATAATAAGTAATAATAATAATAATAATTTCATGACATTGCTACGACATAAAAGCGTTGTCACTATCAAGTTGTTACCATTGATGTGCGGTTGACTGTCCTACTATGCATTAAGTTCTTACTGCGTGCACTCTCTATTTACATTCTTTTAAAGCCAATTTTTGACCAATTCAAAACATGACTGTTTTTAGTTTTTACTAGCTTCAGTAGCAAAAATATATTTTGTAGTACAGTTAACGATCTATGCGCTGAATCTGTTTTTCTTGGAACCATATTGTTAATATTTTTTGTCAGAAAATGAGTTTTTGTTCCGTTTTTGTTGTGGATTAACAGATAACGTTTTATATGACACTATTGTGACTTGTTTGCAAAAAATAATTTCTAACTTTTTGCTGTGAATTCTAGGTATTTAGGTATTATATTGGATATCATTAAGCTTGTAGGAGATAAAGATACTATTATAAAATTATTCTGTACTGTATCATCAACTAAATCTGTACATAACCGGCCATGTTATTATATTAGGTTATAGCACAAATTCAAATCTAAAATGCGATGTGAGTAGGTAGTTACTACAAACTGTGGTTTACCCAAAACAAAAAAAAGTCGTAAATCAATAACAAAATTGCCTTATTACGAAAAACGGTAAAAAACTTACTACAGCCCAAACATCATACTCCCCAAACTATTAACGCTGTTTATAAATGCCCCCGTACACAAGACAGTTACCAGCATCAAAAATAAAATAAAAATTATATTTTTAAATTAAATAATAAAACCTATTTCTTAGCAAAAAAAAAATTATATTCAATTCAAATAATCTGAATTAGTTACCAACATTATGTTTTATTTCCAGAAAGACTATGGCTTGCAGCATGGCCTTATAAACTACACCACAAAAAAGCCTCAAAATCCAGCTACATATTATAATCAATTACAAATACCTACCTTTACCTCGTTACCAAAAACAAAACAAAAAACCGGCCAAGTGCGTGTCGGACTACGCACAATGAAGGGTTCCGTAGTTGGGATTAAATTCATTATCCCAAGATCAAAGTTAACATTATAGTTGAAAAACATGTTCTCCTATACATTCCAACAGTAAATGTAAGTTTGTACTCATACTATTGAGAGATTTACCATGTTATTTTATGACCACAAACTTCTTATAGGTTTTCCTGTAATCTACAGGTACTTAGAGAACTATTTTCTGTATTTTTTTCAAAATTTTAGGCTCAGCAGTTTCGGAAATAATTCGGTCAATTTTCGTCTATTTTCTTAAATAACTTCAAAACTAGTTATTTTAATAGTATGAAAAAAAACATATTTGAGACCCTCATAGAAAGCCCTTTCATTTGATATGTCACACGGTACAGTTTGCAAAACTTTTTTTTTTTCATTTTCTTATTTGCCCCCTAAAAATGACCCCCATATTCAAAATTCATTTATTTACTTTAGCCGTACATGTTTGAGTCACAGAAATCCATATGTATACCAAATTTCAACTTAATCTCTCCATTAGATTCGGAGCAAATTGGCTGTGACAGACGGACAGACGGTCAGACAGACAGACAGACACACGAGTGATCCTATAAGGGTTCCGTTTTTTCCTTTTGAGGTACGGAACCCTAAAAACCATAGACGAAACATCGCACTCTTATAAACGCTGTTTATAAATGGCCCCGTTCACGAGATAGTACCAGCATCAATAGATACCTATTTAAAATTCTGAACATTCTGATCATTAAAATAAAAATATAGCCATAAAATCAAACCAAAAATTTAAAATAATTAGGTAGTATTATTTTCAAAATAAGACAGCAAGCACTAACTGTACTTCAGTAAAAAAAAGCATCCTCGAGGCATTTATAATCAATTACAAATACCTCTGCTCAGTTAAAAAAAAGCTATAGCCCAAACATCACACTGTCATAAACGCTGTTTATAAATGCCCCCGTTCACGAGACAGTTACCAGCATCAATTATTGTAGGTGGCGCTGGTAGCGACGTGGTGACGAGTGACAAGACGGCTTTAGATCATATCAACCGATGACACGCGTATAGGGTGGTGTTTTTTGTTACGGAACTTTAAATAGAAATTAATTTATATCTAAATAAATCGGATTTTCATGATAACTACGTAAATGACATGTTCACACATATTTCAATAATGTTTTTTTTACCTTTCAAAGACCACAAATCCTCGCCTAAGTTTAGCCTAGACGTTTCCCAACTATATTGGGGTCGGCTTCCAGTCTAACCTGATGCAGCTGAATACCAGTATTTTACATGGAGCGACTGCCTATCTGCCTTACTCAACCCAGTAACTGGGTAATACGATACCCCTTGGTAAGACTGGTTGTCAGACTTTCAGGCTTCTGACGATCCGTAATGACTGGCAAAGGTCCACGAATGACAACCGGACCAACGGCTTAACGTGCTTTCCGAGGCACGGAGGAGGCTCAGTATTTAAAGATCCCATCTACGGACCAACCCCGGCAATCGTAGCTTAACCTGATGGATCGACCTGTGTGGCTATTATTACTTAGCCACGAGCTCCTCATAACTTAATTTATATCTGAATAAATTGGATCTTCATGATAACTACGTAAATGACATGTTCATACATATTTCAATAATGTTTTGTTAGCCTTTCAAAGACCACAAATTCTCTACTAAGTTTAGTGACTTCCTTTTTCTATCACATAAGTAGCCTTATTTAGAAGTAAATTTTCTTCATGTATTAGTTTACTATACTTTACTGAATATCACTAAGAAGAGAAAAATTCAAAAATGGAACAGACTTCGTATGAAATTATCTGCCAAAGTAAGTTAGTAAGTTAATTTAACTTACTAACGCCCGGTTTCTCGACGGCTATTCAAATCTAAAATCAACTAACAAACCTGTTAAATTAACAGAACAGTCAAATCAAATTGGGTTGCTGAATTGGCGATTACGATAAAATTAATTAATCAACGATCAATGTCAACTGATTAAAGAAAATAGATTATGTGTATGGCAACATCGTATTTTTCATTCATTTTGACAAATAATTCGTTCAATTGAATGTCAAGTTGACACTGTTGACCAAGGCGCCATTTTATTGAAAATTTGAATGTTTGGTTTTATTTTTCTTTTCCTTGTATCTCGAAAACGGTGTGTCCTATCGCAAAAATAATGAAAATTTGGGCCCCTTTATAAGACCCATAAACCCCTAAACCTCAACACGTAGGTACCAAAAAAAAAATATCTTTAACAAAAATATGTACCGTAGTACCTATAGGTACCTATAGAATTTTTATTGTTAGATTTTAAGGAGGAGCTCGTGGCTAAGTCGGCGCACGGGTCGATCTATCAGGTTAAGCTACGCTTGCCGGGGTTGGTCAGTGGATGGGTGACCATCTTTACATATGTTTGTTTGTTTTTATAGGAAATATAATTGTCCGGTTATCAAATCTTTAGTAGAAAAGCAGTCCGTTTTGGGTAGCAGAAGTTGTTTTATTAAAATTATAACTAGAAAATATCGAAAGAAAACAGAAAATCACAGGGAACGCAAAGATAATCGCCCAAGCTCGACAGATTAGCTAACACAACATTTGACAGTGGCTTGACATGACATTCGAGCTTAATCGTTTGTTCAGAAACCCAAATTCTGAATTAACAAGAGATTTTTGTACTAATTTGATTGTTGTGTTAAGTGATCAAAGATTCAAATCAAAGTACTTAATCAACGTTCGTGCAACTCGTTTTCGACTTAACAAGAGATTTTACACATGGTTAGTTAATTTTAGATTTGAATAGCCGTCGAGAAACCGGGCGTTAGTTGAATGTAATTTAATTTTAATTTTAATAATTAAATTTATTATGATCCTATGTGTTATTACCTGAGAAATAAACAATAAATAAACAAATAATAGGAACTTAATCGTAGGTGGTAAAACAGGCCCTGTTTTCTTCATTGACATTCTACGTCATCTCCGTGTTAAGGTACACTTATACTATGCGTGCCAAATAAGAACAGTACTGTCAATACGTTATTTTGTTCCGCAATAGTATGGTAATACTCGCGAACTTCATTACCAATGCGTACTAATTTGACAGCTATAGTGTGAAGTTGAAGCAAGCGCGATCCTATTCTTATTTGGCACGCATAGTACTTCTTTGCCATTCTATTCAATCTTTTGTATTACTATTCATCTGCACTTTTCTAACAATTTTCCACGTATTTCTTAATCAGCCTGTATATAAACCCCGTTACTCAGTATCAGTTAGGATGCGCAGCTCTTAGCTCCATTGTCTCAAGCTACAGGACAAATTAATGACCATCTATCTCATAAGTGTTTCTTTTTTTATTTTTATTTACGTGGGAATCTTAAGATGCGCTGCTCCTATTAATGTTCTTATTTTAGAGTAAATAGTGATTGTGTTTAAAGACCCGTTTAACGATACAAATGATCGATTTCCTTCAATGAATTTGTTTGGATTTCATCCGGGGTTTTGATTAATCTATACAGGGTGTAAGTGTAAACAGTGGCAATCTTTTAAGGGGTCATTGTACTCATCATTATGAACAACTTTTACTATGGGAGAAAAGCTGAAATCGCGAAATAAAAATCAGCTGTTCAGTACATTTATGTTCGCATAATTCGTCAAAATGTAGGGAGCAGTTGATTTTTTTTTTGTGTGTTGTGGAGGTCAGATAGACAGTCGCTCTATGTAAAATACTGGTATTCAGCTGGATCCGGTTAGACTGGGAGCCCACCCCAACATAGTTGGGATAAGGCTAGGCAGATCACAAAATAGTCCCAAACGCTATATTGAGTGTATAGTGAGTAATATACTTAGTAAGAGTAAGAGTATGCTTAGATGGTTTGGTCATGTTGAGAAGATGAATGAAAGGCGACTAACAAAAGGTATTTAAGGCAGATGTGAGTGGAAACGCCGGGAGGGGATGCCCTAGGAAGACGAAGCAAAAGTAGGTAGTAGATATGTAAGGATACACTTCACCTAAGTTTTCACGGTGAGATGGTTACAGAATCGCACTACAGGCCCGAGTCGACGGCGCGTTGTGTTCCACGCGCGCCTCAAAGAGATGTCAGCAAGTGATGGGGTCCAATAGGGCCGACGCCGCTGGGGTCGCGGGTTGTTTTAAGAAGATACCGCGGCCCTGGCATAGGCAACTGAAGGAACACGGGTGGGTTTTAGTCAGTAAAAGTCTGACACGCCCTTCCGCTCCACCCAGAGCGGGAGAAGTTTTGATTTCTTGATGTGATGATTTCCCACCCTCAAAAAAAAAAAAAAAAACAAAAAAAAAAAAAAAAAAAAAAAAAAAAGGATCGCGATCCTCATACTACTTTTGCCTCGTTAACGTTCATATATCTAGTCATACACGCACGCCGGTTGTGAGTACTACGCACCTGACCTTTCTGAAGAACATTCTAGCAATAAGGTGTAATATGTCTTCATATGGCATCCCGGCGTTTCCACTCACATCTGCCTTAAGTACCTTTTGTTAGTCGCCTTTCATTCTCCTCTCAACATAACAGGTGGCGTTCCGAGTTTCTGCCTACCCCCATGGAAAGAAGGCGTGAGTTTATATATGTTTGCTAATGTGTTAGGTAAATATTTAAGTGACCATTGGTGATGTAATAGCAGAAAATAACCTCCTTAATTTCCTATAAATCTGTACGGCCCACGCGACTTACATACCTTTCAACCGAACCTGCCCGATTATAATTCTAACAAAACTACTAAATATTAAAATATCGCACTCTCCATACAAAAGTCGTAAATTCGCGTATAGCATGTATAAATAATAACGCATGTCGCGATATCTGGCGACAAATAGTCGGGTTTCAACGCATGTCGCAACAGACGGGACAAAACGCGGCGGGTATGCGCGACAAGTCTGAATTATTGCGGTAGTTACATTAGACGTACTCACTTTTGAGACTAGTGTCCAATCGTTAGGTATAAGTACCTACAAGCCGTGCACATGAAGGTGCCAATAAACATCTAGAAGCATAAAACCTTTATAAGCTGGGATTTGAATAAATGGAACTAGTACTAGAAAATTCAAAAGCCAGAGTAGTCATTTTCTTTATATTTTATTCCATCAAAATCAATTTTTAACTTGCTAGCATTGATAAATAAAATATATAAATAAAAAACGTTTATTTCGACCACACAAAAATTGCAAAATTTAAAAATAAAATAACACAAAGAAAATAAAAGCACAAACAATTAAATAATTAAGGAGACTACAGACTTCGATTGCTCAGTATGTGAACCATACAGCAATGGTTCAGGTACTGACAATCAAGCATCTGCGCAAACGCCCTCATCAGAATACCGCTGGAGCTAGCCCAAATCCTGCGCAACAGGGTTGTGCATCGTTTTCGCATTAGTCTTGCGACTCGGCGAACATCCCTGATGCGCTGCAGACACGGGGCAGCCCCATCAGCACCCAAAAAAAGTTTGCAAGTAAATGTTAGTTAGTAGAAGTTTAAAGTTTTTTGTGTCTTTCCAAAGCTTTTTTGATGACGGTAACATAAGACGATTTATGGAGTGTTGTTTAGATTAAAGGTACCATTGCGGATACAGTGGCCGTCAGTGTTCGCAATGGTACATGAAATGCTTCGGATACAGATGATATAATAATCGCAGCCTAGTTTTCGGTTTTTACATAAAAAATTATGAAAACTAACTTTCGACCAATGACCTATTCTTTACATAGGCACAGATTAATAGAGATGGGACACTCCGCAAAATCATTTAAATAAAAAGCGACTCTTGCTTCGATACAATAAAGTGCAATTCAGGTCGCACAACGCTTATTACCTACAGTTATATTCACCTACAAGTTGCCTCTCTTTCTATCGCGTAACTATTATACCTTCTGACTCGTTAGGGTTGTCTTCATTTACGACGCGGCGCGTGAGTGAGTATCGAACTAACGTGCGAGCCGGCCGGTGCGCGGCAGCCCACACTGAATTGACCCAGTGAGATGAGCCCGCCGCGTACTTGTACTTGTTAGCTTCATACCTAAACTGCGAAGTGTCCCATCTGTATTAATCTGTGACATAGGCAGATCAAGACCAATTACTCAACATAACATTGTTATGTGTTATTATGTAATGTTAACATGCCAATACCCACTCGTACAACCAAATATCAATACTCGTTCCATAGTCAATCACCCATCACTAAGGTACTTATTCCGCCGATCACTTATGCACCCAGCCTAACATCAGGCTGTTTGCTTGTCAAATAGGGGTGCGCTAATTTGCGGCAAGCCTATTTCGGGTCTTTCAATCGATGTTTGGGACATTAACTCTTAATACTGTTTGTGTTGTTGATTCATTGGTTTTCTGAAGTATGAAGTATGTTGTATGGGTAGGTTTTGTTGGATTCCATTAGAGTCGACTAAACATTTTTGGAAACATATAACACGATGTCCATAAGGTCCATAATCCACTGTAATAATACAGTGCGATTATTATTTTAAATATTAAATTAATTGAGACAACTCTGTAACTTTAAATAAATAAATAGACATCTAATGCAGAATCACTTCCATATTTGTTAGTAATAATATAAACTCATAAACTAGTGTTAGTATAAGAGGAAATGTGGGTGCTCTTTTCTCCATACAAAAAGATACAAACGCTCTCGCCTGTTTTCTTTCTGGTTAATGACCATAAAGCAATGATTTTTTACAGAAATATAAATATCAGTTACTTGTATGCCCCTATGTTTTCATTTTTGATGATATATTATTTCTATAAGAACTAGACGCCACAAAAACAGACAGTGAACAGACGCCTAGTGTACCAATTTGACAACTATTAACACGTTCGCGTGCAGGACGTATGGATACGTAAAAAAATCGAGATACGATGTCGCACAACGTATAGATACGTCAAATTTTATGTTTCTCTATCAGTCAGTACGTAAGGAAACGTCCGTTTTTCATATAATGCTCCTATAGTGACGTCACAGTGTCACAATATATCAAAATCTTGATTTCGTAGTGTCACACAGCATCGACATTTTAAGCGTTTTGTGGGTGCTTCTCACACATACAAAGACACCTACTCACAAACGCAGAACGTCCATAGTCGTCAACTAGAGTATGCGCCGCCATACCTGTCAGTCGGGCTGTGCACCGTTACGCGACGCACGTGTAGAGTGAAGTGAGCTCCCGAGTTACGAAACTTTTAAATCGTAAGTTATCACATATTTTATACTGGATTTAAATAATAGAGTGTGTATTATATAGAATACAATAATTATTTTCATATTTGAGCAACAAGAGTAGTTTATTTTAGTTCTAATTATAGAAATTCCATTGTTTTACCGCCCTCGCTTCAGAATCCAGACCCCGAGGACCCTGAAGGCTATTCACACTGCGGGGCACCATCCTCGACTCAGAATATAGAGACCCTGAGAACTCTGACGGTAATCCACATCTCATGATGCCGCCCTCGCCCCAGATTCTAAACCCTAAGGGCCCTGGAGGCAACTCATATTGCGAGATGCCGTTCTCGCCTCAGATTCCAGACTTCGAAGACCTTGAAGGGCAGCCCTCGCCACGGATACTAGTAGACAACAAGAAAGAAGGGAGTTCATTCTTCCTCCAATCACAAATTCACACGGAACGGTGGTCATTGGCCAGAAAAAATACCAGTTCGGGAAGGCTCCAAAAAAACATCTAATTATATGAAGTGCAGAATGTGTACTAAAAATAAAATAAGGCGAGAAACGGAACTGCGATGCAAAGGATGTGAAGAAAAGCCACCCCTGTGTGCTTTGTGCTTCGAAGAATGGCATAACCAGGTTTGAAAAATACAAAAAGAGCTGAGGTATAACCCAGCACAGATGTTCAAATCAGAAGACTGATTATGACGATCTCTATATTTTACAGGGAAACCTAAAGTAAAAACTAAGTCACAGCTAAAGTTATTATCTGTAGGCTAGTTATACTACCTATTGTTAATAAGTAAAAGTAATTAATATTAGATAAATGCGAGTGAACTTGAGTTAAATTGCATCACAAGACTAATAAGTAAGTACACAAGAGCAGTTGCTTTGTATTTTTTGATCTCTTTTTTTATTTCAATAACAATAAATACATACCCACGTAAGACAGTGTTTGTTTTAATGTATTACAGTTAACGTTTCGTGTAATATAATAGATTAGATGAGACAAAATGAAGCAAAACATATCCATGCATCGACGTAATGACACGTTGCGAATAATATATCAAGTCCCTTTTCATTTTATCTTACCTTGTTAGGTAAGATAAAATGAAAAGGGACGTTTCTTTACGTTGACGTAATCAGACGTTGCGTGTAGTATAATAGATTAGGAAATATATAATGTTACAGAACGTAACTGCACGTCGACGTATCGAGACGTTGTGTTTAATTTAAAAAAATGAAAAATGATTATATGTTGCGGAACGTCACCATACGTCGACGTATAATGTCGTCCTAATCATAGTTAATTACTCAAATAAATAGAGGTACCAATGAACGTTTATAAACGTCAAAAAAAAATGTATGGGGGAAAACAGTGCTCCATCACAAGTTTTGAAAAAGTGAGCACCGCGCGCGAATGTGTTAATGAAAAAAGAAAAACATAGGGGCATAGTATATATCCTTCTTATTCAGTTTATGAAATATCTTTTAAATTGGTCCAATATTGGAGGAGGAAATAGGCGAGAGCCAAACCTCGAAATGGGACTTTTTACACAGACTATTTAGTCGGATCTGCAGTTGTCCATATCGCGCGAATTGGAGGGAATCTCATGCATCAGAATTTACTAATATAATGTTGAAAACAAACACACTTTAATTAATTAACCAAATCAAACATGTAAACCTCTACAGTCACAATCTCAACTAAAAGTACTAGGCACACATAAACGCAAAGCAATATTTGACATTTTGATCAGCTAGTCCTAGACCGTCTACCACTATCTTTACTCCATACAAAAGTTCTGACAGATTTTTAAAAGAAATCACTCTGAAATTGACATATCTACCTACTAACATATACCTACCATCCAATCCACCCAATTTAGACATTTTTCATTACATACCGGAGAGAGGAGCTCGTGGCTATGTAATATCAGTCGCACGGGTCAATCCGTCAGGTTAAGCTACGCTTGCCGGGGATGGTCAGTGGATGGGTGACCATCTTTACATACCGAGATTCCTCCTTGCCTCGGAAAGCACGTCAAGCCGTTGGTCCCGGCTGTTATTCGTGGATCTTTGACAGTCGTTACGGGTCGTCAGAAGCCCGAAAGTCTGACAACCAGTCTTACCAAGGGGTATCGTATTACCCAGTAACTGGGTTGTGGATGTCAGATAGGCAGTCGCTCCATGTAAAATACTGCTATTCAGCTGCATCCGGTTAGACTGGAAGCCGACCCCAACATAGCTGGGAAAAGGCTAGGCCGATTGATTGCATTAGATACCGAAGCTTAAATTAAAATACGATTAATCTTACACTGGAGACCACACATCTTACAGACTCTAAAAACAATAACTTTATTTAATAGATAATAAAATTCATCACAATTATGAACCGATAAAAAGATACAAGCCCATACAATTTATGCACGTCCATATGCAACAATAAAACACCGGAGTGTACCGTCGTCGGCGCGGGCGCAGTACGGTGAGCGCATGTCCCGGACAAAAGGAGAGATCGCACAGCACACGGATTATTGCGATATGTAGTATACGTAAAACCTTTACATAAATAGTTCAATGGAGAGAGATTTGGAGGAGATTAAGCAATGGCATTAATTTACTGTTATGAATTCGTTTTTATTTTTTAGTCTTAAATCGTTGAGCTCCTTAAGTTTTGAGTTGAGCTGCAAGATTACTGACAAATACGTGCACTAAATGGAGGCTCTCTCAATCTGTGTGGATCTTTCCTTAAAAGACCATTTCAGACACTAATCTACATGGTCTTCACAGTTGAGTTTGTTTCGGCCTTTCTTCTCAGAGTAGTCAGATAGGAAACGCCGACCTCATCTAGTTTTTAAAAATATGATTGACGTGTAAAAGTGTTTGTACAAACCTACTTACAGGAATAAATCATTTATCATTTGCTAACACATTTTTCTGAGGTAAGTGAAGCTCATTATGAGGTACTGAATGCTTCTGTTTGTAACCGTCAATAGTTTTAACTTCTAATGAGATCCAAAGAAAGGAAATATTTGCCGTCTCAACATTTCTTTTATGTACGGTTTGACATGTCTCTCGAACACAAATACCTAGTATGAGAGTGTCTAGACATTTAGACAACTACACAAAGTGACATTCCATCAGCGTTATCAATGGTGTAAAAGTCAAAAATGTATTGAATTGACAGAAACTACAAGAAAACTTTTGTCAATCCTGTTGAAAGTTGTTTTAAAAACACGACATGCTTTGAAATCAATTGCCACAGTCAGGCCCTCTGGTATTTTAAAAAGAAAATATAAAATTTACAGCATCTGCAATTTTTGCATATACTACAATCTCTATGCATGGCCATTGAAATAATCTATAAAATTGTCATGCACATACCGAGCACAGATAAATAATACGGATCAGATAACTTGTGTCCCACAATAATCACATATTATTGTGGTAATTCTCTGTTTTGTCTTCCATAATGTCCAGTAATGCCAGGTGAGGGCAAGTCGGTGACCGTATTTTGTATTATAGTAGGTACTTATTGAGAAAACTTGTATCGGATTCAATACGTGGTTTTAATCTTAGATTATTATAGATTAGGTAAGTCCTATGGTTGTATCTGCATAACAATAGTAATAGGCAGAATATGTCTAGACGGAACTTAGTCTATGATGCGTGACGTCAACGAGTAAGTTTTTAGGGTTCCGTACCAAAATGGTAAAAGGAACCCTTATGGTGAGACTCAGTCTGTCTGTCTGTCTGTCCCAGCTGGATATCTCAAGAACTACTAATGCTATCAACTTGAAATTGGGCACAGTTTTAGATGATGTTTACGTAACTTTTTTGAAAATAAGAAAGAAATAAAAATATATTGATTTTTTTTTGCAACAGGGACTGAAAATTCAAAGTGGGGCTACTATGTATCATATGAAAGAGCGCTGTTTACAAATTCTCAAACATTTTTTTATTTTTTTTAGGCCGCATATTTTTCGACCGAAACCGAAAAAAAAATACCGTTACCCCCTTATCTCCGAAGTTTGTATAGAGAAAAATCTGAAATTATTTTATGTGATAGAAGTTTATGTAAAGGTTACAGGAAAAATGAAACGATGTTCCAAATAGCACACTTTTTCAGAAATCGGAACGGAACCCTCCGTGCGCGAGTCTGACTCGCTCTTGACCGGTTTTTGTAATAGCTTTCTTAAAAGTTGATGACCATTAACATTGATATTAATAGGTACTCGTTTTACTTGTGATCAAAAGCCAAAAAAAACGTATTCATAAGAATACAAATGAGTAACATACGAGTTTGTGTTGAATAACAACGAAATACTCGAGAAGTTCGTGGCTAAATAATAACAACCGCACGGGTCGATCTTCAAGGTTAAGCAATGCTTGCCGAGGTCGGCCCGTGGATGGGTGACCATCTATAACATACCGAGACCCCTCCGTGCCTCGAAAAGCAGTCGTTATGGATAGTCAAAGGCCTGAAAGTCCGAACCAGTCTTGCCAAGGAGTATCGTATACCCAGGGCTGTGGAGGTCAGATTGGCAGTCACTCCATGTAAAAGACTAGTATCCAGCCGTATCCGGTTGTATTGGAAGTCGATCCTAACATAGATGGGAAAAGGCTAGGCATATTTAAGAACGTCTAGATACTACGCTAGCCTTGTGCAAAGTGGATCGAACTTAGCAAAAAGTTTGGTTTGGGTTTGACTCTAATCAAATACTAAACCGGAATGCCAACAAACGAAAGATTGAGTTAATATTCTACCCATGAGTGGAAAATGTATAATCTGATAAGCGCATACATTATCTCTACCGTTTGATTGGAGGGCGTGGACGATAAAGTTTAGCATAATCGTATCACTTTCAAATCGACCAATAAACAGTGTGTGTTTACCGTTTGATTTACATATACATTACACAAATGTTGGTACTAATATGTTTACTCTGCCAACGATTTACCTACGTAAAAAAGTACATATATACTCCTTTGACCAATGAGTAGTGTGATTGAGTAACAAAAGAAGGCCAATACCCGTATTTGATAACGTAGAAATTTTAATCTAGTCGCTATGTCATCTGCGACAATCAATGCTATAAAATTGGCAAAAACATAGGTAAATTAGAGGTAATGACAGATTTAATGTGAGATTAGAATGCGATCGTCTGATGTGACCGTCAACCTTTGATGTCTGTTATCGAAACACCTTTGAATTTGAAAGTCTGATTCCCTAAATTATGGCGAGTAGAGCTGCTAACTAGTGCCTCCATTGAGAAAAAAGTAATAAGTCTAGACTTCTAGAGCCTTAGCAGTACGTCGATTCTGTAAAATTCAAACAACAACTCGCTATTCACTCTCACTTCGCATCACTTCTGCTCACTTGTTTTTTTATTTGACACTTTGAATTTAGAACGTCAATCAAGAAACTCACAGCGGATTCAGATTCGAAGTTTAGAATGAGTTTTACAGAATCACACAGCAGTTAACTGCTAAGGCTTCGAACCTAGGAAGTTTAGTGTTGATTGTTTTGATACAAAAAATTCTAACTCATCTGACTAAAAATGTGAGCATTGGAAATTTCAAAATGTTCCATATCTCCAGACTTTTTTTTTCCACGTTGGCGCTAGTTAGCAGCACTATTCGCCTTAAGGGAGCTGTGGCTCTATGAGTGAAGTACTAAGAGAATGATAAAGAGTAGACATCTTAAGTTTTCACCAACTAGCAGAAAAGGCCTATCTTTAATTTAAGCAGACACTACCAGAAGAAGAAAATTAATACTATAAGAAGAAAATTAAGGGTGTGTTGCATCAAGGGCTAGTTTATAGTTTCCTAGCCCTTGGTGCAACCCACCCTTAATTTTCTTCTGGTATTAATTTTCTTCGTCAATGTTAAAAAATTACCATATATTACTACCTGCTGTTGCACCGTCATGAGGCATGTTAAATGTAATAGTTAAAGTTCGGAGCAGGGACATGACATTCGACGCGTCTGACAGAAGTGACAGATATTTAACAATAACTTTAACCAGCAATGGCGGAGGTTACAGTTAAAGTTATGACGTCAGCTAACAAATTATCAAATGAAGCAACCTTTTTTTGTCTAACGGGAACTATAACAAGTGTGGGTCGCACCATCTTACTTTAACAATAACAAACTCTAAGAATCATAGCAACGAAACTTTATTGTACCTACCACATTTTACAATTAAACTTATAGCGGTATTAGAATGAAGTTACGCTGTAGATACACGTGTCCACATTATGTACGTTAACATTTAACACACGCAAGTTAACACTAACAAGAATTTCAAACGAACCCTTTTACATATCTCCGATCAATTCGTAACTATATCCTAAGTCCAATTCTAAACCTATTGTTCCAAGCTAACGCGTTTAATTAGTCCTGGTAGTGCTAACTGCTTGTATCGGCCTGACATTTCGTATGTACGTATGTATTGTGTCGCAACTGGCATGGTGCAAATTGCTATCAGCCTTACTAATTAGAAGTTTGAGGTTAGATTGTTTTGATAAGTCCTGATCTAGTCTAGGGTATATTCACATGTGGTGTTCATACCGGATGACTCTTTTTACCGTCTTCAAAAAATATGCTATAAATAGGTGAACGGAGTAGCTTCTACTCCTTTCACCTATTATAGCTTATTTTAAAGGCATACATAGTTTGTTTTTTTTACAAAGGCATACATAGTTTGTTTTTTTTACAAAGAGGAGCTCGTGGCTAAGTAATAACAGCCGCACGGGTCGATCCGTCAGGTTAAGCTACGCTTGCCGGGGTTGGTCAGTGGATGGGTGACCATCTTTACATATCGAGATTCCTCCGTGCCTCGGAAAGCACGTTAAGCCGTTGGTCCCGGCTGTTATTCGTGGATCTTTGACAGTCGTTACGGGTCGTCAGAAGCCCGAAAGTCTGACAACCAGTCTTACCAAGGGGTATCGTATTACCCAGTTACTGGGTTGTGGAGGTCAGATAGGCAGTCGCTCCATGTAAAATACTGGTATTCAGCTGCATCCGGTTAGACTGGAAGCCGACCCCAACATAGTTGGGAAAAGGCTAGGCAGATTGATTGATTGACATAGTTTGTTTTTTAATCGAAAATCAAATCATAATATGATTTAAAAAAAAACGATCAAGAGCGAGTTGGACACGCGCACCGAGGGTTCCGTTCCGATTTCTGAAAAAGTGTGCTAATTTGAGACATTGTTTTATTTTTCCTGTAATCTTTACATAAACTTTCTATCACATAGAATAATTTCAGATTTTTCTCTATGCAAACTTCGGAGATAAAGGGGTACTTATACAATATTTTTTTTACATTTTTCATCAAAAGTCAAACTACGCGGCCTAAAAAAAATTAAAAAATGGGGTATCATAAGAAAGAGCGCTGTTTGCATATCCTCAAACATTTTTTTCCTTTTTTTAGACAGCATAGAAAAAATGAAAAATGTTTTAAAAAATACCGTCCCCCCCCCCCCCCTCTTATCATCGCAGTTTGCATAGAGAAAAATCTGAAATTATTCTATGTGATAGAAGTTTATGTACTGACTAGCTTTTGCCCGCGACTTCGTCCGCGTTTCCGTCATTTTTCGTAAAAAAGTACCATATATCCTTCCTCACGGTTCAGTGGTTTTGATGTAACAGACAGATTAACTTTCGTATTTTAGTAGGGAAATATAATATGTCAATCCACAATACTGTTGAAAAATATCGCAATAAGGAACCGCAGAATATTATTATTAATAGCTGTGCCCGCGACTCCGTCAGCGTGTAACTCCTTGTATGTTATTAAGTTAATGTATTGGACTGCTAAGCTATCGGGAGTTACACGTGTTATTGTGAGTCAACCATAAAAGATAGACATATGCTGTTGTGAGATATTTTTTAGATAATTTTATGTAGAACATTTCCGTCATAAATGATTTCTATGTAGCTTTAACCATTAAGGCTGCACACGCGACGGAAGCTTAAAAAATGGAGCAACTTCTCCCGTTTTCCCAACATTTCCCTTCACTGCTCTGCTCCTATTGATTATAGCGTGATGAAAAGTATACTATAACCTCCCCAGGAGTATGAAGAATAATTGTACCAAGTTTCGTTAAAATCCGTCGAGTAGTTTTTGTTTCTATAAGGAACATACAGACAGACAGACAGACAGACAGACAGACAGACAAAAATTTTACTGATTGCATTTTTGGCATCAGTATCGATCACTAATTACCCCCTGATAGTTATTTTGAAAATATATATCATGTACAGAATTGACCTCTCTACAGATTTATTATAAGTATATAGATTACAGGAAAAATTAAACGATGTCTCTAAATAGCACAGTTTTTCAGAAATCAACCAAAATTACTTAAAAATTATGGTAAGGAACCCTCGGTGCGCGAGTCCGACTCGCTCTTGAACGTTTTTTTTCAAGACGGTAAAACAGTAAAACGAACCATATTTTTATATTCCAATTTCGTTATAGGTTTTGATGTATACAGGGTGTAAGTGTAAACAGTGGCAATATTTTAAGGGGTACTAATCATTATGATCAACTTTTATTAAGGGACCAAACCTGAAATCGCGAAAAAAAAATCAGCTGTTCCCTAAATTTTGATGAATTATGCGAACATAACATAACGTACTGAACAGCTGATTTTTTTTTTCGCAATTTCAGTTTTGGTCCCATAGTAAAAGTTGTTCATAATGATGAGAACCTACCCCTTAAAAGATTGCCACTGATTGATTGATTGTCTCACCACCTACTATTAAGTTCCGATTAACTTAATTGGCAGATAATTTCATACAAATTCTGTTCCATTTTTGAATTTATTCGGCAAACTAGTGGCTATTCGGAGATCGTGAAATATTCCTATAAATAATGATAAAAATAGTAATAACAAGAACCACAACAAATACTCTATAACCTTGTGACTGAAAAATGTATTATCATTTTCCTATTTCAAAAAGTGGTGAACCAAAATTACCATAAAGGATTCCGTGGCACATACAAAACCACAACGTAAACCTGTTTGACAACTTTCAAGTTCTAATGTTTTAAAAGTTTGTCTTTTTGACGTTTATGGAGTGGTGCGGTGTTAAACCACAATGGCATTTGACACTTGTTGCCTTGTTCTGGTCACGACTGAAAGTAGATCAACTAGGCTTCGTACAGGTGGGGACTTGGGTCATTTATCAATGAGCAATGATGTACTTACCCCAAATCTTAAGTTGATTTAACTTAATATTCGGGGTAAGTCCTACAAGTTATACAGGGTGGTCAAAAAGTCGTGGATCAAACGAAATAGGCAGATAAGTAAAGGAGGTCATTTCCAACAAAAAATCTTTCTACAGCATCGCCATCATCAATAAAATTGTCCTAAAAATTAATTGCTCTTGAAATTTGGCACCCAGAGCCGTAATTAGATTAATTTTAAAAAAATGTGATATAAAACAATAAAACGAACGTATTGTTACTTACTAGATAATGTATCAGGGCTACAAAAGTTCTATTGCGGCTCTGGGTACCAAATTTCAAGAGCAATTAATTTTTAGAGCAATTGAATTATGGCCATGCTGTAGAAAGATTTTTTGTTGGAAATGACCTCCTTTATCTATCTATTTCGTTTGATCCACGACATTTCGACCACCCTGTATAATAATGCGGTCATCAATTTGGGCCACTCACAGAGAGAAGGCCTGTGTCCCAGCAGTGGGAACATTACCTATAATCAAAATCATCATAATAGGGATGATACCTGGGTAAAAAAAAAGAAATTCTATTTAGTCCGTCAGTCAGATAATAAATAGTAGATTATGCACCGAGGGGCTAAAGTTATGTCTTATGTCACGGGCGTCATATTGAATCTCGAGCGCAATGAAGGATTCGGGATTTAACTCCCGAGCGCAGCGAGGGAGTTAAGAGTTTAACTCACGAGCGAAGCGAGGGAGTTAATACAAGAATCCTGAATGCAGCGAGAGATTCAAGCTAGCCCAAGGCAAAGACACCTTTAGCCCAGAGGAGGATACTCTACTTTTTACACCTACTGTGAGAAAATAATAGCCAAAGTACGAAAAACAAAGTATTTATTAAATAAACAAACACTAAGAATAACATATTTAGAACTAGTTAGTTATATGCACTTACATATTAATTGAAGTTAATGGTAACATTTGAGACATTAGTCCAGTTGTGCAAAGATAAAGTTAAGTTTTTATTTGGTACGTTTATAGATGTTGATGTGGAATTAAAGAAAAAAAAAAATGAAAAATGGTTCGTAGTTATCTAATTATTCTTACAATATTATGTCTTCGAAAACATGGCAACGATATGAAGAAGCAGTCGTTATGATTTTGTAGGAAATCGAGAATATCATCCACGCGTAGTAAGGGTTTCGAGAATAGCTTTGCCAAAGGGTGTTTGTTAGTACTATACTGCCAATTTAGCTGAGCATTTGAGATTCCAAATTCAAATCACATTATTGACCAGCGGGTCATAATGAAATCCAGTACAACATTATTGACCGGCTGTGCCCCCGGCCACTAATGACTCACTTTAGGTTAAGGTTGCTTGACATATAATTTGACATTTTCGAGCAGGTGGTGTGAAAAAAATATTAGACACGTATTTTTTGCTTTATCATATTAATAAAAAAATACTTAGCTATCACGCATTAAAGTTGGGAGTGGGGGCTCGCTACGTCACCTGTACGTATAAAACCTAGCTACGCGTGACGTCATGCCATATTTTAATTCAATGTATCGCCGTAATTTTTGATTACGTAAAAAAAGAAAAAATACGTGTCCAATATTTTTTAATACCTAATCTCTATGACGGACAAAAAATAAATTTTTAGTCATCATCCCTATTATGTCAAAATCTTGTCGAGCAGAGATGTTAAACCATCAAGCCACTTTTTGTACCTAAGTATTTCGAACCTTATATTCGGACTGAGGTTCCTAAAATTGTCTGCCTGCGTTTTCCCAACTGTGTTGAGGTCGGTTTCCAGTCTAATCTGATCCAGCTGAATACCAGTATTTTACATGGCACGACTGCCTATCTGACCTCCACAATCCCGTTACTGGGTAATACGATAGGTACCACTTGATAACACTGGTTGTCAGACTTTCGGGCTTCACGAATATCAGCCGGGACCAACGGCTTAACGTGCTTTCCGAGACACGGAGAGATCTCGGTATGTAAAGATGGTCACCCATCCATTGACCAGCCGCGGCAAGCGTAGCTTAACCAGATCGATCAACCCGTGCGGCTGTTATTATTTAGCCACAGGTATGGTGTGTTATCTTAAAGCTCCTCTATAAAAAAAATATTACATTATAATACTTATTATAATTAATTTTTATTGTGAATAAAAAATAATCATACCTATAAAATCTTTGTTATGTCATAAATGGCCGTTTATTTCTCTAAACTGAACCCCATCATTTCTTCAATTTGGTTTGTTTTCACAAAAATTTGAAAGTGCCTAATATTTAGCATATTTTTTATAGAATAGGCATAAATTTTAGTAATAATTGTTTTCATTGCTTCACGACCGCAACATTTGATTAAAAAAAACTTATCAAAAAATAATTCAAATATATACAATATTTGCAAATAAAAATCAAATAGCTATGATAGGTACCTATTATTACTTTTGAACTTTATACTACCAAAATAACTCCTAGCACCTTTGCAACACAATCAAAGAGAAAAAAACCAGTCAAGAGCGAGTCGGACTCGCGCACCGAGGGTTCCGTTCCGATTTCTGAAAAAGTGTGCAATTTAGAGACATCGTTTTATTTTTCCTGTAATCTTTACATAAACTTCTATCACATAGAATAATTTCAGATTTTTATCTTTGCAAACTTCGGAGATAAGGGGGGGGAACGGTATTTTTTTTTACATTTTTCATCAAAAGTTTCATCAACTATGCCGCCTAAAAAAAAACTAAAAAAATGTTTGAGAATTTGCAAACAGCGCTCTTTCATATGATACCCCACATGTCCTAGTAGCCCCACTTTTAATTTTTAAGACCCCCTTTCAGGCTCTGTTACAGAAAAAATATAAATATTTTTAATTCTTTCTTATTTGAAAAATAGTTGGGTAAATGTCATCTAAAACTGTTCCAAATTTCACGTTGATAGCATCAGTAGTTCTTGAGATATCCAGCTGTGACAGACAGACAGACAGACAGTCAGACAGACAGACAGACAGACGGATTGAGTCACACCATAAGGGTTCCTTTTTTACCATTTTGGTACGGAACCCTAAAAAGCAACAAACAATTACCAGCCGCCATACATGTGCATGATTTTATTAAGACATCGACACTAGCGATCCGCCCCTGCTTCGCATGGTTTGCACGACTTGACAAAACATCGAGATTTGTTTATTATATATAAGTTTAATAATTATTATTGTATTATATACATATACAACAATAGTTTTTGTTTACCCTAAACCCGAAAAGTGGTCATTGTACTCATCATTTTGAACAACTTTTACGATGGAGTTTGTTGCTATGGCACAACATTTGCTGTTACTTTCAGCATTTCAATTGTTGTTGTTTTTGTTGTTGTTGCTGTTGTTGCTGTTTGAATTATTTCTGCTATTTCTTTGAATGAATTATGGTTGGACTATAATTCATTTATATACAGGGTTTAAGTGTAAACAGTGGCAATATTTTAAGGGCTCATTGTACTCATCATTATGAACAACTTTACTATGGCACCAACCTTGAAGTTGCGAAAAAAATTCAAGTGAACACAACATATATGGAACAGCTAATTTTTTTTTCGCGATTTCAAGGTTGGTCCCATAGAAATAATTGTTCAAAATGATGAGCACAATGACCCCTTTTCGGGTTTAGTGTAAACAAAAACACACTTCGGTCCAGTTGAATATCAGCGTCAGGCACTAGGCATTTTTGCTGAACTGGGCCTTTTTGGCACAGTCGTGAGGCACACATTCCTACATTGTAACTTTATTGTTGTTGTTGCATCGCAAATGTAGGTTTTTTTTTTTTTTTTTTTTTTGTTTTGCCTCTTTAATTTAGTCTGAGCTAAATAAATGTGTTTTCTTTCTTTCTTTTTTTCTTTAAAAACTAATGTTGCCTAGCTTTTCGGAATAAATTCTTTATTGATGGTGAAAATAGAATCAAAATTCGTTGCGTAAGTAAGTAATTAATAAGAACGATGTGGTCACACAGGCAGACACGAGATTTTTAAACCAAATTTTTTCGCATTTCCATTCAATTTTTCAAACATTTTCTTTCATACCAGTACAAACCTTGTCCTGATAATTACAAACACACAAAAATTAATAATTACCCAATAGGTGCAACTGTTCTGAAGTGATGCGAGTACATACAATACATTCGACAATTGATTTTTATTTACACCAGTAGATAGAAGATATAGAACAGAATTCAAATTTCGAATCAGTCGAGATAGGCGGCCATCTTGAACGGTCACGTACTCTACAAATTATAATGATGTGACCTTTGATTTCGCCCATACGAGTGCTAGAGGTTAATACATTTTTTTTGTACCAGTAGTGGCTTGATTTGATTGTTAGGAACTGTTCATAATGGTGATCGATGTTTTGGTGATATACAAAGTGGCAGGGACATCAAAATCAAATCAAATCAAAAATCATTTATTTCAATCCATTGATCATAAAATAAGTTCAAATTAATTAATAATATAAATAAAAATAAAATTGTAAAATTAAATCAAAATCAAATCAAATCAAATCCAAATCATTAAATTAAATTAAAAACCACAAAATCAAAATAAAACAATATAAAATAAAATAAAATAAAAATTTAAAAATACTAATAATACGCCTGCCTCGGAGTCATTTGTTTATTAGTCATGACATCGACACGTAACCCCTGCGTTCAGAAAATGATTCTGGACGCAGGGGTTTCTTGTCGATGTATGCCACCCTGTATTCGATATGTCAAAATATTTCAAGTTTTTTTTTAATATTGCATACTGTATTAAATAAAAAAATAATACCGTGCTATGACGTTCTTAGAATACCTACGTCAGTACTCATTCGGGGTAGTACTTGGCCTAACTTATTTGAATAAAATAATGCATAAATGTATGTAGGTATTACTTTATTCACAAATAATGACCCTCGGAGACAGTTCGCACGACTTAGACCTTTAAGTAATGTGGAACATGCTAAGTAGCAGGACACTTACTTGGACCAAGTAGACTTCGTAAATTATCATATGCTCAGTGTGCTCATTGTTATTTGCAAGTTCTTAAACATGTTAAGTCAGTTCCAGGTTTCAATCAGTCCTCAATTCCAAGACTATTTTTCTTAATGCTAATTTCTAAAGATGTCTTACAGAAATTCCTGTGTGAAATGGAAAAAAAATAAAAGAGATATCCATAAGAATTATCAATACCTACTATAAGTAAGATTTGTTCTAAAAGTTCTGATTTCGTAGAACTTGACACTGCAAATTGAGGAAAATAGTAAAATTTTATTTCTTTTATTGATTGAATTTTATTTGATGTGAAACAAAATTCTACTAAATTAACTGCAGTTAATATAGTCAAATGAGCTGCCGCTTTTAACAGCTTATCTGACTCAAGAACAGACTTTGTAGTGACAAATTCAATTTCTATTCTTATTTTAAACGCAGCTCTATTTATTTATTTATTTATTTATTTATTTGCTTTCATGCACATCACACATTTTACAAATTAAAAATTGTCGGTTTTTGTACATGAACCCTGTCAGGGCGCTGCAAAGCACAATGTTGGTTTGCTGTCGAGTTTGTAGATTTTAATTGATTAACATAAAATAAAATAACATAAGATTAGTAACATTAATTAGCATAATTTTCGAAAAATATTTTGTTGTATGTCTAGATGTCATTAAGATGTCCAAGTCACAATGAAAAACACAATAAAAAATACATAACACACAATAGCACAGATAACAGATACAGTCTATTAGTCAGGTGGTATTAATTTAGTAGGTAGGTAGTCAAATTAATAATAAAATTGAATTATGGTATGTCATTTACAATACAAAAATAAAATAAAAACAGATTTAATGTCACTCAGCTCAGTCCGGATCTTACAAAAATATAAAAAAATACTAGAAATATATTATATAAAAAGTTACGAATTAAGTACCTAAAACATTGACCTACATACAAGCTACATCTATAGTTTTATCATTCATGTATTCGTCTACTGTGTAATAACATTTTTCTATTAAAAGTGATCGTAGTTTGCCACAGAATGAATTTGTATTCTCTTCATCTTTCACATAATTTGGTAATTTGTTATAGATTGTTGCGATTCTATAGTTTGGGCTATTTTTCATTATTTTTAGTCTTGGTGTCGGTGTAATCAACTTGTTTTTGTATCTTCGGTTATAATTTTGGTTTGCTTCTATGTTTGATCTAAAGTAATTCCTGTGTTTCTGTACGAACGTAGCTACATTTAATATGTAAATAGAGGGTAGCGTTAGTATTTTATTTTCTATAAAATTTAAAACTAGAACATTTAAATCCAGAACAATACAACTCCATTCGAAAATAGAACGCTCACATTCGAAATTATTTAATTCGCAGTTTCATCACAGCGCTGCAGCGCATTCGACCACTGCCTTAGATTATGGCTTGAGATACGCTAAGCGCTTTGGCATTTGTTCCGCACAACGGGTCCGCACCGTTGTTGCGCTTAATGGAAATCTGTTTAGCTATTACTGTTGTGTGTTATAATTGTTTATGTTGTGATTGAGAAAGTGAGAATGACGTCACAGATGATATAGTTTTGTTGAATGTGTGTGTGGGTTCTGAGAAAGGTGTTGGGATGGCAGATAAGGTGTCTAAGATGTGAGCTGCTGATGAAGTGGAACACTAAACAACTCTTTATTGGTGAATTCAAGAAAGTTTTTCTCATCTTTGCAGCTTTGAAGTTGAGTATCTTAGAAATGGTATTTAATAGAGGCCATCTTTCTATTTTTCCTTTTTTACTGCATCTTCGCGAGCCAGGGGGAGGTCTTCACGGGTCTTCTGCCAGTCTAGGAACAGGATCAAATAAAATTCACACGCTACCAACCAAACAAAATCAATTAAAGCAATCGTGTTCGCATTAACAGAAACAAATGAGCGCACACACGATCGATACGTCACGTCACAATGATATGTGATTTTGTGTTACAATACTAATAATGTGTATTGCGACCGGCACGCTCAACAGCGGGACACCGTGTTCACGTTATTGCAGCGTGTTGCTATTAATCGAATGGGGGAATTAACTGCTCTAGGTTAGAAGGAGTTTACATTGTACTTGCGATTTATTTGCGTGTGCGAAGTGTGTCGTCAACATAATAGCGATCACAGTCCATCAAGCATTCAAGCGTTGTGATTATTACATTTTGTTCTTAGGCTGCGGGTACGACACCAGTGGGGTGGAGCGGTGGCTCGAACGGGGTGATGGTGACTGTATAAAATTGTTCCGCCGCCACCACCCCGTTTCCGCCCCGCTCGGGCACTGCTGGGTTCATGTCCGCAGACTTAGACAATTCTTCGTAGCGGTCATCGGGAAGCCAATGTATGGGCTGATTATGTCTTCTTCATATCGCTGGCACGACAGTAACTCAAATTTGGTTGGCCCAAAACTTCGCCACTTCGACGGCGTTGTCGGTGGCAGCACAGAGGTCACTTTGACTGCATGTTCTAGGGCACAGAGGGTAGGATAGGAGGTGAAGCATAGTGTGATACTGCTCCAAATACCACCATACCACCACCACCACCCCTACTACCATTCTATCGAGGTAGACTGTACGAGGTTTATACCTTCCCACTTGTGTTCGGAGATAGTTCAGGGACATATTTTGAATTATTACGCAAGATTTTACCGTTGTTTGAATTAATTTTCCAATGTCAGCATTGCCTTTATTGGTGGTATTTTTAATGATTGAGTCCTAAATACTGTCTCAAAAATACTGAGTTGAAATAGTAGTCCAACGACAGCTTTTCCTGAACTCTCATATTTTAAATTACGTCCACTAAATAAAATTGCTGCGATCTTCCAATCCAGTGTACAATCTCCTCAACAATGCTTTCGCTGCGTACGCGCTTCCAAACCAATATGGCGCCTGGAACGTGTTAATTTGTACCTCTGTCTACTCCGAGTTATATGCTCGACTTGTTTTAAAAATTAAATTATTTAAAAAGTAGTTGTTAATAAAATTGTACATGTAACAACTAAGTGATAAGTATGCACAGAAAGTATGTTTTGTGGTTTATAATGGGAACATGAGCTACTTTGTCACTTTCTTTTATTTGATTAACTAGCTTTTGACAGCGGCTTCGCCCGCGTGGTTGTCGGAAATGATCCCACGGGAATCGTACATTTTTATTCCAGACTATAATCATCCAGATCTGTTCAGCCAGATCCATCCGTTTATAATAGTAGTAAGATTTATGGAGCGCACCTTTCTGGGCGTAAACGAGCTGACAGATTAAAAACACCATAACATAATCAGCCTATAATGTTCCCACTGCTGGGACACAGCCCTCCTCTCGGTGAGAGGGAATGGGCCATAATCTAACACGCGGGCCCAGTGTGGGTTGGTAGATGTCACATGTCTTCGAATTTTTAATTGTAGGATATGCCGGTTTTCTCACGATGATTTCCTTCACCGTTTTAAGATCAGTAGTGATGATAATTTACACAAAGTAAAGCATCTGTCTGGGTTCAAACCTACGATATACAACTCGTAAGTCGCGGCCGTTATCACTGGGCCATCATCGCTCTCATAACACCACGCTGCGCTCCAAAACGGGGATTATAGATGTAAAGGCTGCCAAGCTAAAATAGGACTGGACGGGTCAGTCAGCCGCATGGATAGCGACCGCTGGGCAACAGTCTCCTCACGGTGGGTGTCTGAGGATGGACGGCGTCGCCGTGGCTGGCCCAGGAAGAGGTGGCGAGGGGAGCTAGACGCGTACTGCAAGGGTTGGATCGAGGTGGCTTTGGAAAAGGATGCTTGGAAGGAGTAGGCTACAGGAGTAGGCTAACATAAAAAAAAATTACAGTAATATGTAGGTTATCTACGAGTTATATACTAGTTGTAAACCTTTAGGACGTTTTCCTAGTTGTTAACAAGTGTCAAACTTTTCATTGAATTATTGAAGGCGCATTTTGCTCTCTTAACTGTGAACTAAACTGAACCGTCAAGCTCCGGTCAGTGATGCTGAATCGGGTATACGCGGCTCCTGTCATCGGAGACGCTGAATCGCGTATAATCGGCACATAAGCACACACCCTCTTAAGTATTTTCTAGAGCAAGCAGTGATTCAGACTCATTGAAATAAAGGATTTTTTGGCAGCACTGAGACGTCAGGTCCGGGCACCTGTCAAAAGTGTCAAAGCGTCTACGTCACGTCGTGTTTAGTCATGACTGAATGATGACCGTCATCATATATCACACTAATAATATAAAGGCGAAAGTTTGTGACCGTGTATGTGTGTTTGTTACTTCTTCACGCTTAAACAGCGGTACCGATTTGGATAAAATTTGGTATGTGAATAGCTTATACCCTGGATTAACACATTATCTACGCGGTTGAGACGGCTGGGCCCAGGTAGTTTTACATTAATTTTCAAAACGTAAGACCTCTTGTTAAAGATACTGTGTGTGGTGCCAACTGGTGGCGTGAATTTTCATGAAAACCCCCATTACTGAAACTACATCAACAACATCAATTAACTGAACAACTGATATTTCTTTTCTATTTACCTATAGGCTACCTCCCCATAAGAATGAATATATTCTACATAAATATATAGATCTACATGTTGTATCAAAATAATAAAATAGTCATTGTAATACCACTTACTACACAATACCTATCTATTATTCGAAATGGAAAGAAATATAATTATATGGATATCTTACAATTGAATCTATATATACGGCAGATTGCGGTTACAATCTATTGTTATATACTCTATTAGGTACAATTTTATTGATACTAAACCACAATTTGTTATACCTAATTGAGTTAGAAATTATGACAGATACATAGGTAAATAAGAATTACTTATTGAGTTTTTCTTCATAATTATGTAGGTTTATTCTATACACAGTTTCTATCAAAGTCACTATCACTGTTCGTGTTTATCTGTAGATATGACCGCCTAAGATCTCCTAAACTACGCAATACGCGGTTTTCTTGGTGAAAACCGCATTTATCTAGAAAAATGATCTATGATCTCCGGAAGGTTTATGTGTAGCATAATCAGCTTCTAATGTTCCCACTGCTGGGACACAGGCCTCCTCTCTTCGAGTGGGCTAATCTACCACGCGGGCCCAGTGCGGGTTGGTAGATGTCACAGTCTTCGAATTTTTTGGTTCATAGGCATGTATCCTTACGATGTTTTTGTTCATCGTTGTGAGAGCAATGGTGATGAAATTATTTATACAAAATAAAGCGCCTGTCTGGGTTCGGACCCACGACCCGGCTCGGCGGTTCGGCTCGTAAGTTGGGGAATTATTTAAGACGGACCAGACTGCTATACATTGTTTTCAATTTTAAACAACCGTTTAGGCAGCGCATGCAAAAAAGTCTGTTTAAAGAGGTATTTCTTTCCGACTTGTTAGACATTAATTGTGATAGCTCGGCTAATATGCATGATATACCTAAATATAATTTATAGCCTATAGCACTCAGGAATAATGTTGCTTTCTACCAGTGAAAAAAAAATTAGAATTGGATCATTAGTTCCGGAGATTACCCCCTACATATAAACTTACAAACTTCCATACAAATTTTACCTCTTTATAATATTAGTATAGATGAATCTTCCCAGAAATAGACCAACTTTCATCGAAATCTTTGGAGCCTTTTTCGAGAACGTGATTACAAATTATATTACTCTAATATTGCTCATTTTAGTACTTATAGTTTCGCTTTTGAACATAAAAAGACAATTTAATAAATAAATATTTCGACAAAAAGCTCGAATTTTCTTGCAATATTTTCCTTAATGACGTTTTAAATAAGACCTTGCATAAGTACCAATCACTTTGAACGTTCGGCAACTGCAATCAGCAATCAATTAATCATTTAATTTAGGTGTCGGTGTTATCAAAACACCTGTCTCTGTCGTCTGGATATCATAATGAAGTTAACTTAAAACCCTCAATCATATAACAGCCCTGTAATACACATGTAACCATTTCCCCAATTTCCGTCAACATAATAAAATATCCTACATCAATATTCAATACAAGTAATATACGAACAGCGAATAAAAATGTATCGAATTTACCACAACATATTACGCCAATACAATTTATGTCAAACTTCCTCGTTCCCATGTTATCCACACAGGGGCACCTTATCAAAGTTGTCGCCTCAACCAGTTAAGTACGCCATTCAATCACCAATAATGTGCAATACACTGTGTAACAATGTCACCCGAGTTTCCTCATTCGAAGAAAAACTGCCTATAAGCCAGTTTTACTGTCAAAGGAAAGTCAACCCTATTTTGTTTGTGTTTAGAATCAAGTGATGTCATGTGTATATTTTCTGAAAAAAAGAACGCGCATTTTTATTTTTATCGCTTCATTCGAATTTAAGTTCTGAGATCATAGAGATAAGGTTTAGTTTTGTTAGGTGGATGTTTCACTTAGTAGCATGGGGGAGAAAGGGCAAACACCATCATATTAAGTGAGCACATGAGAGAGGGAAACGCGAAAATGTGTGGGAAAAGCGGATATAGACGTTTAACGTCGGATTTTTCGCGTGATTTACCCGCGACAAATCTGAGGGCTTAACGCATCTGATATAAGTTGAACTCTGTGCGTAAATTGTGTGCAGAATATAAGAGATCATGTTGTACTGGTGTTTCAGTAATCACTAATACGCTGTTGACGTAAGGGCATGTCGATTTATTGCCGTTTATTCGGCAAAGGGGAAGCTTTATTTATCTTTTTCTAGTCGAAATAATTTGCCTTTAACGCGTGTCTTGTGGGTGTCAAGTGAATTCTTTTATTGGTTGATTTATATGAGATAATACGATATAATAAATAATAAGGAGCTCGTGGCTAAGTCATAACAGCCGTACGGGTGTATCCATCAGGTTAAGCTATGCTTGCCGGGGTTGTCTGTGAATGAGTGACCATCTTTACATATAACGAGACTTCTCCGTGCCTCGGAAGCCGATGGTCCCGGCTGTCATTCGGGGATCTTTGACAGTCGTTACGGGTCGTCAGAAGCCCGAAAGTCTGACAACCAGTCTCACCAAGGGGTATCGTATTACTGGGTTGTGGTGGTCTGACAGGCAGTCGCTCCATGTAAAATACTGGTAGCTGCATCAGTTCAGCTGCATCCGGTTAGACTGGAAGCCGACCCCAACATAGTTAGGAAAAGGCCAGGCAGATGAGGCAGATGATGATAGAGAAACGAAAACCTTGAAATGACCACGGCAAAGCCGAGTTATAGAGGCAAGAATCCCATATCACCAGTACTTACTTAGTTTTCTAATCATCTATCTTCTATCTATCTATATAAATAAAAAGAGAAGTCCTGACTGACTGATTGACTGACTCATCAACGCCCAGCCCAAACCCTTGGACCTAGAAACCTGAAATTTTGCACAGAGGTTCCCTTTATAATTTAGACAAGGAATAAGGAAGGATTTACCGGTAGTATGTTCCCGTGGGATACTTTCCAATATAAACGCGGGTGAAGCCGCGGGCAAAAGCTAGTCTACAATAAAATAACAAGACATATACCATTTCATTCAAAAACCCTTTCTAACAACCATATACCCCATCAGACCCGCCATAACTCTATCAAATCAGTAATAGCTTCCAATCCACTTCAAGTGCTAGATTAATCACCCAGGACCTTAGGGCTAGGTCCACAGGAACTGGAGGCAACAATTACCTGATGCATGATGTATGGTGTCGCGGCAAGCCAGCGGCTAGCATTCGTCATTTTGTGTGGAGCAAGTTGGAGGCTGTAGAGGGCTTTTACGAGTTGAAGCAACTGTGTTTAGTATTACCCGCAGCTGCAGACTATTTCTGAGACCTTAGTACGAGTTTTTATAGTAACTCGATCACGTGAACGTAAACTTCAATTTGTACTGAAACCGAATACGCGCCGTCTGGTGACTATAATGGGAAACACAATCGAGTACCTAAGTATGAAATCTCACAATAAGCATTATTGTGTACTCGTGATTATACATCTGTCTTTGTGGTTCGTTCAACCACCGCGTAATTTTTAGGCGGAATAAATACGGTTTGACAGCTTTTGTATAGAAAATATGTCTTGTCAAACTATCATATTTATTATTCAGATAAAAATTATCTGGCTACTGAAAAATTTGCCCTTATTCGAATTATCTTTTCATGTACACATTCTGTGACAAATAAACCTATTTTTATTTTTTTAGGGTTTCGTACCTCAAAAGAAAAAACACGGAACCCGGAATAGGATCACTTCGTTGTCCATCTGTCTGTCTTTCAAAACACTTTTTCTCAGAAACGCCTGGAGGTATCAAGCTGAAATTAATGTCAATAACGTAGGTCAATCTTCTAATAAAAAAATACGCCCATTGATGTAACCTATTGACGCAGCCGTGAGGCACACACTATTGTTGATAGAACATTATTTTCACATTTTTTTTCCTGATACAATGTATGTACCTACTTTATAAAGACTGAAAGGCATGCGTCTGTAAAACGGCGTACAGGACAACTGAGCCTCTCTAAGCATAAACTACAGAAAGTGTGCGTCAGCGTTCCTCACCAAAAAACCGCTAAAAAGAAACCAGGCAGAGATGAAACAATGTACAATCGCGTTAATTCCCGGTGATACACTTTTCGACCTTATTAATAACGCAATAAGGTTGAAAAGTGTATCACCAAGAAGTAACGCGATTGAACATATTACTCTGGGTCGCACCATAAACAAAACATACAAACATCATACGATCGTCTTAAACTAATCTTACATCATAACGCTTCAGCTTATGCTATAGACCATAAGCCATCAATATTGACCATAACTTGGTATCATGATACGTTACTGCATTCTCAAAGCTGCTAATAAACTCAATTAGTTATATTGGTATTTAACAGTTCATTGCATTTAAAGAACGGATGAGTTATGGAGAACAGTTTTGTAAAGATTTGTAACGACTATATATTCAGTTTTGTGACTTGCACATTTTAATTTTCTCTACTCTTCTGATTAGCTGACATACCTAAGCTTAGATAATATACATCTAGAGCGAGCCACCGCGTGGCCGTTCATGAGACAGCAATATTAACAGTGAAAGTACTTTGTTTGGCAACATTTTTAAATTTTGGCATGCAAAGTACTTTGTTTGGCAACATTTTTAAAGAAAAAATACTTCACCCCGTAAGGGACAGAAGATACGATGCTTTGTCTCAATTTTCTCAATTATTTCGCCACAATTCACACTGTAATCATGGCAACGTCTAGATGTATAATGTCATTGTATCTAAGAGATTTCAAAATTTCCATTACGACACAGATTATTTATGCAACTGTCTAATAATTAATGAAGCTGGGATTTCATTAGTTATGAAGGAATTAAATATTCATGTTATGGTTTTCTGGAAAGCATGGTTCACCTCCTTATTCTATTACCAGCGTAACGTAGCGTACCGTGCGCAGAAGGGACGGGTCCTGCTTCACACGGTTTTTACGACTTCACAAAACCTCGAGATTTCTTAATTATCTATTAAAACCTTTAATGTATTTTACACCTAAACATTCCGGAATAAATTCTCTAAATGATGTTAAAAACCGCATCAAAATCCGTTGCGTAGTTTAGAAGAACAACGCGATCACACAGACAGACAGGAAAAGCGTGAAGGTTTCTATATTATAAGCAAGTTAAATATTAATGTATTATACATATAAACCTTCCGGAATAAATTCTTTAAATGATGTTAAAAACCGCATCAAAATCCGTTGGTTAGTTTAGAAGAACAACGCGATCACACATAGAGACAGGAAAAGCGTGAAGGTTTCTATATTATAAGTAAGTTAAATATTAATGTATTATACATACAAACCTTTCGAAAAAAAATCCTCTAAATGATGGTGAAAACTGCATGAAAATCCGTTGCGTAGTTTAGAAGAACAAAGCGATCACACATACAGACACGAAAAGCAACTTTAGTATATAAGGTGTATCTATTCAAACAAGAAATGTCTTAAGGCGTCATTGTACTCATCATTATGAACAACTTTTACTATGGCACCAAACCTGAAATCGCGAAAAAAATCAGCTGTTCAGTATATTTATCTACACCAAACTCGTCAAAATGTAGGGACCAGCTGATTTTTTTTTCGCGATTTCAGGTTTGGTCCCATAGTAATAGTTGTTCATAATGATGAGTACAATGACCCCTTAAGAGATTTCGTTTTGAATAGATACACCTTATGTATTAAGTTTAGATGATTCTGCCAATTAAGTTTTCTGTAAACATTCATCGGTCTCTACATAATAAAGTTTAGGAAACATTTGCAGTACTTATCATTCCATTCACTTATCAAGTACCTACAGAAGCCTTTTAACAATTCATTTGATACACATTCACCTATTACGACACTGAAAGCGATAGCGCAGCATATTGTTATTCGAACAACAAAACAAAAACATTTAACACTGCTCCACATATGCGAACAAAAAAATATGTTACAAAACAGCTCCAAGGCTTTTTGTAACATGTGATACATATTACTTTTTAATTGAACGCTATAACATACTCTTTTGATATCGGGTTGCCTCACACGAATATCTACCAGTGTTACGGTATACAGGCTGTGTTTTTTGAGATGGGATTGTAAGGTCAAAGACATGACATAAAAGAAAAGTATCAGGGATTCAGATCAGATTCATCATTATGGTGGTATCGTAGGGACAAAACTGGAAATTAGTTCAAAGGTAGCAATGGAATTTGCATTAGAAGTTGGTTTTATAGCATTCTAAGCAGCAATATCACTGTAGTTTTGTATTTAAAAAAAAAACATCGCTGAAAATTGTCAGATTCTGTCAAATAAATGGCATTTGTAATTGCAATAATTAAATTAAATTAAATTGAAATGAAATCGTTTGGCTTGGTATGGATATGTGATGAGGAGGGACGAAACGCATGTGACTAAAAGAGTGATGAATATACATGTTGATGGATGGAGAGGCAGAGGAAGGCCAAAGAAAAGATGGATGGATTGTGTGAGGAATAATATGAAAGAGGAGGGAGTGAATGATAGCGCATGACGGTTAGGGGAGAACGGCAGAAAGATGATGAAATGAAATTTCATTTATTTCGGACAATGCAGTGATCCCTGCGTTAATATTACAAAAACAACTTATATTCTAGTGTTAGTAGTGTGGCGGCATCTACATCGCTACATATGAACTACGCATCAATGACATGACGTCACACAAACCTACATCGCGCAATTAGAGTTTACCACGCAATTAGCATATATACAACGTCGCGACATCAACCGTCGGGCAGTAGCCCACCAGGCTGATCCATGCGTCATGTTCGTGAACGGGCGCCGTCAGTTGGGACTGGTCGTCTCTTAGCTGCCACGGCTTATTTTTATTTTTTAATTTAGTTGTTTTTAGATTTTATCTTTTTTTTATTTTTTATTACGGACGCTTTTAACGTGCACGTCTTTCTACATTGTTCTCACATGTATATTTTCAATATGAACGATGTAACCAATATTTTGTAAAATATTTGATTTTAAAAGAGTGTCCGTGGAGTTTCTTGCCCGTTCTTCTCCATAGGATCTACGCTTTGGAATGGGCAATCTAGCTTCATTTTTCTGACTGACCGACCCAAGACCGACCCTTTGACAATTCAAAAGTCCCTGTAATTGGTTTATTTGAAATAAATGCTTTGAGTTTGAGTTTGACTCAACACCCGTCTGGTCGGAGGATCCTCCCTTTTCTATGGAGGATGAGTGAACTTTACACCCTGTTCCTGATGCCTCCAAAGTAGTACTGATATAAAACATGTACTTAAATAAAATAATGTATACTCAATGCAGAGGACGACCAGAAAAGAAAACATGTTTCCTACCTGAGCAACCTCCAATAAAATAACGTTATTACAAAAAAAAATCTGTAAAGTTTGCTGTACTTTTTCGAAGGTCTTTTTGTCTTTGTTAATGTTCTTGTGAACTGGCCATTGGAGTGCCATAATAAAAAAAACCGGTCAAGAGCGAGTCAGACTCGCGCACCGAGTACCATCATTTATATGTAATTTTTGTTTCATGATTTCTGAAAAACGGTGCTATTTAGAGACATCGTTTTATTTTCCCTGTAATCTATACGTAAACTTCTATCACATATAATAATTTCAGATTTTTCTCTATGCAAACTTCGGAGATAAGATAAGATCGGTTGGGCAAATATCATCTAAAACTATTCTAAATTTCAAGTTGATAACATTACTAGTTCTTGAGATATCCAGCTGTGACAGACAGACAGACAGATAGACAGACAGACAGACGGATAGACAGACAGACAGACACACTGAGACACACCATAAGGGTTCCTTTTTTACCATTTTGGTACGGAACCCTAATAAATAAAACCTACAAAACAGTTTGTTCATTTTTTTACAGTTTTAAAATCAACATTTCGGCATAGGTCTCTCCGTCTAAAAACAACATTAAATTAGCAAACACCCTGTATATAACATTTAATGTATTACAATCGCCCGGGGTGCGACCTGTAATTGTAAACAATGGTATTGTAATATTAATTGAATGCAGTTACAATTAAACCCGGCGGTATAACTTAGGAAAGTAATTAGGTCTAACTTTGTATGCAAGTGGAGTATGCTAACGGTTTGTTTGTTAACTATTACATGTACATGTCGCACCTTCATTTCGAAACTGTTACTAAACAAAAAATTTACGATTTTTGCATGACTATTTACCTCTTAATAAAATAGTAATGAACACTTATTAGATATTTCTGGCATTATTTGTTAAATTATTGGTTTCTTTTTATGGTGTGTAGTCATAATATAATTTAATTAGTATGTAGATTTTGCCGATTAAACCCCTCAAGTGTCGAATGCACCCCATGTGTGCATAAGAAAAACCCTTTTTTTGGTAGGTATATAAGCTTACATCACATATATATAAATGTAAAAAAACATCATCCGATGGAAAACCAATCATGATCATTAGTTGTGAACCTATGGAGTTCGTAGCTAACCCCCCCCCCCCCCCCCCTCGTGTGAAATGCTCCCAAAGTGTGCAAAAGGACAAAACTAGGTATATAAGCTTAGATCACATTAATATATATAAATGTAAAAAAACATCATCCGACGGAAAACATATCATCATCAGTAGTTGTGAACCTATGGGGTTCGCAACTAACCCCAACCCTCCCACTCGCTGGGGTTTTGTGTCTAAAATTAGCCAAACTCAGACACTTGAGGGGTTAAGTAAGAAGGCGTTATTATCTAATTTTCGTGAAAATTTCGTTTAGTAACGGTTTCGAAATGAAGGTGCGATATATGTTCGTACATGGTGCTATTGGTAATTATGAATGTATTGTGTCATGTAGGCAATGTACTGAAGTTCATTTATTTAAATCTTTATCTATTATCGAGGTATTATTCGTTAGAAAAAAATTCTCATTCTACCTAAAGGTCCAGGAATTAATTATGCCAAAAGCATAAATTATTCTCACGCGTCTTTCTCTTGGGGTAGGTAAAAACACTATTCTTGATTAATTGACTCAGAATATATTTTTAGAGTTCCGTACCCGAAGGACCCAAACGGAGGCCTATTGCTGTCACTCACGTGTACGTCTGTCCGTCGTCTGTCACACAGGTTCTGTCAGGTTTTACAGCCAGGTTAAAGCTACAGTCTTCAATGTTTTACAGTATAAGCATCTTGTTGATCCAAAGCCATACAAACTGTCAAAAAATATTTTTAATGTTTTTATGGATCCCATTAAGCTAAGATAGTCGCGAAAAAAAATTTTGACCTACCCCATCGAGTGAGGTATCGTTGTTTAGAAGTTGTTGAGTAAATAAATACTGTATTTTTTGTTTTAAAAAATATTGAAAAACAGAGGAATCGGAAGCCACCAAAGTAAGCTTTTTTTATAAATATGAGTAGTTACCTAATTAAGAAAAATCTAGAAAAAAACTGTGACACTGTCGAATGGATAAGTATAAACTTATCTGTTCAATAGCGATCCTGTAAGAAAATTTGTACTTTAGACAATATGGTGTTTACCCTTATTATCCGCTTATGTATCCAACCCTCTTTGTTATAGGGATGGTTGGATACTATAAGTTGGAGGTAAGGCGTAACTTAGCGTTAGCCAAATATATATTTGAAGTGTTTCGTGGTAGATTAAATAACCCTAATATACTAGACTCGTTGAGGCTGCTTGTTCTAAACACCAGGTTGCGGCAGGCGCCGAGGGCACGGCTTTTCGACGTCCAGGCTCGCACTAACGTAGGCAAATTCGCACCGGTTGCAAGAGCCATACGGTTATTAAACAGCGCCTCACAAAAGATTGATATCTTTAACTGTACATTGGCGGAATTCGTGAGGGTGACTCTCGATTTATTACCTAAGTAATAAGTGATAATCTGTAATCACATTATCGCATTGGGTGTGGACCTGTTAAGATAGTGTAAGATTGGATAAATAAATAAAATTTTGGCTGTGAAGCAATAAATCAACCACGCCCGGCTTCATCAGATCTGACTTCTAGCTGGTAGGTCTACCAGCTAGAAGTATGATTTGATCCCGGTGACGCGTAGGGAAACTCGACCAAAACCTATCTCTATTTAATGATATAAGTAACTACAAAAACCAAATCTCCAAAAATTTAACAAAATTAGTATCTCCGACACCTGACATTTGCAGCCCACACAACCTACTTAAGTTAAATGGGCTATAGCACAAACGTTTGCCTGAATCAGATACCGCACGGTTCGGCCCGCGATCTTAGCGCTGCACGTAACAATGAGATCTTGTCACATATGTGTCGAAAGTGGTACCCTATTATGCACATCGAACGATATTTTAACGATCGCTAACTGTCATATTGTAATTAGTGACATAAAGGTTGGTAGTTGTTTTGTAGCAACTAATGTGGAAGCCCTTACTACGTCTGCGGCGGATACTTTTGACAAAAACATTATATCAACGGAGCAGCAGTAATTTTTTGCACTAAGTACACGAAATTATATCTAAAGTAATGTCTAAGATCACGCTTCTTAGCATTGTTCATCCGTCTAATTATCATTATCATGCTTTAGTTACAAATCCATCTGTTACTTACTTGTAGACATTAATTAATAGTGCCATTATTCATCATGCTACGTGTATTGTCTGCTTTCTGTACTATTTGTCAAAAAACTGTAGTGTCTATTAATTGCTACCTATTGCCCTATAACATAACCTTGTTGATCATCCCAAAAAG
The DNA here is from genome assembly GCA_905163495.3 of Cosmia trapezina. NCBI lineage: Eukaryota > Metazoa > Arthropoda > Insecta > Lepidoptera > Noctuidae > Cosmia > Cosmia trapezina. Next base: position 19,442,478 of record LR991038.1, on the reverse strand, counting down.
TCTTCCGCCGAACATTAACTCCCATTGCCAATCGTTCTGATTACCCATCCACATCCTGCCTTTTCCACATCGTGCGACAAAATCTACTGTTGTTTCCATATTCAAACTCTCGTTTAGTACACTGTCGTTCACTAACATTCACCGAAGCTAAGTCACTGCCATCGAGTGTTATTTCACAGGACGCGTTAGTGTTATTGCGTTATTGGAGCTATCAGTTCGATCTCGCAAATGTGTTAAACAATTAACTTGCCATGGTTTACTGTTGCCATTTTCACCGCAATCCTTTACAGGTTACCTAAATCGTCATCACCATATCCTCCATTATAAGACTTCCGTATTTTGTGTTCGACCATTTTTCATCAATGAAGAACATAGAGCCCACATCGTGCGACAAAAGTATTTGGACCCTCGTTCAGTACACTGTCGTTCACTAACATTCACCGAAGCTATCAGTAATTGCCATCGAGTGTCATTTCACGGGACGCATTAGTATTATTGCGTTCTGCGAGCTATCAGTTAGTTCGATCTCTCAAATGTGCGAATGTGTATTGTTGTGTTGAACGCGTAATTGAGTATTGAATAGTGTATGATAGTAGTTTATTGAATATGTAATGTCTTATCATTGCTCAAATTAAATTTCGATTTTGGATCACCTTTGATTTGGTGCTGGAGTTTGCGCCACTACTTCTTCTCAGCTAAAGCACTAGGAAGTGATGATGGGCGGGAGTTTTAGGGGGACTGTCTGAATTTTGACGTTTAAGACGAAAGTGCTGATTCTCAGAGTTTGTAGAATTTGTGGATAAATGGATTTTGATCTTGCTTCTGTAAAGATAATAAATGTGTAAGGTAAATAAATAAGGATATGGTAGAAGCAGGTTTTAAAAATTCTTCACACAATACTGTGTATGCTGAATGCTAAGAGGGACTTGTCGTGTTACGCGAATAGATAGAATAAGAAATGAGTATACAACGTGTCGTTTTGCATCCTAGTAAAATTTCAGGGTGTGATACAGAACATCAAACCGAACAACTTTCGCGATGGGACCAACATCGTAATCGCGAAAAAATTTTCAACTGTCCCGTAGAAAACTTCAATACCTATAACTCGACGCAAATGTATGGGACGGCTGATATTTTTTTCGCAATTACGATGTTGGTGCAATGGAGAAAGTTGTTCGGTTTGATTGTCTATATCTACCACACCCTTAAATTTGACGAGGATGCAAAAGGACACGTTGTTTAAGAGGAAGTCTGAAAGTGACACCGGTGACTGAAAAGTTGTGCGGAAATAGGTTGTCATTGGTATGGGCCTGTAATGCGGAGGTATGAGGAAAATGTCGTCAGGAAAGTTTTGAATAATAATGTGGATGGCTATACGAGAAGGGGAAGACCAAAGAAACGATGGATGGACTGTGTGAAAGATGACATGGCTAGAAAGAGAGTGACTACCGAAATGACGACTAATAGACAATTATGGAAGAAAAAACATATCTATGCTATCCCTATATAGAAAGAAAGATCCTCTGTCTTAGAACACATCTGAGATACATCATCATCTGCCTAGCTTTTTCTCAACTATGTTGGGGGTCTGCTTCCAGTCTTACCGGATGCAGCTAAATACCAATATTTTACATGGAGCGACTGCCTATCTGACCTCCACAACCCAGTTACTGGGTACCCCTTGGAGACTTTCCGGCGTCTGAGGATCCGACCCGACTTACGACTGTCAAAGAGGCAAACAGGTAGGGATTGCAATTGCTGGATCCAGCATACAGCAATCCAGCTGAATCCAGCGCCTTTTTAAACATGCTGGATCCAGCATACAGTACTGAATCCAGCGATGCGGATCCGCAAACGTATCAATTTCTATTGTTTAGTTTTGAGTTGCCGCCATTTTCAAAACGGCGCGGCAACGTTGCCGTTCTGTCACTATAGCACGTGCCACATGCATGTGCGTACCGCTTATGTTTGTTTATTTTATAAATCAAAGACAGTTAATCTAACTGCTCTCTCTGAGAAAGTGTTTTTGTGTCACTAAAGTGCATATTGAGTTCGTGTTGGTTGTTTGTTGTCTGCGAGACTGAATGGTAAGTAAAGTAAAATGTTTATTTTAAATAATTTAGTACAGTAGTACTCAACTAATAAGGCGCGTCGTGAATCTTCGTTCGCGCAGAAAAGAAAGTATGGCCCCGAAGATTAACGAGATTGCTTAAAACTTACAATCAACCTTAGATCACTACTATAAGGTTCATAATACACTGCAGCTGTTAGTTCCATCTCACTCGCAAGTATGGCGGCTGTCAAGCGGCGCGCGCTAAAATGGCGGCAGCTGCGACCAATAGCGGTACAGGAAAAAGCGTGGAGCGTGCCGATTGGTCAATAGCATTTCCCGCGCTTTAAAAATTCATCTTCTGCGCAGGTACATCGATAAGCCATATTAGTTGAGGTCTACTGTATTAATGTTGATTTGATTCATGTCTCTTACTTTCTCGAAGAAGGAAGAGGAAGATACGTTTGGTTGGTGACGTAATGACGTTCGTCAACACATCGCGAAATCTTTTTGTTTTGTTTTCTTATTTAAACTGATCTTCTTTTATTACCTACCTTTAATTGCAGGAAGTAGGTAAATATCCAACAGTTGACTATTTAGTTATTTAGGAGTTTGTGAGTGTGTGTATTGTTGCTATTTAACAAGATTGCTGAAATGCGCAATTATTGGTTTTGTTAAGTTATTGCATCGCGATAGTTGTATTTATTTATCTTTAGGCATTATGTTCTATTAAAATAATATTCAAATGCATCTTATACTTCACCGATGTTTTCTTCATTACAGATTTATCGCTGTTTTTCGGACAGTTTAAAATGTCGACCAAGAATTCTAGCAACGGTAAAAGAAGTTTGTGGGACTTTTGGGAAAAGTTTGGGAAACGAAAGCAAATTGATATCAGATATCACCAAATGAGTGAAAGATTTCATAGATTATCGTAAGAAGTACAAATTAATAAAAAAAGTTTTAAAAATGTTGTCTTTTTATTTTCGTTCCACATTTTGCTGGATCCGCGCTGGACCCAGCTGGATTGAAAACGCCGCTGTATTGCAATCCCTACAAACAGGGGTCTCAGTATGTAAAGATGCATCTGAGATATATAACCTTCTAATATTTCGGACTATAAATAAATAAATATCCTTGGACATTTCACACAACGCCGTCTAGTCCCAAGCTAAGCAACCTAATGCTTATGTTATGGTAACGAGATGGCTGATAAACTACTTATATACATTTGTTTTTTTTTTTTTTTGAAAACACACATAATTATTATAGATAGAAAAACACCCAGACTCGGAACAAATACTAATATAGGTATAGTGAAGTCAGGGAAATTAATTGCTAAGCAAATTTACTACCGATCAACTTAAACTGTTGGTAAATTGAACCTGCAACTGTCATTCTTTCACAGTTGTATGGATGCTGCTCTTGACATTGTAGGTTGTGAATTTTCCTAAGAGTTTGTTTCCCTGTACCTATATGACATCTCAGTACACCAGAAAACTTGAATCTATTCATAGACACTTTGCTTATCATAAAACGCATACAGAAAGGCGTAGATAAAGCCTTCGCACACGACCAACTCTTTATAGTTATTCGCCATACGACTAACTTACATTTAACGCCTCCTTAGACTTAAACCAAGTTACACCTACACTCAGATTTGGGGGAGGACACACAATTTTGAACCTTATGTCAGATAAGTAATAAGGATGTATATAATTTTTCGGGAGTGCAGAATAAAGTTGGTAAAAAACGGAGTTGGTATTGAACGTAAAACTTATGTGAAGCACGCTTGAAAAGTTTTATGGGGCTTAAAGTTTCCATTTAAGAAAGTGTAAAGTGAATTTTTCATGTGAAACGAAGTATTTTCCTGTGTGAGTACTGGCAGCTATTTGGTGTAGTTGCACATTGCGTAGGTGTAGGTAACTGTAAAAGAAATTGAAGTTAACACTTCTTTTTAACCGACTTCAAAAAAGGGTTCTCCTGGTTCTTAGTAGGAAAACTCTTCAAAAATTTACGTCCCTGCATCGGGAAAAGCAAGATTTTGTAAAAGGTGATGAGCAGTTGACATTAGGCTATTTTAACTCCAATAAATAAATTACAAACTGTCCCACTAAAAAGTGAAAAATAAAAAAACTTTTTACAAAAAAAAAAAAATAATAACTGACTTCCAAAAAAAAACTACGTATAGTGAAAAATAAGTTTAGTCGGTGGCAAAAAACTAAAATACACATCCAAAGACACCAAAATTATAGTTATTTTTCACTTTGTAGTTTTTTTTTTTTGTAACTACTTACAAAAGTTTTTTTCTTTGCACCGAAATTTTACTTTATACTTTTTTTAAAACTTTTTACTTAACCTTTGGTATGGTTAATACGATGTTCATTTCTTTTCCTAGGTAGTCTTATAATTCAATTGAAAATAAAATAATAATAATATAACACCAGCCTGTTATTGTCCCATTGCAGCCCAAATAGTCCTCTTCTCATACAGAGAAGACACGAGCATTAATCACGCTTGCTCAAGACTGGTTGTTTTCCTTCACCGATGCCAGTAATGTCTAAGATAAACTTCAATTGAAAATATTTATCAGAAATAGAATCGTAATTCTGTTGTCACATTTAATGACACATGTAAGTACAGTCAGTGCCCTGCATAACCAACTCGTCTTCCCCTCTTCTTGTTTGTAAAAGGGGTCAAGTAATGCAGAGCACTAACCGTACAAACACTTAGATCTGGAGCAACATTTATAGGCCATTCAAACATTTATCTCGAGCGGTAGTCAAACCCACGACCCATACCACAGATGCCAATCATATAACCTCAAAAATAACTCAATCCAGCCCAGCAAAACCTACCCTTTTTATAACATTAGTATTGATAAATGTGTCTCATTCCTCGGGACATACTCGTTCGAGTTCGTGCGTCCCCAGTCCCGATCGAGTGTAGTGTGTGGGAATGTCCCACAGGACGCAGAGCATTTATGTACCGCGGACACACGCGTGCGGAATGACACAGGGTTATGTATTTACTAGATAGGGAATAATATGTCTTTTTGACCCATAGAATAAGCAAGAGGAGATGGGAGCCGGCCTTATTAGCCGTAGAACCCACGATCGTTGGGGTAGACGTGTTCTAAACCGGCAAAAGTAAAGCTTGGATGCCTTTCAACTAGATGATCTTCGCAGGATGGCTGTGCGATTGCGGAGGGCTATGTACAAGGAAAGAAAGAAAGAAAATCTATTTATGTGCACTGAACGTGACGGATAAAGATGAAAATAAAGCACAAAAAAATGAGGGAAAATATGCATCACATCACATCCACGCAAAATGGCCGTTGTTCAGCATAATGCTGTGACAGAGCGACAGCGCTGGTTTTCAGTGACAGCCGACCAACATGAACTTAATGGTAATGATGATAATAAATTATTTGGATTGATTTTTAATTCTATTATGGGATTAATATAATTGAAATCGAGAGCAACTCCAATTGCATGTTGCATGTTGTTGTTGTTCCAATTTTAATAATTTCTATTGATCATCTGCCTAGCTTTTTCCCAAAGGTGTTGGGGTCGGCTTCCAGTCTAACCGGATGCAGCTGAATACCAGTATTATACATGGATTGACTGCCTATCTGACCTCCACAACCCAATTACTGGGTAATACGATACACCTTGCTAAGACTGGTTGTTAGACTTTCTGGCTTCTGATAACCCGCAACGAAATGTCAAAAATCCACGAATGACAGCCAAGACCCAACGGATTAACGTTCTTTCCGAAGCACGGAGAAGAATTGGTATGTAAAATCTATTGGACTGGGTGACTTAAAAATACATGACATAGTTTTTTCTTCGTTTAAATTCATAATGGATTCTATTAATTTCATTGGTGGTATTTATATACGAGTAATATAAAAGAAAACAAATAGCAATAAATAGTTTCCAGGATTCATATCTTCGTGAGGCGAAGTTCAGGCACACTATGGGTCGGCTCCAGTCGGTACTCTTCGTGTAATCACGACTTAGTTTACACTTTGAAGTCCATCTTATCAAGTTAAAACTTAAAGTTACTAAAGCCAGCTTCAAGCAAGTCCAATACATCTTGTGTTGATGGCTTAATCTTGCTGTAAGGAAGAAAATCAGTGAATTATTACTGAAATGTTAGAAGTCACGATTTTTAGTTAGGATGTGAAAATCTTAGCGTCTTTGCATTGCTTAAAATTGATAGTATATCGTTCATTATGCTGTGTGGTTCCTATACCAGTTATTTATGATTTATTTGTTATTTTCTAATCAGAATTAAACTACTTACTTCAACTGTGCATGATCGTTTAGTTGGCTGATTGGGGGCTTCATTTTCAATTTTTGCAGGATTGGACGTGACTCGGTTTTTGAAATGAAATAGCTTCACCCAAATAAGACTGCGTGTCTTTTCTTTGCATAAAACACCCTGTACACATGTCAAGTACATGCAAAACAGGAACTGGAACCAACAAATCAAGCTAACACTACCTATAAGTAATTCACAATTAATACGACAACTCTTCCCGTACCGTCTAACCATTCCTAAATCAGCATCGATCTACAATAGATCCCTCTTGCGGCCGCCGGCGCACGACCGCGCTCACGATTCAGATTAATCTATCGAAAATCGTTTTACAACATATTATTTATAGAGAGCATGCGCCAGCAATGATCATCAGTCCGTGTGCGTAGTGATGCACCCCGACGCATTCCGCGCGCACCGATGTGTCGATGCGGAAACATCGATGCGACGTTATCGATATCGAGATGTGAGTACTCGAGATGTGTTTGTGATTAGTCATGTTACGTATGCGAATTGTTAATTAGAATAACGTTTGGTTTTGTGTGTTCGTTAGTTAGATAGTGTCAGGGAGTGATAAGTTATGTTATTAGATATGGATCGGTAATTTTATTTTGATATCGAACTAATGAAATTTGTTTTAACTAGCTAAAGGTTTACTGTTCTAAAATTTAACAACCTACACATAAAACATTTTACAGTTCTATTCTAACCCAGCTCCAAAAATCACATCGCTTACGCCTAAAACCATAATTAAAATTCAAAAACCATTAAAAATTAACACCGTCAAATCACGGCCTTTATTGTCAAAATCGGACGCCACGAACTTATTCTTCATAACTCGTAAAAGTCGAGTGATGTCGTAAAATAAAACCGAAAGCATTCCGACTGAAGTCAACAATTAACCCCGGTTTTAATGAAACTTCTGAACTAGCCCCAGCCGCGTCGAGGAATCGCAGCCTATTTTAAAGACATTGAATATTTAAGAGAGCTAATTGAAATGAGCGAGACAGTTTGGAGTGTCGCCAGGATAATTACCTAGCTCCTAAGATGAGATTTAACGTGCCACGCTTAAATGGTTGGAGCCTTGGAGGTCTCTCTTTAAGGGAAAGTTTAATTCCGGGAATTTTTTCTTGTTAATGAAGTCGGTTGGCAATCATAACTGTTTAGTTGTATTACAGTGCATTTAAGTGTGGTTACGGCTAATTATTTTCAAAACGTACGGATTTTCTTCATCTTCTGTTATTGATCTCGTTATACTATATATGAATGGAGTAGGTGCCTCTCAAGTGTCGATGATACACCTTTGGTTCTTAAGAAAAAACCTTTGACACCTTGTCTTTGGCTGAATTTATTTCCATTTTGTGCCACCGATTTCCGAAATTAAAGTTATTTTTCACTTTGTAGTGCTGTTTTTGGAAGTCGGATGTATTTTTTTTTTTTTGTAAAAAAGTTTTTATTTTTCACTTTTAGCTGTGGTACCTACCGCAAAAGAAATAAGAACATCATCCACATAAAAAGGGGAAAAAAAGTATTATTGAAGTTAACTCAAAAACGACCAAAGCAAATTTAATAAATTTTGTATGGGAATACTTTGAGGTATTCTCTCTCGAATAAAATAGACAATTTTCAAATCGGACTACTCGACTTTTTTTCAATAAACCTGTCTACCCAATAAATCCTCGATATCGATACTTCCCATCTCTAAACGTTGTGTGATGTCGAAGGTTGTCGATTCGTGCAGGCCGTGTGCGACCCGCTCTTCCGGTGTCCAACACTGCTACATTTTAATGAACGCCTATAATTTGTACGTGAATTCACATCCAACGATTACCTTGTTTGCTTACAAATTGCGTTCAACTCACGTAATTATGCTGATTCAAAAGTACTGTAAGGGTTGAGTTTACATGCTGGTCTTTTTTTTTTTGTTAGGCTTTTGTGAGTTCGTTCGCGTGGATTTTGGAGGGTTATGCTCTTCAGTTTTTTTTTTTTGTAGATGATTATGGTGATTAAGGTAGTCACTTGAATGACAGGATGGATTTTTTTATGATGATTAGATACTTATTTAGTTAACCCGTCGCACGCCAATTAGCAGACACAATACATTTTCTATTGTTATCTGAACACCTGGGTGTGCAATCGACGTTTATAGAGTTAATCATTATTTTGGAAAAAAAAATATAATTACTAATTGAGGAAACATTTTAACACTTCTTTCGATTACACTTGAAGGCACTCTCAAGATTCAGGATTATCGTTTTTATTATTACACTATACCCCATTTAAACAAACCTTTTTTACAGTCCGTTCAACCGATTTTGACTTCTATTGCGTTGGAGGCATCACAAATGACAGCTGCAGTAAACAGTTGGTATTGTAACCACTGCCTGCCACTAGCCACTGCCTTTAATGCTTTCCTTAAGCCTACGGAATAGAAGTCAAAATCGGTTGAACGGACTGTAAAAAAAGTTTGTTTAAATGTCTAATCTTACCTACCACATTTTCAAACTAACTACTTACAACAATGTAACTCGTAATTGAATACGAAATCAAACTTTGAAAACTGAATAAGCATTCTAAATGCAGCCAACAACACTAATCGAAGCAGACTTTTATATTATACACACACCACATTTCAAACCATCAGACACCATGATTCAAATACCCATAACACTAAAAGATAGTTTATAAGCAGCACGAAATGAATATACGTACATCGCAGCCCCATTACTTCAACATAGAAAATGCCCTTAAATACTGTTTAAAATAAATCTTTGCCAGCTACAACTTATTCCGAGCTCCCCTTTCACGTCTCGATGTGGTCATTGGAACATACAAATCGAGTGTAAGACCATAATTGTTAATTTCGAGCAAAATGCCCGCAATAGCTTTCAAGTTGCACTAACTAACGATCCCATTGCTAGATGCCTATCGGGTTTCTGGGCATAGTGCCTGGTCGGTGGCACTATGGGGTTAAACGACGGTTTAAGCTGAGATTAAAGTTAGAAGAAAAGGCTGATTAAGTGTACTATAATTTGCATACCAACGTAAAGTAGGGTAATGTTGAGAGATGTCTTAATCTGGTTTTCCCAAAGCTATGTCTATGGATGAATGTTTGCATACAGTATGACATCCTAAGAAACAGGCGCCAACATTGTTAAAAATGGGAAAAAGTTAAGAACTTCTTACGCCCAACCTTAGCTACAAGAATGAAAATAAAGGAAAATATTAATCTTAGCTTTGCTTATCAATTAAATAAATTATCTCTACTTAGATAAGCACACTTAATATACATAATTCCAGTTCTTAGAAGAGATTAAGTGACATTACAGTGCCATTTCCTTTAGCATATTCTATTGTATATCTTACTAACCAAATTTTTTGAACGGTTTTTCTTTCATTTTACAGTTTGTGACATCTAACCGAAAAATCCAGAGGCTCACACTCCACAGCATTTCCTGCCTTGGATAGTGATGCAAAAACAAAACAAGGAAGATGCAACAGTTGAAATGACTGTGATATGGTATGGAATCCATTATTATTTGTAATCTATATAAATAAAAAGAGAAGTCCTGGCTGACTGACTGACTGATTGACTGATTGATTAACTCAGCCCAAACTGTTGGACCTAAAAAGCTGAAATTGTCAAGGGAACCTACCTTTATCATTTAGATAAGGAATAAGGAAGGAATTCCTGGTAGGATGTTCCCGTGACTGTCTGACATCCACGCGGGCGAAGCCGCTGGCAAAAGCTAATAAAGTATAATTTGAATATAAATGAAGATTTAGAGAGCATTCTGTCGAGAACTAAACAGGAATATTTTAACCGCCACAACTAACCCTTACAGTGCAACCGACCCTAAAAATGCGAGTACATAATGCATGCGTACACGGCGCGACGCACAGATCGATGGATCGTATCGATCCGCACAAAGGATCGAGTCGTGATCATGATTGCGTTACGTTCGAAAGTTTCGCCGTTTATGTAAAGTTCTAGTCTTGTTCTCTTTGCTACGTGCGGGAATCGCCGAGATATTGTTAGCGTTTTTGTGACTGTGTGAGGTCGCCATGTTAATTGTGTGGAGTTGGCTTGTCATTTGGCTTTGGCGGTTGTGTGATATTTTCTGAGAATGATTGAATGGAAAAAAGAGGTATCGTTTTAATCGTTCTTGAAATTAGAGATGTATGAATGAGATAATTTAAGAGATAGTACAAGACTTGCCATTTCGGCTAGATTGGGTAGCATTAGTCATCTTCGTAGATATATTCTGTAAATGAAGTCTTCTTCAAATTATTAAGTGCGTTCGTGACGCATAAAACTGGTATTTAATACCAATTCTATGCGTTCGTTATAAGCAGGTTGCCTTGTTCAAATTGTATGAAATCCGATGTTTTAATATGTAAAAAGAAAAGTCCTGACTGATTGAATGACTCATCAACGCCCAGCCCAAACCATTGGACCTAGAAAGCTGAAATTTTGCACAGCAGTTCCCTTTATAATATAGACAAGGAGTAAGAAATGATTTTTCTTCCCGTGGGATATTTTCCAACATCCATGCGGGAGAAGCCGCGCGGAGTGCTAGTTTGACATACAACTCTTGCGTATCAAACACAAACACTAAGTTACAAATCCGTACAATCTACCATAACATCGATCAACCCATTCTGAGTTTTCCCTGAAGCGATAATAACTTCAAATGTACGATAAAATATTGAAGCTATTTCTTCACACAGAAAACGTTATTAGCGGATTTACAAGACATTTTGTATTTTATGTTCACACCTTCTAAGATAGGTGTCGCGCGCGAGTTTGCTCAAAATCAAATCAAAATCAAAATCAAAAGTCCTTTATTCAAATTAGGCTGAGAATCAGCACTTTTTGAACGTCGAAATTACAGTAAGACAGTCCCCACAAAACGCCCGCCCTTCACCACTTCCTAGTGCTTTAGCTGGGAAGAAGAAGTAGCGGAACAAACTCCCCAGCAGCACAGCTGTCTGTTCAGTTAGAAGAACTAGATTATATACAATAGTACCTATGCAAAATAATTTACGCAACACAATACATTAAATTATATTTTTGTCAAATAAAATAAACAATTTTAGTACTTAACTCATGTAACCTGTCATTATGTGAGCTGATCCTGGAGAAAGAACATAACATAAACATTGTCTTGAGTTAATCACAGCGACCAACTATTCTTATCGTTTAAGTAATCGTTGATAGAATAGCTAGTTAAACTGTGTAGTAGGGAAATGTGTTAAAAAGCCCGGTTAAGCTTAGAAAGTTGGTTTGGTTCGGGATTGGTCCGTTGATGGGTGACCATCTTTACCTACCGCGACTCCTCCGTGCATTTTTTTTCACGATTTCAGGTTTGGTGGCTTAGTAAAAGTTGTTCATAATGATGAGTACATTGACAGGTTGTGCGTTATTAATTGCATGCGGGATGCAACTGAATACCAGTATTTTACTTAAAGCGACTGCCACCCATCTACGGACCTACCGCGGCAAGCGTAGCGTGACCCGTGCGGCTGTTATTACTTAGCCACGAGTCCATCCTGAATCCTGATGATTTGTACAAAAAAAAAAATACTTGAACTTAAAACTGCACAAAAACAGGACCATTACGGTTTTTGTATCACTTCTGACTAAACATTCTGTATGGGTTTGTTGTGAAGGATTAAAATCTTCACCTCTGCTACTGGTTTAGGTGTAAAACGTAAGCTTTAACTAAAGTATAAACACATAAATCATGTTATTGCCTTGAATTGTATGCATATTCATCAGTCGTTATGTCACCGATCGACAAAACTGGATATATAAAATCTATTATACTTATAAAATCTATAAATACCTTATAGATAGTTTTTGTACGCACGGCTACAGATCAAGCTATACATTTCCAGTATAAGCTGATCTCTCATTATATAGGATTTCCTTACAGTGAGAGGTCAGTGTAAACTGGAAATGTATAGCTTGATGTGTAGCCGTGTGTACAGCAACCAGCAACATATAACACACAATATAAATAAAATACGCTCGAAGGGTTGGGCAGAGGTGTAGCTATAATACAACCAAATTGCGCCAGTTATACAGGGTGTAAGTACTCCATGTAAAATACTGGTATTCAGGCGCAGATTTCCTGAAAACGATCAAAAAGGTGGTTTTTTAAAGCAGTGTATCTCATAAACCGTAAATAATTTTGACATGTAAAAAAAATATGATATTTTCAAGTCCTTTTCGCATACAGTGATGGAAGCCAAAACATAATTAAACATACCTCCTAATAATCTTTAAAAGCTGTTTATCCCTTCATTAGCAATTATAATTATAATTAAAAATATACCATGAAATGTCAAATTCCAAACTGCATCCAGTGATGGATTACTTTTTATTAAATAGTTAATTTCTAATTTTATACGATTTTATTTGCACTTTTACGACATGATTCCGGTGCGCGTGAGAATCTTCTATCTCGTGCGTCAAACTAGACAGCCATAACGCCGTTTCACTTACACACCGAGCTAAACCAAGCTTGGAACCTGGGCCTTCAGCTGCTTCCAGTCTAACACTGGAAGCCGACGCCAACATAGTTGGGAAAAGGCTAGGCAGATTGATCGACAGGGTGTAGGTATAAACAGTGGCAATCTTTTAAGGGGCCATTGTACTCATCATTATGAACAACTTTCACTATGGGACCAAACCTGAAATCACGAAAAAAAATCAGCTGTTCAGTACATTTATGTTCGCATAGTCCGTCAAAATGTAGGGAACAGCTGATTTTTTTTTTCGCGATTTCATGTTTGGTCCCATAGTAAAAGTTGTTCGTAATTATGATTACCCCTTAAAAGATTGCCACTATTTACTCTTACACCCTGTATTTAAGTCCCATGTAACAGGGAGCGAGCCTATTGCTATCAAACGTGCAAAACACGGTGTTATAATAAAATCGAATGCTCTTTTTATGCTCCGATGGTCTGGCAGTTCAAACATGACTACTAAGTTTAAGTCCTGATTGCCAGGTTGGGTAAAGTGTTACTGGGTTTTTTAGTTTGGAAGTTTTCAGTAGAAGCCCTTTTTTTCAAATCAAATCAAAAAGCTGAGAATCAGCACTTTCCGAACGTCAAAATTACATAAGACAGTCCCACAAAACGCCCGCCCTTCACCACTTCCTAGTGCTTTAGCTGGGAAGAAGAAGTAGCGGAACAAACTGTCCATGCAGTGCAGTCGAGTTCATTATTATATTGGCACGTTCAGGCTTCAAAAATATATGAACGTCGAAATAGTCCATTTAAGCATCATTAAATTGTGGTCAAGATTTAGATTCATTAATATGTGATTGCTTTTGCTTTTCATGTTACTGAGAAAAAGCAGTAAAATATTAATGAATCTAAATCTTGATCACAATATAATGATCCTTATACAGGATGAAATTTATAACATGCACCAAATCGAAATGGGAGATTGTACTCATCATTATAAAAAACTTTTACTATGGGACCAAACCTAAAATCGTGAAAAAAAAAAACAGCTGCACCCTACATTTTGACAAGTTTGATGTAGATAAATGTATCTACTGAACAGCTGATTTTTTTTTGCGATTTCTGGTTTGATCCCATAGTAAAAGTTGTTCATAATGATGAGTACAATCTCCCATTTCGATTTGGTGCATGTTATAAATTTCATCTTGAATATGTAGTTTTCACAATGTTACGAACTTTTTTGACGTTCACATTTATTTTCCGAAGCCTGAAAGGGCCAATATATTAATGAACTTAACTGTACCACACTGACAGTTCAGTTTTATTTGCGTATATTGCAATAGCATGTAGTTACACGGGATTTAAATGGATGACGTTGCACTACACACGTCTGCTTATCCCTTATTACATACAGCCGTGATGATACATAAAACTAATCTAACAATATCGACAGTTCCTGTCATCACGTATGTTAGGATTAAAATAAAAACTTAAGGTCACTAAAATAGCTTCAACTCCGGCTTGGGAACCGAACTATGAAAATCCGTATCCGTGACGGACTCACTCAAGTGTGAACAGTGTGTTAAATGTAAAGAACCCTAAAAAAAAGTTAGTTTTGACATCATTTCACGTCGATCAAGCGGCCCGATGAATAACGCGGTCCGACGGAGAAAGAATAAAAAAAGAAAACCTCCATTCTGAATGCGACTCATTTTATGAATGAAATAAGATTTTTTTCCTACGGAACCGCGACAAATACGTGCTTTCCTTTCTCGGCCGTCTGAGGCGACGTGCATTCATTTTCGATTAGTTTTTTAATTCCGTTTTGATCTATCACACTTTTTCTTCCAACGTGAATTCAACCGTGTGGCTGCGGGTGTAGGGTACAAATTGGCTGGTGGGATATTTTTTATAAGCGCATGTTGTAGGTTTCTTTGAGAAGTAAGTCCGTCGCAGCAACTGCTTCAATGTAACGCTCGGTACACAGATGCGGTCTGAGTAACGAGAAATTATTTGCAGCGAGTGATTTATTAGTGAGATTAGAGATTTTGCGGGATACAGTATAAATGGAAGAGATCGAAGGAAACGTTATTTTGTACGTCTCGTATTCATGTAGTGCCCTGTGCATGTTGTATTATGTTTTATTATTAAATCATACAAATATTGTATGATTTACTGCTTGCAACAAGAAATAATTTTACCTATCTATCCTTGAACTTACTGCTGCCCAATGCATTATTGTACAGTCAGCAACAAAAGTCACTTAAGGCTTGTCCATCGTAAAAAGCGCGGTCACTGTCGGACTGCATAGAAAAGAAAGAGCAGCGCGATGACACAACGCTTGCAAAATATGAAGTAATTACCGATTTACAAAAAAATCTAGGGATTGGACTAAAAAAGTAATCACATGAAATCATTCCTTATGTTCTTAGTTCTTAGTGTTCAAAAATTATACAGTCCTTTACAAAATTGTAAAGGACTGTATAAATTTTTGAACACTTTTAATGAAAACCAACTGTAGGAGTAATATGGTAAAAACTCGAAAAAGTAGACAGAAATAGACCTGGGTTTAGCCTATTTTTTCTTTAGTTCTACAGACTAAAATAGATTAGGACACATGAAATCACTTCTAATGTATTCTAGATTATTGTGTATTTTGTTCAAAATTAAAAAAATGGAAACAAAGTTACTCATTTTCGCCGTATTTTACGGAGGACAAGCCTTAACACTTCAGTTTTTTAAATCTTAATTATTGAGTAAGACATTTACTTAATTAAAATCGGAACAGAAGTAAAATTTAAAGATCTACTAGACTCTTAGGTATTTTAGGAAAAAAGGAGATAATCAAATAATTTTGTATTAATTTACATGATAATATGTAAGAAAGTAGCAGTGGTAATCGATTTATGTTGCTGACCGTACCTACTTACTTACCCAATATACGTTCTCCAATATTTATTACTAACAAGCTTCATTCTTTTCTTTAAAATAATCAATCGAAAAATATTCAATTCAAACAGCTCTTAGTCATCTAATCAAAATGATTCAACACCAACGCGAGCTACTACGGGACTTCCATTGAAATAAAAACGAGACGGTTGTCAGCATCCATGTGGTAAGATTGAAGGCATTCGAACGCAAAAACTGACGGTTTTCGTGGGAAGCCCATTACACGATTACAGGGCTATAGTATAGAGGGCTCTCGTGAAGCGATGCAGCGGTGGTCTGATGGTCTGTTGGACCGCTGCTCTGTGCTGTCGCTATAGTACAGACTACAGTTAAGTTTGTAGGGATGGCAGATTTTTAGGGTTCCGTACCTCAAAAGGAAAAAACAGAACCCTTATAGGATCACTCGTGTGTCTGTCTGTCTGTCTGTCCGTCTGTCACAGCCAATTTGCTCCGAATCTAATGGACCGATTAAGTTGAAATTTGGTACACATATGGATTTCTGTGACCCAAACACGTACAGCTAAAGTAAATAAATAAATTTTGAATATGAGGGTCACTTTTAGGGGGCAAACTAGAAAATTAAAAAAAAAAGTTTTGCAAACTGTACCGTGTGACATATCAAATGAAAGGGATTACTATGAAGATTTCAAATATATATTTTTTAAGGTATTTTCGGTGATGATGAAATGAAAACAAAGTAAATACTGTTGGAAAAAAATTGTGGCTAAGTAATAACAGCCGCACGGGTCGATCCATCAGGTTAAGCTACGCTTGCCGGGGTTGGTCCGTGGTTGGGTGACCATCTTTACATACCGACGAGAGTCCTCCAGGCCTCGGAAAGCACGTTAAGCCGTTGGTCCCCGGTGTCATTTGTGGATCTTTGACAGCCATTACGGTTCGTCAGAAGCCCGAAGGTCTGCCAACCCGTTAACCAAGGGGTATTAATTACCAACATTACCAACAATTGTTGTGGAGGTCACATATAAGCAGTCGCTCCATGTAAAATACTGGTATTCAGCTGCATCCGGTTAGACTGGAAGCCAACTCCTACATAGTTGGGAAAAGGCTAGGCAGATGATGAATGTTGAAAAAAATCCAAATATTTAGAAATCGTTTTATCAGCAACATTCGTTTTGTTTTTTTGATCGACGTTATGTTTTTAGGATTTACTACAGTTACTTATTATTTTTTTATCCACTTAATTAAAATTACCTATCTGCGACTAAAATGCACTCATAGTTATGTATAGGTAGTCAATCAATTTCAGAAAAAAAAAACTGTACACGAGTGTGATAAACAGTTTCATAATAAATAGAATTATGTAACCAAACCATTGACTTCACTAACAGTCAGGTCAACGCCTTCACAAAAACTAATATTTACCAAACAAGTGAGTTGATTTCACTTGCATACGTAACAATGCATACACAGATTTCACTTCCTAAATGCACTGTATTTCATCAAACACTATAATAGATCTATTATAGATCTTTTGAAAAGCCATTTTAATCAACGATCACTTACTTACATAGACTTTTTGTATACAGCGACAAAATGTAAGACAATTTTAATATTGTAAGTACCAATAGAACAGCCGCACGTGTCGATCGATGAAGCTAAGCTGCGCTTGCCGCGGTTGCTCCGTGGATGGATGACCATCTATATATACCGAGACACTACCGTGCCTCGGAAAGCACGTTAAGGCCCTGCATCCAAGCGTGGTTTAGCTCGGTGTGTAAGTGGAATGGCGTTATGGCTATCTTGTTTGACGCAAGAAATAGAAGACTCTCACGCGCACCGGAATTATGTCGGAAAAGTGCAAACAAAATCGTATAAAATTAGAAATTAATTATTTAATAATAAATAATCCACTGGATGCAGTTTGGCATTTGCCATTTTATGGTATGTTATATAATTATAATTGTTAATGAAGGTATAAACAACTTTTAAAGATTATTAAGAAGTATGTTTGAAGATTTTTTTGGTGCATTAAAGTACGTACGGCTCGTCAGAAGCCCGAAAGTCTGACAATCAGTCTTACCAAGGGGTATCGTATTACCCGGTTTTGGAGGTCTGATAGGCAGTCGCTCCATGTAATAAAAAATAAAAAAAAGAGAAACAAAATGTGCCAATTTCTGTATCACATAACACGACTCTCTAAATCTCAAATCGCTTCACCCGTTCCGCTTTACTGCATTCGTCTGAAAAATAAAGAAAACTAAATCTTTCACACTTACTCAACAAATAGCTGAAATACTGAATAAAACCTGTAATTCTTACACAACTGATAATAAAGACCTTTCACACTTATAATTAAGTTTATAATAATGCGACATTGTCATCTTAATAAATGCTTTTATAAATCTGTTAAGGGGTCATCGGACCGTTAAGTTGTATAAAAGAGTTATATTATTATCAAATCTAGAGTCGAGATTATTTCTATTTTTGGAAGAATGAACATTTTCGTAACATTGCATTTTCATTTATTTCTGTACGATCTTGCTACACGTTACTTATAATAGTGAGTGAATGCTTTTGCTGAAAATTATCGCTACAGGAAACAGCCTAAGTAATTTTATTTAGACCAGAAACTACAGAGTGCCATTTACTCTTCCTTACTCCTTAGGTACATACTCCTTTTGCCTCGTTAACGTTCATACATCAGGGGGTCTACTCCCTAAGCACGAAGCTCGTAGTTTCGGTCTTCGTTACGGGCGTTTCCTACTCCGTATCACCTACGGATGGATAAAATTGGTTCGGAGACCGTACGAAGTATGAATGACAACACGATTTGACAGTTGTCCCTACTCCCGATGTTGTTTTGCCCGTTCGAAAAATTTAACTTTTACATTTGTTTTGATGAATCGCTTGAATGGAACAAATATTTGTATGACCTACAAGTATTTGTTCAGGGTCTGGGTGTTTTTCTATGTAGGTATAATATGTATGTATTTACAAAAAAAAAAATGTACATCAGTAGTTTATCAGCCATCTCGTTACCATAACACAAGCATTAGGTTGCTTAGCTTGGGACTAGATGGCATTGTATGAAATTTCCAAGGATATTATTATATTAATATTAATCGTTATGTCAGACGGACGGACTGACAGATGGACGGACAGACGGACGGACTTAGGGAGTAGACCCTCTGGTCAAACGCACGCCGGTTGCGAGTACTACGCACTATTTATCTATACTAATATTATAAAGAGGTAAAATTTGTATGTAAGTTTGTAAGTTTGTAAGTTTGTATGTAGGGGGTAATCTCCGGAACTAATGATCCAATTCTAAAAATTTTTTCACTGGTAGAAAGCTACATTATTCCTGAGTGCTATAGGCTATAAATTATATTTATATCATGCATATTAGCCGAGCTATCACAAGTTTTGTCTAACAAGTCGGAAAGAAATACCTCTTTAAACAGACTTTTTTGCATGCGCTGCCTAAACGGTTGTTTATAATTGATAACAATGTATGGCAGTCTGGTCCGTCTTAAATAATTCTACAAAAAAGTCCGCGACACCATATTTCTATCTTTTATATTTTATCTTTTATACATCTTTTATTGTTTTAAAAAAGTATTTTTTAGACATACTTACGTTTGGATGATTATTTAAACAACAAAACATTAATCCTTATCAAAATAAGATATTTTATGATCACAAGGACATCATGGAGCTAAGATTTGGCCTTTACAGTATGGCAATTGGTCGTACAGTTTCGGAGATAATATAAAATTACTAAAACGCAAAATAACTTTAATTCATACCGGTTCCTCTTGAGCAAACATGTTAAGAGCGGACGTTTTATCAATTTACCCATAGATGGCGTTGTGCAAAATGTCGGTGGAATCTGTATTCCACCGACAAGAAAAAGAAGAAGAGTTTGTTTTTAGGGTTCCGTACCAAAATGGTAAAAAAGGAACCCTTATGGTGTGACTCCGTCTGTCTGTCTGTCTGTCACAGCTGGATATCTCAAGAACTACTAATGCTATCAACTTGAAATTTGGAACAGTTTTAGATAATATTTACCCAACTATTTTGCAAATAAGAAAGAAATAAAACGATATGTATTTTTTTTGCAACATGGGCTGAAAGGGGGTCTTAAAAATTCAAAGTTGGGCTACTAGGTCATGTGGGGTATCATATGAAAGAACGCAGTTTGCGCATTCTCAAACTTGGTGTTCGACTTTTGATGAAAAATGTAAAAAAAAATACCGTTCCCCCCCCCTTATCTCCGAAGTTTGCAAAGAGAAAAATCTGAAATTATTCTATGTGATGCAAGTTTATGTAAAGATAACAGGAAAAAAAAAACGATGTCTCTAAATAGCACACTTTTTCAGAAATCGGGACGGAACCGTCGGTGCGCGAGTCCGACTCGCTCTTAACCGGTTTTCTTTTGTTAGTTTGTTTGAACGCGCTATCTCTGGAACTACCCCAGTCGGATTTGAAAAAATCTTTTTGCATTTTATAACCCAGTTCTTGAGGAGGGCTATAGGCTATTTAACATCACGCTAGGGGCCTTAGGAGCCGAGCGCAAAGTAATAGCGCGGGCAGGCGATGGAGAAGGATATAGGCTATTTGACATCACGCTAGGGCCCTTAGGAGCCGAGCGCGAAGTAATAGCGCGGGCAGGCGATGCGGAAGGTTATAGGATATTTAACATCACGCTAGGGCCCTTAGGAGCCGAGCGCGAAGTAATAGCGTGGGCAGGCGATGGAGAAGGATATAGGCTATTTAACATCACGCTAGGGCCTTTAGGAGCCGAGCGCAAAGTAATAGCGCGGGCAGGCGAAGCGGAAGGTTAAAGGATATTTAACATCACGCTAGGGCCTTTAGGAGCCGAGCGCGAAGTAATAGCGCGGGCAGGCGATGCGGAAGGTTATAGGATATTTAACATCACGCTAGGGCCTTTAGGAGCCGAGCGCGAAGTAATAGCGCGGGCAGGCGATGGGGAAGGATACAGTATATTTAACATCACGCTAGGGCCCTTAGGAGCCGAGCGCGAAGTAATAGCACGGGCAGGCATTGCGATGCGATGCGTCGGGGTTGGTGGGTGGGGGTACAAGAAATTTAACGCGGACGAAGTCGCGGGCAGAAGCTAGTGTCTAATAAGGCCACTATTTTTGTCTTCCTAGGGCGACCCTTCCCAGCGTTTCCACTCACATCTGCCTTGTAAATACCTTTTGTTGATCGCTTTTCATTCATGTCACTATAAGTACCTCTTTCTCTTTTTACCTAAACCGTAACATCCCACAATACTCTTTCCCCACTTAGGTACTATTCAACTACAAAGTGTGTCCGATTATTCGAGACGCCATTACGTCTCGCAATCGAGACGGCCATTCGACTAGAACATTTTCCGATCGTCGGTTGCATGCCCCTTCCGAAGTTAACTAGAACATAGGCGTCGGTAATTATTACTGACAAAAAAGTCGTGGCGACTGATTGCTTTCACAAGATGCCACAATAGAGCATGAAATGAGCTTCGTCGAGCCACCGCGTTACGCATCGTTCGTGTGAAGGTACGAGTGGTTGTCGGAATAATGTCGATTGAAAGTTAAGTGAGAAACGATCGAGTGGACGACGAACATTTTGTTTGGGATCCAGTAAATTAAATATACAAAGAAAAGAAGGGACTGACTGGGGATGGATTCCCTCCAAACCTTCCCATGCTCCTTCCAACGTAAAGTTATACGGGCCGAAACGTGGGGCGGCTGCGGACATAGCACCCTTGGCCATCTTATTTTAACGGTCCGCAGGCGCTTCTTAATCCCTTACAAATTAGCCATGTGTCCCTGATGCAACTCACCGCCACTTGTGTATGCAAACAACACACGACCTGACTTCGTCGTCGTATAGCCGGTAGTATCAATATCAGAATCTTTATCGACTTCTAGCTTTTCGGACTATAATATTGGCTCCTGTCTCTCACTCCGGTATGGGGGATGGACTGTGTGAAAGATGATATAGCTAGAAAGGGGGTGACTAGGTATCGAGATGATGACTAATAGAGAAGTATGGAAGAAAAGTATACATGTTTCGCCGACCCCAAATAAATTGAGCTATGGGCAAGAGAATCATTGTGAATTATTATAATCCAGTAAATCAGAAAGAAAGGACAGCTTGACGAGTCTTTGACCTGGTCGGTAGTAAGATCAAACTCTAGCGATATATGGAAATCTTTTCAGTCATTGTTTGGATTTGGCTCTGTATGCACGGCTACAGATCAAGCTATACATTTTCAGTATAATATTCTGATCACACATTGTTTAGGATTTCCTTACAATGAGAGGTCAGTGTAAACTAGAAATTTATAGCTTGATGTGAGCCATGAGTATGTATCTTCATATTTTCGATTGTATCAAACTTTAGTGTTAACTAGAAGTACGAGAACGGCTGCTTTTTTCATCCTGTGTAATTTGGCCGTGGAATATATAAAAAAAACAGATATTTAATACAAATCTTGCAATTGTATTTTAGATGTGTGATAAATATCTAAAATACAATTGCATTAAGATTTGTATTAAAATAATTGTTTTTTTATATTTCATCCACATTTTAATTTGGAAGTTGTGTTACTGATAGTAGGGGCAACATTATCACAAGAATTACTAACCTGAAACGCTAACACTCTTTATAAACACACAACGAAATTAATTTCAAGTTATTTTTAAATAAAACTTCGATGGAACACATACTCTTGTACCAACGTAATGATTACACTCGTTAGAACAGTGGTTGGTGAGGCAGATTACGGGTTATGAATACTTGCATGGGTTTTTTTTATTTAAATGAGTTCTAACAAACTATTTCCATGAATTCAGCACGTGATTCACCCCCACACACACCCCAGCGTAAATATTTTGTGTCGGATGATATCCGGGTAAAACAAAAGAAATTCTATTTAGTCAGTCAGTCAGATAATAAAAAATATTAGACATGTATTTTTTGCTTTATTATAATTACTAAAAAAATACTTAGATAAAACGCATTAAAGTTGGGGAGTGGGGGCTCGCTACGTCACAACTATTACAAACTACGTTTAAAATCTAGCAAGGAGTGCTTTATGCCACATTTGAACTCAATGTATCGTCGTAATCTTTTGATAACGTAAAAAAATAAAAAATACGTCATCTGCCTCATCTGCCTAGCCTTTTCCAAACTATGTTGGGGTCGGCTTCCGGTCTAACTGGATGCAGCTGAATACCAGTATTTTACATGGATCGACAGCCTATAAATACATATTTAGATCAAGATATGAATGGGAATTGTCAATGGGGGATTTGGGGAAAACAGAACAGCTTTATTGCTAACACCGCAAATGAATATAATGGTTATTATTTTATGGCCAAATTTTTCCTCAAGGAGCTCTCTAGGTACAGCAAGTCAGTGGTAAAAAAACTAGTAAAAGCTGACCCCGCATTGTATCGAAACTCCGTACTTCACTAGGCCAACTCAAGGTCACAGTGTTACCCAGACGTACTGCATTATGACTTATAATGTGGACGCCTAGAATACATCTTTTTGATGACCTCTTTGTGAGATAAGTACAACCATAGTAAGTACTACATACAGCACTCAACTTATACCCTACAAAACATGCAATACAAGGCCTTAAGGGACATTTGCGTATTCGAACGGTGAGTGAAACTGGCATAAATGTACAACTGATTATATGTGAATGGCTCAATCAAGGCTCTGGTTGCACAAGGCGTTATGTCGATATGTTTTGACGTGTCCAAGTCGGACGTCGGTCGCCAGTTATACGCTAGTAAATTGCTACAATTATACCGAGAAGTGTGTCAAGTGGTAACCGAGGGGGAGAGTGGGGTTGAATGGAACAATGGACATGTTGGGTGCTCGAATAAACAATGTGACATTTTCATAAGGTTGTTTCTTAATTGTGCTTGATGAGTATGTTGACGGAGTATTTAATAGAGTTATTCAATTGTGTTCTGAGCTAAATACCAAACATAAAAATTGTAATTATGTAATTTGAAGATATTTTAAAAGTTTTCTATTTTGGATGTAATTGGTTTTCAAAAGGAAACAACATTTCATTTAAAATTAAAGTTGCCGATTTAAACCAGAAATGCCAATAAGTACAACAAACATGCAGTTTTTTGACTGGTAAAAAAACCATTTTCTTCTTCTTCATCTTCTTCTTTCCGATACCTACTATTCTAGCATCATTATTGATAAAAAGACGTAATGAATGCAGAGATGCAAATGATCACACATCGCTAAGACGTTGATATAAAAAATAATCAATAGCTTGGATTTTTCAAAATTGTCACTTTGAACACTGTCACTTGTGACACACCACACAAATAACTACCTCTCTTACGCCGCAGCTTCTTTCCACCCCACTCTCCCCCTCTAGTAGCAAATTCCGCCCTAAGCCGGGCACATGTCTATTGCCTATCATTACAAAAGTATAAGCGCATTACAAGATTATACATAATTGTAAACATATGTAGTATAATGTGGATATAAGACCTAGTTGCAGAGAATGATTAGAGTAACTAGGAATTAAAAAATGTCTAATGATTAAGTAAGTTGATTATAATTTATGTGTGGAACGATTATGATGTTTGTGTTTCTATATTTTATGGCCTGCGACTCGCGGTTTCACGCAAAGACCGGGATAAAAAAGTAGTATATGTGTTAATACAGAGTACAAGCTATCTACATACCAAATTTCATCCAAATCGGTCCAGCCGTTTGAGCCTGAGGACGTAACAAAATACAAACACACACACTCTGAAACTTTCGCCTTTATAATATTAGTGTGAAAGTGTGATTGTAAACATTTATGCATAAATATTTTTTCAAGCGATAAGTATGGCTTACCGTATTGTATTTAAATTATTTTCTATTCACTTACCTACCTAAAAAGAATATAGGTACATCTGAAAAACTCAAACCCGCATAAAACGGTAGGTACTAACTTAGTTCCTTGTAATTATGTTTTGGCATTTCCCAAAAAAATAATTCAAAAGAAAATCATTTCACCAAAAAACTTATAATATAAATCCGAGTACAGAACAATCTAAACTTAACTCACTTTTCGTCCAGTCAAGAAAAATCTAACTCACTTTATCAGATAACTTTCCACACATCATCCTTATCATCCATCTCAAACATCCACATACATCCATGCGACCATTAGATCGATCCGAACAAGGCAATCGATTCATAAGCGATCGACTCCCGCGCAACCTTGTTTGTCAACCGATAGCTGTTGCTGACAAATTGACACGTTCTACTTGACACATTGTCATGATGTCTAGATTTAGACTTTTTATTTGAAAGTATGTTTTATATTTAGTAGTTAAAGACTAGGTACCGATATTTCGTTTTTACAGTTATCGATTTATTTTATTTGAGATTGCTGATCATAGATGGCGTTAGGTGCTTCAGAACTTTTAGTAGAACTTACAAATAGCTTAATTAGTATGTTTTTCATACTTATGGAAGCAACTCTACAGCTTGAGAGATGTGAAGTTTTTTAATTAAATTTATTTATTTTAGACAAATGATAATACAATTATAAATCATTCTTAAGTACAATACACAAGGAGCTCGTGGCTAAGTAATAACAGCCGCACGAGTCGATCCATCAGGTTAAGCAACGCCTGCCGGGGTTGGTCCGCGGATGGGTGACCATTTTTACGTAACAAGACTCCTCCGTGCCTCGGAAAGCACGCTAAGCCGTTGGTCCCGGCTGTCATTCGTGGATCTTTGACAGTCGTTACGGGTCGTCAGAAGCCTGAAAGTCTGACAACCAGTCTAACCAACGGGGTATCGTATTTCCTAGTTACCGGGTTGTGGAGGTTAGATAGGCAGTCGTTCCATGTAAAATACTGGTATTCAGCTGCATCCGATTAGACTGGAAGCCGACCCCAACATAGTTGGGAAAAGGCTAGGCAGATTGATTGTCTTATGTACAATAATTAATATAAATAATTGACACATTAATTTTTGTCCAGATATGAACGTGAACTGGCCATTAAAAGATTACAAATGTTACACCAGGAAAGCAAGAGTTAAAATCAACATGGCAGTCACAGGTACCTACTATTACTTACCTACATTCATTACACTTAGGTAGGTACCAAACTGCTTCGTGCAGATGACGCTATCCATCCCATCAAGGCGATACCAAAATAAATTAGGGGCTTCTTCGTAACCATGTATTTTATCATTTCAGCATTTATGGGTTTAATTTTTGGATATATGTTTATTGACTATTTGATCAATACTCTGACTGAAGGAAAACGCAATTGGGTTAAATTTCCTCGATAGAATTTAGTCCCGAAAATACCTCTACTTTTTATACTTTTTTCTGTAAATTCTGAAATCCTAAGTAATCTCATTGCAAAATAATTTTATTTAACGTTTATACAAAGAACACAGAATTTTTCATTGATTGATAGATAGATAGATAGACAGATAGATAGCTTAATTTATTTTTAAACAATTTTTATTTGGGTTGGCGCTTTTATTTTTGGTTCCAGCGCATTGTTGCGCACTCTTTTTTTCGCATGTGGAAGTAATTGATTCTGTCACTTTCTTATCCACGCCTAGTTCGCTTTTTACATATCACCTTAACAGATTCCGGGTTGTTAAAGTTAGATTGTAACTAGATATCATTTCACCTGTTCATCTTCAGAATTCTTTCGGTCAGCTGCAGGACTGAATACGTCCCATGTAGAAGATAAGAACGTGGAAATTGTGCCTTTCTCCCTTCAACTGAAAATGAGAGAACAATATGAGTTTTTGTATAACAATACAACCAGACATACAACAAAAGCAAAATAAAACTTTCATTTATTTACAACCGCATTTTTTACACAACCAAATTCAGCTATTTATAGCACTTATAAAACTATTGATATTCCTAAACGGTTCAATTTTATTAGAAGAATTTCTAATTCGTGACAAAATGCAATGACGAAACAACCAATATAAAAAAGAATATCAGTCAAATACTGGCCTAATATAAATTTATTTTCGGATGGAAAAACTTAATCTCGAATTCGTCGCGAATTTCGCAATCGATATTGTATTTCGATGCAAAAAAATCGAGAATCGTTACTCATAATCGCTCATTACAAAAGAGGGTTTCACTTCCACGAGCGTCACGTCTCACGATCAATTGGAAATAATATTGTCACAGAAATAGTGCGGAACTAGAAGAGCTAAATTGATTCGAGTCATTTTGACTGAAACTCAAAACTAAGTAAAATTAGGTTGCATAGTAAAATATCAGGGGCTTCTGGCTAAATAATAACAGCCGCATGGATCGACCTTCAGGTTAAGCAACGCTAGTCGAGGTCGGTCGATGGATGGGTGACCATCCTTAACAAACCGAGACCCTTCCGTGCCTTGGATAACACGTTAAGCAGTTTGTCTCGGCTGTCATTCGTATAGATCTTTGACAGTCGTTACGGGTAGTCAGAAGTCCGAAAGTCTGACAACCAGTATTACTAAGGGGTATCGTGTTACCCAGTAACGGGGTTGTGGAGGTCAGATAGGCAGTCACTCCATATAAAATACTGGTATTCAGTTGTATCCGGTTAGACTGGAAGCCGACCCCAGCAAAGTTGGGAAAACATTTTTATTTAACTACTGTAACTTCTCGAGGAGCTCGTGGCTAAGTAATAACAGCCGCACGGGTCGATCCGTCAGGTTAAGCTACGCTTGCCGGGGTTGGTCAGTGGATGGGTGACCATCTTTACATATCGAGATTCCTCCGTGCCTCGGAAAGCACGTTAAGCCGTTGGTCCCGGCTGTTATTCGTGGATCTTTGACAGTCGTTACGGGTCGTCAGAAGCCCGAAAGTCTGACAACCAGTCTTACCAAGGGGTATCGTATTACCCAGTTACTGGGTTGTGGAGGTCAGACAGGCAGTCGCTCCATGTAAAATACTGGTATTCAGCTGCATCCGGTTAGACTGGAAGCCGACCCCAACATAGTTGGGAAAAGGCTAGGCAGATTGATTACTGTAACTTCTGTATTTTCGTTTTTTGCCACGGACTTCCGAAATTAAAGTTATTTTTCACTTTGCAATGCTTTTTTTTAAACGTCGGTTGGTTTTTTTACCCAGTTACTGGGTAACGCGACACCCGTTGGTAAGACTGGTCGTCAGACCAGCCTGTAGGTATTATGGTTAAAAACAATCTAACTCATCATGTTTATGTGTATCATAAAAGAAGACAAAGAAACTCAATTAAGTTGTAATTGACATTACCATAAAAAACTAGCATCTTAATAGACGCTAGTAAATACCTAAAACTAACTTTAATTTTAACACAAAACTCTTCGACGCAAAGGCCACTTCCATTGAATCTCTAAAACTAAGTCCTTCTCAGTCCAATAGTCAGAATCGTGTTCTGACTACCGTTTTGTTATTGTTCAATATGTTTTCCAATAATCCAGTTACAGATTACCTGAGGTAGAAAGCCGTGATTCGCGCACGGTTACATAGAAAGCGGACCGAGTGCGTTGTTGCTCCCTTAAATTACTCAGTACTGATAGCTAGTGTTACACGCCATCGATTTTGACGTTAATTTCCTTTTTAATGTAGTGCAATGTTGTCTTGCGTAGGTGGAAGGTGTTGCTATGCAAAAATATATTATGAAGTCGTCCTGCAGCCTAAATGCGTAATAGGTACATCACTATCAATCGGAATCGGTTTCATTTTGACAATTCGAGCAGATAAACATTCGAACATAAATATAAGTGTAAACAGAGACAGAACATTCCTTCATTGTTCTATCTTAGCTCGCATAGATTCTATGGAATATTCTAAGAATGTTCAAATTCAAATTCAATTTATTCAATGTTTACAATTATTTCATGATAATAACTATGAATACACAATCTTAATCTAGGTCAATAAAATACATGTGCCTGAACTAGGTAATCTTGTGTTTCAGGCGATATGGGGCAATATGGTTCGCTCGCTTGATGTAGATAAACGGCACTAGATCGCGCGAACAGCAGCTTAGAGCGTTCGTACGTGTTCGGACGTGCTCGCTCCCCGGAGCGGTCTCTACAAAGTGTTCTTGTGTTCTCTAGCGATTCTAGTTCTTGGTTCTCATTCTTGCTCGTTGATATTTTGGTGTAAACGCTGAAAACGAGCTTTCATTTACACTAAAAGATCAAGAAAGAATGCTCTTGTTCTAGCTCTAGCTCTTTGTTCGTTTGGTCTAAACCCACCTTAATGGATTAGCAATTTGCTACAAAATGATTCAGGTGCCTGGTAAAAGACATAAATTCTGACAAACGCTTTTCTATAAATATAGTTCCTTGTAATTCTGGTTTTCCTTTTTTTTTGCTGACTAGAACTTGGATTGACAAAACTGATAAATCAATATTGCTCAAATGTAAGTGCAGTTTCAAGCAGGTCCTGTCAAAAATAAGTCTTTCTCCATTGTAAAAAGGTAACTGGGTGGAATGGGTATAGTAAACATTCAACCGGATGGCTGTAACTGAAGGTGGAAGTTCTGCTGGGGAGTTCGTTGCGCTACTTCTTCTTCCCAGCTAAAGCACTAGGAAGTCGTGAAGGGCGGGCGTTTTGTGGGGACTGTCTTATGTAATTTCGACGTTCAAAAAGTGCTGATTCTCAGCCTAATATGAATAAATGACTTTTGATTTTGATTTTGAAACTTCCACCTTCAGTTACAGTCATCTAATAAAGGCTGATTAATGAGAGCAGTAGTGGCCCACTGGTAACGGCCCCAACTTACGAGTCATGAGTTCGAACCCACGCATGCGCTTTACTTTTTGTAAATATTTTCATCACCACCTCAGCTCCCAAAACGGCGAAGCAAAACAACGTGAGGAAACCGGCATGTCCTAGAACCAAAAATTCGAAGACATATGACATCTACCAACACGCACTAGGCCCGCGTGGTAGAATACAGCCCACTCCCTCTCGAAGAGAGGAGACCTGTGTCCCACCAGTGCTATGATAACCATAAATTAATAATCAATTCCTGCTGAAAATCGGTAATCGAGAAGAGAAAAATTAAATATACTTAGCAAAAAGGTCGCATCTACAAAATTGGTCACATTTTCATTTAAATGAAAGTACCACTTGCCAAAATAATCATTATTGTTATATTACAGAATGGCAACCTCGCATCTAATCGTATTTAGGCAAAAACTAAAATCTTGTAATCTAGTCCCGTTTAGTAAAATAGGTTTACGAAATTGTAAATTACATGGTTAAAGTGAAGTGATGTGATTATTTTGTTATGGTTCGTTAGGTTTTGTTGCAATAGTGATTCCATTTTGCAGTTAACTTGGTTAAGTTTTATGCAAGCACCTGACGTTAAACGAAAATCAATCACAATTAACATGGGACATAATTATGTAAGTTTTTTTTAATCTTTATTTAATAATGGGGGTTTGTTCATATTTGAACATGTCACCCCCGTAAGAATATACATGTATATATATCACAAAACCAAAATTAACTACAAATCATACAGTGGATGGAGGTGATCTATTCTTAATACCTATATTTGTAAGTCTATAAAGCAACTTGGCCTCCTCCGAAAGAGGAAAAGTCAAAAAACTATTACACCATCCAATATTGAAAGGAGACACCACATTTTGAAGATATGTCTATAAGGTGTCAATTATGTCAGGACCTATAACAATAACTAAATGTTATAAAGCTTACCGAATGCAACACCAAAAATAAAACCGGTCAAGTGCATGTTGGACCACGCACAATAATGGGTTCCATACAGTACTAATTTTGATGACTTCTGCATGTCAATAATTTGCTCTAAAATACACAACTTAGTATCAAAAATCTTCCACCATTCTAATAGGTATTGCTTCATATTGCAACAGGTATAATTTCAAATATGCCATATGTTTGGCATGCAGATTGGACATAATCGTAGATCACACGACATAGACCACAGCAAACGGCTCATTACGAAGGAGATTGCAGACAACACTACAGGGTTATTCTCATTTCTGCCTATGATTTTGATGTATTTTTTTATCACTGTTTAGGACCAAATTTAGGCCGTATACTTTATTCATTTGTAGTACGGTCAGCAACAGAAGTCGGTTAACACTGCTACTTTTTGACATCATCTAAATGAACACAAAATGATTCGTTATACTGCTTTTTTTTTTCGTTTAACTGTAAGAGTTAATGTTGTTAAAATTTTAAGTACTTCTGTTCCGATTTGAATTAAATATTTCGCTTTATAATTAAGATTAAAAAACTGCAAGTGTAATCGACTTTTGTTGCTGACTGTACAGTGTTAAGCACGAGCGAGTGAAGGTGACAGTGAACAGTTGTAAAATTAAAAGAAAAAAAAACAACAGACTTTCGGGCTTCTGACAACACGTAACGACTGTCAGAGATCCACAAACGACAGCTGGGACCAACGGCTTAACGTGCCTTCGGAGGCACGGAGGAGTCTCGGTATGTAAAGACGGTCACCATCCACGGACCAACCGCGGCAAGCGTAGCATAACCTGATCGATCGACCCGTGCGGCTGTTATTAACATTGCAAGTTAAAGAAAGATTCACTGTACGTAGGAAATGCCTACTCAATCACCCAGTACACCTGTTGTTACATAATTCCATTCAAAATCAAAACATTAATTGCATAATTGCTACGCCATGTTTAAAATATTATGTCAATTGTCAGTAAAAGTCTAATATTTCCGCTGACAGCTGCGCGCACAGATAACGCATTCTGCGGCGTGGGAGTCGGTGCTGTCGCGGAACGGAATGCTCGAATGTTGCCATTCTCGGTATATTTTATCCATACTTTTAGAAGCGTTTATTCATACGCATATTTTTATTTATTTTATTTATTTATACACATATTTTTATTTATTTTATATTTGCATATTATTTGTTAAATGCTGCACCGGTCGACGTTATTGCGTCAACGCTGGCTATCGCTGAAAACCAGCGCTGGGGCTCCGTTTTGCATGGGGTCGCGGCATTATGCTGAGCGGTGGCCGTTTTGCGTAGATGTGACGCATATTTTCCCCCAAATTGTTTTTAAATAATTATTTTACTCTGTTGTAGTTTGCGTCATGTTTATCGCAAATAAACGTTTTTTCTTTCTTTCTTTCTTTCTAGTTTGTAAAAATTGGTGTACACTTTCCTTTTTGCTAAGTCCTATAATATGGACCTGTTACCCTATAATGGTTTCTATATAGGGTGTAAGGGACAGCCCTCCGCAGACACCCCATCAGTCTGCGGAGGGCTGTCCCTTACAATTCAGTTTAATACTAAGATGGCCGGTACATGAAATTATTTCAGGAACGTTATGGGAATCCAATAAACCTGATTTGTTTGTGTTTTTTTGCACAAATCGGAGCGTCTGTTACTGGTTGGGAGGGATAGGCAATAGGCATGCGGTGAGTTCGATGAACTCTGTAGCTAGACAGAAAGTGAACAGCTGATTTCACGCGTCGTTCGTTAGAGTATTTCAACATCCATTGCTGGTTTTTTTTTTGCTGTTTTTTTACATAAATGGAGTGATGTGGAATGAGGAGCTGTATGCACCCTGTTAGTTTGCGGAGGGCTGTCCCTTACACCCTGTATACAACATATAAGTACCTACATAAACTCAGGCCTTCTTCCCATGGGGGTAGGCAGAAACTACAGAACGCCACCTGCTACGATCCTTACATACCTACTCGATACTCTTTTTACCCCGTTTACGTTCACACATCCGGTCATACAAGCGCGGCGGTTGCGGTTGTTGTTGTTGTTGGTGTTGTTGTTGTTGTTGTATAAGTATAGATTTCTTTTTCTTGTAAATAATTAATTTAGTTCTATTAAGGAAAATTCCAACTGTATTAGTTTAGTAGGTATTGTCACTACTGAATTAAGTGATCTAATCGCATAAATTGATACAAAATGACAATAGAAAATACAAATACAATATATTCAATTAGATTAGGTGCCAAAGTGATTTTACATGACACAATGATTGATTTATGTTCACTTTTTTTAGGGTTCCGTACCTCAAAAGGAAAAAAACGGAACCCTTATAGGATCACTTCGTCGTCAGTCTGTCAAGACCCTTTTTCTCAGGAACGCGTGAAGGTATCAAGTTGAAATTAATATCAAATACGTAGGTCTATAGTGCCTTGAAGTTCTAAAACAATGAAGCTTCTAAGTCAACGTAATAAAAAATACGGACATTTATGCGGCATATTTTGATACTCGCAAGTAAATCAAAACCTACAGGGTAATTCCCGTTGGCAAGCAAGGTCTCACAGTACAAGTATAGGAAAAAGTCCGAAAATTGTTCATTTGTAATTTCATCACCTAAAAAAATCTTTTTGGGTTTTTGGGATAAATTATTTTCAACTACGGAACCGGCCTTCATTGTACGTGGGCTGACACGCTTTGGCCGGTTTTTTTTTTTTTGTTAACGCTTTGAAGGACACTATACGGCTATAGCAGTAATATCAATAAAACTTCTATTGTGTATCATTTTTGTCCTTCAAAGCGTTAAACAGGTAATTTAGCTTTATGGTAGGTTTACCCAATACCCACGCGCCTACCCTCCCCCCCCCTGATCCTACGCTGGCAGTCTTTCGTTGTCCAACGGCGTATAATTATGAACAAGTAACCTTCACACTAAACACTATTCACCTTCACTATTGTGATATCCATCACACTAAATAGCTAATATGACTGGAAGACAAAACACAAAAAAGTCATAATTTTTCATTTCCGGTCTCAACATATAAAACCGGTACCAAATTATCACTAAAAACCCCATCAAATTCAATTTAATAGTTCTTGACACTAACACACCATATACACGCGTGCCGCGTAGTTTATAAGAAAGTCTCAGGTGATTTGTGACTAATACGCCATTTTGTAGCTAGATATAAATCAAAATGGCCGCCGGCTATTCGAATATAGAACGGTGAATTGTTTTTTTTGGAATCGCACCTTTTTTATTTTTTATTGTTATTAGTTTATTTTCATTTAATGTGTGATATTTAGTAATATGATAGCTTTTGAATGGTATTTTATTTATATTTATGCTCTGAAAAGATAAAACAGAATTGTTATAAGTTATTTTGATTGAGAAGTTTCTTCTACGCTTGATCTTTGTCTTTGGTGTGATATTTGGTCTATGATCGGTTGCAGATAATTCAAATGAAAACGAAAAGTGAAATTCTCGAAATTCTACTGAAAGTGAAGATTGTAAGAGGTTGTTTTTCAGGCTGTAATTAAACGAGATGTTTGAGATGACATTTGTGGAAATAAATAATACAAAACTAAACTTCAATTCGTGAAACGAAAATCATGAAAAAAATTATAATATGTAAGTCGGTGACAATATAAATCAAGTAATACAATTATTATTATTTTATTTACTGCTATATTATTATGGTGTAAATCTTTTTTGTACCAACATTCATTGCAAATAAATATTCCATTCGATTCTAAGCATAGCAGAATAACACTCCAACCGCAAAACCATTTCGCATTTCAACCTCACCTAATAATTACAACAACACATGACTACCAAGTTCCGCAACCATGTGAATGAGAGCCACTGTCCCATCATTATCGTATAAATCAGTCCCGATTCAACCGGTAATTGCATCGATATCAGTGTATCGATACTATCTCGGAACTGGTAAATTAAACTTTGCGTTCAATATAATTTTCATGTGAAATGTGTGACGTATAATAAATTATTGGGTATTAGATATACTGTGTGGTATAAATCTTGGAACTTGTAATGTATGTACTGGATATTCATACAGCTGACCTAAGAGGTATCAATTGGATGGAACAGCTTCTGATGAGAACTGTTCTTTTAGTACCTGTTGGATGAGTTTAGTGGATAATAACAGTTAACTGGTTTTGCCTTTCGTTGTGTTCTTATATCTGGTGAAGTTTATGTACGCATTGAAGAGCTTTAAAATATGTTATATTGCTTAGAGAATCTACTCCATCGGTTTATCGGTCATCTTATCGTATCGGTTATCTTATTATATTATGTAAAAACCTACAGAATAATTTGCCCGTCCAAATTATCAATTAGTCAATTTTGAAGGTATTTTCTACATGTATCAATAAATACTTATCTGTATACTTTACGTTTAATAGTCATGAATTTAAATTAATATGGTGCCCTTCAAACGTGCTTTATTCTTATAGCATCAATTGTAAACAACCATTTCCTCTCTCCACGAACAAAATCGCAACAACATCACAAACCGCCCGATTACACCACGCAAACATAACAGTGTTTACCCATGATCCGTTTAACTCAAAGTTTATGTTAAAAACCCGCCCTGAGCGGCCTATCAGCCGCTTTAAATCATCGACGGTAAGACAGACAGCCGCCCATAATTGTAGCCGTAGGCCTCCCGATGACACATTCCATCAAAACCAACCGTTCAAGAACTTTTCTCTAACGGTGCCACTGGTTTTAATAGTAGCAACACTCTATGCACCCCCGTCAATATGTCATTGTGGCTTGCAAATCGAGTTCTCGAGAAAATTGCTCTAATACTCTTTAACATATGCAAAGGGAACATCCCTGGGGACATGGAATCGATTATAATCGATTAGAAGTGTTTACGCGCGTTTGGCGTGTCTTTATGGAGAGTATATACAGGACATTGGGTCCTTTTCTTTGTGTATTTCTTATTATTAAGGCAAACATATTTCATCATCACTCTATTGGCCTATCCCAATGTATTTGGGATCGGCGCAACTTGTCTTTTTCTTCCATACTTCTCTATTAGAGTCTGTCAAGCGAGTCGTACTCGTGTCCCATGAAAAAGGCGGCAAACTCAAAAATCTTACAGGTGTCAACACTGATAGAGTACGCTGAAAACATGTTTGATACTTGAATTTTTGTAGATAAAAAAAATAATTTGGGATAAATTAAAAAAAAAGTGCATTTCAATGTAGGTATTTATTAGTACCAATAATTTGGGATAAATTAAAAAAAGTGCATTTCAATGTACGTATTTATTAGTCACAATTAGAACTAAAATCAGAATCTAGAAATTCAATGCCTTCATAAGAGAAATCACTGTCAGTATCATCACGCACAAAAATGAAGAAGTGTTCCAACTTCGTTTCGGTTATCCTGTCCCTTACTTATATTTGTTTTCTACATTAATAGTGTGATCTGTGAATTTTTCCATTGAATATATTACTTTTCCATTCATCTTTTTCCATTAATAGAAATTAGATAATTGAGCTAAAAGTATCAAAATGCTGTAGCTTAGTAGAACAGAAGTTGTGACAATCCGTTTGACAGATAATAGTATTGCCATCTTAGATTGCCATTATAAGAAATCAGCTAAATAGTCGTGGACACGACTCGCTTGTCAGACTCTAGTCGTCGTTTGGGTCGTCACCACCTTTCTAGCCATATCCTCTTTCATATCATGTGTTACCACATTTGACGTCCTCAAAAACTTTTTAACAAAAAAAAAAACCGACTTCCAAAAATCACTACAAAGTGAAAAATAACTTTGATTTCGGAAGTCGGTGTCTCGTTTTTTATTTACTTTCTTTTTTTTTTTTGCCACCGACTTCCGAAATCAAAGTTATTTTTCACTTTGTAGTGATTTTTGGAAGTCGTTTTTTTTTTGTTAGAAAGTTTTTATTTCTCGCTTTTTAGTGGGTCTGTTTATAATTTGTATAAGTTACAATAGTCTAATGTCAATTGCTCATCACATGTTACAGAATATTGCTTTTCCCGATGCTGGGACGTTAATTGTTGAGGAGTTCTGCTGGTAAGAACCAGGAGAACTCCTCAACAACCACTCACCACACGCATTGTGTGACGAGCGGAAATTGCTTAGCAACCATATTAAAGTAATCGAATCGCAACCCGTGAAATATTTATCATTGAGTAGTTCCGGTAGCCATCTGTGGTCTTCATCATCAGTTCCACTTCACCAAGTGGTGCTTTCCGAGAGCAAATGCACGAGCTACTATAAAAAATACCCAAATCGCTATAGGTGTGCCTATAATATTTGAAGAGTTCCTTCGATATCTCCAGGATCCCATCATCAGAACTGGATTTTGACAAAAATGGGACCATTTGGGAAATATACCCTTTCCAACAAAAAAAAAATTTTTTCAAATCGGTTGGCAAGCGACGGAGTTATGCGCGAACAAACATAAAAAAAAAAATACAAACATCCGAATTGAGAACCTCCTCCTTTTTTAGAAGTCGGTTAAAAAACTGCCTTCAAACGTCACCTTACATAAACTAGAGCCTCCTTTATAAATAACGACAATGAAAGTTCATAATCAATTGCTGTTAATATTATTACGTTGGAAGGCCTCCCACAAGGTGGACCGATGACCTTGTGTAGGCCGCAGGAATCCGTTGGATGCGGGAAGCACAGAACCGGTCAAAGTGGTGGTGCTTGGTCCCAGTGGA
The DNA here is from genome assembly GCA_905163495.3 of Cosmia trapezina. NCBI lineage: Eukaryota > Metazoa > Arthropoda > Insecta > Lepidoptera > Noctuidae > Cosmia > Cosmia trapezina. The sequence continues at coordinate 19,405,223 of LR991038.1, read as the reverse complement.
CGTCTTTTGGCTGAAATGATGATGATGATGATGAATAAATTGCTATAGGTACTGCTACACTTGACACAAGAATTGTAAGTAATAGGTATACTTTGTCTGAGTGTGATATTGTGTGTTACGGAGATACCACTAACCTCATCGCCTGTATAACGAGACCTGACAAGGAGTAAGTATCTTTTGTTTGGAACCGGGAACCAGTAACATGGACCTCTAACATTGCGGCTACGAACAAAGTAAGTAATACAAAAAAAAAAAAAAAAAAAAAAAAAAAAAAAGAAGTAAGTAATTTAAGAAAAATTAAACGACTTCAAAAAGAAATGAACTCAAAATTATGAAATAATTTTAATTTCGGAAATCGGTGTCTTGGGATCTTTATTTTTAACCGACTTCTAAAAAAGGAGGAAGTTCTCAATTCGGATGTTTGTATTTTTTTTTTTTTTTTTATGTTTGTTCGCGTATAACTCCGTCGCCTGCCAACCGATTTGAAAAATAATTTTTTTGTTGGAAAGGGTATACTTCCCAAATGGTCCCATTTTTATTAAAATCCAGTTCTGATGATGGAATCCTGGAGAAATATTATAGGCACACCTATAGCGATTTGGGTATTTTTTATAGTAGCTCGTGCATTTGCTCTCGGAAAGTACCACTTGGTGAAGTGGAACTGATGATGAAGACCGCAGATGGCTACCGGAACTACTCAATGATAAATATTTCACGTGTTGCGATTCGATTACTGTAATATGGTTGCAAAGCAATTTCCGCTCGTCACACAATGCGTGTGGTGAGTGGTTGTTGAGGAGTTACCAGCAGAAGTCCTCAACAATTAACGTCCCAGCATCGGGAAAAGCAATATTTTGGAACAAGTGATGAGCAATTGACATTAGACTATTGTAACTTATACAAATTATAACAAAAAAACAGACCCATTAAAAGGCGAGAAATAAAAACTTTTTAACAAAAAAAAAAAACCGACTTCCATAAACCACTACAAAGTGAAAAATAACTTTTATTTCGGAAGTCAGTGGCAAAAAAAAAGAAAGTAAATAAAAAACGAAAGACACCGACTTCCGAAATCAAAGTTATTTTTCACTTTGTAGTGGTTTATGGAAGTCGGTTTTTTTTTGTTAAAAAGTTTTTTAGTTTTTTGCCACCGACTTCCGAAATTAAAATTACTTTGAGTTACATAATTTTGAGTTCATTTCTTTTTGAAGTCGGTTTAATTTTTTAGGGTTCCGTACCTCAAAAGGAAAAAACGGAACCCATATAGATCATTTCGTTTTCCGTGCTACTGTCTGTCTGTCAAGACAATTTTTCTCAGGAACGCGTGGAGGTATCAAGTTGAAATTAATATCAAATACCTACGTAGGTTTATTGGAGTTAGTTGAAGTTCTAAAAAAAAAACAACCTTCTAAGTCAACGCAATAAAAAAGTACGGCCATTTATGCGACATATTTTGACACTACTTCCCGTTGATCTAGAATCATGAAATGCGAGAAGCAAAGGACAGCAGATATTTTTTTCTCTATTACAATGTTGGTCCCATATAGAAGGTTGGTCAGTTTGATGGTTTGTACCACATCCTTAAATTCGACCACACCTTTCTAATACATCTTGTAAAAAAGACTAAAGGACCCAAGCCTTCTCCAGTAAACAGCCTACATGTACGTCGCACAAACATAAATTATTCGTCGATGTCATGTGGTAATCACCTATTTGAACCGACTATTACAAGACACAGTTAATTATACATGTAGGGTAGTATTTAACATGAAATTACAGGGCTGCTTGATTTAGTATAGGATGTAGTTCTTGTTAGGTGATACACTATATGCATGTAAATGGTTTTAAGGACTTTGTAAGTACTAGAAGCAGGCTGCGGTTGACGTTCCTTTTGTAGAAAAGTTAAGAAGAAGTTTACGCGCTTTGACCACGCTTTTCTCCTTTCTCAACTCTCCCACTGCTCCTTCTGGTACCACTTCCAATAATATTGGCCTAAATTTGACAACCAGTCTTACCAAGGTATATTGTATTACTCAGTTTCTTGTAGAGGTCAGATAGGCAGTCGCTCCATGTAAAATACTGTATTCGCATTCGGTTAGACTGGAAACTGACTCCAACATATTTGGGAAAAGGCTAGGCAGATTGATATTTTTCAACTACATAAGAAAATCGATTCCTATCATACCGAATATCGTTTTCAAACGAAACTAAAAGTGGCTCGAACAGTATCGTGACACAGTTGCAAGCCATAGTTAGTATAAACACACGTATGTCAGACATTCCAGTGCATAATGAGTACATTCGTAATAAGCATGGCGGTTGTTAAGTCGTTCACTTAAAGCACTACTTGAAAGTAAGAGTTATATTTAAGAGTATATTATACTACCTCAAATGACTTAGCATGATCCTTCGTTATGTCAAAAATACTGCAGCATTAATTTTAGAATAAATTTATGGTAAAGTTGAAGTTTAATGTAATGTTATTAAGTACTACTATGTTGGAAGAAAACACGATTCCATCAAATTTTCTCATTTTCTTTTCGAATTTATCAAGAACTCTCTATTTCTACATTCCAAAGAAAACACAATATTACAAGCAAAGTAAATAAATTATTAAATTATGCGTTAAGGGGACTACAGAACCTAAACGCAACTAAACGCAAGTTTTATAATGCCTAAAAGTATTATGATCTACTGCAGTAAACAAAATCAGAAAAATATATGATATTCTTCAGGATATATGCTAGTTAGAGAGTGTGTTGGACTACAGGACCTAAACGTAACTAAACGCAAGTTTTATAATGCCTAATAAGGATGATGCGCAGTGGTATCCCGCGAAATTCTTTTTTTTTTCAGTTTTTTGCAATTTGCAGGTCCGTGTCAGGTTGTATCTTGATCAAAGTATGATACGCGGAAATAAAACACATGTATTTATATAATTTTAACCATAAAATCATCAATACATCTATCTCTCTAAGATAGATTTCGTGCAGATTCGTCAAACGAACGAAATCTAACGAATCTGCACGAAATCTAACTTAGAGAGATGTATTGATGATTTTTATGGTTAAAATTAAATAAATATATATGTTTTATTTCCGCGCTATTATTATTATTATTTACTTTGATCAAGATACAACCTGACATGGACCTGCAAATTGCAAAAAACCCAAAAAAAAATAATTTCGCGGGCTACACAGCGCAATCACCTTAAGTATATGATCTACTGCAGTAAACAAAATCAGAAAAATATATGATATTCTTCAGGATATATGCTAAGTAGTTAGAGAGTGTGTTGAAAACATAATAAAACTACATTGATACGATAGAAAAAAATCACGAAGATACCTCTAAAAATTTCTGTCAACGATTAAAAACCATACTAATATACATGCAATCATTCTAATTTTTTTTTGTCAAATTAATCTACAAGCAACTTATTAAAGTAAAAGTGTTTTGATTTTTTAGTCCAACCCATAGATTTTTTATAAATAGGTAACTGCTTCATATTTTGCGATATCATTATCATTATCATATTCATGTCTTCTCTTTCTTTTTTATGTAATCCAACAGTGACCGCGCTTTAGGTCAGTAGTCCCCTTAAAATAAATACACAAGCTGTTAGCCTTCTAAAAACAAAAACCACAAGTCTATATAATCAAAATAATCACGTAATTGAATGATTCTTAGCCCGAAGCGAACTTGTATCATTACATTATATTGTTAGTTAACATGTCAACGGTAGTGAATTAAGACTAAATGTTGATTGTACAACATTTAGCGCAAACTTTATTAAGATTGATAGCAATAAAGTGTAGCGAATAAAAACGAAAGTCGATATTGATATTCTGGTTTAGTGAACAGGCTTTCAGATTTATTGGATTTAAATGACCACAAATCCAACACGACTATGATAGTATGCCCTTGTAGTTATAAAATGATAGATACTACCACTTTTAGGGTTTAGTACATCAAAAGGAAAAAACGGATTCCTTATCACTTCATCGTCCGTCTGTTCTCCACGCGTTTTTTCACAGGAACTCATGAAACTATCAAATTGAAATTAATATCAAATACGCCGGTCTCAGGACCCTTGAAGCTCTAAAAAAATCAAGCTTTTAAGTTAACGCAATAAAAAGATACGGTAATTTATGTGACATGTTTTGATACTCGCAAGTTTTATCAAAACCTATAGGGAACTTACCGTTGACCTATAATCATGAAATTTGGCAAGAAGCAAGGTCTCACAGCACAAGTTAAGGAAAAAGTCCGAAAATCGTTCATTTGTAATTTAAATAGGTACATAAAAAATATTATTTTGGGATAACAAACTTTTTGCAATTGGAGAAGTGACCATGATGTATTTATGGAAGAACATGTTTTTCAATTACAATGTTAAGTTTGTGTTTGGGACAAATTCTTCTCAACTACGGAATAACGCAACCCTTAAATTGTGCGTGGTCCGACACGCACTTGGCCGGTTTTTTTTGGTACTTAGGATATGGAATGAATCAGCGAAAGGCGAGAGAGGTACACCATTTGAACAAAATGATTTATGAGCTGGTTCTCGATATTCAATTGTAATCTAAAGATTTTTATACAAGAAAATTAAAATGAATATTTTTGGCTGCCCATTTGTTGCCGACCTCAAAGTCAAATATCTCCTAATATTACATATACTCATATACTCACACCTTTAAAACTGGAACACTTGGCAAACAATATTGCTCGGCGGCTCAAAATTGTCTATGGTGTTAATACTTTCTCGGACCAACTCTATCGCAGGAAGCTTTACTACAACGAGATATGTAAATGAAAGTCTATGACTGCTATAGCAATGTTCGATGTAGTTAAAGGCTACAATAAGTTATCGCTAGCAAAGCGATAAGCAAATTTTATGCACATTCTACTTCTACTATATTAGCCAACCGAATATGCGCAGTAATTTAACACTACGCATACACGTAATATCTAGAATCAATACAAAACACTAAACAAACGTAATTACGTGAAATACGATATCGCTATTAAATTAGCAGTTTAATGATACAATTGTATTGAATCAGTTATATCCAAAACTGTGACACATATATCAACCTGTCAAATACCGGACCAATTGCTGTGTTCAAAACGCAAAGGTGCGTTCAAACGTGTCCCCCACTTGCGCGAATTCCTATGGACATTTCGTAACTACTGAGTGGCTATCCAACTCCGCCCTAAGATACCCACCTATTACACCGTTCGCTACCGAACAACCTTGACTATTATTTAGAGCACTGACCATTAACCAGACCGCGTAAGCATAGATACGGAGTCACCAGAGGCTGATATCTCGTCGACAGCACGAATTACATTAGCGAATTATCCTATTTTCCGTTCGGGAGCCTGGAGCGAACGGCTAACAAGCTAGCCTCATGACGTAGAAAGCGCTCCCATATTTCCTAGGCTAATAAAACAGATGATAGTCTTGGGGTGTTCTAAAAAACGAGCGCTATATCAAACGCGTACTCGAGGTAAACTAGCTGAGTATAAATTCTAATAAGCGTTTATTCTATGCGCCTCCCGAGGCAACAATGCTCTTAATCTCGACTATTATAGCTTGGAAGTTTTAAAATCCAAGCGGTAGTTGCTTACACTTAATATTTAGTTGCCTCCTACGCTCGGTCGAGTAATAAATTGCACGGGATTGATGCCTCGACGCCATCTTTTAAGCTTCCGTATGTTTTAAAAATGGAATAGTGTTCGATCAGTCACGGTCCATAGATAATTCATATGCACGATGGGACATGAAATAAATCTTCCTTACTTTGAATCTCTTTGGTTTCATTTTTAAATCGTGTCTCGTGATTAGATTGGCGTGGCATTTACTGATAAGTTTGACGTTTACGAAAGAGTTTTTACTTAGCCGCGTAAGGTGCAATGTTAATGGATGCAATTAAATGTTCTTATCTTTATGTGGTGTATGGTTACCGTTTTAGAGAAAGTTTTTAATCATTAAAAGCTAGTTCAGACGGCGCAGAAGCTGAGATATGGGCTTTTTATACTACTGTAAACAGGTCGTTGTAAACACAGGAATATGTGTGCCTATTGATAACTTTTGTCATAGGTTGGAAAGCAGGGCGTTAACCAGGCCTCATCGAAAGTAACGGCCATATGGACAATTATAACTCTCAACCAGAGACAAAAAGATATAGAAATTCCACATCCGCTCCTCACCAGGACCTTTTGGCTCTTGAATGACATCTTGTAAACATTTGTGATAACGTTTTGTGAAACTTTATTGAGTACGAACAAAATGGCGGCGGAAGTTCCAATTTTGATCACACACCAAAAGCTTTAAACAGCTATAACCGCCATTTATGGACACCTCTAACATCTAAAGCTTTGGTATTCTAGGAAAGCGGTACCGTCATAATATAACAGCTGCCGTGAAAATCTGTCATTTTCACTAGTATGAAGATGTATATCACTAGATTTGCCCTCATCGTACAAGCAAAAGTGTCCATACTGAGAACAGTGAACTCACACATTATTAATTAGCGCTTCCATGACAATCAAGTGTAGTCACTGCGTCCTTGTGTGTCAGAGGTGACAAAACGAATCCGAAATGCGACTATATTTAAAAGCGGTAAAGAGAATCTAACGATTTAAATCTTTGCCACTGCCATCATTTTCATGACAGCTGTCACTGCAGCCGGTAAGTGCGGTGAGTCGGTGACCACTCTTCTAGAAAACCTTAGCTTAACATCTAAACGAGAAGAAAAATTGAAATTTCTCATAAACCAGTAATTTCCTCAGCACAGCAAAGCGGTCTAATTACAAACCCCTCCGAACAATGTAATCCTTTCAATAAACCTTCTCACACACGTTCGGTGAGCGGCGTAACATAATGACGGCAGTAAGGAAGCATGAACACCTGTTCAACGATATAGTGTAAGTACCATTTCATATAGATGGGCTAAGATGTGCGAAGAATAGATATGACATTACAGAGATAAACCTTGGAAGCTTTTATGGAAGTGTTTATTTTACGGATTGTTTGCATCATAACTGCTTCGTCGGTCTAGTGGTTTGATCACCGGGTAGAGCAAAATGTTAAGTATGTTGTTTTTTTTGTTGTTAGTCAAATCAATCTGCCTAGCCACTACTACTACACATTAATCCAACAAGTTGGGGTCAGCTTCCGGTCTAACAAGATGCAGCTGAATACCAGTATTTTACATGGAGCGACTGCCTATCTGATCTCCACAATCCAGTTACTGGGTAATACGATACACCTTGGTGGTTGGTCTGGTTGTCAGACTTTTGGGCTTCTGACGACCGTAACGACTGTTAAAGACCCACAAATGACAGCCGGACCAACACGGCTTAACGTGCTTTCCGAGGAACGGAGAAGTCTTGTCATGTAAAGATGGTCACCCATCCACGGACAACCCCGGCAATCGTAGCTTAACCTTATGGGTAGACCCGTGCGGCTGTCTTAGCCACGAGCTCCTCGTTATGTATTTTCTCGTTAGTAGCTGCTTGAATGATTACCCGGTAATATCGGTAATCGGACAGAACACCCAAAATCGGAGTATAATTATGTCGAGAAATCGTGAGGTGAATCACATCGGCTCTTGGAGAAGAAACGACATGAAGACCACGACCGCTCTGACAACAGTGCTACGAAGAAGATGAGAAGATGAATGGTAATAAATAGGTTTTGCTAGAGAGAGATAAGTAGAGAAGCTTAAACATAAATACTGTCATGAACATTATATCGAACATATGTTCAATTTCGTAATATGGCCGATGTCCTATAAGCAGTAATTCTCACTGTCCTCACTGCCTTTTAATACACACTGTGGTCACCCATCAAATTCCGACCCTCCGTTACCGTTGTTTAACTTGAGGTACAATTGCCGCATCTGCTATCTTCCACAGTGTTCAGTTGCTATCAAGATTAGTCAGTAATTCTCACCTCTCCTCGCTGCCTCACCATCAGTCCTGTGGTCACCCATTGAAATCCGAACCTCAAGCACTGGTACTTAAGTTAGGTTAAAATCACCACATCTGCTATTTTCAAACATCTGATGAGTTGCTTAGTATAACCGATGTCCTGAAGGCAGTAATTCTCACTCTCCTCACTGCCTTATAATTCTTCCTGTGGTCACCCATCAAAATTCAAACCTCAAGCAATGTTGCTTAACTTCAGGCAACATCGCCACATCTGCTATCTTCGAACATCTGTTGAGTTGCGTAATATGGCCGATGTCCTGAAGGCAGTAATTCTCACTCTCCTCACTGCCTTATAATTCTTCCTCAAGCACTGTAGCTTAACTTCAGGCAACATCGCCACATCTGCTATCTTCGAACATCTGTTGAGTTGCGTAATATGGTCGACGTCCTGAAGGCAGTAATTCTCACTCTCCTCACTGCCTTATAATTCTTCCTCAAGCACTGTAGCTTAACTTCAGGCAACATCGCCACATCTGCTATCTTCGAACATCTGTTGAGTTGCGTAATATGGCCGATGTCCTGAAGGCAGTAATTCTCACTCTCCTCACTGCCTTATAATTCTTCCTCAAGCACTGTTGCTTAACTTCAGGCAACATTGCCACATCTGCTATCTTCGAACATCTGTTGAGTTGCGTAATATGGCCGATGTCCTGAAGGCAGTAATTCTCACTCTCCTCACTGCCTTATAATACACACTGGATTAGATGTTGTTACCGTTTTGTACTTACGGCGTATTCATAGTCGTGTCTGGTTGTAATGGGTAATTTATTTAATACGGCTGAATTGGTACACTGAAGATTAGGAGTATATATTTATAGCGCAATGTGATCACAAGGCGAGCTGTCGTCGATCTGTATTTTACATCAAAATGCTATTTTGTTCAACAAATAATTTTTTTACAACATATAACTAAATACTTGATGCATTTTCATCTACATTTCATGAAACTGAGGGTTGCGTAATTAAAGTTTAGAAGCTACAGGCAAAACTATCAGAACCTTTTTTATCTTCAACACTTACATCCATACTTAATATTATACATTCGAAAGTAACTCTGTATGTCGGTCTGTCTGTCTGTTTCACCTTTTCACGCCTAAACCACTGAACGGATTTTGATAAAATTTGGCAACGTGATAGATGGCATCCTTGGGAAGGGCATAGGCTACTTTTTGTCTCAAAAATAATCCTAAAGGGGTGATATAGGGGATGAAAGTTTGTATGGGAGCATTTTTTAAGTATTTAAGAAAAATGCTAGTATTATAAATTCCCGTGGGATATTTTCCGACATCCACGAGGGCGAAGCCGCGGGCAGATGCTAGTTATTAATATATTAGGTAGATAATTATGTATTTCAGAAAAAAACTGATCGTATGTCGGAGATCTCATTCATTGCCAAACTTTCAATATTGATAAAATCTCTAGCTTAATTTTAATAACACGGCTAGTGTATATAATTACTGTCCCACTGCTGGGCAAAGGACTCTTCTCATACACACGATCATTCATCACCACGTTTGCTCAAGATGGGTTGGCGATTTACCAGACTTAGATAAACTAGGTATTAGTCCCGGAGGTAAATCAGATCTTAAATCGAAATCAAAAGTGTTATTTAATACCGAATCCAAGACTATAAATACGAGCACACAAACAATATCTGCCCGAGGGCCACGTGATCCCATAGCGTTCGATAACCGATAGCATCGCGCACCACCTTGTTCGGCGCAGTCGGTTAAAAGGTCCTTACGCCATTCACTTGCACACTTGCAGCTGGTCGGTAAACGCCATCATTATAACATATTTGTATGTTGGGTATTGTTACAAGATATTATATTTTTTATTCTTACTTATCAAAAAACTACCTATAGAAAAAAAGTTAAGGGATGAAAATATACCGCAATATAATAAAAACACAGTTGGAACAAGCCTTTACTGCTATGCTAGTTTTGGTATGAAAATAAAACCGGCAGAAAGTTCTTAGTTTGAAGAAAAGTGTAACTTATCTTTAAACATTTTCTACGTCTATTATTTATACAAATAAAACGAGAACCTAGGTACTGACTGACTGACTGACTGAGTGAGTGACTGACTGATTGACTGACTCATCAACGTCCAGCCCAAACCCTTGAACCAAGAAAGCTGAAATTTTGCACAGAGGTTCCCTTTATAGTGTAGATAAGGAATAAGGAAGGATTTCCCGGTAGTACGTTCCCGTGGGATATTTTCCGACATCCACGCGGGCGAAACCGCTGGCAAAAGCTAGTGGATTATATAACTGAAAGGATATACTTATGTTTAACACATAACCTGGAATTTGCTTCTAAGTACTTTACCTCATTTTCTCAGTCCATAATTTCAGTTTACGTAACATCCTATCCTATAAATCGTTTATTAGAATAATGTTCACAATACTAATCACGACCGCGCTGATCTCTCAGATAAGAGGCGATTCCGATCTCCTATGATGAATGGTCTACACCCATACTATGTCTTTGTTAGAAATAAACTGGAAAAACCGCTACTTTTAAGCTTTAGACTTTGTGGTTTACCGGTTCAGAAGGAACCAGTTGGCAGGCTTGAAGCAGCTGGCTGGATAAAGGGGACTGAGAGTATTGGCAAGACAGATTGACTTTACAAGACAAGGCCAGTCAAATCATAATAATAATACTTAGGGCCGTACTATGACGTGAAAAAAAAACCGGTCAAGAGCGAGTCGGACTCACGCACCGAGGGTTCCGTACCATCATTTATATGTAATTTTTGTTGATGATTTCTGAAAAACTGTGCTATTTAGAGACATCGTTTTATTTTTCCATAAACTTCTATCACATAGAATAATTTCAGATTTTTCGCTTAGCAAACGAACGAAGGAACGGTATTTTTTTAGGGTTCCGTACCTCAAAAGGAAAAAACGGAACCCTTATAGGATCACTCGTGTGTCTGTCTGTCTGTCTGTCCGTCTGTCCGTCTGTCACAGCCAATTTGCTCCGAATCTAATGGACCGATTAAGATACCGAGAAGAGACCGAGAAGGTTAAAATTTGGTACACATATGGATTTCTGTGACCCAAACACGTACAGCTAAAGTAAATATATGAATTTTGAATATGAGAGTCACTTTTAGGGGGAAAATAAGAAAATTTTAAAAAAAAGTTTTGTAAACTGTACCGAATGACATATCAAATGAAAGGACTTACTATGAGGGTCTCAAATATATTTTTTTTATAATTTTAAAATATATTGTTTTAAAGTTATTTAAGAAAATAGACGAAAATTGACCATTCCCCCCACCCTTATCTCCGAAACTACTGAGCCTAAAATTTTGAAAAAAATATAGAAATTAGTTCTATACCTGTAGATTACAGGAAAACCTATAAGAAGTCTGTAGTCTTAAAATAACATGGTAAATCTATATATATAAAAAAATCAAAGTCCTGACTGAGTCACTGACTAATATACCAACGCACAGCCCAAACCAATGGACCTAGAGACTTGAAATTTTGCACATAGATACCTTATATATTGTAAACATCCACTAAGAAAGGATTTTTGGAAATTCCATCCCTAAGGTGGTAAAACAGGGGATGAAAGTTTGTATGAAAAATCCTATCCCTTGAGTTAATAGATTTGAAACTTAGCACGAATATTCAACTAAGTAAATTATAAAGTTTATCATTTTTAGTTTTCCTAAACTTGGGGTAGTTTAGGAAAACTAAAAATGATAAACTTTATAATTTAAGGAGACATGGGGGGTGTCAAAGTTTGTATGGAGGAACTTTAACACGCGGTCCGATTAACTCAAAACTCAGTTTTTATACTTGAGACCAAAAATTAAGACTAACTTGTATTAGGGTTTTCCAAAAATCTACCCCTTATGGGTGAAAAGTTAATTTTATAGCGGAGGATTTTATTGGGGGCTTGATTAACTCTAAAATTGGTGTAAATAATGTTTGAGTCAAATTATGGAAACATACCAGACGATTTTTGAAACTCTTTAGGTATCTGTGTTCGTGAAAACAGAGATACAGTTTATATGAAAAATCTTATTAATTTGGTTAATGAACTTGAAACTTAGCACAAATACTTGCATAAGCAAGTAATAATGTTTGTCATTATTAGTTTTTCAAAACTACGCCTCAAATGAGGTTTAGGGATGTTAAAGTTTGTATAGAAGAATTTTAAAGCGCAGTCCGATTAAAAAAATGGTAGGTACTTTGAGTCAAGTTAGGAAACTTGCCAAACGAATTTTCACCGATTTTGACGGCATATAGCTGATATTTTAAGGAATAACTTAGGCAATTTTTATTTTAGAAAAATAATTAGGGTTCCGCGCAAGAAAATTAAAATCCATGAAATCAGACAACCACGTACAGCCCAGTACAAACCAGTACAAGCTGTCTATTACGGCTATAACAACAAATAATAAAAATAAAGCAAAGCTAAAATTTAAGGGGTCGGTCCCCATACAATAAACTTTTCATTTTGAAAAAAAAAAAAATTAATCTAGCATGTGGGGTGTCATGTCATTATTTCATCACCGCTGCTCTCAAAACGGTGAAGGAAAACATCGTAAGGAAACCGGCATGTCCTAGAACCAAAAATTCGAAGACATGTGACATCTACCAACCCGCACTGGGCCCGCGTGGTGGATTACGGCCCACTCCCTCTCACCGAGAGGAGGCCTGTGTTCCAGCAGTGGGAACATTATAGGCTGATTATGTGTTATGTGGGGTGTCATCGTCTAGAACTCATTGAGTAGAGTACTAACATATTTTTTTTTATCTTTTAAAATTAAGATATAGGGGGCCGTAAAAGTTGTAAATTTTAGACCATTTTTATACGAGCTCTAGCGCATTAATTCAACAAATTAGGAATTTGAAACTTCTTTATACCATGTAAGTACCATGAATACTGTATTTAATCAACAATACTGAAAACGGCGATTCATAAGGTATTTTGTTTAAACATGGGTGATTTTCTGCAACTGCAAAAAATAACCTTGTAATTCACAGTATCATTATAAAATAAGTAAAAAGTTATCTTTGCGATTGTTAAACATATAATATGGTACGGAACCCTTCGTGCGCGAGTCCGACTCGCACTTGACCGGTTTTTTTACATTTTTCATCAAAAGTCGAAAACTATGCGGGCTAAAAAAAAGAAAAAATGTTTGAGAATGTGCAAACAACGCTCTTTCATATGATACCCCACATGCCCTAGTAGCCCCACTTTGAATTTTTAAGACCCCCTTTCAGTCCCTGTTGCAAAAAAAATATAAATATTTTTATTTCTTTCTTATTTGCAAAATAGTTGGGTAAACGTCATCTAAAACTATTCTAAATTTCAAGTTGATAGCATTAGTAGTTCTTGAGATATCCAGCTGTGACAGACAGACAGACAGACAGACTGAGTCACACCATAAGGGTTGCTTTTTTACCATTTTGGTACGGAACCCTAAAAAAGGATGGTGCTATAGGTCGCATATCTCCGTCTCTCTGCTCATACAGGAACCGTTCAACTTCTGCCCTGTTATAAAAGCTCATAGGAAGGCCCCTGAGCGTTTTAAAAATAAAGTGTATCATGTCTGAATTTATGGTAATATTTAGCCTGACAAAATGTGTGAGAAAAAGTCGCAAAACCAACGTGACAATCTCTCCCATTTTATATTAAAAATTATATTTTGACGAACACTTTTACTTATGTTTGTCGGCTTCCAGTCTAACCAGATGCAGCAAAATACCAGTATTTTACATGAAGCGACTGCGTATCTAATCTTCTCAACCCAGTAACTGGGTAATACGATACCCGTTACGGTTACTGTCGGTTGTCTGACTTTCGGGGTTCTGATAACCAGTAATCACTGTCAAAAATCCACGAATGACAGCCGGGACCAACGGCTTAACGTGCTTTTCGAGACACGGAGGAGTTTCGGTATTTATAGATGGTTACACGATCACCTGTTAATGACTTTTAAGTATACTGTTGCCTACTTAGTTAACTTAGTTGTACATGTGCGGTATTTACACATATCTACAAGGGTAACTGATGATCCTTGCTCCAGAGACACTGCTCCACAGCCGTGATTATGGTTTAGATTAATAATTATGATATTGATATCTATCTATCTATTTAGAAATAAAAAGAGAAGCCCTGACTGACTGACTCATCAACGCCCAGCTCAAACCCTTTTACCTAGAAAGCTAAAATTTTGCACAGGGGTTCCCTTTATAATTTAGACAAGGAATAAGGAACGATTTTTGTACCCGTGGGATATTTTCCGACATCATGGAAGTGCTAGTGTAATAGTTATTTATGCAACTGACGTATAATAAGGGGTATTAAAACACGAATGTGGGTTTATCACACGAGGCGATGCCGAGTGTGATAATAGTATCACATGAGTGTTTTAATACCAAATTATGTACAGTTGCATACAAGACTTTATCTACATCCATGTTATCAATCCTCTATAAAAGGTTCTGAAACAGTTTTTTTGCAATACTAATACTCGTATCAAACATGGCGGCCGGCGTCATAGTATACGACGTGAATTCGAATAAGTTCTTTTTTTAAATTACGGCGCTGTTGTAGTGAAACGCGCGTGCATTACAATGTTCTTTTTTTGAAAATGAGTTGCATTATGAAATTCAGTACAACATTAAAGCATCCGTTTGATGCTATTATGGTTACCATGGTTACTATGACACTGGCTGTTTTAATGTTGGCAATAAGCTAACTGTTTCAGAAACTTTTATAGAGAATTTATAGCATGGGTGTAGATAAAATATATTATTTGATTTAAGGGCTCATAAGTAGATGAATTAGTTACTTTATTACGAGCAACACAGTAAACAGTGGCGGTACCTAATAAATTGTACAACAAACACCGTGCATGTCTTATCACGTGATCTGGTATCTGGTATCTGGTATCGGTATCGCGGTATCTTACATGATTCGTTTGGACACGCCTAATGTGCCGTGACGCCGCTGATAAATTGCTGTGGTATGGTGTTGGGTTTGCTCCCGTCTGGTGCATTTGTTATTTGGGGTAAATTAGGTATCGTGTAGTACAAAATAATATATGTAAGTATGTTGCTATACAAACTGTCAACTTAATTTTTGACACGTTTACATCAAAATTATTGTTTCACTGTGTGTTTCTTATTAAGTAAATTTTAAGACTTCTTTATAATATCAGTATTATATAGAAATTATAGGTGTCCTACTTCTTAAAATATTGACATTGACACTTTTGTTACATAATAAAGAGATATTTTAAAGACACTACCAATATTACATTACACTTTTAAAAGCTCCAGTGTTTCTTGATTGATAGGACTTATATAGAATTATAATTTAAAATGTTTTTTGTTCATGAACTATAAATATTTCAATCTGCCTCGCCTTTTCCCAACTATGTAGGGATCGGCTTCCATTCCAAACGGATGCAGCTGAATACCAGTGTTTTACATAGAGCGACTGCCTATCTGATCTCCACAACCCCTTGGTAAGACTGGTTGTCAGATTTTCGGTCTTCTGACGATCCGTAACGACTGTCAAAGATCCTCGAATGACAGCCGGGACCAACGGCATAACGTGCTTTCCGAGGCACGGAGCTAGGAGTCTCGGTATGTAAAGATGGTCACTCATCCACGGACCAACCCCGGCAAGAACCGGCAAGTACATTTTCTGTTGAGAAATATTTATATATTTCTCAACAGAAAATGTACCCAGACAGTAACCTAACAAATCCTCGTGCGTGCGCGTGCGGTTATATTTAAAACCGCATTTAATCACTTATACTGTGATCCATATGCATTACTTACACATGGTGTCCTATTACTTATAGGTACTTTATAGTGTGCTTAAATTGTGGGGTAGTTCGAATATTGCGATAAAGTATCTCTTGAAATTCATGCTAAACTTAATCATCATTCTCCTGCCCTTATCTCAATCTATTTGGGGCCTCGTGTCCTTTTTTCCGTATTTCTTTATTAGTCGTCATCTCGGTAGTCACCCCCTTTCTAGCCATATCATCTTTCACAACCTCCATCCATCTTTCTTTTCAATATATTAATAAAAATCAATTGCCTAAGCGCATTCAGCTATTTTTTTTTTCAAATATTCGTTAAAATCCTAGGAAGGTTTTTATGAAGAGAAAAGTTGCCGGGAAAGTTGGAAAATTCGGGAAAACTAAAAGTGCATTTTCACACCACATCTTCTTCCAACGGGGGTAGGCAGAAACTTCTACTGCTACGGTTGTTACATACTCCTTTTCTTTTCGTTTACGTTTATGCATCTGATAAACACGCACGCCAGTTGCGAGTATAACGCACCTGACCTTTCTGAAGAACATCACCAATAAGGTCACTATTTCTCTCAAAAATTGGACAATAGTCAGACTTTAAATCCAAACACGCTGTATTAAATCAACAGTGACCACACAATGCGAAGACCGCGGACAGTCCATCCGTCAAGTACACTACCTGAATTCCTGGGACACTACCCACGTGCTTCCTTGACGGAGTTTAATGGTCACCCCACACCCGCTGTGCGATCATTTGTCAGCATGCGTGGACAATATTTCAATGACCAGTACCAAAATTCACGTGTGACCTTTTTGATTAACAGAATAGGGTTGAATATACCATGGTTTGTGGTTTTGAAAGTGTGGAGGTAAAGTTGTAATTCTATAAAAACGCCGTTTTGTTTGTGATATATGAATTTAATTTGAATAAGATAACAATGGGTAGTAAAAAAGTTAATGGTACAGTGAATTATTTGCTACTGCTATGCAATATAGCGTTAGTCACTATGCATAGTAGCTATACATTTTCAAAATACCTCTTCCATACTTCGTTGTAATTTTACATTGTTTTATTATCATTAAGCCAGTAATCACCGTATTGGCAGAGGGAATAATATAGAACATTTTGTTAGTTATTTCATTCCCATAAAGTCCCGGGCACAAATTGCTGCTAAGAAGCCTTTCATCTGCCAAGCCTTTTTCCAATAAACTTGGGGTCGGCTTCCAGTATAACCGAATGCAGCGTGGAGGTCAGATAGGCAGTGGCTCCGTTAAAATACTGGTATTCAGGTTAGACTGGAAGCCGAACCCAACATAAAAAGCTACGCAGATGATGACGAGAAGTCATATATTTAGACATCATCTCGGTAGTACCTCTCGGTTTATTATACCTACTTTTTTTTTTTTTTTTTTTTTTTTTTTTTTTTTTTTTTTTTTTTTTTTTTTTGTTAGTGTTTCTTTTTGGTTTTATTTTATTTTAATTTGTTGTCTGCTGCATGCATCCTTTACTTTCATTGTACTCAATTATGCCTATAGAATGAGAGAGCGCCTTGATTTCCATAATACAAGTTTTACTTAGTTTGGAAGTCAAGAGTTCATAACCATGTATGATATTTAATGTGCAATAAACATTTTTTTTTTTTTTTTTTTTTTTTTATTTATTGAAATATACACACAAAATTTCATCTAAATCGGTCCAGCCATTTAGGAGTAGTTAGGTGACAAATACACGTACTGAAAAATTATTAAGGTCCCATTGAAATAGATGGACAAATTTTCACAGGGTGTTCTACCCATGACTATGAACAACTTTTCTATGGAACCAAATCTGAAATCATGAAAAAAAAACGGTCAAGAGCGAGTCGGACTCGCGCACCGAGGGTTCCGTTCCGATATCTGAAAAAGTGTGCTACTTAGAGACCTCATTTTATTTTTCCTGTAATCTTTACATAAACTTCTATCACATAGAATAATTTCAGATTTTTCTCTTTGCAAACTTCGGAGATAAGGGGGGGGGGGGCGACAGTATTTTTTTTTTACATTTTTCATCAAAAGTCGAAAACTATGCGGCCTAAAAAAAATAGTTTAAGAATGTGCAAACAGCGTTCTTTCATATGATAACCCCGCATGACCTAGTAGCCCCACTTTAAATTTTTAAGACCCCCTTTCAGTACCTGTTGCAAAAAAAATATAAATATTTTTATTTCTTTCTTATTTGCAAAATAGTTGGGTAAACATCATCTAAAACTACTCTAAATTTCAAGTTGATAGCATTAGTAGTTCTTGAGATATCCAGCTGTGACAGACAGACAGACTGAGTCACACCATAAGGGTTCCTTTTTACCATTTTGGTACGGAACCCTTAAAATCAACTAAGTATTCTGTAGGTACATTTATCTACTTATACCAAACTCTTCAAAATGTAGTGAGTAGCTGATTTTTCTCGCGATTTCAGGTTTGGTCCCGTAGTAAAAGTTGTTCATATTCATGGGTAGAACACCCTATGAAAATTTGTCCATCTATTTTAATGGGACCTTATATATTAAGATACTTGTTTCTTAATTTTTGTTTTATTTATTTTAGACAGGAAACGTCAATAAATAACACAGCATTGATTAAAACAAAGCCTTAAACCAAGGTCAGTTCTAGTTAATGCCAAAACACTCAACGGTTCATGACTCAAAATAATTCAGGATGTGTACCGTCAGGCAGGGAGTTCATTTGCATATTTCAGTGGAACTTCCAGTAACAGTGATTTACATAACTCATGTTTGTAAGCTCCGCTGAATCGACAGTAATCTTGGATTCGGGGTATCTTTGTATGTTATTTTTTTTAGAGTCTTATTTTACTGGGTTAGGTTTTTTTGGGAGGCAGTTTTATGGAAATGGGGGTGTGGGACTCGTGGCTAAATAATGACAGCGCACGGGTCGATCGAAGGTTAAGCTGCGCTTGCCGAGGTCGGTCCGTGGATGTGTAATCATCCATTACATAATTATCGAGACTCCTCCGTGCCTCGGGAAGCACGTTAAACCGTTGGTCCCGGCTGTCATTCGTAGATCTTTGACACTCTGACAACCAGTCTTACCAAGGCTTACCGTGTTACCTTATAACTGGTTTGTGGAGGTCAGTTGCTCCATATAAAATACTGGTATTAAGCTGCATCCGGTTAGACTGGAAGCTGACCCCAACATAGTTGTGATAAGGCTAGGCAGATGATGAGTTGTAGGAAAATGTTTTGAATACTAAGTAATAACATACGTACCTGCGTCTGTGCGTAGATTATTTATTTTTGTATTTTCGACTAAAGCTTCTATATCTATACTTATTTTAAAATAAAGTCACTTTTCGTGTCTGTCTGTGTGGCCGCGTTGTTCTTCTAAACTACGCCACGGATGTTGATGCGGTTTTCACTATCATATAGAGAATTTATTCCGAAAGGTTTGTATGTAAGTATAATACATTAATATTTAACTTATATAGAAACCGTCACGTTTTGTCAAGTCGTAAAAACCGTGCGAAGCAGGACCAGGTCACTAGTTTTTTATATTTCCAAAACAAGCTTGAACAAATAATGTTGTATAGGACACGCAAGTCAAAATGTGAGATGAACAATGTTTTCAAACTTGACGCATGTTCTCGTGAGGAACCAAGGAAAAAGCGCTGTCCGTGCAGCAATATACTGGGAGGATTGAACAATTGACCTCACTATCTTCACAAAGTTACTCACGCATAACTTTATAATCAATCTGCCTAGTCTTTTCCCAACTATGTTGGGGTCAGCTTCCAGTCTAACCGGATGCAGCTGAATACCAGTATTTTACATGGAGTGACTGCCTGCCTAACTTCCACAACCCAGTCACTGGGTAATACGATAGGTACCTCTTTGGTAAAGACTAGTTGTCAGACTTTCGGGCTTCTGCCGACCCATAACGACAGTCAAAGATCCACGTGAATGACAGCCAGGACCTTAAGGGCTTAACGTGCTTTCCGAGGCACGCAGGAGTCTCGGTATGTGAAGATAGAAGGTCACCCATCCACGGACCAACCCCGGCAAGCGTAGCTTAACCTGATGGATCGATCGATCTGTTATTACTTTAGCCACGAGCTCCTCACGCATAACTTTATAATAAAATTGTTAAAGTCCCTATCATGCTTTCATTACTGAATGATGCTTTGAAACTGAAATGTAGACAGTATTCCGTAGTTCAGGAGGGCAACTCATTCCCTACCCTCACAAACTGTAAACTGAAATAAACTAATAGACTAAAACCGGACGAAAATTCCAGTTCATTAATAATTTAAGAAGAAAAAGAGTAACTATCAAAGTTTCATCGTCGGCCGTCGGATGTGGCTTTATAACTCACAATTTTTTCGTCCTTAATCCTTTACGGAGCTCATTTAGCCGAGTTTTAATCTCAATCTCACCTCATTACCGGATCCCGAATACTCGGAATAGCCAATTTCACCATTAATTACAAGCCCAGGCTCCCTTACCCTTCCTTTTTCGAGTAAAAATAAATTATAACTCATTTATCGTTAGAGCCGAGACGCCCGCGACGGAGGCATTGAAATAAATAGCTGTCACGTTGGCGCACACAGCAGTAACGTGAACCCGTGAAACGACGTCACGTTAACGTGAACGGGGGGGAGGCCCCGCCCAGCGGCTGCGCACTGCACCACACACGCCCATGTGTCGCACATACGGCGTCACGTAACTGGGGCACATACACGAGTATGTATGCCACACGCTCGGTGGGCGTGCGCTGCGGTGGGCGTGCCACGTGTGTCATGTGTCAGTACATGGGTGGAGATAGGCTCACGTTAAAAGGGAAATAGCCGGTCGCGTTCGAGTGTTGACGACTTTATGTGCGCACAGGCGGCATGCGTGTGACGTCACATGTCACGCCCGACCTCGCTGACCAACCGCTGACATGCACAGATAACTTCACCGACCGAGGAAATAGTAATAAACGCCGCCGGCGCTGGAAATTAAACAGACGGTCGGGAGTAAAAAAAAAGAAAATAATATTCCCACCTGCGTCCGCAATTATCGGCGCAAACCGCGGAAAATTGCGAGGCGAACGCCAAACTGACACTCGTGGAACTTCCTCAAAATAAAACTTTGGAAAAGTTCAACCGGAAAAGAAAGAAAACGCGAAAATAAAAAAGCCATTGACTCCGCAGTCCGGCCCCGAAAGTTTTAGACGCCTTTTTAAACATTCCCGCGGATGAAATCACGACCGGAGGGATTTTTTTTATCGCCAGAAGGATTTTCAGTACTCGTTTCTGTCAACTAATTAGAGTTTGCTCTCGAAAATAAAATTAAATGCAAATACTGACGTTATCAAAATGTCACTTGAGTTGTGGCTTGCGTCATAGTAGGTAATTGGTAGCTGTTGGAAGGTTGCCTGATACCTAGGCTTTCCTTTTGCGAAGGTATTGAAAAAGCATAAATAGTTAGCAGATTTTGTAGCGTAGCGAGCATAAGAAACAATATGGCAGAGAGTAACGTCGGATCAATAATATATAGGCTAAGAAAACGCGGGCACAGAGCAGTTAAGAATCCGAGGCACCCGTACATAGACGAGAGCGAAAACAAATCAGTGCCGGGAGGCGAAAATTGAGCACGTACCCGTTCCGGCTAATTTTATTTTGCAATTACACCCCCTCCCGTGCCCGTCCTACGACCTCACCCCCCTGGCTCCGCTAATACAACATTCTTGGCGACAGCGAGTTTTTGGGACAGAGGCTGTGGTGGGAATCTTATGATAAAATTATACTGGAAAAGTGTTGTGGAGGCGAGTACCGTATAGATAGATTTGTGGTACGGGCCGATTGTTAGTTGAAAATTATTGAAAGGACTGACTTCTTTGTTTTTCTTGCATGGCTAACTGTTATACTTAAGTAATCACGCACAAATAAAGTTACAATAAAACAAAAGAAAGTGAAAAAATCTGCTATCATCGGGTCCTCAATGCTCACATACTTGTGTTCGTTCCAGCGTTCTGCGTTCCACGTTTCACTTGATATAATGTCTTGAGAACCAATCTGAATAGTTCGACGCAGTTGTCAGAACGCAGAACGCATTAACTGTCAAAAGTTTCTGCGCGTTCCGTGATGTTTTTCTTGAAAAATCCGTAATATAAGCACTTTTGTATTTTGCGGAAAAAGAAAATGTAAACTTAAACCTTTATTTAGGTAAACACTTTAAAAGTTTTTTTTAAGTATTTTTCAAGAAAAAACATCATTTTTCATTTAAATGATAATGACATACCGCCAAAATATTCATTAAAAATCTAGAAGAGGAAATTCTCAATCTACGCATACAAAGTCTCTGTAGGCTATTACTCTGCACCCCCCTGTGTAAAAAGGTTGTAAGAAGACGGCGGACACCCCCGTTTGAGGGAGGTGATCGCCCCCACAACCCTTTCGCTTTTACCCCCACTGGACAGGGTGATGTTTTGTGAAGAAAATATATCGGCGAAGAAAAAAAGGGTTACTTTTTTCTTGAAAAAAAAATTGGGGAAAAAGATGTGTTGTCAACTTAGTAGTTCGTATGAACGTATCTGACATCTACAGCCCAGTTACTGGGTAACACGATACCCCTTGGCAAGACTGGTTGTCAGATTTTCGGGCTTCTGATGACCCGTAACGACTGTCAAAGATCCACGAATGACAGCCGTGACCAATGGGTTAACGTGCTTTCCGAGGCACGTAGGGGTCTTGATATGTAAAGATGGTCACCCATCCACGGACCAACCGCGGTAAGCGTAGCTTAACCTAATCGATCGACCGCTGTGGCTGTTATTATTTAGCCACAAGCCCCTCAATGAAGAAATAAAAAACATGGAAAAAAAATGGTAGAACTTCTCTCTGTTACTTTCCAGACGAAAGGAAAATGTCATAGGACGAGCAATAAGTACCCCTATGTCTGTAGTTTAGCATTACCTGATGATAATTTCTAAAATTTGTAGCTTCATGTTTACAATTGATTGTCTTTAATAGAATTAATCATCACTTTTAATACAAATCACTGTGTGCTTTTGAAAAAAAAAAGGCTTGCAAAGTAAAATTAAGTTATGTACACACAACAGCTGGACCACGAAGTTACCACAAACTGTAAAATTTTCTCATTCGATTTTGAACTTAACTATCAACATTTTAAGGCTTGAAATTTGACAGTTTGGCATAACCTGATGTGCGGTTATCCATTACGTTGACTACAATTTTAAAGTTATTTTGCATTTCTCATCAAATCGACTAAAGGTTACACTTTCACCATAATCCTCTACACTTATCGTCTCACCTCTTATGAACTAAGGTTATCTCTGATGCATAACAATTGACTCATAAGAAACAACCATCGTTCCATAGTATTTTTTTGTACTATAGAAACAAGCTGAGTACAACGGTATCTATATGAATATATTTTTTACTAGTTTCTGCCCATGACTTTGTACGCGTGAAATGTCTTGTTTTATCACAAAATATATCCTATGACACTCGGAAATACTGCTAGCTTCCCATTAGTGCAAGAATTTTCAGAATCGTATCAGCAGTTCCGAAGTTTACCCCCTACATAAAACTCACAAATTTTACCTCTTTATAATATTCGCGGAGCTCGTGGCTAAGTAAAAACAGCCGTATGGGTCAATCCATCAGGTTAAGCTACGGTTGCCGGGGTTGGTCAGTGGATGGGTGAACATCTTATCATACCGAGACTCCTCCATGCCTCGGAAAGCACGTTAAGCCGTTGGTCCGGCTGTCATTCGTGGATCTTTGACAGCTGTTATGGGTCGTCAGAAGCCCGAAAGTGTGACAGCCAGTCTTACCAAAGGGTATCGTATTACCCAGTTACTGGGTTGTGAAGGTCAGATAGGCAGTCACTTCATGCGAAATACTGGTATTCAGCTGCATCCGGTTAGACTGGAAGCCGACCCCAAAATAGTTGAGATAAAGCTAGGCAGATGATGATGAATTTTATTATACTAAAGAACCTACCTATACCACCACCTTTATACCTATGAATGACAATGAAAGTCATTCTAATAACGTAGCATTTTCATTGGTCATGTATCTTATGAAAATCTGCCAACAAAATGTTTCTCATACTTTTAAACAAAGATAAGTACTCAAAATTCAGAATATTAGTTAGCTTTATAGAAAGTAATTTTTAAATTAAAGGCAGTTTTTAAATTTAAAGGCACTTTTTCCTCAAGATCCACCCGTCTGAAACCCATAACAAAAAGAACAACACTCTGTAGCCGCTAAGCTTCTCGCATTTCTTCGACGCTTCTTAAAGTGTTTTACATACAACCGTCTACGCTTGTGTGCGTTCGGTAAATACTTACGCATTGATGTGTGAGTCGCTACGCATTTTTGCCCACCCCCCCTCCCTTCAAGAAAAATACCTTACCCCGTTCCTCCACCCCTTTGATGTACCGTGCGCCCCTGGTAAAGAAGATATGAGACTTTTTCAAAAAGCTTAATTTAAATGAGTCGCTCGGGATCGGGACGACTCAATGGGAATATTCCTTAATTTAAATACTATCTTGAAGGCGAAAGGGTGGGTATTTTAATTGGTATTGAATTTCGATTGGAGACTCTTGTTTTTTCGACTTTCGCTTGTTTTTTTTGGTCTGGCTTAAGTTACTAAGGTTGCGTGGGAATTTGTTGAGTTAAGCATTTGGTAAGAGGGCCTAGACGAGCTATATTCGTTTGAAGACTGCTATAGATGAGTATCTATAATTTGTCAATATCCAAAACATAATTAAAGACGTACACTTGCAAGCAGGGTCACTCTATCATGACATGATTTGGTGATAGCTATCTTGGTTTTTGTTTTGTTCGCAATAGACCCCAGATTTAAGGTGAACGTTCACTGGTCCGCACCGGCCGCACCGCACGCAATGGCTTTTGGTTTGCTTTGTATGAATTCCTATAGCACTGCGTCCATTATCGATGCCGCTCGCATTGTCATTTCTTCATACAAACAAGCCAAAATCCGTTGCGTGCCGTATGTGCGTTGCGGACGGCGTGGCCCAGTTGATGCTCAGCTTTATATACCTAAGTTCAGGGTGGTCACTAGAATAACATTATGTAAAAGGTAAGCTGTCAAGTCTCAATCAAGGCAATATATTCGGGCTCTTCAAAGTTCTATCTATTTCCAGTGACGATTTAAATTATTCTTAAGAAGTATCTCTAAATTCAAGCAATTTTCCTCTTACTTAGTACTTTATATAATCCGGGAGAGACTTAAAAGACATTTAAATTGCTGTCAAATGGTGAAATATTGCAATACTACAATGTAAGCTAAAATTAAAGATGTAATTTAAACCACCGTCTTAACCCGTTCTCGTTAAAAAATACTCCTTTTGAATTAAAATGTCACCAGACATTTATAATCGTCTTGAATTTCGTACAATTTATTATGAATACCAGTTTTTTCGTACGCCTTTGCTTGTTACAAATTAAGTTAAATAAGAGATTATGGTGGTACTTTGCTAAGTGATCATCGTACCAATAGTATCAGTTCTTTCTTGTTTAATTAATACCTACCGTCTCTACATTCCTACTTTTGTGTAGTAAAGGTTCTCCCCCACAGGTGCGTTATTATCGGTCGATAATATCAGATGCGTTATTGCTATATCCGTTTTCAGTACATTTTGTATTAGGACGTGGCGGCCTCGAAGTTACACACTGCTGCGACAATAACAACGCAATAGAAGCAGGCCGCTTGCGTTCCTCCGTCCTGCGATATTCCGATATGAGTTCTTAGAACATTTTGTATTAGGACGCGGCGGCCTCGAAGTTACACACTGCTGCGACAATAACAACGCAATAGAAGCAGGCCGCTTGCGTTCCTCCGTCCTGCGATATTCCGATATGAGTTCTTAGAACATTTTGTATTAGGACGCGGCGGCCTCGAAGTTACACACTGCTGCGACAATAACAACGCAATAGAAGCAGGCCGCTTGCGTTCCTCCGTCCTGCGATATTCCGATATGAGTTCTTAGAACATTTTGTATTAGGACGTCCACGAAGTTACACACTGCTGCGACAATAACAACGCAATAGAAGCAGGCCGCTTGCGTTCCTCCGTCCTGCGATATTCCGATATGAGTTCTTAGAACATTTTGTATTAGGACGTCCACGAAGTTACACACTGCTGCGACAATAACAACGCAATAGAAGCAGGACGCTTGCGTTCCTCCGTCCTGCGATATTCCGATATGAGTTCTTAGAACATTTTGTATTAGGACGGCCACGAAGTTACACACTGCTGCGACAATAACAACGCAATAGAAGCAGGACGCTTGCGTTCCTCCGTCCTGCGATATTCCGATATGAGTTCTTAGAACATTTTGTATTAGGACGGCCACGAAGTTACACACTGCTGCGACAATAACAACGCAATAGAAGCAGGACGCTTGCGTTCCTCCGTCCTGCGATATTCCGATATGAGTTCTTAGAACATTTTGTATTAGGACGGCCACGAAGTTACACACTGCTGCGACAATAACAACGCAATAGAAGCAGGACGCTTGCGTTCCTCCGTCCTGCGATATTCCGACATGAGTTCTTAGAACATTTTGTATTAGGATGCATAGGTACGATCTTACACACACCTATGTTAATAACGTTAGTACTAGTAGTACCTCATTAATAGAAATATCAGATGATAAAAACACAGCAGTGTGGCAAAGAAACCGGGACACATTATCGCAATGACGCATTTGATATTATCGGCCGATATAACGCACCTGTGGGGAGAGGCTTTAACCGTAAAAGTCTGCAGTAACAATTTGACATTGAAAGCTACTCTATATCGTAGTATAGTAAATTAGAGTTATCAGAAGATACCGATTCTGATTTATAATGATGAATCTGCCTCAGACCAAATAAAAAACCAAGACATAGCGCTTTCAACAGTGACGTGAGGCCGGTTTCGCAAACATGTGTGCACATAATGAGGTGTAGTTTAGTTGTAGTTTGGTGTAAATGTGTGCGTGTGAGTGTGTATGCACAAAGCGAGGTGTAGTTTTGCGCATGCTTCACTGTACTGTTCGCAGCGCTATGTCTTGGTGTTTCTCTAAAGAGGATAATCCTAACCATTTTCCTGAAAGAATTTCCAATTATAAGGGTTGTGAAAATTTGCCACTAAAACGAATAGGGATGATGCCTGGGTAAAAAAAGAAATTATATTTACTCCTTCAGTCAGATAATAAAAAAATATTAGATACATATTTTTTGCTTTATCATGTTAATAAAAAAGATAACACGCATTAAAGTTGGGAAGTGCGGGCTTGCTACGTCACTTCTACGCATAAAATCTAGCAAGGCGTGACGTCATGCCATCTTTTAACACTATGTATCACTCGCTCCTCTGTGAGGAGCTCGTGGCTAAGTAATAACAGCCACACGGGTCGATGCGTCACGCTTGCCACGGTTGGTCCGTGGATGGGTGACCATCTTTACATACCGAGACTCCTCCGTACCTCGGAAAGCACGTTAAGTCGTTGGTCCCGGCTGTCATTCGTGGATCTTTGACAGTCGTTACGGGTCGTCAGAAGCCCGAAAGTCTGACAACCAGTCTTACCAAAGGGTATCGTATTAACCAGTAACTGGGTTGTGGAGGTCAGATAGGCAGTCACTAAATCTAAAGTACCTACATTCAGCTGCATCCGGTTAGACTGGAAGCTGACCCCAGATGTAGTTGGGAAAAGGCTAGACAGATTGATTGTTTAAATAAAATTATTAATTAAATTTAGTATCAGCAATTTTTTTTAAAACGAGCTTCAGAATCCTGTATTAGACGATGTGCACCAATATTGTAACGGTTGTTGACTACATTTGTTTAACACAAATACAAAAGTTTTCGACATTCTACATGTCATTTACCCTAGTCAATACAATATCCTTAAACTCCCTACCTCTGTCTTTATCAATAGACCAATTTATAAAGTCCCCTATAACTTCAAACAGTATAAAACTTCCAAAGTAAAAATAATTAAACCCTCCCCGCTAACGATGCCTACTTTTCTTCAACAAAACAAAGCAAAGCAAATTCTCGCTTTAGAGCAATCAATACACGTCTCAAAAACAATTTAGAGTAGAAAATCTAAGACGTCCATGAAACAAAGGGCCGAGAGCTATGTCCAAATACATGCTGCTAAAGATTTATATGGATTTCCAAGTAACTGAATATCTTGAGAAAAACAGTGTGTGCTGCCCACTTTTCTTTGTTTTGTGATTAGTGGTCGTTTACCTAAATAGTTATTAAACACATAATTAATCTGTAAATAGTTTTTAGTCACACTTTTGTCATCTTGAAGAACGTTTTCTTAAAAGCTGTGAAGACACAGTTCACTACCGTAACTTGTGTACCAGTGTCGCTATTTTGTCTCTTGATAAGAGCATTCTCCTAGTTTTTCTTTAGATATTATAATTTAAAAATATTACAATTAGGTACATTACAAGCAGATTAGAATAATAGTTACAACAGTTTCATTTTACTACACCATTTTTGTCGTCAGATAAAAAAAAGAAAAGAAAATTCTTCCAAAAACTTATTTCCAATGAACAAACATAACCCCTTTTAAAATTCTATTACGTACATCCATCGTGTACGTACAGGTGGGGGTGTTTCGCACCCCTTTTTAACCCTTTCGGGGTCCAACCGTTTCTTCTTTACATTTATTTCTTATGGCCTGTTTCTTCTTCTTAAATTATAAAGCTGTACGTGGATTCAACGAGTTTGATACTTGGTTATTGAAGTGAAAACTTCTAAGTTGAGCGATTTTTGGTAGGAGGAAATTGTAAGGGTTTGCGTCACCGACATGCGTCACCGACAAGCATCACCCACATGCGTCACCGTAATTCGACATGCTATTCACAGTTTTAACTACTTTTATTTCACTACTGTCGTTAGTCCCCATTACTGCACTAGAAAAGAAATGGTACAGAAGAAGTTCTTAGGGTCTATGAACTATAAGTGCTTCCATTCAAAGTTACCTTACGTGCAGCTATTGAAACGGTATGGCATTCAGGATCTGGGAATCAGGTTGTTTCTTGATGTCATGATGCTACACGGCATATGTAACAACCAATTTGATTGTATGGACCTAACAAACAAATTGTGTCTCAAGGTACCTAGAAGTGTTATTCGAAGGGTATACGCGTCCCTCAACTGTTCCATACAGACATATGCAGGACCAGCGCTGGGGAACGAGCACCTCTTCGTCGCCTTGTTGATACTTATAACACGTATTTTATGAAACTGTATATATTAGGTCTTTACATATGAAATTGCTGTTCTGCAGTACTGGCCATTTCAAATCAAAATAATTTTTGTTTGGCTAAGAATTCTAATTTCAAATTAATTTTATTTTAAAAACATGGATTTTTTTTCCAAAAATAGTCATTTGTTTATTGATTAGTGTTACATTTTCATCGCATTTCAATCTTTTTCGTCATCTGGATTACGGATACGTCATATGGATACGTTAAAAATTCGAGTAAATTTTATGGAATATGAGTACCGTCGTGGCAACAACGCGGCACAAGCGGCACGCAACATCAACGACGTTTACGGAGCTAACACTACAAACCAACGCACCACCTGTTATTGGTTTGCTCGCTTCCGTTCTGGAAATTTCGACCTGAAAAATGAACCTCGCGGTCGTCCGAAGACTTTGGTCGACAATTACGAATTAAAGGCGATTGTGGAAGCTGATGATACACAATCTACGGCTGAATTAGCAGCAGCTTTCGACGTTACCGTCAAAACAATATTGGTCCATTTGCGTCAAATTGGCAAGGTAAAAAAGCTTGACAAATGGGTGCCCCACGAACTCAATGATCGCCAGCGCGAAGTACGCGTCGAGACGTGCCTTGCACTGCTTAACAGACACACAAATGAAGGAATTTTGAACCGCATTGTTACCTGCGATGAAAAATGGATTCTGTTTGATAACCGCAAGCGCTCAGCAAGTTGGTTGGATCCTGGTTCAGCACCTAAACAATGCCCTAAACGAAAACTTACCCCTAGAAAAGTGATGGTCACTGTTTGGTGGTCTAGCGCCGGTGTGATTCATCACAGCTTCTTACCAAACGGGGTGAGCATTACTGCAGATGTGTACTCTGAAGAACTGAACACAATGATGGAGAAGCTGGCACATCTCCAACCAGCATTGGTCAATCGCTCGTCTCCGCTGCTCCTGCACGACAACGCGCGACCTCATACTGCACAGCAGACGGTCTCCAAGTTTCAAGAACTGGGGTTGAAAGCTCTCCGTCATCCGCCCTACTCACCAGACCTTGCGCCTACAGACTACTACTTTTTCCAGAATTTGGATAACTTCTTGGCGGGAAAAAAATTCAATACCCGAGAGGCAGTACAAAATGCCTTTGAAGAATTTGTTGCCTCCCAACCAGCTGATTTCTTTAAGAAGGGGCATCAATAAACTGCCACTGCGTTGGCAAAGATGCATTGATTGCATGGGTGATTACTTCGATTAATACAAATAAAAAATACATGAAAAAAATTCGTTTAAATTTTTTCATACAAAACGGCAATTTCATAGGTAAAGACCTATTATTTTCTCAATCTAAGCAATTGTTTAAGAAAATGGCTCTTGATATTTTATCTGGCGAGGCAGCAACACAGCATTATTGTAATAGCAACTATTATTTTCTTTCTTTTTTTTTCACTTTTAACCTTTAGTTAAAATGTGGACAATGGTGTGGATTACATGTTTGTTAAATGTGAGTTTAAGTATTTCCTTGTATTTTGCAGCATGTAACTGTTTTTTGTTCCTAATAAATAAAATAAAATAAAAATAAATAAATAGGTACTGTCTATTTTAATTTTTTTATTTTGTGTTTTTTTTTTTTTTGTTGTTTATTTTGTCTTCCCATGTGTACGCAAAAAGCGTGAGTTTATGTGTGCAATATGTATTCTAATGTTTACATTTTTGCATGAATGAATGAATGATTTATTTGCCAAAGTATAAACTTACCCACAATCAGTGGGTCGGAATCGAGAGTAAAATATAATATTTTCATAATCTTAAGCGTGGTTTCCTTAAAACTTCATGTAACTACAATAAAAGTTGAATGCATTCAACACATGTTTAATATTGTATTAATCACAATTGTGATTAATACAATTTTTTGCTATCTTTATTATTTATTTACTGTATAGGTCAAAATTTTGACCTATACAGTAAATAAATAATAAAGATAGCAAAAAATAGAGAAAAGAGAACTTTATTATTAATAAAGAAAAATAGTTATAATCTTATCTCACTATTTTCATCTATTCTGCAACACAAATTTTTCCAACCCAACTTGCGATTTCTTTCAATCATGATCCTAGTTTGATTCCACCAAAATCCTTTATTTGCTATCTCATTTATGTCTCAACTAAAACTGTGTGTTTTATACAAAATAGACACCTAAAAGCCCAGAAAACCGCCTACAGAAACAACAAAGAAAACGGTCAAGACTGTTCGGTCAGCGTCCACCGGCAGCCGAAATGATGTTACAAAGGCGCGGAACTGGGCTAACACAAGTTTTCTATATTACAGTGCGTACCACCCCTCCGCCCCCCTCTACCCTCCCGAAAGGGTTGCGACCCACCTTTGAAGATGCGCAGAGCTTTTTCTATAATTCTCCTCTCCTAAGCGATTTGAATTTCGTTAAGTCTCGTATTTCGAGCAAAAAATAATTGTTTGAACCGATTTTCGAGTGTTTCGCCAGTTCGTTGGTATATTTCTTGTTTTTTGTGTCCGCGTTGTAAAGGTGTGATTTGGTGTGACTACAAATTATAAATGTTTGAAACGTGGTCCTCATTTTGGTAACTCATCGTTGGATTGATAGATACTATAAGGATAGCTATGCGACGCTTGACGATGAATACATCTTGCCTCAGATCAAGTCGTTAATAGTTTAGTTGTATTTCAGATGATTACGTTAGACTTTACAAATATACGAGACTTTTTTTTACTATTTTATTTTATTTGTAAAAAAAAAACAATCGTACATTGTATTATTTTGTAACTAGATACACAGTATGCATAAGTAAATGTACAATCCACTACGTTCTTCTCGTACTTTGGAATTCTTAGTTTTGTGAGAGGATTTTCTTTTTACCTTTTGTTTACAAATCAGAGGAGCTCGTGGCTAAGTAATAACATCCGCACGGGTCGATCCATCAGGTTAAGCTACGCTTGCCGGTGTTGTTCCGTGGATTGGTAACCATTTATACATACTAAGACCCCTTCGTGCCTCGGAAAGTACTCAAGGCTGTCAATCGCGGATTTTTGACGGTCATTACTGGTCGTCAGAAGCCCGAAAGTCTGACTACCAGTCTTTCCAAGGGGTATCTTATTACCCAGTTACTGGGTTGTGGAGGTCAGATATGGTAGCTCCATGTAAAATACTGGCACTAGCTGCATCCAGTTAGACTGAAAGCCGACCCCAACATAGTTGGGAAAAGGCTAGTCAGATTGATTGTTAAGCAAATCAGCCGAAAAACTATAATGTTATACAGCAGCTGTATGTTACTGAGCATAGCGATATTGCAATGAATGATTGAATGAATGAATGATGATGTCTGTAGAAAATAGGAATGTATGTACAATAGGTACGAGTACCTAACTAAATAAATCTTGAGATAAACTTTCGCCAAGGCCGAATATCCCCTTACCAATACTGATACCCTTAACAATTTCAACCAATATTTGTCAGTAAAACGCACCCTAAACCTGACTTGGTAGAGTTTTCACAAATCCTTTTTTACTTCCACAAGGTCGAATGGTTCCGTCCACTCATTTATTTATGTTCGTTACCTTTTCGCTTTGGTTTTCATTGTCTTGTGTAATTCTGTCGCTACGGTTAGAGAACCGTAATTTGCTTTGTTTCAAATGTTAGCTACAGATACATTTTTTTTAAGTGAAAACTTCTTTAGGCGCGTTGAGCGATTTTTTGTAGGGGGAAATCTTACGGGTTCACGTTACCGCGTCACCAGGACACCGTGACATACTATATGCGAAGTTTTACGTTTAAGTTTTCACTTTGATCCACATGACTTCCAATTTTTTTTAATTTCAAATGGAAACTTTTGTGTACTGTTTCCTAAAACAGTAAAAAAATTAAAGTACTAGTAGTAAATTATTATACAAATAACTAGGTATCTAATTTTATATTTTTATGACTGATTTATCAATATAGTCTGATATTTGTTATCAGAAGAAGAAGAAAGAAAGAAGCAGAATCATGTCAAACCGTAATGTTTATTTCTTAAATAAAAGTTATCTGGCTATTGGAAAATTATGGAGGCGCCAAACTTTCAAAGAAAAAAAAACTGTACATTATGATAATGCAGCTTTTTTGGTAGCTTTGGTGGAATATTTTTTTTGCCGCCCTCGTGACTTTATTTTTCCTACAACTATTTAATCTACAGACGTAAAATAAATATGGTTAAATCAAAGCAAACTGTAGAACAATGTTTATTTTTGAAGTTCCAAAGTAAATCACAAAGATTCACATACCTACGTTTCTATTCTAAAAGTGAACAATAAAATTCACTTGGACTAATAAAAAGTTTATATTCTTTCCTTGATTTGACATCACTACCATATGGTAAAAAAAAACGTCTAAAGCACTTTCAATCACAATTTTATTTCAAAAAGATTCATCAACTCGACTAGTTACACACAGTTAACTATTCTAAACATTTCATATCAGCACTTAAGACTACATTAATACTTCTAACAAACAAGCTGAGGTAACTAATTTCAGATAGCAAGGCGACCAACAATTAACAAGACGCATCACGCATAATTCATCATTTGCCCCTACTACGATATGTGTGAGTTTCATACGCCTCGTATAGGGGAATTATTTTAAACATCGGTTGCTTAAATAAATAAAAAAAACAATTGTTCATTATTTTTTTTATTATTATTTTTTTCAATCTTACTTAAACATACTACCACTACTACTACACTATACACTACTACTATATACAGGATGAAAGTGTAAACAATGGCAATATTTTGAGGGGTCATTGTACTCATCATTATGAACAACTTTTACTATAGGACCAAACCTGAATTTGCGAAAAAAACAGCTGTTCAGTACATTTATGTTCGCATAATTCGCCAAAATGTAGGGAACAGCTGATTTTTTTTCGTGATTTCAGGTTTGGTCCTGTAGTAAAATTTGTTCATAATATGAGCACAATGACCTCTTAAAATATTGCCACTGTTTACACTTACACCCTTTCTGCAATTTCTGATTCATACATTATTAAAACAATCCGCAAAATACACATTATGACCTAAGCGTTTTTACACTTTAGGTAACTGTAGATATTTCTTGTCATACCTCTCAGTTTACCATCGCCAAAGACTAAATCAATATTAACGATTATGTCTATCTAAAGGTACAAACTCAGTATTCCCGTTCAACCAATAACTAAGGCCGTCGTAAACCAAACTAACTTATTTTGTCAATCGACATAATAAAGATACCAAGCTGAACAGACTAATATTTTGTAACCGATATGCTAATATCATTGAATCGATGTGACGTAATGAAATCAACAATATGCGTCATTTTTACTTAAAGTAACGGTCAGTAATATCTGTCAGAACGGACAAATAGATAATAAATCGTTCAACCTTACAAACTCAACCGATGATGCGTCGAGCGAATAAAGCGCGGTGCGACTCTACTAGAACAATATCTATGAAAACTTTATGGAAATGATTCTACCAGAAACGCGTCGCCCCGTCTCGTCGCGCCTGTCTGCGGGAGCCTTAAATAGATGTGATCAAAGTTATGCCCGACGACTTTTTCGGTATTTTTTTTCCTACCAGGAAAAAAGAGATTTTTTTCTTTTGGACTTTTCCGGGAAAACTTTTTTTACTAGGCTTATTCTCGATTTCTACGAGTTTGAAGATGCGACTTCACTTACTATAATTTTATTAATATAATACTTATTATAATAAATATATTAAATATTTAATGTATCTAAGTATCTATTATTTAGGATATGTACATACATATCCTAAATACACACATATATATATTATACTAAAATAGATACATATCTATTTTAGTATAATATTGTATAAGTAAGTACTTATTATTCTCACCAACAACAGCCCCATTGCATATCCAGATAAATCACTGTCCAACTGTCTGTGGTTGCCTGGAAGAGATCGCAGATCCGCCCATTGTATGTTTTGTAGTGTATATGTTTTTATTTGTTAGGTATTTATTTTTGTGGTGTATAATAAAGTATATATAAATAAATAAATAATTAATATATATAATTTATACTCGTACCTAAAGGCGCTCATCACCGGAGCATTCGCCTGTAATGTTAAATTATCCAAGATTCGTTAACATTCGCATTCATGTTACAAATTGTATCGCGGGGGCCTTAGTATTGCCATATTTGCCCTGGTTTCATAAATATGAGAGATCATACATACACGCCAGTAATCTCCGAAGGCACAGGTGTATCTGTAATACCTCCCACATATCACCAGTTATGATGAGAGATAATTTAACTGAAAAACTTTTTTCGACGAAAGCGATGGCGAAAAAAAAATAGACTCTTAATAAAAGACGAAAAAAGATTTTAGTACCTACACCCGTGGGGACAATTGCGTACTCGTAACATAATTACTATTACCAACATTCGTTGCGTCATTTACGTTGTCGAGCAGACAATTTTTTCGAGCATATGAAGCAATGGATTAGCAATTTGCTTCAAAATGATTCAGATTTCAATTGATACAGTGTGTTATGCAATTAGGTTGCAGGTTTGTATGAAAATGCGACTTTACCTCGATATTCAAAGTATTTGTTCATATTTAGGGCAGAAATGGGCAGTTACCTATACTTATTATAATTAAATAGCTCTACAACGGTAGAAAGAATACACTGAAAAGGGTTTTAAGGAGTGAAGAAAACCAACTTAATTACCTGTACAAAACGACAATACACCGTCAAAACAATGGTAGGGGCTCATCTCGCGAAGATACGCGATAGAACACGCGTGTCCCGGACAATCGTTTAAGGAAGTGCTTGTATAGCATGGAGTAGCATTTTATAAGGGTGCTTGAGGGGAGAAGGTCAGTCAAGTTGTTTGGGTGATGTGTTAGATAACAATGTGGGTTATTGATTTTTGTATTCTTTTTTTTTAGGGAAAGTGGTGTGTTGAATACCTACTGTTTTTGTTGAATAAATGTGCTTATAAAATCGTTAATTATAATTGGGTAATAGAGGATTCAATTCTCTGTTCTATATGATTTACATGGTCATGGCAAAACGAGAGAAGATTTTTTTTGAACAAAAACAGTACAAAAAAAACAAAACACAGCAATTTTTTTTTTTAAATATTAGTTAATACTTGACATCATTTTTCTTCATGGATTGTTTGACAAGAAGATTTTAAGGGCCTTACTCCCGTTTAGTACCGTAACACGGTCACTTTATAAAGCCTACTTCTCATTAACGGCTTGTTTAGAAGATTTGAAAAAAATATATGTTTGATATAGATTCATAAACAACATTTGAGCTACAGGATTTTTTCATATGGCTGATACTTTTGCCTTAAAAAAATATATACCAAAACGCTATTTTTTGGCTAATATCCCTACTCCTCCTAAACGGCGTTGGTGTTTGGAAATATTTTTACACTAAAAAATTTATGGTTAGAAGTGCTACAAAGTGTCTACAGCTTTTGTAAATCAATCAACATTTGCAAAGAAAATGTTCCCATTTTGAGATACAGGCTCAGAGGAGCTCTGCGCGGGCGCGGGCGGCAGTCTTGCTTTGGCATTGAGACGGGAGGGTTGTGTCGCTCGCTACTCCGCACCGGCTATCGTTCGACATGCTCATACGTATGTGTTAGGGCATAATATTTACGAACTTATTGTAGTAGTGTGCGTTTATAGATTAGCTCGCTGCAGAGGTCCCAATTCGATTGCGGGCGTGGGCGCTTTATTGTTGACTATTTTTGATGTGCATTTATAAATACTTTTTTTACATTGTAACAATTCTAGAGAGGAGCTCGTGGCTAAGTAATGACAGCCGCACGGGTCGATCCGTCAGGTTAAGCTACGCTTGCCGGGGTTGGTCAGTGGATGGGTGACCATCTTTACATACCGAGATTCCCCCGTGCCTCGGAAAGCACGTTAAGCCGTTGGTCCCGGCTGTTATTCGTGGATTTTTGACAGTCGTTACGAGTCGTCAGAAGCCCGAAAGTCTGACAACCAGTCTTACCAAGGGGTATCGTATTACGCAGTAACTGGGTTGTGGAGGTCAGATAGCAGTCGCTCCATGTAAAATACTGATATTCAGCTGCATCCGGTTAGACTGGAAGCCGACCCCAACATAGTTGGGAAAAGGCTAGGCAGATTGATTTTTTACATTGTAGCAATTTTAAAATATAAACAAAAAAAATATTTCAGTAGTAAATATGAAATACTAGCACTCCCTGCGCGGCTTTGACCGCGTGGATGTCAGAAAATATTCCACGGGAACAAAAATCCTTTTTTTTTTTTTTTTTGTGACCTACATGTTCAGTCATAGGGATTATGGATTTCATAAAGGGGGGCAAAATTTTTATTATTTTTGCGATAGGACACACCGTTTTCGAGACATAAGCAAAAAAAGAAAAAAATATACAGTACTGTTTTTAATCGCTATTAAAAAGATTTGGAATAAAATTAGTTAGCTTAGAACTAAAATTCACACCAACACCCAACCAACACCTTGACTTCAAGTGCAAAAACAACTTTTTTTTTTTTTGGAACGAAGTTCCATAACGGCCGGTACGAGCTTGGCGGATGGCCGAATAATATAGGCGAAAAAAAAATTATTTTGAAGAAAAAAAAAAATGTTGTTTTGTTTTTAATTATTTTTATTTATCATTAATAACAAATAGTAATAAAAAACAACAAACAACTACAACAACATGCAACAACAAACAACACACTACCATTATTAGTTATTTAATTAATTTTATATCATTTCTATATTTCTACATTTTCTAAATTGATAACTGATTGTTCAATTTAATTAATTTGTGTATTGCCATATCTGAGTTCTATTTCTGATGTTTCCAAGGCCAATCCTACAGATATATAAAATGAAATAAAGGCAATAATAATAATGACATGGCATGGGTGTCATTTTCATGGTTTTTGAGTCCAAGATGGCGGATGCAAAAATTTTTAAATTTTTCGTCATGGGTGTCATTTTCATGGTTTTGAGGTCATTGAAAACGATAATGGGGTCAAAATGAAAATACAAGATGGCGGCTGCAAAAATTCTCAAATTTTTCGTCATGGGTGTCATTTCCATGGTATTTGAGGTCACTGAAAACGATAATGAGGTCAAAATGAAAATCCAAGATGGCGGCTGAGAAAATTTTTAAATTTTTCGTCTTGGGTGTCGTTTCCGTGGTTTTTGGGGGCGCTGAAAATGATAATGGAGTCAAAATTAAAATCTAAGATGGCGGCTTCAACAATTTTCAAATTTCTCCGTGATGGGTGTCATTTTCATGATTTTTGAGGTAGCTGAAAATGATAATGAGGTCAAAATGATAATTCCGTGGAATATTTTCCGACATACACGCAGGCGAAGCCGCACGGGAAGTGCTAGTACTCGTATTTCATATTTACTACTGAAATATTTTTTTTTGTTTATATTTTAAAATTGTTACAATGTAAAAAATCAATCTGCCTAGCCTTTTCCCAACTACCTACCAGGTATCTACGTACCAAAAACCTACGTTCCATATAAAACACGTTTAAGCTGCCCTCCCTGGGCGCCTCGGGCTCTAAAAAACATTCTCGGGGTAGGGCAAACAAGTACCACGCGGAATCGCGATTGTCAAACTCGATTTTAGTTGCGTCAAAATTGTTTTTTTAGAGATTTTTTTTTTGCAGAATAGTTCTAAGATTCTCATAGCCAAAAGTAAGTTTTAGTGATAGTTTAGTTAGTTTAGTTGGTGTATCTACACTGGTGCCGATTCTCTTGTACAAGAGAATCGGCACCAGTGTAGAAATAAAAATGCAATCCACAGGAAATTACTACTTTTTATTTATGAGTCCTGCGAGCCAATATTCAAAAAACTTCGTTTGTTACCGCTACCATCTCTATACAACGTGTAATGCTAAATGCGCAAAACCTCTTAAGGGGTCATTGTACTCATCATTATGAACAACTTTTACTATGGGCCAAACCTGAAATCGCGAAAAAAAAATCAGCTGTTCAGTACATTTTGACGAAATTTGCGAACATAAATGTACTGAACAGCTGATTTTTTTTTTCGCGATTTCAGGTTTGGTCCCATAGTAAAAGTTGTTCATAATGATGAGTTCAATGACCCCTTAAGAGGTTTTGCGCATTTAGCATTACACGTTGTATACAGGGTGTCCCGTAAATAATGGATAATCTCTTAAGGGGTCATTGTACTCATCATTATGAACAACTTTTACTATGGGACCAAACCTGAAATCGCGAAAAAAAATCAGCTGACCAGTACATTTATCTACATCAAACTCGTCAAAATGTAGGGAGCAGCTGATTTTTTTTTCGCGATTCCAGGTTTGGTCCCATAGTAAAAGTTGTTCATAATGATGAGTACGATGACCCCTTAAGAGATTATCCATTATTTACGGGACACCCTGTATACAGGGTGGCCGGAACATTGACGTCCAAAAATAAAATTTCGGTCCCTCGTATCGTGGGGTATTCGAATCACCCCCATGTATGTTCCGCGACTTTTCATAGTTTTCGAGTTATGATTTTTTTTCTGAATGTTTGAAAATTTTCGACCTGACCAACCTAAAAAAATTCTAAAAAAAAAGTAGAGGGTTTTATCGAGTTTCTTTTTTTGCAACTGAATTTTCCTAAGTAGTACTTTTATGCATAAAATAATCAGCTTCGTAACTGTGATGAAAGTTATGAAAATGTTGATCTAAAGTGAAAAATTTACGTTCGGTAAATTATGACTCAAATTTTCAACTTTAAATTAAAAATCTTAACAGGTGACTTCATAATTCCTAAGTAGGCTTCAAGAATGCGCCAGACTCTCAGCTTTCATAATCATAAAAAAAATGAAGTACTTAATAGGGCTACTTTGTTTAAAATCGGCCTTCAAAGACAGCGAGGTGGAAAAATTCTTAAAATTACCCATCTGAGTAATTATTTTTTTTTGGCTATTTTCTCGTTCCTAAGGTTAATTAATCATAAGAATACTGAAAACTAACCAACAAATAGTTTCAGAGTTGGGTAAGAAAAGTTTTACGTAAAAAGTGGTTTTGAATAAAACACAGATGATAATGTGAAAAAAGTACTTAATTTATTTTTAACATTTACAAAAGGTTTTCAAAGTGGCCACCACCAGCAGCAATACACATTCTACACCTACGTAAGAAATTGTCTGGCAATCGTCTAAAAGCGTCTCTGTTCTCTCTCACAACACGTTCAGCTTCTGCAATCAACTGCCTCAGCTCTTGTTCACTTGAACAGTCTCGGGCGTATGCTATTTCCTTGTAATAGCCCCAAATAAAGAAATCGATGGGGTTGAGATCAGATGAGCGTGGAGGCCACCTAATTGGTCCGCTGCGTCCGATACATCTGTTGGGGTATGTTTCATCTAAGTAATTTCGGACCTGGGTTGCATAGTGACACGGGGCGCCGTCATTTTGCAACACCATGGTTCGTCTGAGTTCGAGATTCACATCTGCCAGCAACAATGGAAGTTCATTTTCCAAAAAGTTTTTGTATGTTCCTCCATCAAGTCTGGACGGCAGTTCAAACGGACCAATTAGTTCGCCATTGAGGATACCAGACCACAAGTTAACGCTGAAGCGATGTTGAAATGTCGAAGCTCTCACTTCGAGTGGATTTTCATTCGCCCACGTGTGGTAATTATGAATATTGAATATTCCGGATCGCTCAAATCGTGACTCATCTGACCATAAAACTTTATTGAAAAATCCAGGATCCTCTTGCTCTTTTCGTAACATGGTTTGGCAAAAATCAACGCGCAATTGGTGATCTGTAGGCAGTAAAGCTTGGACTCGTCGGATGTGGAACGCGTGGTATTCTTCATCGTGAAGAATGTCTTGGATAGAAGTCCTTGGGATGTTCAGAGCACGAGCCATACTTCTCGTACTCGTAGACGGATTTCGCTGAACTTCTTCCAGCACCATTTCTCTGCGATCCGGGTTAGCTCTAGGGATTCCTTCATGACTGCCGCGTCGACCAGGAATGCGGCCTGCCATCAAAGTGTTGTGCGTGTTAATAAAAACACGATGGTCGGGATATCGCTCAGGTTGCGGCCCACCACGACGTTGAAGTTGTTCGCGATACAGTCGCGCTGCTTCATGGCCGTTTCCTTGTGCAACTCCATAAAAATAATGCATTTCTGCATATTCACTTAACGTGTAACTCATTTTTTACACTTCCACGTAAAAAAAGTCCAAATCAGAATGCAAAACACAGTCCTATAAATGAGCAAAGTAGTCAAACAAGTAGGCAGCGGAGTCCGTGGGCAAAGCGAGTGTGGTAAAGACAAAATGGCGACACGCGTATAGCAGTAAACACAATGTGAGTACGACTGAGGTACTTGTTTTGCGTT
The DNA here is from genome assembly GCA_905163495.3 of Cosmia trapezina. NCBI lineage: Eukaryota > Metazoa > Arthropoda > Insecta > Lepidoptera > Noctuidae > Cosmia > Cosmia trapezina. The sequence continues at coordinate 19,363,740 of LR991038.1, read as the reverse complement.
GGCTTCGGTTGCGCGCCTTGCGTGAGAGAGATAGCAATAATTCGGTCTCTTTTCCTCTCGGTCCATTGTTATTGCAGGTAAAAGAGTTGCACCCTCGTTTACAACCCATAGTCCACGAGAACGGATCGCGCAAAATTCATTAAACTAACATTTTAAAAAATCTCCGTGTTTAAATCTTAGCTTTCCTGCAGTCATTTTTGGTTAGCAAACTAAATAACCTTAGGAGCGAGAAAATGGAAAAAAAAATTTATTAATCAGATAGCTAATTTTAAGAATTTTCCACCTAGCAGTCTTTGAAGGCCGATTAAGGCCAAAGTTAGCCCCATTAAGTCCTACGTTTTTTAATGATTATGAAAGCTGAGAGTCTGGCGCATTCTTGAAGCCTACTTGAGAACCATGAAGTCACCTGTTTAGATTTTTAATTTGAAGTTGAAAATTTAAGTCATAATTTACCGAACGTAAATTTTTCACTTTAGATCAACATTTTCATAACTTTCATCACAGTTACGAAGCTGATTATTTTTATGCATAAAAGTACTACTTATGAAAATTCAGTTGCAAAAAAAGAAACTCGATAAAACCCTCTACTTTTTTTTTAGAATTTTTTTAGGTTGGTCAGGTCGAAAATTTTCAAACATTCAGAAAAAAATTCATAACTCGAAAACTATGAAAAGTCGCGGAACATACACGGGGGTGATTCGAATACCCCACGGTACGAGGGACCGAAATTTTATTTTTGGACGTCAATGTTCCGGCCACCCTGTATATGAAATTTGCATGTTTGCATGGAAATATAAAGAATATTTTGTAAAAGTGTCTGACGTAAGCTCTCGAAATCGCAGAGACCAAAATAGATTAGTTTTTTTTGACACTCCCAGATTGTCCAAATACAGCAAAAGTTGTCTAACTATGTGTGTAAGAATTTATAATAAAATACCTAGAGAACTTAAAACTCAAAATAATATATTGCTTAAGAATAAATTGTTGGAATGGCTGAAAGCCCACAACTTCTACTCCCTTAAAACATTCCTTGAAAATAAGTTATGACTCGGTTTAAGCTAAGACTCGATTTTGCATGCTATAGTTCCAATAGCTAAACATGTTTGTACTTCTGTTTCAATTATAAGACCTATAAACACCATGTTTTAAGCAAATAAAGAATTTGAATTTGAATTTACTATAAGTATCTTTCATCACAAAATCTTAAATGAATTATGTGGAATAATTCCCATTTTTCGCTCCCAAAAATATTATTTAACACTCAAATATAATATTTGCGATTCTTTTTGTGAACTTCAAATAAATCCAATATCATCTATATTTTAATAACTTTTGATAAACTGATGAGTTTTTTTTTTCTAGGGTGTTTGGAATGAAAATCTAAGATGGCAGCCGCAAAATTTTTCGTCATTCATATCGTTTTCATGGTTTTCAAAAGTTTGAAAATTTTGCGGCCGCCATCTTGAGTTTTCATTGAAAGGTGGTAAAACAAGACCTTGTAGTTAGGTACTAAATAATTTTACAAAGTACACATAAACACAACCATTACTTGGCAGATAATTTCATACAAATTCTGTTCCATTTTTGAATTAATCGGTGAGTAGTGGCTATCCGGACATCGTGAAATAGGCCCTAACACCGGCGCCACAGGTTGCCACCAACACTCGTACCAACGTTAGTCGGTTAATTTCGTGAGGCGTCCACACGTTGGCTATCGTACCAATCCTGTCCCGTCAGAGGCAATGTGAAGATGTCCGATACACCAGCGTTGTCAGGGAGTATTTATGTAAAAAAAATATTACTAAAAATATAGGGTCACTGCGCCTCTTACTTTACTTTTATTACTCAAATTGGTGAAAATATCACTCTTTCCGTAAAACATTAATTTGTATGTAAGTACTACAGTTTGTGCAAATATAATTTTATTTTTTTTCAAAAAAAAAAGTTACACATCACTTCTAAAGTTTTGATGAACCGATCATGGTAAAATTTGAAAAAAAAGTTAGATAGATTATTATACAAAACGGTTGCACACGGCTACATATCAAGCAGTACATTTCCAGTATAAGCTGACCTCTCATTGTACGGAAATAATGCAAGATCAGCTTATACTGGAAATGTATAGATAGCTTGATATATAGCCGTGTGTACAATGGGCTTTATCAATTAGGTACCCCAGTTGTATTAAAATTTTAATACCCAATTGACGCAGCCCACTGTACATCCTAATGGCTAGTGCTAATTCAAGTAGCTCTATTCTAATTTTACTATAACCACATACCTACATGCTAAAAATAATGTCCCGTTAAAACTTAAAGTAGTTGCGTAACAAATATCAGCCCTGCATTCCCTTCTGGAATCGTAGGCAAAAATGCCGCCCTACGTGCGCATCTCTGCGACCCTGCATATTCTTTGACATTCGTTTTAGTGTAGCGCGCCACCGCGCTCGCTTTACGTATGAACAGGGGTGGTGGTTAAGCTCCGCCCAGATGCGCAAGGTCATCGAGGCATCTATACACCTTAACGGAACAATAACTACAAAATTCTTCTTTTAGGACCTTCCACATATTATACGTGTGATATACATGTCATACAATAATTTTTTAAACTCTTCTTGTGGTAACTTCGTAACTAAAATCAGAGTTTATAAAAATATACCCATAAGGCCGTCTCCACACTATGCAACAGTGCGACAGTCTCAACAATCTGTCTTCCTCAGAGCTGTCAGCAGCACCTATGTGCATGAGGCACGTTGTGCGCCCCGTGTGTGCGCGCTATTATTATTGTAATCGTTTGTTTAGTTAATGTATTTAGAGGTTGTTTTATTTTTAGTTTGCCTTGCTAAGGAGTGTTTTATTTATAGTATCTACATATGTTAGCTTATAAAAGTGTATTTCATCCATAAGGCCGTCTCCACACCACACAAAAGTGCTACAGTCTCAGCAATCTGTCTTCCTCAGAGCTGTCAGCGGCACCTATGTGCATGAGGCACCTTGTGCGCCCCGTGTGTGCACGCCATTATTAAATTGTAATCTTTGTTTGTTTTGTTGATTTATACCGAAATAATACCAACAAACTAATAGAGTCTGGCCACGCTAACTCTGCAGTGAAATAATGGTAGAATTTGGAAATCTGTATAAGACATCACCGTCTGTACTACGGAAAAAAGTAATTAAAACATTCTTAGATAAATAATCTATTATGCAAAAATCAAAAGGCAAAATACCAAAATCATTAGATCTACATACACGTCAGAAAATGTAAAACTTTTTGGGGTTGCCCATTTATTGCATGGCAGAGTTAGCGTGGCCAGACTCTACCACAAAGTTAATTAGGTATTTAAAAAGTGGCATCTATTCGGAATATAAACTATCTACAAGTTCAAACAAATACCAGTGGTATTAGTTTGTTGGTATTAATTAGTTCGGAATAAATCGTTTTGATAATGCTCAGAGAGATTGTTGTATTTGAAGAAGAGAAGAGAAGGTGTCTTTTATTCGTAAGTAGGGTTTTGATAAGGTTATTTTGGGATGACAGGTAGCTTTAGTGTTAAAACACACACAGTTACAATTCTACTGATATGAAGCTTTCATACATATCTGTCCATTACTACAAGTTGTAATTGAATTTATTGAAAACCATTTAATTGGGTGGGGGTGTTGAGCAGCTGTCTTTTTAGGGTTCCGTACCAAAATGGTAAAAAAGGAACCCTTATGGTGTGACTCAGTCTGTCTGTCTGTCTGTCTGTCTGTCACAGCTGGATATCTCAAGAACTACTAATGCTATCAACTTGAAATTTGGAACAGTTTTAGATGACGTTTACCCAACTATTTTGCAAATAAGAAAGAAATAGAAATATTTATATTTTTTTTGCAACATTGACTGAAAGGGGGTCTTAAAAATTCAAAGTAGGGCTACTAGGGCATATGGGGTATCATATGAAAGAACGCTGTTTGCACATTCTCAAACAATTTCTTTTTTTTTTTTAAGCCGCATATTTTCGACTTTTGATGAAAAATGTAAAAAAAAATAACGTAAACATAACGTAAAATAACGATAAGGGGGGGACCCCTTATCTCCGAAGTTTGCAAAGCGAAAAATCTGAAATTATTACATATGATAGAAGTTTATGTAATACAATGTCAAGATTTAATTCCGTTATTTTGGTAAATACCTACCTCCTTTAACCGAGTTTCTGAATCTTTAATGGTTGACTATACGCATTATTTGTAAAAAGGGGAAAATATATAAAAGAACAGATAAAGCCATTACATATAAATTAGTTTGGTATGTAAATCTTTAATACTTTACTCACAGTCTTAATTTCCACTTCTTATCAGTGAAGTACTAACACCCCATACTTGGAAACTTTATCATTTCATTTTACACTGTAGTACAAAGCGATAAGGTCGAGGATTAAGTGGCAAAAGCTTTTATCTAAAGGAGTCTAAGTTAACGCTATCGTGAACGACTTCAGTGACGCGTGAAAGAATCAAGAAAATGACTATTTTTTGTCGGGAATTGCGTGCGACTAGACAGTTCTTCTATATTGTACCTACAAGCTTGAAGCCTCTAGGAGGACGGCTAAATTTGTATGGAAAGTTGCCCTGAAAGTTAATGCAATAATTATTAGTAAAAAAGATCTGCTAAAAGCACAACTCACTATTTACCCATTCTTTTTCATACAAGACTCCGAGTTTTTAAGAGAATTCAGTTTTTGCACTTAATTTAAATGTGCATTCCATCTGAAAATACAACTAAAAGCAAATATCAATGGCCATCTCCTAATCAAAGTTATTTACCAAGTTGCGAGAATCGATAATGGATTACAGGAATTGGCTGCTGCTGTAACCCAATTCTAACTAGCGCAGGATTATGACGTAATTCCAATATGCTGTCTTAGTTAGGAACAGACAGACCGCGTCACTGGGGTATTGTGGATGTGATGCAGTTAAAGGATTATTCCAAAAAGGTAGAGAATAGTCACGTTTATTGAACAATTTTGAAGGCTGAGAGTTTCACTATACCATGTTTGATAACTTAATCTTCTGTTAAAATGTTAACGGCAGTGTTTGACTATGCGCTAATCCATTTATTTATTTATTTATTTAAGGACAACCAACAAAGCATACACCAAAAATACATGCTAAAAATACCCATATTATTTTTACATTTTATAGTGTAGCCTTAATTAAAGGCTGCCACGGCATGCATTAAACGTAGGAGTAGGAAATACAGTTACAAAACATAACTTACTAATTTAGATAGATATGTAAGTGAAAGATACAATAGAAACTACAATATTAATTTTTCACCTTTATGTTAATGACCTATGCAAGACAGACTTGACTTTATATAAAGAGTAAGACATATCAATATCCATGATTAAAAGTCTTAACTCTGGTGGGACGTAAATAGCATTACATTTGTTTTAATGGCTGATGTACTAATGTCCAATTATCAACAGTTTGGTGGTGTTAGATAAGACCAAAATGTTAGTTTGGTGGAATTAGCTCTAAACGTGTAAGCTAATGAGTATAATTGCATTATGTCCATGAATAAGATGTTGTAAAAAATGTTGAGAAACAAAAATGCGAGATAAAAAAATAGATAGATAGATGCGGCTTTAGATGATTATGGTCCTTAATATTGACCACTAAGTTTCAATTTCACCAATGAAACTGGACGCGATCAGCACATCTAAAGCTGGATTTATATTACGAAACTAAGTTAGGCAAACTTCATTGATAGTTTCACGTGAAACATTATTTATTTACACGTGAAACTATCAATTAATAACTAAGTTCACGTAACTAGTAATAATGTAAATCCGGCTTAATGCGAAAGCGCCAGGCTAGCCCGCGAAATTCAAAATTTCTTACGTTTTTTGCAATTTGTAGGTCAATGTGAGCTTGTATGTTGATTAAAATATGATTCGCGGCCGTAGCTAATATGGCTTTACAGAATTATAATCATTAGAATCAGCAATACAACTTCATAAGTTATTCTTCATTTACCTCAAACCTCATGATTTCATGAAATCGCTAGATTTGAGATAAATGCTAACTTATGGAGTTGTATTGCTGATTCTAATGATTATAATTCTGTAAAGCCATATTAGCTACGGCCGCGAATCATATTTTAATCAACATACAAGCTCACACTGACCTACAAATTGCAAAAAACCTAAGAAATTTTGAATTTCGCGGGCTACCCTGGCGCATCAACCTTAAACACAACCGCGATCAAGACCTGTCAGTGTCAGCACAATAATGACACTGACAGTTCTTGATCGCGCGGTTTAGATGTGTTGATCGCGTTTAGTTTCATTGATGAAATCCGCCCTAAAAGGTGATCATCATTGTTTTATTATGTCACTAGCTCTTGCCAGTGGCTTCGCCCGCGTGGATGTCGGAAAATATCCCACGAGAACACTACTGGGAAATCCTTCTTTATTCCTTCTTCTGTGCAAAATTTCAGCTTTCTAGGTTCCAGGGTTTGGGCTGGGCGTTGACAACCTTTATTTGCACCAACAGAAACTTTTGTCCCACTCTTAAGGAAAAACTGACCAAATTCTTAGAAAAAAAATAAAAAGAAAATTTCTCTTTTATTTATTCTTTGACCGCGTCTCGTGGCAGTTTGAAAAGTGCGAGTTGGCCCAAAGTTTCAGCTAATGGGTTAAAAAGGAGAGAGGGGAGGTGACGGCTCCAATTTTTGGAAATTTCGGAAATAATTAGAGGAGCGATCGCATTAGGGACGTCACTTTTGGTTTATGGGAGGCACGTCACGGCTAGAGATGGCCAAGTATCCGCCAGCCAAGTTTTATTGGCAGACTTGCGTAAACTTAGCGGTTTTGTCGTGACGAAATGGGTTTTGTTTTTGGACAAAGAAAATACGTAGGAATATGATGTGGGCTGATTTGGACTGTTCGATAGCAATAATCTATATATTTATATATAAAAATTAATCCCTATTTCCCTTGGTCATCGCATCACGCGTAAACGCAACAATTTCGCTAATTCTTTTTTTGTTGTGTTTATTATTATCAGGAGAAGGTTCTTATGTAGAGAAAAAATTGAAAAGTTGCCGGGAAATTTGGAAAATTCGGGAAAACTGAAAGTGGATTTTCTGTGGGAATTTTGAATTATTGAAATTGGAACAGGACAACGTCTGTCGGGTCAGCTAGTCTGTATATATAAAAATGAATCCCTATTTCCCTTGGTCATCGCATCACGCGTGAACCGATGGAACAATTTCGCTAATTCTTTTTTTGTTGTGTTTATTATTGTCAGGAGAAGGTTCTTATGAAAGAAAAAATTAAGAAAATTTCGCAGAAAATTGGAAAATTTCAGAAAACTTAACGACTATTTTAACTTCGCGCGTTTACATTAAAATATGCACAGTCAAGACAGCACAACGTCTGTCGGGACAGCTAGTATATATACAAGATGTAACGTTAAATGCGCAAAACCTCTTAAGGGGTCATTGTACTCATCATTAGGAACAACTTTTACTATGGGACCAAACCTGAAATCGCGAAAAAAAATCAGCTGTTCAGTACATTTATGTTCGCATTTTTCGTCAAAATGTACTGAACAGCTGATTTTTTTTTGCGATTTTAGGTTTGGTCCAATAGTAAAAGTTGTTCATAATGATGAATACAATGACCCCTTAAGAGGTTTTGCGCATTTAACGTTACACTTTGTATAAAAATTGATCCCTATTTCCCTTGGTCATCGCATCACGCGTAAACGCATATAACAATTTCGCTAATACTTTTTTTGTTGTGTTTATTATTGTCAGGAGAAGGTTCTTATGAAGAGAAAAATTGGAAAAGTTGCCGGGAAAATTGGAAAATTCGGGAAAATTTAAAGTGGATTTTCTATGGGAATTTTGAATTATTTAAATTGGGACAGGACGTCTGTCGGGTCAGCTAGTTAATAATACAAATTATCTTCCAAACTCACATTCAGGTATGATTTAATAAAAATCATTACTATCATCTGCGCTATCTTTTTATTTTAGTTGGAGCCTCTGCCTGATTTGACTAATCGTCTTTTCTGTCACAACGTTCATATCCTCAACTGCCCTGAAAAATTATAGTTTCATACACTAAGTTACAAACATTGTGCTTAAAAAACTTATCCAGAAAAAAAACAGACTTTTTATTCTTCGGTTTAGTTTAATTGTTCTAATTTCAAATATCCCAGCTGTCAAATAAACATCTCTTATTTATTCCTTAAATTGCTAATCCCAAACCAACCACAGTAATTTCATCCATGTTTCTACTTCCACCCACAAGTAAACAGAGTGTTTACAAAGTTCTCCTGCAGAAAATTAAAAAGTCAAACAAACTGCTTGCCATGCGCGTTCCGTGCCATTGGCCACACATTAATATATATTAAGGCGTACACTTGGTATTCACCCTCTTTCTGAAGACACGTGCTTCGTCTACATACTTGAATAAAATCATGCTTATGGTGGTGCAATTAGCGGGAAAAGACATTTCAGTAAAAAAGTAAAACAAAATGCAGTGTACGATGAGTTTGGAAAATAAAAAGTGTCTATGACAGTGGTTATGGAAGAGATAGATAGAGGATAATGGATAGAGGTAAGAAAACAGTAGCTGTAACTGTCGTATTGCGGAAAGCATATCGAACTAATGCTTCAAAGGATGCTTCAATTGAGGTTGTTGGTCAAATATTGAATATTGAATTCGAATCAGACATCGTCTTATTAGGAAAAAATACTTGGATGTGTAATTGAAATGATAGGAAATATCACAAAGACGACAGAAGTTATAAAAACTAACAACATGCCTTTTGTAAATGTATTAACTTCTCCATAAGGCAATATCAAAAAACCCCAAAACTAAATAAAGAGAAAAAAAAAAAAAGGCAATATCAGAATATGGGACAAAAAAGAACATTCAATAAAATCAAAAACAACCAATAATCAATCCGCCCAGCTCCACAATACATGACAGAATAACACGCAAACCAAAACTTCTCCATCAAAAAACCTTTGAATAATACCAATTTACAAAAGTACATATTCCAAATAATTTTTAACAAAACCAATAATTTGAAAGCTTAATATTATGCTAAACGTAAGTAACATGGTACGGTGTGGTACAAACCTTCGTGCATGGATTTTAATTATTATCATGTACCGAATACGACTCCTAATAAATGTCATTATGAAGCTGTATTACTACCAGCTAATGTTCCACCTGGAGAACTAGACATGCATCCTTATATTGGAGGGAAAGAGTTTGTTTTTGTGTGGCTTCAAGTTGAGTGATAGTAAATATAAGTTTGCCGTGATATAGTTCTTTAATGGAACTGCAATGTCACGTGCGTGACAATGACGGTACGTAAATAATATAGTTGAACGTTTTATATGGATGCAAGGCTAAAATAGCCTTTTGTATTGAAAGTTTTGTTGGAATTTTTGCATCGAAAACTGTGTACTTATGATTATTATCTAGTGATTTAGATTGCAGAAGTTCTAAATTTTCGTTTAAGTCAGCTATTAAGGTGGCTTGTGCTGTTTCGTAATTTCTGCAAATGTTTAAGGTGAGTACTTTCACATGACAAATGAATATCATTGCTTTCTGTTTGTGATAGTAAAGTTAAACAAAGAAGGAATGGCATACGACTTCGTGGCTTTTCATGTTTGCCTAGTTTCATTTATTATGTATACTTTTTAATGGTAGATAATGTTAGCATGTCAAGCCACAGAGCTTTTTTTATTTACTGAAACTAGTTATCAAGTGAATTTGGTTCCATTTTGACACTGACGCTTAGCTTTTTCTTGCCTCGTGAGTTGCCTTATTTGTCTCTATGCTTAGTATTAATTTTATGAAATTACGAACTGTCACAGTGAAAATATGGTATTTACACAATTCAAAACAGGCAAAAAACAATGCTGAATGTATGCATACGTAGCATTTTAGTTTGACAAGGTACAGTCAACAACAAAAGTCTATTAACACTTTAGTTTTCTTTAAAAGAATTTTTGTAAGTACAAACGAATTAAAAATATGGACAGTTTTTTTTATTTTTTTTATTCCGATGATAAAAACTGTAAGCTATTACATATAATACTTGTGGTGTCTTGGTTTGGGGTTGGTTTTAGGTAACTCAAATGAAACACAATTTGCAATTTCACTCCGTTTAGCGTGCTGTCATCCTACCCGCTCGAGCAGGTATACCACAGACTGCATAACTCGTTTATTAAACGTCAGAGATTCCATTTGCTTAGCCTTTTCCCAACTATGTTGGGTTATGTATGGATGCGCAATCGATGCAGTTCAATACCAGTATTTTACATGGAGCGACTGCCTATCTGACCTCCACAACCCAGTTACTGGGTAACACGATACCCCTTGGTAAGACTGGTGGTCCGACTTTCGGGCTTCTGACTACCCGTAATGACTGTCAAAGATCTACCTAGTAGTGTACTTATAATTTAGGGTCTATTAATTTCACATGTAAAATTGATGGTGTTGATCTACTTCTATTGCTGACCGTACCCACACTCATTCACAAAAAACACTTCATAATCATACAAAAAGCAAAACCAATCATTAAAACAAACATTAATGTCGTAAAAACAACACATAGCCCACCTTGATCGTCATCCGAATATCGAGCCACCAGCGAACAATAAGAACCAGTAGGCTGTATAACGCGTTTGCGCGCACAACACCCTTAAAAAAGGGGGGCAAGACGGCATGGGGGCAGGAGGATTTAAATCCTACCCTTTAAAAGATTCCATCGTCCTCCCATTTTTAAGACTTTACAATACCGACACACACATCAGGAGATTCTTAGCTTATTTCTTTAGGGTATGTGTATATGTGTGTGTGTGTGATTGAATTTTTCCGTGTTGCCCGTAATTAGTGAGGGGCTCATTAGGGATGTGGGATGAGTCGTAATGAGGTCTTCTGAGGACATCGGCCGTTTGGATGTAGATTGAGACACGCGAGCGTAATGATATGAAAGTGAGAGTGGTTTAGAAAAAGCGTTTGCTGTTTTGTATTGGAATTAAAAGTTTTCTTTTCAAGTTGTTTAGAGAATTAACATACTTATGGACCTACGGTCAATAATTTTATCAACCCCACAATTTTATAAACATCTTTTCACATTTCTATTTGCTCGCAAGCAAACCTAATACCACAGACTACTTAGGGATTGCAATAGCCAAAAAGGGTATACTGCCACTCAAACTGACCATAGACTAAATTGAAAAAAATCTCTACTGCCAGTATTTTCACCGACATCATCCCCTTCAAAATTAGAACACAGCAAATACTGGCAGCAAAAAGAAGCATAGCAATAGTAAGTACGTACTTCACAGAAACCTACTCTTTCACAAGAGCTGTGTTCTGAAAGAGTAGTTTTCTAGGAAGTTTATAAATAAATACCTAATACCTATTAACTAATTAAATTCCACGTAGTACGTAAACAAGTTCAGGCTGGGACTGGAACTGGTATTTTTGCAGCAGTACTCAAATAGCGCTCCAACGCTAATTGGCAGCCGATGAGTCTTTGTTATTGAGCTCGGTGACCGGAAGTTTCTAGTGTTGTTTGGACTTGGCCATTTTAATAGCCATAGCGTACAACCCTAATTATTTAATGCTGAATTTTTTATTTAGTTTTGTATGTTTTTAAAACTTTTTTCATATTTTTTGGTTTCGACGTAGTTGTAAGTATTAAGTCATAAAAACTGGTATTCAGCTGCATCTGGTTAGACTAGAAGCCGACCCCAACATAGTTGAAGAGAAGGGGCTTGTGGCTAAATAATAACAATTGTCAGCAAGGGGTTGTGGAAATCAGATGGGCAGTCACTCCATGTAAAATACTGGTATTCAGATGCATCCGGTTAGATTGGAAACCGACCCCATCATAGTTGGGAAAAGGCTAGGCAAATGATGATAACTTTAACTTATCTCATGCTGTGTGTGAGAATAGTTCAAACTGGTTCCATGATTACCCATCAGTCAGTCAACCAGAGCGAGCAATCCATACAAACTTACGGTTATTATCAAAACATCATCTTCAGTCCTTCTCCGATGTGGTATGATAATGGTCTCATTCAAAACACAGAAAAATATTTAACCCCGTAGATTTCTTCTGTGAAAAGTTTTTGAACGTTTGCAAATCCTCTCAAAACGCTTGCCTTACCTATGCGGTACCCAAAAAATCACAAAAAACTAAAAAATCTGCAGCAAAACGCGGTGAGCATTCATTAAGGTTGACGTGTCGGACGTGCAAGTTCCCACATGTCACGGTAAACAGTTCGCCCCCGTTAGTCTTTAGTCCCTGTATGGCCCCTGTTTGTACACCGCGTGCCCCTTTGAATACTAAGTTACCGGTTTTATTTTACAATGAGAACTGTTTCCACTCTTTAGCTGTAGGAGTATCAAGTGAACTGGCATTTTTGGTTTTGGTATTGATTTTTAGGGTTCCGTACCTCAAAAGGAGAAAACGTCTGTCTGCCTGTCTGTCAAGACCCTTTTTCGTAGGAACGTGTGGAGGTATCAAGTTGAAATTAATATCAAATACGTAAGTCTATGGTCCCTTGGAGCCTTAAAAAAAAGCTTAGTCAACGCAATAAAAAAATACGACACATTTTGATACACACAAATAAATCAAAAGCTACAGGGTACTTCCCTTTGACCTGGAATCATGAAATTTGGCAATAAGCATGTCTTTACTTGAGTTGTGAGACATGCTTCTTGTCTTTGGAAACGTCCGAAAATTCATCACATAAAAAATTGTTTTGGGATGACAAACTTAAATTTTTAGTTGGAGAATTGACTGTGACGTATGACCTATCTGTATGGGAGAACATGTTTTTCAACTACAATGTTTAGTTTGTTTTTGGGATAAATATTGTCAACTACGGAACCCTTCATTGTGCGTGGTCCAACACGCACTTTGCCGGTTTATTTAAATATGAAGTATATTTTTATTTATTTATTTAGTTCAGACACAGAGATCCATATTTATGTTAGTAGGTATACTTAGACAACTATGTTAGTAACCAAAGATAGTACTATGACAAACATACAAAAGGCCACAAACACATAAACAAAATATTGAAGTAGGGGTTCCTGTACTTACTTATCTAACATCAAATTGTAAAAACTAAATTAAAAATTATTAAAAATTAATTCAAGTTAGTGTCGAATGTAAAATAGAATATTATTATAAATTAAATAAATCAATAAAATTACATAATTAAGTATAGAGTTTTCGGGCCCGATATTTTTGAAAATAGTACTGTTTTAACTGTTTTTTATTTCAGTTTTGTTTGTATTGATTCAAAAATAGAACCATAAGGAGTATCTACATCCTATTTTTATTAAAACTGTGTGTGTTCATCGGAAACGATATCAATTCTGATTGACTAGGATACCTACTTATCAATTTTTTGTTTATTATCTGTTCAAATAATTATGTTCTTTACGTATGTATAATTTCAGACATGATTATTATATCTGAAACACAGCAGTAGGTAAGATTTGGCGACAGCAATAAATATGGAGCATTACTAAATCTTCAATATTTCTTTCACAATACCTATTTAGAATATGAGGAGCTCGTGGCTAAGTAATAACAGCCGCACGGGTCAATCCATCAGGTTAAGCTACGCTTGTTAGGGTTGGTCAGTGGATGGGTGACCATCTTTACATACCGAGACTCAGCCGTGCCTCGGAACGCACGTTAAGCCGTTGGTCCCGGCTGTCATTCGTGGATCTTTGACAGTCGTTACGCGTCGTCAGAAGCCCGAAAGTCTGACAACCAGTCCTACCAAGGGGTATCGTACTACCCAGTTACTGGGTTGTGGAAGTCAGATAGGCAGTCGCTCCATGTAAAATACTGGCGTAGCTAGCTGTATCCGGTTAGACTGGAAGCCGACCCCAACATAGTTAGGAAAAGGCTAGGCAGATTGATTTATTTAGAATATCGTGTCTTTGATATCAATACCCTGAAGTTTAAAGTCCATAACATCCATTCCTCCATTCAAATACCAAGTCAAAGAGTCACTATTTCTCTGGACATTGAAGTGTGTCCAACATGGTTTATTGTATATTTGCCTATAAAATTTTGCTTGCGACATTTGCATTTTCTTGGTTATACTTATGACCTTATAAACATTAACGATCGTTATAATTTTATCAGTACAAGCCGTGTACAGTCGGTGTCTAAAGTTAGTGGACATTGTTGTCAGTTTCAGAAGTAATCTGTTTTTAATTTTTTTTTGTTATGAATCATGTCAATACTATCTAAAGTATCGTCTAGCCTCCTGAGTCCAAGGTTAGGATATTATGGTTTATTGCCTTCAGTTTTTCAACATTAATATTTTCATGTTATAGCAGGAAAAATAAAATAAAAATTTAACACATGGAAAACTGATTTTTGCGATGGATATTTAGGATTAGGATATGTGTTTCTAATTTTTTTGGTTGTTCTAAATTTAGAACTTCAGTACTCAGGAGGCTAGGTAATCGTAATTATAAAAATGGTTGTTATCATGTTGTTATATTGAAAATATACCCTTGTAACTTGTATGTCTATTTTAAAATCTACTGGATAAAACTTAAGGAATGCATAGCAATAATGTTAAAAAAGGAGTTACGTCTGCCAACAAACTGCTTAGCAGTTTGGCAGAGGTAGGTAATATTTGTTTTAAAAAAATAACTTATGAAAATAAATACTTTTTATTTTATTTTGTCATTTAAACTTTGTGTGACACCATGTGTATCTAGGTGCTTTGGCGCTGCATAGAGCTCCTACTGATAACCAATTTCGAAATTCCGAAATTTTAGAATGTCTATTATGTTGTTGATTGTACTATCCACACCACAGCATTCATATCGTATTACATTCTCTTTGATTCGCTCCACATTTTCAACAATAGAAAACACAATTTTGAGGCAAAAGCGATTCTTTAGTCAAATATCAAAGAAATCGTTAGCGTGAACCCGAACGGTGGCACAGTTGAAATAATAACAAATAAACGAGCATAACAATCGGCGCTTAAATGTTTTAATGCTAAAACAATGAGGACTTCTAATAATAAATTATTGAATTTGTCCCGCTTTGCGTAAGGACCGCGACGCCAGCCGAACGAGAGTTGTGTGATTTATTTGAGAAAGTGTTGAGTGAAGAAGTAATTATAACGTCTAATATTATAAATTTATAACACACATTAAAAAGCTACTAAAATATTAATTGAGACTATACTTTCATTCCTATTATATTTCTTTCAATTAAAAATTATAAAAATAGAACAAATACCATTCTATTCAAACTCAAACTCAATGAATTTATTTCAAATATTTACAGTAGAACGGGCAAGAAACTCCACGAATATCAAAATATTGGTTACATCATTCATGTTGAAAACATACACGTGAGAACAATATAGAAAGTGGTGCACGTTAAAAATGTCCATACTAAAAAGATACGAAACTAAAAACACTTAAATGAAAATAGAACGTTAAAAAAATATTTTTAGAACCCAACGGTTTGGCACGCGACGGTGGAAAGAGACCTGACGGAATGACTATAATGCCTTGGAAGTTAGGTCGGCCTTTGGTATGGGACGCAACGTGTGTCGATACCCTTGGGCCATCCCACCTTCCTAGCACAGTGGGCTGTGCTGGTGCGGCTGCTGCAGGTGCGGAAAACCTCAAACGGCGAAAATATTCAAATATTTTTGGGAGTTATATTTTCGAGCCGTTTGGGGTTGAAACACTAGGGCCATGGGGTCCGAGTGCCCACTTAGTTTTCCAAGACATCGCTAAGCGATTGGTCGACTCTTCACGTGACCAGAGGGCTGGCCTATTTTTTGGCCAAAGAATCAGCATTGCCATACAACGTGGCAATGCTGCCAGCCTTTTGGGCACTTTTCCTGTTGACAGCGATGCGGACGAATTTTTTGATGCCCTATGATCCTTTCCCCTCCTTTTTTTATACAATGTACATATTATTATTTTAATCTGTGTTAGTTTATATATTATGTACATAAAGAATAAAGACTCCCTTTACCAATGAAAATTAAATTAAGATTAAATTATATAAAAATTAATAGCTAAGAGATGACCAGCGTCCAATGACGGCGTCCGTTCAGGAATCTATTGTTTTGTAATGGAATTTATACTATAATTTTCTCGAAATTTCTCTATTCATAACAGCATACTTGGAGCTGGGAAATAGTGCAAATTTTAACTAACTGTTCTAAGTACTTCACTAATGCAGCGTAGTAAAAAATTATTTTCTAATACCGGACAGAATATTCCCAGGAACAAATATTATTGAAGGGATTATTCTAGAAACTACGTGAAATATCGAAACAAATAACGAACTACCAAGCTCAGTTAAAAACTGTTTTCGAAAAAATCTTAACATCATTATCAGCAGTTCTGCCTGTACGTCGAACTGTAAAATTCAAACAACAACTCGCATTGAGATCTTCACTATCACTTCTTCTCATTTGTTTTTCATTTGACACTTTGAATTTAGAACGCCAATCAAGAAACTCACAACGGATTCAGATTCGAAGTTTAGAATGAGGTCTTACAGAATCACACGACTGTTCTTCCTGTTCTGTATTCACTTGCAACCTCATCAAGTGACCGCACCCATTTTGTTTTTGATTTAATAATTTAAACACGAATTTGAACCAACACCGTTCGAATTTCAAACAGATTTTTAAAGAGATAAAAAAGCAGAATTTTTGAACGATTTTTTTTAGGGAACCAATAAGTTGTTACTTCTGATATTGAACAAGCTTAACTGATTGGTCAACGTTGTTACCTTGGATTGGATAAGAGTGTCACTGGCTGGTGTGAGTCACTAACAGAGCGTGGCATCGATGGTTCTTTGACAGCTGTCTTCTGATGACAGATGATGTCAGGGGAGCTGCTGTTGTACCACGTCCATGACGAACTGATATATTCTGGCACAACCCTGATGATACTGAAGCTGCTGTACTCACCACTAATACGATATCCACTTCTGATAAAAGCTATCCTGCGCCGTTACATACCTACACGATAATAACAATGATATACAAGTTATCTAATTTGAGCCACTCCCAATCAAAACAAAAGAACCGCCACTAAACAATTCAAAAAAGTCACGTAAAGCCAGGGGCAGGACACTAATTTCGGCATAAATATTAAGGCCGAACGCCGAATTTTAAAGGCGGCAATTGGAACCTACACTCTCATCCTGATCGCAGGATAATTTATCTTAACGAAAGAAAGGGGTGGCCGAGGGGGTGAGGTGGGTACTCGCCCAAAAATTGGGTAAAAATGTTGCCAGCCAGCGATTAAACCGTTGGGGGAGATGCGTCGTATTAATCACCACCCAGGCGTCTTCGTGGATTCTCGCGGTATTTCTATAGCGTGGTTAATACCTACTTTCTACCGGTGTCTTTTTTAGGTGAGAGTAACAATGTGATGTTTCCGTAAGTAGAAATATTTTGGTACCTAGCTTCATAAATTAATTTTGAACTATTGTCAGGGTAAACGGACTGGTTTTTTACTCCTTAAAATGTATATGTTTTGAGAAAAATATTATTTTGCTCTACACTAATAATGGTATAGCAAATCCAGTGTACTACAATACCATGTATACCAAGCTGCGTTTATATTAATTGATTCAGAAGCATTGTTAAAAAAATCGATGAAATACAAAAGTAATAATGCATTCGTAGCCAGGGCAGTCGGCCTAGCTACTAACATGATCAACTTGTTATCTTTTAGCGGCGGCGGCCGTGAGTCTTCTATTCTCTGTGTATAAAAAAATCAAAAGTAATTTGTTCAAACTAAGCCAAGAAATAGCACTTTTCACTTTAAGATTAGAATATACTCTTTATAATGTAGACCATGTGGTCTACAATAAAAAGAAGTATTTCAATTATTCATTATTTTTAATTCCTACAAATATCGGAATAATCCACGTGAATTACAGATAGTTATGCAAATGTAGAAATTTTACATAGGTTGACACAATGGGCGGTGTTATCGCTGAAAGTGATCTTTTAAAGACAACCTTTGGATGGATTAAAGACTCTCCCTTTATAGGCACAAGAGAAGAAGTACCTATGTTAGAGGACAAAGTAAATTCTAACTCGCAACTCTATACAATCCAGGCAGTTGGCCTGTCCGTAGAAGGCAGGGCGGCCACCTTGGCTTTGTTTTAATATTTTCGCAAGCATTATGAAGGGTTTGCTTGCTTTCAAATAATTTCGGCTTCTGTTCCTGAAGTTTTGATAAAAGTTTCATTCTATCAATAATTAACGGGAACAATCCTGGTTTGCTGATGCGATTATAAAGGTTTTGGGGTTTTTGCATTATCTTTAATTATTTTTTTCTGGAATGTCAAAGTTCGAGAGTCGGGTCGAGTTTTCTTTGTTAATAATTGAGTTTGGCAAGTTTTTGAAAGGGGAAACGCGGGTTAATGCGTATTTTAATTTATTGGTGCAAGAGTAATTTTGATGGGTAAGTACAAAAGGTATAAGTTGGAGGTAAGACGCTAAGTAGAGGACTGTGAGGTGAAGGTAGAGAAACTTTCTGCACCTTGGTTCGGGTTCTGAGCTTCCTCAAACAGGATATAACTTGAAAATTATAAGAATTCTACGTTTTGTTTTTACTTAGTACAAAGCTATATAATAAGAATAGGACTCATTTTGCCTATTAATCTATTAATCCGTTAAAACAGGGATTGAGTTCTGAAAATGGAAGTTTTTTGATTATGGTTTACCTTTTTTTAGGGTTCCGTACCAAAATGGTAAAAAAGGAACCCTTATGGTGTGGGTCAGTCTGTCTGTCTGTGTCTGTCTGTCCGTCCGTCTGTCTGTCTGCCTGTCTGTCTGTCTGTCTGTCTGTCTGTCTGTCTGTCTGTCTGTCACACCTGGATATCTCAAGAACTACTAATGCTATCAACTTGAAATTTGGAGCAGTTTTAGATGACGTTTACCCAACTATTTTGCAAATAAGAAAGAAATAGAAATATTTATGTTTTATTTTGCAACATTGACTGAAAGGGGTATTAAAAATTGTACTAGGGCATGTGGGGTATCATATGAAAGAACGCTGTTTGCACATTCTCAAACATTTTTTTTTTCTTTTTTTTAGGCCACATAGTTTTCGACTTTTGATGTAAAATGTAAAAAAAAAATACCGTTCCCGCCCCCCTTATCTCCGAAGTTTGCAAAGCGAAAAATCTGAAATTATTCTATATGATAGAAGTTTATGTAAAGATTACAGGAAAAATAAAACGATGTCTCTAAATAGCACACTTTTTCAGAAATCGGAACGGAACCCTCGGTGCGCGAGTCCGACTCGCTCTTGACCGATTTTTTTATTGCTGAATGGGCCTGCTCTTGACCTCGAACTCCCCTTATGGAAAATAATCTTCACAGTCACCCGCTGGGCTAATCTGAAGATTGCCTGAAAATTTCATCAAAATCCAGCCGTTTTGTAGTCCTTATGGAACATAATTACATACATCGCTTTGTATAGAAAAGCAAAGCTAAATCAATATCATAATAACTGGCTATTAACATTATTTCTCCCAGGACCAGTTACATATTCTGTTGTCTTTATTTACAAAAAACAAACCTGCATTTAAACTATTTGTTACTAGTGAGTTCAAACATGATCGTGAGTTCGATTCTCAGCCCACGCATAATCTAATTGGACTTGTATGTTACAACATTCTTAGTTATTGCACGGATTTAGGACCTATTATAACTGTACTTGTTTTGATAAACATGGTGTAATTTTAATCCGTTAACCTCTTAAGGGGTCATTGTACTCATCATTATGAACAACTTTACTATGGGACCAAAACCTGAAATCACTTATGTAGGAAACAGCTGGTTTTTTTTAATAACCGACGAAGCATTTCATTCAACTCAGGGAGGTCCAGATTCCAGAATCATGCACTAAATATGTGGTTTCAATTAATGTGATAACTTAATTGCCACTTTGTATAAACACAAATACTTCGTATATAAACTTTTTTATAAATCAATTGTATAGAAATATATTACATACCCATTCTGAAACCACAACCATCGAATCCATCAAGGAAAGCAAAACAAATGACAACACAACTATGTACCCACTTAATAAAAAACCTCACATTTTGGCGCCCGTGCCAAATGTCACACAAGTGCGACGCGTAATGTCAACACACACACATACATACAAAAAGACATAGTATGGAGAAGGAAGAACGGGAAACTTCCACGAAATTTGCTCACCAAAATGACGACGCTTGTTTTTTTAGGTGGCTGCTTATGACGTTCGATTTGTGTGGATAAGGTTGCTGTAATTAGTGGGTATTATATTTTGTATTTTTTTATGGAAGGTTAGAATGTAGAGAAATAAATAAAAAGTTGACTGGTAAATAATTCCTTGAGGCATTTGGTGCGCCTATGAACCACTATACTGTACAAGTGTACATGGCGTTTCAATAATCACATCACACTAATAATTATGTAAGGGCGAAAGTTTGTGAGTGTGCCTGTGTGTTTGTTTGTATGTTTGTTACTTTGTCACGCTCAAACGGCTGGACCAATTTCGATGAAATTTGGTATGTAGATAGCTTATACCCTGGATTAACACATAGGTTACTTTTTATCCCGGTCTACGCGGGCAAAACCGCGGGGCGCAGCTAGTTAATAAATAACAAGAACGGTTCCAATATTATGTCTGTTTTCTACGTTATAAAGCTTTGCAGATTACTAGTTAGGAAATTTCACTTATTTTAATCTGAGCTAGAATAATGTCCGAGATTCGAATCTGTTATTGGAGTTAGTATTTCTGCCTAAAAAACGGTTTGTGTTTCTACTGCAAGATTAACTGTTTAAGAAATTGGTAGGGTTGGAATGATCTACATTTGTGTTGGTTGACCGATTGTCAATTTTTTCGAGTTAACTTACTACATCTGCCCCGTTCTTGATGCTTTCTTGTATACAAATAGCGGCTACTAGACCAGGGCCAATCCTGTTTGAGGAAAAAAAAATATTCTTAGCAGTATACCAGTGGTCGGAAAATTTAGCTAATGATGAAGAAAGTTAAAGATTTTTTTATTATCTACCACTTTTGGTAGATAATAAAAAAATCTTTAACTTTCTTCTCATACATTATTAGTCATACAAATAAATATTTAGTTTTAAAAAATTTGGGCTTCTTTGAAACACAAAAAGGAACATTTTTACCAATTTTCATGAAAAAATAATAATATTTGCTACAGTTATAAATTAAAAACCAAAAAAACGGTTTTTTGCGTTTTTCTCGATAATTTTGAGGTTATGGGTAATAATGCATGACAAGAAAGTTAAAGATTTTTTTATTGTCTACCACTTTAACATTTAACTTTTTTCTTAAAACGTTCTTCAAACGTCTTTCACGTGTCTTTCGTCTTCAATGGAAAATTTTCACATCCGCCAGCTATTTTTGCTTTTAATTCACAACGATCCCTACAAAAGTATCCCCTTACCTAATTTCATCAAAATCGCTGCAGCCGTTTTGGAGTCCATAGGGAACATATCCATTTTTATATATATAGATATAGTTTTTTAAATTCCAGATTTTTCTTCGGGTCGGAACAATTGAGTTTTACATTAAGTACACTTTTCAGTAACCCTAGCTATACTCACAAGTTTACCACTTTCTACAAATCCAAACCGAATTCATTAAGAGTCACATCCACCCAACTCTAGCGCACCCTAACAAACTTATTAAGATTTCTTTTCTTTTTACTGTACGTGGTTAGCGACGTATGACGCAAGCTAACGGCCGGGGGGGGAGGCACGAGGCCAGGGTAGGCTAGGGCGGGGCAGGGGAGACCCTCGCACGCATGGCCGCTCTCATGATTTAAGCACAGGGATAAGAATGAAATTAAAAATACATCCTCGCCATTCCTTAGGGTGCTGGGGGGACATATATGCAAATGAACCACCCCCCACCCCCCTCTCATAAGACAGGGGGGAGTTTTTTGTTAGGATGCTATTAATTTGGGGTGTAACTCACTAAGTATGGGTACGCATATATGAGGGAGTCTTCGTGCGTTTCTTAGAGATTCTTTTCCCATTTTTCTGTTTAAATTATGTAGGGATGTGAGCGGAGATTATTAAGTGTATTTCAGGTGAAATTTATTAATTTTCTCGTGCAGAATGTGGGGACCAATTTGTTGGTACGAATATAGAAATTGATTAAAATTTAGAATGGTTTGTTTTGGTTGTAAATCTTTATCTTTTTGTTGAGTAACCGAAGTAAAAGCTTGGTGCTACAGACAAATAAATACCTTAATATTATGTATTAGCAAGACTTTATAATTTGTAATGCAATGATAACTGATTTTCATAATTATTGCAAGTTGTAATACTTGTAACTCTTAAGCTAAAGTAACAAAATAATCTGGAAGACCTAAAAGAAGGTGCAGCTATAGTCCTAGAACAGACCTAGAAAGACTTCTGTTTCTTAATCATTCATCATCATTTCAGCCGATAGACGTCCACTGCTGGACATGGGCTTCCCACAAGCACCGCCACTTCGACCTGTTCTGCGCTTCTCGCATCCAGCGGATTCCTGTGGCCTTCACAAGGTCATCGGTCTACCTTGTGGGAGGGATTCCAACGTTACGTCTTTCGATACGCGGTCGTCATTCCTTTTGGTCCCATCGGCCATCAACTGTTGACAGAAATAATAAAGACACCCATAGAGAACTTTTTCCAAAGAAAACAATCTTTAACCGAATAGACGAGGTTCAATCACATAACTTATTGAAAATATTGAACTTATTTCTATAAATTCATACCCCATACTAACATATACAAGTTTTTAATACTCACAATCAGCTCCCAAGGGATTTCGAACTCTTAAACGTTCGCTGATCATCAAATACCATTGTGAATCAAGTTCGCGGCATAACAATGTGTTGATACAATCGTAGCCCGAGGCGAGAGGGGCCGTGTTTTCACACGTTATACATTCATTCGGATGAGTTGACACTATTCTCCATGTAAAGTTCGATAAGGTGGTTGTAAACAGGAGAGGAGAAGAGATGAAAATCAATCTTTACAAAAACAAATGACTGTTCATAATAACGGTCTTTTTTACAGTCATTTGTTTTTTTATATTTTTTTTTTTAAATATGGAATTGCTAAGTTGTGCAATGCCAATGAGTGCATATAATATGCAGGCACATTTTATCTCCCATGACTCGTTAGATACATACGGTCTTATCTATAAAAATCTCACCTTGAAAACTTAGGTGTATTCCACTTGATGCTAGAAATTGACACTATTGGTAGCTCACTTCAACTTAGTTTTCACGGTGAGAAACAACCGATTAAAACTTATAGGTACATCAAAAGATTACCATCACCTTCCGGGACATAACCGCCCATAGAAGTCATAACCATAAAACTTCTATTGTGTCTCTTTCAGCTCCGCCCAGTGTTAACTAGAGACTAAAATCGAATGTTCACTTTATAGGTGACTGGTAATTATTTACCGATACATAAACACATGATTGAACTCATGATAGCAAACAACTTCTACTATGGGACCAAACCAGAAATCGGGAAAAAAAAATCAGCTGTTCATTACATTTTGACGAGTTACATTATGCGAACATAAATGTAGGGTTTTTTTCATGATTTTAGTTTTGATCCTTAATATAGGATCAAACCTGAAATCATGAAAAAAACCCTGTTATCATAAGTAAAATCATGTGTTTAAATATCGTTCACTAATTACCAATAATAATGCAATACTCATTAAGAAAATACCAAGTGTAAGTAAAACCTCCGCTAAAACCGAATATAATCTCCTCCAATAGATTAAAATGTGAATAATTTTCCTTATAAAATAATTCAAACGACGGCATCGTTACTTAGAAAGGGTTGTTTTCTTAAAGGGTGTATTTTTGTTTGAAAACATAATACTATTGTGACTCAAAGATTAATTAAAGATGAGAGAGTAATATCATATTATAAAGAAACATGGCGTTGCGTCGCGATATCTTTTTACAGGAGCAATTGAAAGTTTTGAATTTGAAGAGGATTGGGGAATTTCCAATGTCGTAACTAAGTCAGAGGTACATAAAGAAAGAAAGAAAATATATTTATTGGTAGGTACTCGCACAGGAAGATCACCAGTTAAACTAAACACAATCAAAGAAACATAAAAAACATATATATATTTTTATATAAAAACAGAATTGACGAATATATTTTCCGGTGGACAAATATTGGAGGTTTAGAAGATGACAAAGTTAAAATGAACGCAAAAGATTATCGAGAAACTGATTTGACTAGTACACACGGCTTCACATCAAGCTATACATTTCCAGTTTTCATGACCTCTCACTGTAAAGAAATCCTATACACTGCGAGATCAACATATACTGGAAATGTACAGCTTGATGTGTAGTCGTGCGTACCTATTCAGCGCAAGAGATCATATATGATCTGATGAAAGAAAAACGTGCTTTTAAAAGCTTAACTAAAACTAAAGAAAAATGTACTTTTCCAGCTTGAGCTTACTATTCGCAACTGCAATGATCACCAATATAATAATGTCTATGATAACTGTAAATTACAGATTGTGATTTTGTAATCACATGAACTAACTTTTAAATAACATTCATAATAAACAATACACTATATCTGTTTCCTTCAAAATATATCAAGTTTCACCGTGTGTATCCAGCCTAACACATTCAAATCGTATAAGGGGATCGAAGTGTATGCATATATCTATAATATGCTCCTGTCATCCCGTCGACAACATCCGCGGCCAAATTAGATAATCCACCGCGGATTTTGTAAACATGTGACAATGTTATATCGTGGATGTTACGTTGAGTGAGATTTGTTTTGAGTTTGCTATACACGTCATGTTGAGGTTTTTAAAGAGATGCTGCTTATGGGGTTTTGATAAAGATTCCGTGTTATGTTGTCAAACCCAAGTTATTAGACCAAAGGCTGATTAGAAAGTCATTTGTTGTCACCATGCTGGACATAAGGTTTTCCTTGATGAACATAGTTTTTTACTTCATCCAACTTACACATTAACCGCTACTTTAGGTCGATGGTCCATCTGTTTTAAGAGTTCAGATTTTATAAAATTGTAACAATTTATGAAAACTTTCTTATTCATCTCAAGTCGTATAGCTAAGTAAGTATTACTATTTGTAATAAATTAAAATATTGTATTATGTATGTACACACATCAGCAGGTCAAGCTACTACAAACTGTCAAATTTTCACATTCGATTTTGAACTTAACTGTCAGCATTTTAAGGTTCAAAATCATTTGGAGAAATTTGACAGTTTGGTATAACCTGATGTGCTGTTGTCTGTACCTATAATCTTTCTAACCATTTATTTTACTTTAGCGTCCATGAAGTATTGCATTTTTTCGCCTGTCAATAAATAAGTAACTTCATGCTTATGTCAAGTATAATATTTGCACGCCTCACGTGGCAGTATGTGATGAGACCATTGTCTAATCTTAAGACCAAATATACCTACCATATTCTGACAAATAAAAATAAATACTATGAGATCTACTAGTATCGACAATACTATTTAGAGCATTACCAAACGGATTCAAAACAATCCTCCCTGTTTCTTGATCTCCAAAATCAAGCGTTGAACCAGAACGCTCAAAGCACACAGCCTTCATAAATGTTTGAGTAGCAAGACAAAGCTGCTCCACTTTTTAATTCAAACACGTCTTTCACACACCACACCTGCAGTTCCGAAGCCCCCATTATTCAGGAAAGAAGAGGAATACCCCGTGAACTTTGGCTGCTTCACGCCTCGCATAGCAAAGGGCAGATCGATGGCTGTCAAACAATAAATGTCACGTCCACTCCCTCATGTTAATTCACATCAGTATCACCAACACAAACCAAATGATTCTGAGCTTTATTCCCTAGAATTTAGGAACATGGTAACTGCAGAGATAAGGTGGTGAATCAACCTCCCGATTTTTCTTTGAGGTGCGAACGATGCCCCAATTTTTGGCGAAACGTTTGGTATATTAATGTTTGAAACGCTGCGCGCGAGGTGTGACGTTGACTTTCTGATATACGGAACCGTGTTTACATACTTGTTACTTTTATTGCTAGGTACTAATTTTAAGATACTGTTATAGCACTTCATACTTTTAGGGCCTGTTTCACCACCTATGATTAAATTCCTACTAATTGACTTGGCAGATCATTTCATACAAAATCTGTTACATTTTAGAATTTATTCGGTAAGTAGTGGCTACTCGGACATCGTCAAATAGGGCCTTAGTATCTTTGGGAGATACAGTTTTCAAAGCTGCAGTTTTTCACAGCAATAAACTACGTATAAACATCCTAATTTGACAATAAGAAAGCAAAGCAAAAATAAAATGTATCTTTGAACTTGCAAAACTTTTTAAAAGTTTTCAGTCTTTATCGTAACTTTTTATTGAATTGAATCAACACTGTATGATATCCAACCAACCAACTTTTCAGTGAATATTAAATTAAAATAATAAGTCCCATATGTCCTAAAAACATTGGCAAGTTTACCTAATTACAATACGATAGAAAACATACGCACATCCAACATTACATCTCCACACGCAAAATATATGACATTTGTGTAGGTACAATTATGATATTACATCAGACTTATTCAAATATACTACAAACTTCATTACATACTATTGAATGGTACAGATCTATTTGAAATATCTGTAAACGCGACAATTCATGTCTAGGATTAGTGTTGCTTCTCACAGGACTGTGGGCGGTTGTCTGTTTTTTTTTTGTCAGAGTTAGAATATTTTCACATTGAGATTCTGTTGGTTGTAAATGAATACGGTATTTTACTCTATAGGAGAAAAAATCCAAAAACATAAATTATTTAGATAGCTTAGGCAAAAAGCAGTCGGAAAATGTTAGCTTTAGTTCGTAAAATAACAATATAAATTTTAAAATTCAATTCAAAGTTTTCAGTTTATTAATCTGAGGGGCAATTCTCGTACCTAAAAACGTTCACAATCTCATGCCAGCGTCAATCAAAATGTCAAAAATGAAGGTAAACGCTATACAATTTCTGTCAGATTGAGTCTTGAGATGATATTGCGAACGTTGTTAAAAATACGAGAATTGCCCCTCTGTTTTCTAACACTATGAAAGTAGCCGCCATGTTATTACGTCATTACTGTAGTATAAATTTAAAAGTGTCAATGTCAACTGTCAACTGATCAGCCTATAAAAAGTGTTTGTATACAAACTGACGTCATGACCACAGAGCAATATGGCGTCCACTGCGTCCAGCGTTTTCGCGCGAAAGAAAATGTAAAATTTAAATGCATTTTTATGGCACTTATCGATTGAATAAATTTTTGTGTTTTTTTTAGTGCCTTATTAGCACTATAGAATCTAATTGAGACACTTTAAAAAATGGGTGTAATACCCTATTGGACCCCAGCATAGTTGGAGGAAAGGTTACGAAAGAAAAAAAATCTTCTGTCGAGCATATATTTTCCTGATTTGCTTGCAGATTTTATTAGCTGGCTCAGTCACCACAAATGCAAGCGAACTTTTACTTGAGGATAAGGTTTTTTTTGTGTTCAAAATCAATCGAAATTTTCATTTCTCATAAACCTACGTGGTGCACGGTTCCAATTGGTAATTTCCTATGGAGAAGAACCGGCAAGAACTCCACTCTTATTAAGGATGTCGTGTCCAAGATACAATCATGATCATAATAGCAAGAACTGACCACGCTTTTGGTCCTCAATTTTCCATTTCTTTTGAGACATCATCATTAGTTATGACATTAGAATGATATTCATTTGTTTGTTACACAATCAGACAAATACAATTGCCAATCGCACCATTCGAACGTTCGATCTCGCATATCCCAGCACTAAGGCATAGCACCCACGACCGAGCCCGAACGCATGACTTATGCCAGTTTGTCACATTCGCAATCAGACTGACTCTGTCCCATGCAATGATTAATGCCTTTCTTAATTACTAAGTTATCGTTGGAAACGGGGGGCCGATACATGTGTTCCTGGGCTTTAATTTATTGACTTTTGTGGCGTGTTTTAGGGGACGGCTGATTGCTTTAGTTTGTTCCCGCGTGCCTTTTAATTTAATTTTGTTTGTTTTTCGTTTTTTTTTTCACGTTTTTAATAGTTAGTAAATGTCAGTAACCAGAGCATACAAAAACGTCACTATAAATATCGAAAAGGTCAAAAAATGTTAGATTTTTCTTCAAGTTAGGCGCTCCAAATGATCTAGTATAGATAATTTTCCTTCATAATACCTAGGACATGCCGAGACAAAATAATTGTGTAACCATTTTTAACTGCTCATTTCAATCAAAGATTTCGTTATAAGGTACTTTTTAAATAATAAATAAATAACGTTTAATAAACACAAACTACCTAAGTTTACTTTAGTTCTAGTTTTTAACCACTTATCCTACATTTCCAAGTTTACAGGCATGGTCAAATGCAAACTTTCAGTACTCCCACAATTTCCCTTCACATCATGGAAAATGACCGAAAGCCTCTTGCCCAATCTGCATAATAACAAAATTCTTACATAAAAATTGCGTCTTAAAACCGTCACCTTAAGCTTAATACACACGCGCGTCACGTTTCGCGCTCATTTGGAGGCGTTCATCGATCGGAGACAAAGCCTCGCCAGCCCCGATAAACGAATTAAGGAAATGGGAGATTTTTTATCTGGGCCGTGGGGGTGGGGCACGACACGCGTCGTAAAACGCAGCAATACTTTCTTATGCAAAGTCCCTCCGCGCCGATAATTAGGTGAGCTTCGTCGGTGTGTGTGCGCCTTTATGCGAGTGTTTTGTTTTTAATTTTTAGAGGGGTGACGTGTTTTGTAAGGTTCACGATTAGAAGCGTGTTCGATGTTTGAAATTTTGGAAGACGAAAATGTTTGACATCAAAAATTACTTAAGTACACATTTTGAAGCAGTATTTTATTCAAAAAATCAATGATATTTTGGTGAAGAATTAGGTGATTTAATATAATTAACTCATATACGTGAGCAAATAAAATCGAATATCGGCATTAAGTACATTTCTATTCCCAAAAAAATAACAGTAAATAAAATCCACCCAAACGAGCTGACATAAAAATCGCAATATAAACATTAAACATGTAACTGCGCAACATTTCAGTAATATCGCGACACGAGATAGATATCACGGTACGAGTACGACATAGATACGAATTACAATCGTTTGCAAATGAACGAGCGAACGAGGACTGTCTTGCACATGTCTTCACTTAGTCTAACAAGTCTTGATACTTGTCACTCACTTATTATATTATATTGGTGCGGTATGAAAATGATTCTTATACATGAACACACTTTTAGTACTGAATATGGATCACACAATGGCAATTTCTATCCAGGTAATATTTTTGAAGTGAAAACTTTTTTAGGCACGTTGAGCAATTTTTGGTAGGGGGAAATCTTATGGGTTCGCGTCACCACATCACCGCAACACCTATGTTTTATTTTTTACTTCTGTCGGCACTCCCCTAATCTGCCTATTTTTTCTTCCTTTTTTCTTTTGCTTATAACTACTCTCTGCTTGTCCATCTCACAGAGAGGAAGTCTAAGCTTTTAGGCTATGCATTATGTCATATAATTTTGACAATTATACATGGTAGACAAGTGTATTCACTTGTCTACGGGAGTTATCAATGATGAAGCGGTAGAATTTATATTGCGGATTAAAAGCATTCGTAAATGAATAAGTGACTGTAGATCTATTACTAATATAATAAAAAATAATATAAGAATAATAATTGATAACAACAGTTAATGATAATCACGCAATTTATAGGTATGTTTAAAATATATTAATGATATGGTAATTATTCATAAATAATATAATAATAAAAAATAATATAACAAAAATAATTATTAAATAAAATAGCAACAATAATTATTCATGATCTCCTAAAAAAGGGCTTCCTCTCTCTAATCCTTTTGCTGTGCTCTACAGGGTCCATAATGATCTCAATTATATAGTTACCACCTAAGTACACAATATGATAAAGGAATAAAGATATTGAGTATTGAGTAGGTACCTACTACACATTTTTATTTCACCAAGTAATCAAATCAAGCAATAAATGTAAGTGGGTCTTACGAAATGCTGTACTGCGTGCAGCTTTTATTAAGTCCTATGTGAATATTTAAAACATTATTGTTTCAATGCTAAGCTTTTAAAATAATCAACCAAAGAAGGTGTTCAAGAACGCCCAAAATCTAAATTAATTACAATAATTACCGACACAACAACAATCTTAAAATTGAATGTGTTCCCATTACTGACTAAGTACCAGCATAATATCTAATGCTGCGAAAAAAAGATAAGGAATGTCTTAACTGTCTTAAAGTATCAAGAATCACCGCCTACACATAACACTTTTAATTTACCCTCCTTAAAAAAGGGAGGGCAGCGGTGTTTTCGGCCCTAGCCGTGTGTGGAGGTACCCCCCCTCCCAAAGGGGGGGGCGGTAATCAAGACACGCAATCTTCGGCGAACCCTTAAAAACTTTAAAACTCATCGCCGCCTTGCGATGTATACGTTTACATTTGTATATGTTTACATCTGTACATGTTTACATGTGTACGTGTTTACATTTTTTGGGAAGTTTGACGGTGACTTTAATTTGTGACGGTAGGATCTTGGTTGGTTTCTTTTATTTAGGTTGGGGTTTATTAAGGTTTGATGTTGTTCTATATACACACTGCTAGGGGCTTAGTAATAAGTTATAGCGATCTAGTCGTGCTAAGATGCATTGCAAGAAAGAAATATTAATACTAAGTTCTGAAAGGTATTTTACTATTAAAATTTTTAAACTTTCGCGATTTGTACACATTATAAAACAATATCGAGAACAGGTCTTATCGCGATATTCTTTTTTACGAGGTTAACAGGTACCTACTTGTTTCCCGACGTTTCGACCGCCTTGCAGCGATCGTGGTCACGGGAGGACAAGTAGGTACCTGTTTACCTCGTAAAATAGAATATCGCGATAAGACCCGTTCTCGATATTATTTTATAAGGTATTTTATTAATTATTGATTCGTAATTTAAAATCCAATTACTTCTGTTTGTTTATTCATAAAGTGATATGATGGAATTAAAGTTGAACTATTGGTCTATAACATTATTGGTTAGTTAAATACTTATTTCAAGTAAATTAATACTGTCACTTTCCTTATTGCTGACACTAGAATTAAACTAAGTACTTACTTATAATTTAAATCACCCCTCCTTTATTCTCAAGTTTCCATTTTGTTTATTCAAATACCTGATTAGGAATTTTTAGACATTAAAATGTTTATTGTACCCCAATCTTCTTGTAACTTAATAAAATGGTGACCTCCTAAACCATTCTGTTTGTCAAACTCCTCAAATTGTGAAGTGTCACTCAAGCCCTTGCTTTTCTTTGGGTCACTGGTTGTGACCACTGCTCAAATTGCCTATGCAATCGTTCAGATTACAGACGATTTGAGACCCTCTTTATTGCATTGACCAACATTTTTCTTTATTTTTATTACAATATTCAGAAATTATTTATTAGCTCCTAAACTGAATTGAGGAAAAATAAGTGCATGATGAAATAAGTACTAATTCGACTTAATTTTAATTACATTAATGATTAATCATTACATTAAATTTTCCTATTTGCATGATGTGCATGATGTGCATGATGAAATAAGTACTAATTCGACTTAATTTTAATTACATTAATGATTAATCATTACATTAAATTTTCCTATCTATCTATTTTCTCATTCTGATATAGACACAAATTAATTATTACATTGAAACAAAAGAGCTAATATAAGGAAGAAAAGGCTACATTCGAATAGAGAACCCCTAATGAATATTATCATCCTGATCATAGCTTCATAACAGAACTACTCAACCACATCTAAAAAAATAAATAAAACACAAACAAAAAATCTATTTTCAAATTCAAACTCCAGAACGCATCATAAAAATTCAAACCTATACAAAATCGCACATCCTACCGTGAATAGTTCATTAACTTCCTTACATGTGTGTGCATCTATTAGTCATATTACCATGCGTATGTGTGCGTACACAAACAGGGGGTTTTAATTTTTGGGGGTTCTTTAATGACACTTCTTCGCATCGATTTTAGCATTTTACGAAGGGTTCTGCTTTTGTTTTGCGTTATCGATTCGAGTTTTTTTTTTCCTTTTCAAATAGAAGAGTGCGTGCATACGTGCTTAGCTTGCATGCACACATAGGGGATGTCGGATGTGGAGGAAATTAATGTGACGTCATCGATTTCTTTTATGAACTTTGCTTTTTAGGGCTAAGCTGGTTTGAAGTGTGGGTTATTGGGAAGCAGTTTGATGACTCACAACAATAGGTTTTTAATAAAACTTTTTGACAGGACGAGTTCGACAAACTTAATAAAAAAAAAAGTATATTTTGAGTTGTCAACTAGCACTACAATAAGTGACTAGTACCGGTTTTTAGAAGTCATTACAATCCTAATAGTACTATGGTTCTTAATTAGGTACTTAATTTGTCAATAGTCCAAAAAAGATCGAACCTCCCTTTTGAGTCTATCAAGTCGCTATACCTCAGTTTATGTGAGATTTTAATTTTTTAAACAAGAAAGTCCGGTAAATATTTGCAAAAGTATGTAAACAGAACTTAAGTATATTTCGTACACGAACAGAACTCTACTCAAAATCTACATGTTTCTAAAAATCTAACCATGTTCTATTATTTATTTTACTCTAGGCAACATTAACAAAACGCTTTTTGATACTAGAAAACATGACCAAGATACAAAGCACATGTTTCTCAACTAAGGTACAATCTAGGCACTAGTCGCATTACCTCATTATCTTTCACACAAAGTAAACAAAGGCACGAAACGCGATACACATTAACAAAGCAAAAAAAAAAAATTAACACAAATTAAAGAAACGAATAACTGGATGAAGACGCGCCAATGAAAGGGGCAAAGTCGCCCCCCTGTACACCCCCTAAAAAATTTAATTCATCACCGCCGTTGAGACATATCTCCTTCTTGTCCCTTCCCCTTTCTTCCACCATTCTTTGCTTTCTTGCAAGGTTTTTCCGAGAGCAAGACAGACATACTCATCCTGTATATCTTTTGACAACCTCCACTGTAATTTAAATCTTATTTTGACTTACTCAAAGTTGAATTTCGATTGTCATCAAATCGCACTTAGGACTTTAGTTGTAATTCAATACACAGCTCGTTTCATTCGTTCGCATTGAAAGCTTTAAAACAAATAAACCTTCAGTGAGTGAGATAAGGTTTTCTTGATGTCGGTAGGTGATCAAAAGGCGATATGTCTTATCTTCGGTTAGTACAGAACGCATCATTAGGCTTTTGTAGAGCTCACATCGAGATCTGAGAGCAATTACGGTGAGATGTGCTGATGCCTTTGTGCCGAGGTCTTGAACTGAGATCATTT
The DNA here is from genome assembly GCA_905163495.3 of Cosmia trapezina. Lineage (NCBI taxonomy): Eukaryota > Metazoa > Arthropoda > Insecta > Lepidoptera > Noctuidae > Cosmia > Cosmia trapezina. Next base: position 19,330,152 of record LR991038.1, on the reverse strand, counting down.
TGTTCAGTATATCTTGAATTAAGTATTTAAGAGTAAAAAACCGGCCAAGTGCGTGTCGGACCGCGCACAATGAAGGGTTCCGTAGTTGGGACGAAATATTGAGAGATTTACCTGCATGTAATTACAAGACCACAGACTTCTTATAGGTTTTCCTGTAATCTACAGGTAAAGAAATATTTTCTGTATTCCATTCCCCCACCGAATGGTCAATTTTCGTCTATTTTCTTAAATAACTTTAAAACAGTTTATTTTAAAATTATTCAAAAAATATATTTGAGACCCTTACACTAAGCCCTCACGCGGTACAGTTTTCAAAACTTTTTTTTTAATTTTTTTTTTGCCCCCCAAAAGTGACCCCATATTAAAAATTCCTTTATTTACGTTACACGTCCGTGTTTGGGTCACAGAAATTCATATGTGTACCTTTCAACTTAATCGGTCCATTAGATTCGGAGCAAATTGGCTGTGACAGACGGACAGACAGACTCACGAGTGATCTTATAAGGGTTCCGTTTTTTCCTTTTGAGGTACGGAACCCTAAAAAGGTAATAAGTAATTAAGAGTAAAAAAGTAATTAAAAGTAAAAAGGAGCTCGTGGCTAAGTAATAACAGCCGCACGGGTCGATCCATCAGGTTAAGCTACGCTTGCCGGGGTTGGTCCGTGGATGGGTGTCCATCTTTACATACCGAGACTCCTCCGTGCCTCGGAAAGCACGTTAAGCCGTTGGTCCCGGTTGTCATTCGTGGATATTTGACAGTCGTTACGGTTCGTCAGAAGCCCGAAAATCTGACAACCAGTCTAGCCAAGGGGTTTTACCCAGTTCCGGGGTTGTGGAGGTCAGATAGGCAGTCGCTCCATGTAAAATACTGGTATTCAGCTGCATCAGGTTAAACTGGAAACCGACCCCAACATAGTTGGGAAAAGGCTAGGCAGATTGATGTCTTGAATTAAATGATAATAAAATATTGATGTCTTGAATTAAATAATATTAAAATATTGATGTCTTGAATTAAATGATAATAAAATATTGATGTCTTGAATTAAATGATAATAAAATATTGATGTCTTGAATTAAATGATAATTAAATAGTTTGACTGCCCATTGGTCTAGTGGTTGCAAGAGCTACTGCTGAACATGAAGTCCAGAGTTCGATTCCCAGGTCGGGCAAAGTCTTGTGCCCAGTTGATGGCAATAGGACTTAAACATAACTGGCGAAATGTGGGTGTACGGTTAGCAACAGAAGTCGGTTAACACTGATACTTTCTGACATCATCTAAATTAACACAAAATGATACGATAAACTGCTTTTTAGCATTACATTTATTAGATAAGAGTTAATTTTCTTTAAAATTTACACCTGTTCCGATTTTAATGAAGTATTTTTCTCAATAATTAAGGTTTAGAAAACACAAGTGTTAATCGAGTTTTGTTGCTGACTGTACCTATGTATTGAACTTTTGTATGGGACAGTTGAGAACTTTTTTGCGATTACGATGTTGGTCCCATGGAGAAAATTGTGATGGTCTATAGACACCCTTAGGCCACACCTTTTTGGGCCATTCTCTAGACGAACGTGTATACAGACAGTGTCAGCAACAGTTATCTTAAAACAAAATCCTGCTATAAAATGGAAGCAGTTTTGCGCAGTAATAAAAGGACTTTAACGGTACTAATCATCATTATCAAGTTTCATTACTTGAGAACATTATTTCCTAAATTAGATATAAGACTGCCTGGATTTGTCCCTGTTACAAAACTGTACTTAGGTTCAGGTTCTTCGTTTCAAACTACTGGTACTTACTCCGTAATTTTTAGCTGTATTTGATTGAGTGCTCATATCAATTCGAAAGATAATTGTGTTTGTAATTTAACGCTTAATAACTTATTCTACAGGGTTATTGGTAAATCACCAGCAACCTCTTAGGGGGCATTGCACTCATAATTATGAACAATTTTTACTATGGGAACAAACCTGAAATCGCGAAAAAAAATCAGCTACTTCCTACATTTTGTCGACATTGATGTAGATAAATGTACTGAACAGCAGATTTTTGTTGGCGATTTCAGGTTTGGTCCCATAGTAAAAGTTGTTCATAATGATGAGTACAATGACCCCTTAAGCGGTTGCTGGTATTTTACCAATAACTCTGTACATAAATGAAATTTCTAAAAAATAAAAAATCTTTGGTGTATAGAAGAATTTATTACATTGATTCACTCGTAATTTACGCAAAATGCAAGGCCATAAAATTAAACTTTCCTATAATATTGGCAAAAAACTTTTTTTTATACTTTCACCCCCTAAAATCCCTTTTCTTTCACCCCCATTGCTCTCCGAAAATCCCTTTACATCATTATGTCCTCACAGGAAAACGTTTCCACGTCCTTCAGTAGCCGCTTAAACCATTATTAGCTGACCATGACCCTCATAATATCAAAGGACCGAATCTTAGAAAGATAAATAAAATCTTTCGGAAAAAATCTCGCAAACTTTTTCAAGAGGGACTGTTGTTTATTTTTATAAAGTTAGTGTGGTGTTTGTTGAAGAAGTTTGTTATTTTACATGAAAATAATAGGAGTGTTTTCAATAGTTTTTTTTTTGTAAGAAATGTTACACAAAAAAAATAAGGGTTGTATTGTCAACACGGAATAAAAGCCATCTACAATTTTACTATTAGTTTAATTTAAGTCACTATCTTAGTAGTTAAACATAGATTTTTAATAATTATTTATGCAACTGACGTATACAAGGGGTATTAAAACACGAATGTGGGTTTATCACACGAGGCGAAGCCGAGTGTGATAATAGCATCACATGAGTGTTTTAATACCTAATTATGTACAGTTGCATACAAGACTTTATCTACATCCATGTTATCAATCCTCTATAAAAGGTTCTGAAACAGTTTTTTGCAATACTAACACTCGTATTGAACATGGCGGCCGGCGTCATACTCGTAGTATACGACGTGAATTCGAATAAGTTCTTTTTAGGGTTCCGTACCAAAATGGTACAAAAGGAACCCTTATGGTCTCACTCAGTCTGTCTGTCTGCCTGTCTGTCTGTCTGTCACAGCTGAATATCTCAAGAACTACTAATGCTATCAACTTGAAATTTGGAATAGTTTTATATGACGTTTACCCAACTATTTTGCAAATAAGAAAGACACAAAAATATTTATATTTTTTTTGTAACAGGTGCTGAAAGGGGGTCTTCAAAATTCTAAGTGGGGCTACTAGGGCATGTGGGGTATCATATGAAAGAGCACTGTTTGCACATTCTTAAACATTTTTTAATTTTTTTTAGGCCGCATAGTTTTCGATTTTTGATGAAAAATGTAAAAAAAATACCGTTCCCCCCCCCCCCCCCCCCCCCCCCTTATCTCCGAAGTTTACAAAGGGAAAAATCTGAAATTATTCTATGTGATAGAAGTTTATGTAAAGATTAGAGGAAAAATAAAACGATGTCTCTAAATAGCACACTTTTTCAGAAATCGGAACGGAACCCTCGGTGCGCGAGTCCGACTTGCTCTTGACCGGTTTTTTTTTAATTACGGCGCTGTTGTAGTGAAACGCGCGTGCATTACAATGTTCTTTTTTTGAAAACGAGTTGCATTATGAAATTCAGTACAACATTAAAACACCCGTTTGGATGCTATTATGGTTACCATGGTTGCTATGACACTGGCTGTTTTAATGTTGGCAATAAGCTAACTGTTTCAGAAACTTTTATAGAGGATTTATAGCATGGGTGTAGATAAAAGTTTTTATTTAATTACAATATACTGTAAGCCTAGTTGTCTTCAATTTGCAAGTTAAGTTTGACCCACGCCGTTGTACGATTGAGCTGAAATTTGGCATACGTATGTAAAATCGGTGACAATGCAATATTTTGGTATCATCGAGCTGATCTGATGATGGAGCCGGAAGGTGGCCACAGGAACTCAGTATTATAACGACGCAACCGTATCGAGTTTGGACTCGTTTGATTCGTCTTGACAAGGTCTCTGGCCCCGATGATATCCAGACTAATAAAAGATTGTTTAAAAAAAATCTTTTTAAAACACATCTCAGATCTTTTTTGGTTCTTTATTATTTCTTTGATTTTTTATAAACTTGTTTCTACATCATTAAATCGGTCATGATGCGCCCTTTTTATAATTTTTGCAACCTACTTAACAATTATTTCAAAATTAAAATGCTCATAATTAATTTTAAAAAATGTGTACCTACCTACAGTACCTATTTTTTATTCTAAATAATGTAATACAACCAAAAGGTCACATCGTATTACAAAGCATATTTTTAGAATATCAAGTGACGCTTCGAAGTCCAAAAATAAAATATCAACCTCAACAAACTCAAAACTTTACACAAACTAAAAGTTCGAAGCGAAAACTTTTCGCCACCGCATTATTTTTTACATAATTCAAAGAGAAGACATGTTAAAATCAAAATCAAATAGAAAATTCTCGATACCGCTGTCTTTACCAGCTCTTATCGGAGAAAACCGCTTTCAATTAACCAGTAAATAACGCTTATGTACTTACTAACTCTTCACATAATGAGTTAATAACACAACACTTACACATGCGCGTTACAAATGGAAAATCGTTGACACACACATAAAGTTCACTCACACATTGACAGTTTCCCGCGGCTGTACATAAAACGCGTCTTTCTTCTTGTATTCTTAATTAGCGTGTCGTATGCCCCGTCTCATTCTCGCACGGGGTGTTAATTAGAAGGGCGTCCCTTTCGCGCTTTCTTAATACATTCTTCCTCTCGGCGGTGTTTCTTTACGTTTTTATTTGTGTGCGTGTCTGTGTGCGGTGGTGTTTAATTTACATGTACTTGTATGTCAGTGTACAGTCGAAAGGAAAAGTGGTTTAGCTACGGCGTATGCGGAAAAGGGATGTTTGGTAACAATGTGGGGTATTGACGGACTGTTGACGACTGTTGCGTTATTGAAGTGAAAACTTCTTTAAGTGCGTTGAGCGATTTTTTGGTAGGGGAAAATCTTATGAGTTCGCGTCACGTCACGCGTCACCGACATGCTAATTTTTAAGTTTTCACTTCTGTCGGCAGTCCTGTATGACTGTCTATTTTTTTTTACTTTAGTGGTAGTTTGTCTGTATTCTTTCTTAGTGATTCAAAGAAAAAATAATTTATGTTAAGACTAATGAATTCTTGCAATTTTTACAATTCTTACAAGACTATTTCTTAGTAGAAAGACGTTAGAAAGGTAAAAGTGATTTTTTAATTTGTATCAGGAATACAAAATTACTTTCGATGATTTTCAGGCCCCTAAGCACATAACAAGCAAAGTAAATTACTAAACCATTTTAATTTGAATATTCCCATCCAATCCTAAAAATCTTAAAACCAATACCACCCGAAGTCCAGTTTCGCCATCTCCTGTACCGGGTGTTTTATACGAATGTGGGTATGCGCGAAAGGGTGTCAGCGGCGCGGGGCACTCCCTGTGCGGGATGAGGGGGGGTGGGTACGTACACATAAACACTTATAAAAGTTTTTTGACAACAACCTCCCTTCACCCCCCGTTTACCCCTCGAATTCGCTAATTTATGTTGCTTTTTTAATCAATACCGGGGTGTGTACGAGTTATAGGTTCCATCGACTCTTGTTGGATTGTCTCGAGACATTTTCTTGGCGCTTACGTCATTACGCTTCTGGTTCGGGGTGATGACGTATTTATGAGTGGGGTATGATTGACTTGGAAGAAGCCATGTTTTATTGGAAATATTACAGCCATGGATGAGTGAAAATGTTGTTAGTACTGTAGTCTTGGTTTCGTATGCCTTTCATTTCAATGAACCGCTAAACAAATATATGTTCAGGATATTGTGGGTTGTGTTGTGAGCAAACTCTCATTTCTGGTAAGAGGGCTCAATACAAATAATTCTAAAAGCTCTAAAAAAATTAAGTGAATTTTGGTCCAGTGCTGTCATGAAAACTTGATAGAAGATTTCTAATGTAACATCTTTTTTGTTCTCTATGACTGGTTAGTTGGTAACGAGTGCTTAGGTACCAGATTTTTGGTAAGCGTCTGCTAAGTTTAAAGAAAATAATTATTCTTACTAAAGATAATTAATCATTAGTAACAAAAAAAAATAATATTAAAAAAATCAAATACTTAGAAGTAATAATTAAACATAAACTTCAAACATTTTTTATTTACTGAAAAAGTCTTAACAACTCCAAAAATATGACAGCAATAAAGCGAAAATCCTCCTCAAGTGCCTCACAACCTCATATTCCCAAAACATAATAATCCTGCAAACCTTCCCGCCAATAAACGTAACAAGATAAGCGCGTATCACGGAATATATCACGACTCACCTACTTAAGTCGTCAATCTCATCCTAAAAAATAAAGTTATATCGCAATTTTCCGTTTCAGCAACCTCCTGTACTTACGTGTGACGAAAAATCCGAATTTCAAACAACCTTTATCTTACCGTTTCGAAACTTGAATTTAGAACTTTTTCTTCCTTCGAAATTCAAATTCAACCGCATGTGGACACTGGTAACATATTCCAAAACAAACTTATCCCTACGTTACGTTAAAGGAATTTAAACTCCATTTTACAGGAGTTAAGGTTGGTGGTGTTCCCAAGCGCGGTCGGTTTTCTTGTAGGCATGCGGCGTGATGGATGGCTTGTGTCACGCGTGACGTCGTTGTCACGCTGCTTCACGTGGATGAGTGACGTGGTATTAATACTTTATTTGCGGGTTTCTGGTTGCGACATTTTATTTTATTTAAGCACGTTGAATCAAAGGGGATGGAGCACGTGAATTAATCAAATATGTGAAAGAGGAAAACCATGAATTTATGAAAAAAGTACTAGGAAGTTGTGAGAGATGAAGAAATTTTGTCAACAAGAAAAAGCAAGAACTGTCTTCTTGGCGTACTAATAAACTTATACTAACCATAAACTCAGAACTACCTCAGAGGAGCTGGGATATTATTTTATAGTCCAGCCCATCCACTGCCGAATATTGAACCTCAACTAGAACATGGCGCTCGTGTAGGTTACAGAACAGCTCGAACTGGTCACCTAAAGGGTGGAAACGCTGATCAGCAAGCGTCCGCCGTAGAGCTGAAGTCAGGATTTCAATGTTAAGGCGCAGATTTCCTGAAAACGATCAAAAAGGTGGTTTTTTAAAGCTGTGTATCTCATAAACCGTAAATAATTTTGACATGTAAAAAAAATATGATATTTTCAAGTCCTTTTCGCATACAGTGATGGAAGCCAAAACATAATTAAACATACTTTAATGCACCAAAAAAATCTTTAAACATACCTCCTAATAATCTTTGAAAGCTGTTTATTCCTTCATTAGCAATTATAATTATAATTAAAAATATACCATGAAATGTCAAATTCCAAACTGCATCCAGTGATGGATTACTGTTTATTAAATAGTTAATTTCTAATTTTATACGATTTTATTTGCACTTTTACGACATAATTCCGGTGCAAGTGAGAATCTTCTATCTCGTGCGTCAAACTAGACAGCCATCAAGCCATTTCACTTACACACCGAGCTAAACCAAGCTTGGGACCAGGGCCTTAATATTGCTCATCACATATTTTATCTTATCTTCAGTCCGTTCGGTAGCTTAGTAGAATCTGCCCAGTAACAGTGATTACCAAAATTTTCTGCTCCTATGAATGAGCTGGGTCTACACTACACACAATTCGTGACTAAGGCTGTGCACACAACATAATAATATACAAGGTGTAATTTTAACGACTAAACCTGAAATCGCAAAAAAAAACTATGTTCCCTACGTTTTGTGTAACATTAATGGAGGGAACAGCTAATTTTGAGGGTTTCGTACCAAAATGGTAAAAAAGGTGTCACAGCTGGATATCTCAGGAACTACTAATGCTATCAACTTGAAATTTAGAGCAGTTTTAGATAACGTTTACCCAACTATTTTGCAAATAAGAAAGGATTAAAAACATTTATATTTTTTTTTGTAACAGGGACTGAAAGGGGGTCTTAAAAATTCAAAGTGGGGCTACTAGGGCATGTGGGATATCATATGAATGAGCGTTGCTTGCACATTCTCAAACATTTTTTTATGTTTTTTTAGGACGCATAGTTTTCGACTTTTGATGAGAAATGTAAAAAAAAATACCGTTGCCCCCCCCCCCCCTTGTCTCCGAAGTTTGCAAAGATAAAAATCTGAAATTATTCTATGTGATAGAAGTTTAAGTAAAGTTTACAGGAAAAATAAAATATGTTCCCTACGTTTTGTGTAACATTAATGGAGGGAACAGCTAATTTTGAGGGTTTCGTACCAAAATGGTAAAAAAGGAACCCTTATGGTGTGACTCAGTCTGTCTGTCTGTCTGTCACAGCTGGATATCACAGGAACTACTAATGCTATCAACTTGAAATTTAGAGCAGTTTTAGATGACGTTTACCCAACTATTTTGCAAATAAGAAAGCATTAAAAACATTTATATTTTTTTTTGTAACAGGGACTGAAAGGGGGTCTTAAAAATTCAAAGTGGGGCTACTAGGGCATGTGGGATATCATATGAATGAGCGTGGCTTGCACATTCTCAAACATTTTTTTATGTTTTTTTAGGACGCATAGTTTTCGACTTTTGATGAGAAATGTAAAAAAAAATACCGTTGCCCCCCCCCCTTGTCTCCGAAGTTTGCAAAGATAAAAATCTGAAATTATTCTATGTGATAGAAGTTTAAGTAACGTTTACAGGAAAATAAAACGATGTCTCTAAATCGGAACGGAACCCTCGGTGCGCGAGTTCGACTCGCTCTTGACCGGTTTTTTTCGTGATTTCAGGTTTTCTCCCATAGTGAAAGTGTTCATAATGATGAGAATGCAATTTTATTCATAGGTATCCTCTAAGTGGTCATTACCCCTTGAGAGGATGCCCATGAATAAAATTGCAACCTGTATAATCACCACCTACTAGTGAATACGTCATAAGTCTTGTAGTAGGTACTCGTAGATAGTGACGTAAGGCACAATTACAATTACTGTTAGACTACACCCTTGACGTGCTCTCATTAGGAAGGCACTCCACCAGTCGGCAATTAATTGGATATTTTTCTCTTATTAATTACATTTTTTACCAAGGATTTGCTACAGTAAAGGTTTTATTATATTTCGTCGAATGGAATAGGGCGATAATTATAGAGTTCATTAAACCCAATTTTATTATATTTCAATACTTCTCTTTGCGCAGTTTTACGACTTGCCAAAACATCGTTTCGTTATTATACAAGGTGTAACTTAAATAACGCACAACCTCTTAAGGCGTCATTTTACTCATCATTATGAACAACTTTTATCATGGGACCAAACCTGAAATCGCAAAAAAAAGACAGCTGAGCCCAGTGCAGATTCGTAGATGTCACATGTTTTTGAAAGTTGGGTTAATAGGACATGGCGGTTTACTTACGATATTTTCCTTCACGGTTTTGAGTGCACCTCTTAGAAGTATAGTGGCATGAGGAACAGGGTGTAAAGTTCACTCATCCTCCATAGAAAAGGGAGGATACTCCGACCAGACGGTTGATGTCGGGACGTTGTATATAGGCTAGTCGCGCGGTAAACTCTGACTCCGCGATGCAGGATTTTGCGTTTTGCGTGACTTCAGTGTGATGCATAGTTCGTATGTGGCGATGTAGATGCCGCCACAGAACTTACTTTGCTTCAGACCTACTGAATGGGAACTATTTGAATTTGCCAAACCATCGTCAGTCCGTCAATCACGACGACACGGTTGGCGCAGTGGTTGAGCGATTGACTGCTGCGCAGCATGTCGCGGGTTCGATTCCCGCACGGAACAAATATTTGTACGACCTACAAGTATTTGTTCCGAGTCTGGGTGTTTTTCTATCTATAATATGTATGTATTTACAAAAAAAAAAATGTATATATGTAGTTTATCAGCCATCTCGTTACCATAATACAAGCATTAGGTTGCTTAGCTTGGGACTAGATGGCGTTGTGTGAAATGTCCAAGGATATTTATTTTTATTATTTATTTATTTAATCAACCAGCTAGATACTAGGCTTGGAAGAATCATGTAAGTTAACGAAATAGATTTAAGTAGAATGCGCAATGGTAGCTCTCAAAATTCAAATTTTCTTACGTTTTTTGCAATTTGCTGATCAGTGTTAGGTTGTATGTTGTTGTTGATCAAAATATGATTCGCGGCTAATCTAATAAATATAAAAATCATCAATACATCTCTCTAAGTTAGATTTGTTCTGTGTTGTTGTTTTGTGGTTGTTGTTTGTTCTTTGTTGTATGATTTCTGAAATCAAACATAGAGAGAACAAATCTACTATTGCGGGCTACGATTGCGTATAATCTTAAGGCCTGTATCACCACTTCCGGATAGGCATAAAAAAAATCCAAAACTGTAGGAGATTTTTTATGAAATTATCTAACAGATGATTTACAAGGAATTTATATATATAGGTGGTTAAACAGAGGGCCCAGACCGAGGTGGTAATCGTTTTCAAAGCATTTAGTTTAGATAGATAGAATACTGTTTATTATGCATGTTATAAAAAATTACAGATATAAATATTGAAATTTTACATAGGGTGACACAATGGGCGGTCTTATCGCTGAAAGCGATATTTTTATTAAGTATTTCTGCAACGGCTTTCAACAGGATCAGGCTGGTCCACAAATCAAGGTCGCTCAGCGCGCTATGGAGCGGACCTTGCTGGGAGTTTTGAAGGATAAAATCAAGAAAAAAAAATAACTTCATTATCCGGAAAAGAACCGGAGTAACCGACATAGATTGTAGAGTAAGCAAACTGAAGTGGCAGTGGGCTTGCCGTGTTTATCGAAAGACCGATGGCCGGTGGAGCAGAAGAGTCCTGGTGTGGAGACCGAGTCACAGTATGTAATTTTGGCTTACCTGTGGCCAGGTTCAGTTTATGTGTTTATTTGATAGCTTTTACTATTTTGGAGGCTTATCAAACACAATGACAATTTTTTTTTGAGTAGTTTTGGCTACATAGCAATTATCGAGAAAACCCCATAGAAATGCAAAATCTTTTTTCAGGTACATCAGTAACGAATAAATTAAATATCTTCTCATTAAGAAAATACAAAACTATTATATTGCCAAAAACTAGATTCGAAACGCGGATAATAAAGACGTTATTCAATGTTTTTAGCAAAAACATAAATATTTTTTTGCCGGTTTCTTTTTAAATTACCGCATTTTCTTTTTAATGGAAAATATGTACGACATAATAATACATTTGAATAAAAAATATCAGCCCAAAAGAATAAAGGGGTGATGAGATATATTTTTTTAAAATTTTTGTTTAGGGTTGTCAGAATGTAATGTAATGTTGTCAGTTGTAGAATCTAAGAAGTTTCAGGAGTTTTTTAATGATGTCGCAACAAAATATGTACAAAAATATAGTTGGTAAAACATGTCTGTCACCATGCACAAAATTTTAATGCATGGTGCACAAATTATTGATTGTATTCCTATACCTATAGGAATGCTCTCAGAGCAAGCCGGTGAATCACGCAACAAATTTTGGCGCTACGATCGTGAGCATCACACTCGTAAGTTCAGTCGTAAAGCGACCGTCCTTGACTTGATTCACCGAGCTTTAGAGTCTTCTGACCCGCTTTTGTCGAGTATGTCAATTGACAAGAGACAAAAAAACAATAAAAGGTCTAAAATTCCCGAAAAAGTTCTAAAACTTTTAAAGCCGACTCAGGATAACGTACTCATACACGGCGACCAGTTCTTGCAAAAAACTGTCGATGTATTCGAATGTGATTCCGACGATATCAACATCGTGTTATCGTCAGACGAAGTATTTATCGATTGCGATAATGACGACATCGACAAAATGTAACTTTTTTATTTGTTTTTATTTATCGTTTGGACCCTATTTCCATAGAAATTTCTAAAATATTTAGAAACGCTTTTTCTCACCACCCCTTTGAGTTACGTATGTAATTTTTTAGGACGTGATAAACAACAATTATGTACATATTTATAGCAAAGAAAAAAATGCGGTAATGATAGGGGTAAAAAAAAATTAATAAAAAGTGAAATTCAAAAATGTTCATGTATCTCATTAACAATCAAAGCTACAGCTCCTTAATTTTTTATATGGATAAATATTTTGATATTACGTCGTTTGTGGTATTGGAAAAAACGATGCCATTAATACTTTTTGAGAAAAAAAAACAATAACTTTTCTTTGAGGTCGTTGAACTTTCACAAAAAAAATTTTGTCTCTGAAATTATAGACAATTTTACCGTGGGAATTTTTACCAATTATTAAGTATCACAAGTTCTTTCGAATTAATACATAAAATATATCTGGCCACATCTAAGTCAAAATTACACACTGTGCGCGTATCGGCAAGCGTAGTGTGGGATGCCCCCCAGCTAGATTAGACCGACGGCCTGAAGAAGGTGGCTGGGACAAACTGGATGCGGAAGGCGGAGGACAGGGTGTTGTGACGCAGCCTAGGAGAGGCCTATGTCCAGCAGTGACTGTGGTAGGCTGAGTTAATTTCAATAGGATTCACACAAGCTTTTCGGAAGCTTCAGTCAATTAAATTTTTTGATATTTCCATCATTTACCACTGTCACTTTGAATGTCACTTTGTTTAGAGTTTTGTTATTAGGACCTCAGGGTCTAGAGCAGGGGTCGGCAAGTTAATTTTAAGTGGGGTCCGGATACTGTTGACAAATTTTATCGAGGTCCATAAAAAAACTCGCAATACTGTCTTGTTGAATTTTTTATATTTGAATAATAATTTTAAGTATTTTTAAAAGTTAATGCAAGAAATGACACCTGCGGTCTTGAGTCAGTTTTTTTATAGTTAATTTCACGTAGGTTAACAATAATTTGGGGGTCCAAGTTCCGACCCTTTGCGGTCCGCATGTGGACCGCGGTCCGCCTATTGCCTATAGACCCTTGGTCTAGAGACCCTCAGGTCCCAACATCATTACAATAGCCTTTTCCCAACTATGTTAGGATCGGCTTCCAGTCTAGCCGAATCGTTAACCACCTGTGGTTTACTTATAAAACGACAACAACCAGAACCATACACCTATCAATTAATAAACATATCAAACTCATAGTAGCGATGTAAAAGTCACAATTACAAGTACCGTTACAACCACACCCAGATGTATCTGCTCTCATTAAGCATAGTGCACACGACAGCAGCCTGAATCGGCCACTAACTCAACCCGCGCCCGGGGGCCCGCAGCGAACGTGTAATACTGGCACATAAATCTGTTGTATCGGCCATTTTGAGCTGGTTTGAGCGCTTTTTGTATAGTGTGCTCTTGGGTTTATGAAGTGTAGATAAAAGTAGGTGTTTGTTTTTATTTGGGGAATTATTGGATTTTCTATCTCTTTGGACCTTTTTAGGGTCCCGTACCTCAAAAGGAAAAAACGGAACCCTTATAGGATCACTTCGTTGTCCGTTTGTCTGTCTGTCTGTCAAGACCCTTTTTCTCAGGAACGCGTGGAGGTATCAAGTTGAAATTAATATCAAATACGTAAATCTATGGTATCTTAGAGTCCTAAAAAAAATCAAGTTTCTAAGTCAACGCAATAAAAAAATACTGCAATTTATGCGATTTATTTTGATACTCGCAAGTAAATCAAAACCTATAGGGTACCTCCCGTTGACCTAGAACAAAGAAAGGCAAGAAGCAAGGTCTCACATCACAAGTAAAGGAAAAAGTCTGAAAATTGTTAATTTGTGATTTTATCACATAAAAAATATTTTTTTTGGGATTACAATGTTAAGTTTGTTTTTGAGATAAATTCTTTTCAACTACGGAACCCTTCATTGTGCGTAGTCCGACACGCACTTGGCCGGTTTTTTTTTCTGTATGGAAGTCCTCATGAAGAAGCTCCGTCTAGGAAGAACGGAAGGTTATGTACTGCTACCGAATAAAACCCCATTGCTTTTACTGGTACCATGAGTCGGGGGCCCAAGAGATACTTGAACTGTTACGACCTAACTTTGAATGAACTGACATCGAGGTTCTGTTCTTTGCATTGATGCTGTAAGCCGTGTTGATTGACGATGAGCATCTATGGCATATTTGTGTTCCTTTATGGTTCAGTAATTGATAATGATCGTAAACCAATACTTCAGACATAACGACTGTACAAAGTTTCAACTTTAAAATACCAATCTAGATAAATAAAAAGAGAAGTCCTGACTGACTGACTCATCAACGCCCAGCCCAAACCCTTAGACCCAGTAGAAAGCTGAAATTTTGCACAGAGGTTCCTTTTATAATTTAGACAAGGAACAAGGAAGGATTTTTGTTCCCGTAGGATATTTCCCGACATCCACGCGGGCGAAACCGCAGGCAAAAGCTAGTGTAAAACAATCCTTTGAAAATAGAACTAACTCAACACAGCAGTGAAGATGCAAGAGCCTTATAAGGCTACCAATGCCTACATTCTACACACAACATACCCAATCAAGCGCACTCATCGCTTTACAGCGCATGCAAGCCCATATTAACTGATAATAGGCAATAAATAATACCGGCCACTCAGCAGCTTCATCGCTTGACGACCGGCACCGATTGTTTACGCGATCGCTATCTCAGAAACTGGGATTTTGTTGCGATTATATCTAGTCTTACGGCATTTGAGTTTATTGATTGTAATAAGAAAACTAGTGGTTTTATTTACAATGTCATGGGAGTTGGGTCTTTCGTAGATCTTTGACGGGTAGTAAGAAGTCCGAAAGTCAACCAGTCAAGGCAAGACCAGCCAAGGGGTATCGTGATACTCAGTAACTGCGTTGTGGATAGAGTTGTAAAAAAACGTTTTTTTTTCTGAGATGAAAAAAAACGTTTAAAAAAAACATGAAAAAAAACAGTCTTTTTTCTGGAGCAGGTTTTTTTTCATGAGTAGGAAAATAAAAATATGGTAAGGCGGTTATCGTTTATGATTTGATATTATTTTATTTTTTTTGGTTCAATAAGAAAATACCATTTGTTTTTTTGTTAAATAGTACATACATGTACAGACCCAGAACGTTATTCCGATTTCCATGCTGATTAAACAAGCGTAGCCGTAACTACTGATACTGACACCGATGAATGTAACACATTAAGTATTTTTTAAAATCATGATAATTGATTTAACCATAATTTGACATGAATAAAAACAAAACAATCAAATTTAGTGTTTTATTCCACTTCAGTTACAGTGTTTTACTTTTTCTGAAAAAAAACCAAATGTAGAAAAAAAACAACGGTGCCAAGTTTTTTTTCATGTTTTTTTTCAAGATTGTGAAAAAAAACATTTTGTTTTTTTTCAATTTACATCTCTAGTTGTGGAGGTCAGATAGGCAGTCGCTCCATGTAAAACACTGGTATTCAGCTAGATCCGGTTAGGCTGGAAGCCGACCCCAACATAGTTGGGAAAAGGCTAGGCAGATGATGATGGTGATATGGGAGTTGGGGCATAATTTTCTTAGAAATATTCTTCCTTAGTTTTAGAATAATTATTGTGAGCCTTACAGTTCTATTTTGATTTCAGGATCTATGAGAGAAATTTTAAAATGAGCTGAGAAATCGAAAGACATGCAACTTCCTCTTATTATATTACACCAGCGTAGGAAGTGTGGCGATGATCAACGAGGTTCTAATTCACAAGACAATGTTGAAAGTATAAGCAATGATACATGCATTCTAACGTTGGCATCGCATCGCCGAATCGCTTGATATCTTTATGCTAAAATATTTTTTTTTTAATTCAGAAGGAAAATCGAGATGTACATTCATAACATAATGAGGTAAGCAAAGTAGACAAGCATCGTACGAAGTGTTCAAAACAATAGACAATAAGAAATATTTTGGTCATGCACTTTTATGAAATCCGCCTTGGCTAGATGTGGTGATGGCAGATGGAGCAGAGCGGAATGGTTACGGAGAGACGGTAGAAGGAGCTTTGGCAGACCGACGGCTAGGTATCTACGACAGAAGAGAAGATGGCGTTGAAGACCTCGATGGGACTCGCAAAGACCAGGGAAGGATGACACAAAAGGGAGGAGGTCTATACTCAGAACTGGGTGCAACAAGGCTGCTAATGATGATGACTATGATGATGATGAAGAGTTCTACATAATCAAGATCAAGTCAATGTTTGCAGAAAATTACCAACGAAGCTTCTAATTTCCTATAGATTTCTCCTACAAGCTTAAAAACAAGAAGCCTTTAATTAATAATCTATAACATCTCCATACATATTCTATGTAATATAACATGGTATCGCGTGGCAGTTTAATTGCATATTAATCGTACCGGAATCCGGGCCTGCTTAACTGTAATTATTGACCGCACTCATATTGTGGCACACCCAGCCCAGTACGTGAGAAACGTTGATTAGTAGCTTCAATCTAATAGATATATGGCTTATCGATATCTAGGCTTGGAAAACATGGGGAAACAGGTAGTTGGTTTGGAAATTAAAGGGGTATATTGAAAAATGCTACGTAATCTAACTGACCATTTCAAGCAACGTTGGGTATAGGAGGCATAATTTTAATAATCGTTTTAAATAGGACGTCAGTACCTACTCAGATCCGATAAATTAAAACAAGAGGCTAAATACCGTTTCAAATATATATTCACAGCATATTTTGTATATTTTGCAATGACACAATCTCAGTTCCCCGATTATGCCATTTTTTTCTTACGGGAAATATGGCTTTATCAATTTCCAAACAAATGATCTACCATCCTTTATTGTCTCATTTTTATGTTTTTTTTTCATTTGAAGATCGAATCTTAATTCAGAAACCCTTAACAGTTGCTGGTCAAGCGCCAACCACTGCGTCAATCATCGCAAAAGTAAGTCACAAAGTAAAATTTTCGATGAATTTATTTCCAGCAAAACAGCTTCGCCACTACAATAACGTCTCTCGCGCAGATATTGATAACACACTCTCGTCTTGAAGTGGCAGGTATTTTAATAGGAGCCCCGGCTAGTCACGTTGGCGGCCATATTGCGCGCGCGTGCGCACCCGAACCGCACTGGTTATTGAACCTTTACGGTACTGTTTATTAATTAAATTCGTGATTGTTTAATAGCATCTTGTGGGGTGGAGTGGATTTCACGTGTGGTGGGCTGTTTGATTGAAGGATCCGTTTGACTTTGGATCGTGGCGTCTTAATTTCGTGCTGGTGTTTAACCTAAATTCCATTATTAGGAGTGTCTAGTTTTAGTGTTCTTAGAGCGTTTTCGCACTGCATCCGATCCGAATCCGAATTCAAGATCCGAGTTCAATCCGAATTGGGACTGTTCTAAATTTGAACGGGTGGATCTAGTGCCCAACCCTCATAGTAGTACAAATAGTACTATGGCTACTTCGGACCGATTTTGTTCTCGGATTATAATCGGATGCAGTGCGTAAACGCTCTTTCTCTGAGTACCTATACAAATTAATTATTTTGAGCCTAAAGTTATCCTCCCTAACCATTTTGGAAAGCATCTTATGGTGGTCATTAACATAAGGCTTCATATCAGTAAGCCTAGTAAGTTTAAGAAATATTTTGCTATACCTGGAAAGCTCGTTAATCTTTAATTGGCGACTGTGTAAGTCTAAGGCTAATTGAATACAATAATACATTGTATACAGAAGCTGTGTAAATCTTTATCAATAAATAAATAAAATGCTAGTAGGTATGGCGTTGTAGAAAAAAAGCCGTATGTGGTTCATTAATTACTTTGTAAGTATTTAATTTGTTATCTCGATCCCATAAATTTGATTAGCGCTTTATTTATAAATGATAATGACAAAATAAGTTATATTATAGGGTGTTTGGAAGCTGGGTGCAAAGCCTTAATGGGTGACAGTTGACACCAATTAGACATTTTGAGCCATACACATGTCTTAGACAAAGTATGTTTTTTATTATATTTGCCCTAGTTATGTTTGCCTAGTTGGTATGTTATTTTTTGCTAAAAGTTTGCAGAATTTTTTTTAAAAAAACTCAAATACCCCGTATACCAAGTCACAGAAAATACAAATTTTTACTAATAAAATCGTTCGTGGACTTCCCACCTCCGTACCTCCAACAAATATTAGAATAAAACTCCTATAACAGACTATGTAAACGTTTACGATCGCAGAACGTTGCAGAAAGTTGGTGAGGGACATAAAAACAAGGACATCACTGAAACGAATACGTTTGTAGATAAAGCTTTATGCAACTGTGTTACACATACTAATGTGGACTACTTTGTAAGATTCAAAGAAGTAACTATACTCGTAACAGTGTTATCTGTATCATTTTCTTTTCTTAACAGGATATGAAATGTTACGAAGCAGGTTATATCCAGAGAAATGATAGGTTTGATGAAGCAAGCTGGAGCAGTATTGATACCAAAAGGCCAGGGTTTGGCAACAAGGGTAATATGGGCTGGTATTCGCAACTCCACGTCAATGCGTGTATTTTGCGTACAGGTGCGAAAATCAGTTATTCGATCCACCCCAGATCGTCAAAGAAGGCTAGCAACGCCTTAGTGTTACTGTCAACCTTACGGAGGGTACCTGGGTTACCGAAGTACTTTGCCCTATATGTGGCGACCAGCGGACAGTCTAGAAGCACATGAGCTGTTGTCGCGTCGTCCTCCATGCAACAAGGTATGTATAAGCTGTGGTACAAAAATAGCTCACGCCATGTTCAAAGATTCATTATAGATACAGTCAAGGTTGATAGCAGGGATATGTCTATGATTACCCAGGATACGCCATACTTGTTCAATAATGAGATAGCCAATGGTGGATTGGTACGATTTATAAAATTAAATATACATAAATATAAATACGTATAAACTACCACATTTATAAAGACGCATCGACAAAAATGTACGGATCAGACTACCCATCATAATGATACACCTCTGCATATATACTGATAAAATATGAAGCTACAAAATAATTCAATACAACAATAAAGGGTTTATAAGAGGCTACTGACTAGTTACTAGTAGATCACCCTGAAGCAATAGAATTACCTGTTGCTTTTAGTTCACTGTAGTAAGTTACGCAAGATGATACCCGGCTGTTATTATTATAATAATATCTTATATTTTGTTTATTATTACATGAACAAGAAAACTATGCATCGTTTTATAAGGGCTGTAAATAAACCGCTTCCATTGGGGACCGTCTTTATTCGATTATCGGTCTTGATTGTATGGATTTGATTGCCTCCTAAGATATTATTTTTAATAAAGCTCGTAATTTTACACTGAGGTATGCAGGTGTCTAATTTAGATTTTAAGGACGTTTTGATGTTATCTTGGTACTACCTTATTTGCCATGAGAGCCAGCTTATTGATTCAATTGTCAAAAAAACATGAATGCTGTTCTGAACGGTGTAAATGACAATAAAATAAGGGCATCTCAAATGATGGAACAAACTCACAAAATTTACCATTAATTCAGAATCCAATCATTGTGTAGTCCATATAAAGGGACACAAGATATAACCGACACCACGCACCAAAAACTAGGCTAAATAACAAAAAGCCCATACGAACAAAGTACTTGCCAATATCCAGTGAACCTGTAAATGGTCAGCGGCCGTACGAGACGCCTCACGATCTCCAGATATATAGTCGGCGCTCGCTCTAAATAAATCACTTCCTACTAGCGATACAATGCTATGAGATTTCTAGTAGCTAGCGATTCATAGAATGGACAAATAGTAGCTTTGAACTTGTATGGTCAGTTTCCGGGAAACGTGCTATTGTAGGATGGACTTAATGGAGAAAGATATTGTAGATGGTGTACTGGATAAAAAGGTTTAGTGTATCTGGTAGGAAGGATGCTTGATAGTACCATATTTTATTGACTTTGTCTATTTCGATGTCTTACAAAATTTCTGCTCTATTGGTCTTCTTTTGTATATCTCTAATCGGCTCTATCGTTGATGCAGAATAATGTTTGAGCCCTGTTTTTGATGCCCTACAAAATTTTTGCTCTATTGATACCAATAGAGCAAAGAGCCGATTAGAGATACACAAAAGAATACTCTTTTGTGTATCTCTAATCGGCTCTTTCGTTGATGCAGAAGAACGCATAAGCCCTGTTTTTTATGTCTTACAAAATCTCTGCTGTATTGGTCTTCTTTTATATGTTTCTAATCGGCTGTATTTTGTTAGACCACAAGAATCCTTGAGCCCTCTTCACTTTTTCTACATTCTATTGTCAATTCTCATTCTTTCTATCTAAAGTTTTCTTAATAAATCTCCCTCCATTGTCACTTCTACGGCATTGCACAGTGTATGTGAGGCGACGTCCGTATGAGGCGCGATATATCGCCCCTATAGCGTTAATAAGAGAACACGGGACACGTGATCGCCAATAGCGAGAATGAGACTTCATATGACGCAAATTCAAAAACTGTGGGTATTTTCGGATATTGACAATTCGATCATTTTGATCGCTCTATATTTCTTAGTTTGTCAAAGTTACTGGAATAGCTAAAATTGGGCCAAGGTTTGGATGTTTCCTCGGGACATTTAGGCCGTTGCTTATAATGTAAAAGATACACAGAGTAAAAAACAGCAAGATTCCTAATGACATCATCCAGAATCCCAGTGTATTTCTTACTTCTAAAAAGTCCTAAGAAACCCCTCTATTGTCACTTCTACGGGATTGCATAGTGTGTATGTGAGGCGACGTCCGTATGAGGCGTGATATATCGCCCCTGTAGCGTTAATAAGCGAACACGGGACTCGTGATCGCCAATAGCGAGAATGCGGACTATGTCACACGAATATTGTGTTTAAATAGAGTGATTTGTGGATCGATACCAAATATTGCAAAGGGTTACAACGTTTAGGAGGTATAGAAAATTTTAGAATGGTTATATTTTTGGATATTTTGCCCGCAATCAAGAAGTGTAACCACTTCTGTTGTTCACAAAAATAATTATTTTAGGTACTACTATGGATATCAGTTAAAGGAAAACTGATGAAAAATTAATCGGAGACAATTTCAAAATAAGGAATCCTTTTTGGCTTTTGGCTCCAAATAAAAGTAGCTAAGTAGGTAAGGTTTGAGGATTTCAGAGATCCCAAGCCATAGGGTTTAATTCTCTTACTAAAAGAACAAAGATGTCCATTGTATTCCCAAGTTCGTCTCATCCAAGCCGCACCTGTTACATCTAGGTCACATTCGCGCGAAGTGCCCGTGTTTGGACGCGCTGCGCCGGCGCCGATAAATATACACGTCACAGGAACGTGTACTACAATAACAAACTTAATTGTACAGCCAACGAACCATAAAACGTGCAAACTCTAACCTTATTTGGTATGGTACAAGAGCTGGAGTAATTAACGAGGGATGAAAGTTACAATTTTGCAACATGTGACAAGGTGCTTATAAGAAAATGTTTTTCAGTGAATATTGGACCTTAAACTGTACTTGCTAAAGATGTAGATGCAGTTTTTGATTTCTAACATTAATTTGGTAATGATATAAGATCCACACACGAGTATTTCGTGATCGCCGTGACAAACATTCATTTAACTGATTAAATTTCTTACGTTTGCATCATCTACCTGTAAGGTGGAATGGATTTGTGTAATCTATTTCGATGTGGTGAAGAAGAGCTTTTAGTTTCATTTAAATAATAGGTACCTTATAGGGAGCAAGGTATTATTTCAATAAAATCAAAGGCTCAAATCTGTATCCCTTCATGTTGGTAAGGTTCAAGACACATGTACTATTAAAGATCGCTGATTTAATTCACTAAGTAGGTACTGTACTAAAGACGACGCTGAAAGAAAAAGAAGACAAAGACGTTAAGAAAAAGAGACGATTATACATAAGTGCCATCATAATATGTAGTTCATCAATAGTTCAACCATCTAATAATACGCCATTCATAAAAACTATACATATATGCAACTCTTCTCTCCTTCGCTTCGCTCTTGTCAGAGCTTGGTCACGATGGTTTGTGTCTAATAGCGATAGAACAACGTCATCAGATAAACAGTTTATAGATTGACTATCAAATCCGTATTACTAAAGTCCCCAATGCCGAACCTAAAAAAATTATGAATATTTCAAACTATATTAACTACAACCTAAACATCCTTCAAACGCTTTCTAAAACATCCCGTACTATAAACATGACGTAAGCACTAACCTTTTGCCCTATATAATTTAATAACACGGCTATAATACCCAGTAACCGTATGTTCTAATGAAATCCACTTTCAAAGCAATCTGTAGCCCAGAGGTGTGTATTGTTATCAAACTAATACTATACTATATACGTATTGTTTAGGAGTACTGAGATGTACCGAGAGCGATGCAGTATTTGACCACTTCTTTGAAGCATTACTTTTGTGATAATGTCAATGAAAAACGAAAACACTAGGCTCAACTAGCGTCAAAAATCTTATACAAATAGTGAGTTCAAAAAAGCCTGACATAAAAATTTCTGCAAATATTTTCAGTAAAACGCTGCCACGCCACTTAAAGGTTGTTGATTTTACCTACTAATTTCCGAGAATTTACGATTTGTAGTAGTAAGTAAGTAGTGTCATGATAAAGAAGTTTGGTTACCAAAGCAACTTAGATTCGAAAAATCGTCAATCGATAATTCGCCTGTGGCACAGCTAAACTCACTTCAGCATTAATCAACTGGACTTGCAAATACAAACAGCTCATTACTATCTATGTTAAGGATTTGGTTTCCGCACTTAGTCCTTTATGTGGACCATTGTGCGTGAGCCATGGTGGCCTTCGTGGGTTATTCCAACCAGCCCACCTCCCTCCAGAAGTTGATCAAATCTCTGGGTCTATTAAGAACATCTGTGAAAGATCGGGGGATTCCAAGAGTTTCTGTTCTAATCTGGGTAACGCCTATGCATTCAAAGAGCACATGCGCAATGGTCTCCTCAGCCTCCATGCAGGCCCTTCACAGAGGACTGTCCGTTATTCCTATTGTATGGAAGTGTTTGTTTAGTGAGCAGTGTCCCGTGATGGTCCCGTCACCAGGCGCAGCCCGTTCCTGTCCAAACGTAATAACCGTCTAGTAAGCGTACCGTCCAGGGAGGGCATGGCCTCCCTGGATTGCCTGCAGCCTGGTGTCGAGGACCACCAACTCTCTGCTTGTGTATGGGTGAGGTCCTGTAGCCACCTGCGTAACTGGTTGAAGGGAATGGGCACGATTGGCTCAGGCCCACAGACAGACGTGCTAGATGCTCTCCTAGCTAGTTCGTCAGCTGCGTCGTTACCCAGTGATCCACTGTGTCCTTTTATCCATTGCAGTGTCACTGTGTTTCGGTTAACAACCGTTACTCGTTCGAGTGCGTTGTGACATTCTTGTATTAATCTCGAGGTGATGTATCTTTTCCGTAAGGATTGGAGCACCGAGGCGCTGTCCGAGAGTATACGTATATTCGTATCCGTGACTCTCCTGGCTTCTATGGCGTAGCACGCTTGTATGATGCCTACGCACTCCGCCTGGGTTAAGTACTCCAAGCGGGCTGGATATATTAATGTTGAGATCGTGTGAGAAGACCCCGACCCCGGTTCCGGCGTCAATCTTTGATCCATCGGTGTATACTCTCAACTCATGCAGCTCATTACTAGTTAAACGTATATAAAACTGTAGATTAAGTAGTGCATTGCGAAAAACGCAGCAGGTGGTATTGAAATATAAACAAACAAATCAATAAAAATAAAACCATTTATCCATTTCGTAACGCACTTTTTCACAAATCCGGAACTAACAGCACGTCATCACTAGACTGTTCGTAACAATTTATTTTTAAACATTTCAATTTTCAACGTGACAATTCTTTTTTCTATCTTTTACCATCTTTCCCTCGTTGTGTTACGAACCTAAGGCAGGTTGGTAGTACGGCCCTGCATAGGATGATATAATATAGTCTCTAACACGGATATTGCGAGATAATTCCATGTTCCACTTATTTTACACTAGTTGAAGTCTCGGCTTTGCTTGGACGGAAGTCATGAACTATGTAATGAAAGTTTTACCGACAGTAGCCAAAGTTTGCTGTGCAGAGGATTCTGTGTATAAACTGTTTTAAGATAATGTATTTAAATAAGTTTGAAAGTAGTGGTGTCTTTTTCAAATTTAGCAAGAAGGTTGGACCAATTAGATCTACATATTATATCTTGCATATTTAGGGCATTATGACAATTTTACAGGTACTGGGAAAGATTATTAACGCTGAAGATAAAGTTAATAATATAGCAGGTTTACCATAAGTACTTCTCGTATAGCGAAGAAATGAGCGTTAAGAGGAAATGTGGGTGCTCTTTTCTCCATACAAAAAGATACAAACGCTCTCGCCTGTTTTCTTTCTGGTTAATGACCATAAAGCAATGATTTTTTACAGAAATATAAATATTAGCTACTTGTATGCCTCTATGTTTTCCTTTTTGATGATATATTATTTTTATAAGAACCCTCCAAAAATGCTCAAAATTGCCTATTCAGACCGCTGTCAACAGACGCCTAGTGTACCAATTTGACAACTATTAACGAAAAAAGAAAAACATAGGGGCATAGTATATCCTTTTTATTCAGTTTATGAAATATCTTTTAAATTGGTCCAACATTGGAGGAGGAAATAGGCGAGAGCCAAACCTCGAAATGTGACTTTTTACATAGGCTATTTAGTCGGATCTGCAGTTGTCCTTATCGCACGAATTCGAGGGCGGAGCACTCGCAGAGCGACAGCAATACCTTCTTAAAATACCTAATTTTCAAAAGTCTGGCCACCCGCCTTTCCTCTTAATCATGACAAAAAATGGTCAAACAAATAAAACAATTTGTTTACAACTTGTTACAATGTTTACAATGTTTGATAACGATTTACAAAATATTAAAAAACATGCAAAACGAGCGAACTTTTTCCAAAAGGAAAATTAAAAAACATCTCACAGTTGAAGGAACAATCCTTTTCCAACACAGACAGACGAATCAATTCTTTTTCAGCTTCAACATGGATCCAACGCTCTCCAACTAATGATAAAGCCGTAAATCGGGGGCGTAGGCGTGATTGTTTATGAATTCGTTCAATACTGGGTTTCCAATTATTCGCCCGTTGAACCAAAGTAATCGAGGACCTATTGAAAACACCCTGGAAGCTGTTTGTAACCCTAAATTATAGCTCAGAACGTGTTTTACTACAAATTTGTAGGTTTCAAATTGCAATGATAGATTAAGGCCTTTTGTTTCTTGTATTGCTGTTAGGGCTTTGCTATTAGGGTCGGTAGAATGCAGGGTATTATCAAATATACTTTTATGATTAAGTGCCGATGCACTGATAATTAACGAAACCTTTTAAAGAAAAATAATAATCAATAATGATGAATAACTGACCGTTTTCAAAACAAAGTCGATAATAGAGGAAAAGGAAGTAAAAAGATTCTGTCCACAAAGGAATATTTGAAACAATATAAACGGCCCTGAACTAAGAACCTAAGTCACTTAGAGACACCACACTAACAACAAATATCAACAACAAAATATAAGTGTACCGTCTAAAAGCTATCAGATATCTGCCAATAAAAGTCAATTTGAAGCCAGTGTACGTCGAACGGTAGCACATTGTTCAGACTTGGAAGCGACTGATGCTATCGAACCAATGATATATGTGTAACGAACCTCACCGAGGTGGTCCTGAACTCCTAGTTTATGTGGAAACTGGAAAAATATGGGGAAATATAGATAGGAGACTTTGCTTTTTTTTCTGCCGAGTACAATCTTAACTAGGAAACTCGCCATAAGAAAACAGAAACTTCACATCATCATATCGTCTATGTATGCTGGCGAACTTTATGGTAACTATTTAGTACTTATAGAAACAAAATAACGACGATGCCCATACAGATATCATTTTGTTTAACTTAAACGAGTCCATTCTATTTACGTTCGAATATAATAAAGGTATCAAGCAATAATACTATCATAAGGCTTAGTTTGAAACATATTTATTGTCACCTTACACCTGTCACAACTATAATAACCTTGCGTAGTTTGGAATGCTACTTAAATTGAATTCAAAGCTTCACTGCAAACATTGTCACTTATAATAGCTGATAAAGATCAGCTCTAATATAATAATGATTTACTTTACTCCTTAATATTACTAGTAGTCCAGTAAAAATAGTGTTTGAGATTGCATTAAAGACACTTTAGTAAATTGGTTTTGAAATAATAGTATAGTTATTTACGTATGCATTCGTGGCAATTTTGTGTTCATATGGTCGGAGGAACCTCAGAAATACCTAAAGTTGTGTTTTTACTGTTTAACGTTAAACAAAAAACACACTTTAGGTGAAAAGTAAGATTATCGTCTACAGCCAGCCTAAAATTATAGTAAATAAGTAATCCCTCGGTTTGGGTACAAAATTCTTAACATTACGAGATTTTTTCTTTCATGGTGTGATAAATGAGACTTAAAAAATCGCACTTTCGGGGATTTTTCTGTTTATACATTCCAAACGTTAGCCTCGAACCTATGTTCAGTTTTCACCTTGGTGACTTCTCAGGAACATAGTTAAAAAGTGTTTTATCATGTTTTGTATATTGTACATAAAAGACACTTGAAATATTTTTTAGGCTGTGCATTAACATTTTCATTCTTCATATGTAAGTGTCATAATCCCCTGATTAAGTGATAAGGATTCTTCGCAAAATGCATAAAACCTAAATTACCTACACAATATAAAATGCCAACCTTGACCGAGCGACTTGCATCCCCCGCGTCGGTGTGCGAGAGGGACGAAGTTATCGGATGTGAAAAAGATGGAGTTATTGTTTAACTGCTCAAATAATTACTGAAAATTTTCTTCTCATTGCGCAATGAGATTGTTTACGATGCGCCCGGATTTTGGTACTTATTTATTATGTCTTGCGTAATATGCGGAAAGTCCTTAGATGGTGATTCTGTGACCGTTGGCAGTAAAGGTTTTAAAATTCTATGTTTTAGTGAGCTTCGGAAAGACAATTTATTTCATTTCTCGGATAATGTACCAGTGATTTTACATACAAATTGCCGAAAACAGTAGTACACAAATCAAAAATGCGAAAGGTATAATACCATGCCTACTCTGCAATCTACCCACTCGCGCGACAATTGCATGAAACTGTACCGGAACGAAAAGCCAGGCTTGTCCGACTACACGAAACTGACGTTGTTGTTGTTACGTCAGCAAAGAGAAAAATCTGAAATTATTCTATTGTTAGGATTTTAATAAACTCAGTACACAGTTATACCTATGGGATATAATAAATGCGCTTTACATCCAAGATAAGCGCATTTTTTCTATCAACTACCGCCTTCTGGTTCGAATCATATAAGGTAAACGCGGGTGAAGTCGACAGTGACCCAGTAGTCGTCTAATTATCTAAAAACATCAATATCTTTTTCTACTAAACACAATGATGTTAATAGTACTAGATCAGTAGTGTACGGCGCGGAAGCGTTACTATATCGTATATGTCCACAGGCATATCCGAGTTCAGTTGTCAGCTTGACGTCAAGTGAGCAATTGCTTAGCGATAAAAATATCAAAATAGTGAAGTGTGTGATTAAAATTTGTATGTCACGGTCTGAAAAGATTACTAAGGCAAGTGGTAATACATTTCACAAGTAACTTTGCTGAATTTTGTTCAGATTATCCAAAAATTTATCAAACATTGTTTATGCCATCAGTGTTACCAGTAAAAACGATTTTGATTTTGCCCGACTTTTGGGAGTTTAGTGAATGACGAATGTATGTTCCTGTAAGTCTAAATTATTATTGTAGTCTGTTTGGATTTAACATACTGTACAGTACCCAAACACTCACTGAATGGAAAAGTACCCAAACAGTCACTGAATACAAAAGTAACACATGTCACGTGTAAGTATGTCAAAGGTTTTAACCTAATATATCACTACATCGTCCACCAAAATTAATTTTATTAGCAATAAATAATCTTATACGTAATGACTAATGACTATCAGTTTATATTTTTAAATGAAAAATAATAGATTGTTTATGATCACATTGTGTTATATAGTGGTGTGCTGTGCGAAAATAAACCGGTTCATTTTCAATTAAAGTAAACTAGCTGCGCCCTGCGCGTAGACCGGGATAAAAGTAGCCTATGTGTTCATCCGGGATATAAGCTATCTACTTACCAAACATCCAAATCGGTCCAGCCGTTTGAGCGTGAAGAAGTAACAAACATACAAACACACACACTTACAAACTTTCGCCTTTATAATATTAGTGTGATGTGATTACTGTGATTAGTAATCGATTATTAAACCGAATTGTTAAACTACGATCAAATACAAGTTAGTTTATAAATCCAAGATACTTTTCAGAATTTTTAAGGTTGACAAACTTACCTAACTCAGTAGTGAAACCCAGAACAGTCGTCGTAATTTCTTTTAAATGACGTACTTTTTTAGGGTTCCGTACCTCAAAAGGAAAAACGGAACCCTTATAGTATCACTTCGTTGTCCGTCTGTCTGTCTGACTGTCTGTCAAGACCTTTTTTATCAGGAACGCGTGGAGGTATCAAGTTAAAATGAATATCAAATACGTAAGTCGTCTATGATCCTTTGGAGCTCTAAAAAAATCAAGCTTCTAAGTCTACGCAGTAAAAAAATACGGCCATTTATGCAACATATTTTGATACTCGCAAGTAAATCAAAACCGTTACTTACCGTTGACCTAGAATCATGAAATTTGGCAAGAAGCAAGGTCTCACAGCACAAGTAAAGGAAAAGTCCGAAAACCGTTATTTTGTCATTTTATCGCATAAACATTTTTTTTTGGGATTTCTTGTTTTTCAGCTACAAATGTTAAGTTTGTTTTTGGATACATTCTTTTCAATTACGGAGACCTTCATTTTACGTGGCCCACACGCGCTTGGCCGGTTTTTTTACCATTAAAATGTATCGAAACAGATAAACTATAGTAATTTACGTTATTTAATTTTCATCGCAACGTATGTAAATTCATCATAAACGCGTCAATAGGTGCAGTACTAGACAGAGTGATCTCTTATTTGTTTTCCAGGGTACCTAAAGATCAGAAGCACATGGAAATATTCCATATTACAATCTTTCATTATAATTGATTCAATGAAAACCTTCATTAAATTCTTGGGAAATGATGTTGATCGTTGGCAACTCTGGCCGTTTTTCGGGTAACAACGTCTTGTCTCATTCCAACGTAATTAGTTTGACGGTGGAAGTGAGACAAACATAGATTATTTTGACAGATTGACATATTTATGTATCCGTTTCAAAGCTACGTGTTTAAACTCGTACAAGTCGGTAAGTCGGTACGTTTTTCTTAATTATTTTGTAGGACGCTGCGCCTCTAGTATTATAATACCTCATTGACTAAACATTAAACTTGCCGATTTTATGGCAACCTATTCTTGGTAACATATTGCAACATCTCATATTTTACTTGAAAAGTGTGTCCGACAAAAATTTAATTTTTTTGCAAGTTCAGCTGCTAAATGTGAAGTCGGCACGTAGTTTTGTTTTTCGATTTGTGAAACTTCAGTTGGGTCTACGGCACTGACCTCTATTGTACAAGTACGCTGGACTTCATATTAGCGATGACAAAATGAAGACATTTGATTTTCGCCATTTTGGCGCTGAAAGCAATGTGAGTACCCATGGAACTAATATTAGAGATGGGACACAGCCGACGATAAAAAAATACTTTTATGGACTTTATCGACCGTGAGAGTTACGGTTTTTTTTATTTGATCTGAAATTGGCATAGACTATCAAATACTAATAAAACGAAATCTATAGTTACTTAATAATATATTGAAGGATTGTTCGCTTTGTAGGAACTTATTGTGTTGTGAAAAGGAAATATTGATGCCAAATTATCCATGCTTTTTTTTGTTTCTAATAAATGTTTCTATGAAGGGTTCCGTAGTTGGGATTAAATTAATTATCCCAAGAACAAAGTTAAGATTATAGTTGAAAAACATGTTCTCCCATAAATTCCAACAGTAAATGTAAGTTTGTACTCACAATATTGAGAGATTTACCATGTTATTTTAAGACCACAAACTTCTTATAGGTTTCCCTGTAGGAAATCTACAGGTATACAACGTGTAAGTTAAATGCGCAAAACCTCTTAAGGGGTCATTGTACTCATCATTATGAACAAATTTTACTATGGGCCCAAACCTGAAATCGCGAAATAAAAATCAGCTGTTCAGTACATTTATGTTCGCATAATTCGTCAAAATGTACTGAACAGCTGATTTTTTTTTCGCGATTTCATGTTTGGTCCCATAGTAAAAGTTGTTCATAATGATGAGTACAATGACCCCTTAAGAGGTTTTGAGCATTTAACGTTACACGTTGTATAACTATTTTCTGTATTTTTTTCAAAATTTTAGACTCAGTAGTTTCTGAGTTAAGGAAATGGTCAATTTTCGTTTGATATGTCACATGGTACAGTTTGCAAAACTTTTTTTTTTTAATTTTCTTATTTTATTTTATTTGGGAAAACAGACAATCGTACTTTGTATATTATATCTAGATACACATTATTTGCCCCCTAAAAGGGACCCCCATATTCAAAATTAATTAATTTACTGTAACCGTACGTGTTTGGGCCACAAAATACATACGTGTACCAAATTTCAACTTAATCGGTCCATTAGATTCGGAGCAAATTGGCTGTGACAGACGGACAGACAGACAGACACACGAGTGATCCTATAAGGGTTCCGTTTTTTCTTTTTGAAATACGGAACTCTAAAAAGGAATCAAAATAAATAGAAGTCTCTAAGTATCACTGTGAGGAAACAAAACTTCGGCCAAAGCAAATTTTGATTGATAAGCAGATACAAAATATATTATCGGACTGCGTTAACGAAAAAATTTCAGCCATGACATGCTTAGAACGCCTACGGTCGTTAAAATAATTTAATTATTAATTAAATTACACATAAATTTTATCATTTTAAATTAGAAACTTATTTGCACATTTGTTTTAGCTAGATACTGAAATTGCATATCTGACAACAGTTAATTTTTATTTGAATGACGTCAATTTAAAATGACTCAATATTGGAAGAAAAATATCAATCGACACATTATCGATAATGGAACATTCGCAACCCTACATGTATATTCATACGATTGTATTTTGTTATTAACCCGCCGCGCGCCGCACGCAAATTACTAGACACATTAGATTTTTATTGTTATCAGCACATAATATGGTGTGCCATCGATATTTTAAAGAGATAATAAAAACTGAGCTGTAATTACACTATGTGATGAAATGTGAGTAAAAAAGTTTATTATAAATGTAAAATCATAGACTAAAAAAGGAGGACTCCGCGCCACGCATATCGAAAGTGAAGCACCGTGCCGATTTATGTGTGCGTGACTTGTACCTGCAAAGACGCCGTCGCTCGTGTCACGTACTGGCGGCCGATCGGCATACTATGATGTAAATGTGTGCGTGAGGCGTGCTTGTACAAACGGTCCCGGCATACTTACTGTGCTTCACTTTCGATATGCGTGGCGCGGAGTCCTCCTTTTTTTACACGTTTATGCACGTAAGTTTGATTATTATTCTAATCTTATTAATGTTCATTCTTCCCACTGATTCTAACATAAGTTTACGTAATTTACCAGGTATCTAAATGATTGCGATTTAAGAACTTTTTGAGTTATGAAGTTTGGAACCTTGAATTACATACTAATCGTAATCGTTAATCGTATATCGTAATCGGTAATCGTTTGCATGTTTTCTAATCTCCCGCCTGTATCACGATTAAAACCATACCCAGCCCACGAGAGCCCATCGCAGCTCAGCGAGACAGAGACAGAGGAAACTATCGAGCATCCATCTCTCTCGTTGCGTTTATCGCTTTCCACCTCCATAAGTTCACAAAGCCCTCAAATGTTATGATTTCGTAAAATTATTACATTTGCATCCGCAAATGGCATTTGCATACAGTCGTTAATAAAGCCAAGCCATTAAATCGTTAAGCCATTTTTTCGAAAATTATTTTCCAAACTAATCAAAGTATATATTTTTTTTACACTTTGTATTTTCTATTACCCCAAATAAAACACCATAAAACAACAAAATATTATTTTTCTGCTTTCCTAGATAATTCATGCACTAAAGGGTTAACAGGGTACATGCGTCATCGATGGGTACATGTCAATTTTAGTTCCTGAGATCCTCGAGGTAGCGCTTCAAATCGGCACAAAAATCAACTGTCATTTCCTATAGTATCTTTAGTCCAGCGTACTTGTACAATAGAGGTCAGTGGTCTACGGTAAGTCTGATTATTTGATGAATTAGTTCAGTTAATTGGCTAACGATATGAATAACTTGAAATTTGGAACACTTTAATCACAAAAGTATTTTTTTTCGAACGTGACATCTATTGGTACCTAAAAATTCCTACTTGACCCAGATCTCGTCATTTTAAGTACTATTGTAACGATTACTGGGACACGCTTAATAGTTGCCTCTAAACCCGCCAAATTCTAGGTATTTTAGTGTTTTATGCCACAAAATGCGAATAATAACTATTATTGTGACCGCAACATAGTTGTTAACGCTTTTGTATTTGTACACACAACATTAATTAAATTTTTAGAAAATTATATTTTGCAGTAGTAAACTACTTAATACATTTACGGTTTAGTTTAAGTCATAATGAATTTGCTTCCTAAGATAAATTTATGGGTAATAAAGGGTGTGCAAGTGGTAAGAATGATTAGCACCACTGGGCCGAACTGGTCCACTGGATTCGGCGGGTCCTTCACATGCCCTAATCTTGTTGATTCTGGAAAGAAGCCAGTTGATTCCAAAGAGAAAATTATTAAGAACATGTCATGCGTTGAGCCACATTGTTCCAGCGTATATCTTCGGCAAAACCGAAATATAGCAACTAAAATCGTTACCTATGTCGGAGGGCAACCCGGAAGGCACACAGACTGTCGCAAAAGCTTTAGCAAAAACAGAAGCGTCTGGCAAGGAAGCAACTGAATTCTTAACACGTTTTTACGGTGACCAGGTAAAATATTATTATATTATAACAGCAGGTCAAGTTACTACAAACTGTAAAATTTTCTCATTCAATTAATGAACTTAACCGTCAACAATTGCTCAGGTGCTGGTAAAACTGCAGGCATACCAGGCCTGGGCTTCGGCCCGTATACGTGATACGTCAGGGAATGCAATATTTTATCCAATTCTCTGACGTTCCACTTGGCAGCGAGCCTCAGCCCTGGTACAACGCGTCTTGTGCACAAGCATATTTGCAAACAGAGCAGGCATACCAGGCCTGGGCTTCGGCCCGTAATGACAGGTGCGACAGTCAACGTGCTCGCGCAATGTTAAAAGAGCGTTCAATTCTCCCCGCCAAATATTGCGAACGGGTGTTACGGAAGGCGCGTTTTGACCATGTTGGACGAATTTGGGCCAAGTTGGCATCCTATACCTTTCTGATAGCAAGGAGTTCTGATCGCTGTCTAAATCGGTCTAAACAAATTTCTGCCATTTGCTGCCTCTTATGCTTAAGTCTGATGGAACGCTGGCTCATCCCGCGCAAGAGAGTGCAAACTTATTAACCTTTATATTTGTCGAAAATTCACGCCTTGATGCGGCCTCTAACATACCCCACTGTAGTTCCACAATGCCGGAGATGGCAATCTGCAGTGTGATTCTGTAACCATCTCACCGTGAAAACTTAAGTGAAGTGAGCGTGGAGTGAGCTGTCAATAGTGTCAATTCCTAGCAAAAACAAACTCACTTCACCTAAGTTTTCACGGTGAGATTTTTACAGAATCGACCGGCTGGTCAAATTCAATGCTCTGAAAACAAAGGTGTGTCTTTTCACTGCCAAAAGGAGCCAGTTTCAGTTATCTCCTACTTTCCGAGGAGCATCTGTACTAGTTACCGACCACCTAGAGCTTTTGGGCATGGAGTTCACGTGTGATCGGCTCAACCATCGAGTCAAAAGCACAGACTTAATTCCGGACAAAAACTGATTCTGTTATTCTGATCGCTCATATTTTTTTGCCAGACGTCTCTTAAAATTTTTAAGTAAAAATATGTAACAATTTAATTAACCTTGCTGTTTTTATTACCTCCTGCTCTGCTACAACCTTTAATAAATCTTAGCATTCAGTCTTCTACCTATCTTTTGTTTCTTAGACTCTTAACAAATACGTATAGTATGTTCAAGGTCTGAGAGTTCACATTAACACAAAAAATTGAACACGACTGGGTCCTTTTGACGAGTAATAGTACAAATCCGACGACTATTGGTACAAATCGCCTTTTTTTTTTAACTATCTAAGGTACTAAAATGACCTATTAGTCTCTTTTTGCATGGAACATTTATTCCATTCTGTATCTGAGAAGGACGTTGTTAGCTGCGCTACAGTTTATACTTTTGCAGCTATCATCGTTTTACTTGTGTACCTACCTACTTCTTGTGTTATTGTTCCAAAATATTTTTTTTTAAACTTTGCTGATATTAATATTTTGCCTAGAAGTAGGTACACGCGGCTACACATCAAGCTATACATTTCCAGTTTACACTGACCACTCATTGTTAGGAAATCCTATACAATGCGAGATCAGCATATACTGGAAATATATAGCTTGATCTGTAGCCGTGCGTACTATTTCATTTTAAAACACCACATCTTTGTTTACTCATGTGGTCTAATTACACGAATCCAAAATAAAATTTATGTAATAGACGCGGCCGCTTGATGCATCGCGACGCCGCCGCCGCCACCCGCCCGCCGCGCTCCGCCCGCGCGCACCCTCTCGCGAGTGTTTGATTTTCATTTAATTATTAGAAATGCATTACAGATATTCAGGGGATTCCTTCCAATTTGAGTAGACAAAAATTGTTGGTAGTAAGATTCATAAAAATATCCTGGGTGTCTTTAATGTACAAGGGTTAAATACAAATTTAACTTCACGAAAAAAAAGTATAATAGTCACCTTGGTGATAATTTACCTAGTTATTTGTAGTAACTATTTAAATACTTTGACAAAATTTCACTCTCTAGGCAAGTACTGTTTCGAAGTTATCATTTATTTTATATAAAATAGTCAATATGGTACTTAATATGTTGATTTTGACCGGGGATTATTATTTCCATAATTAAAACTTTTAAAAAGGAGCAGTCATGTACAAAATCACCAGTGGTCCATTTTTTGTTCCCACTTAAATTTAATGTTATTGCTATAATTGCTAATAACTCAATATATATAAAAAAAAAATCGGGGATTACTGTCAATTTATGTATTTCAGCTATTTATATATTTAATTCTGAATTATCACCCAAAGAGCATTTATTGCAATCTACTCCATACAAATCGATCTATTTTTACTGGACTATAGAGCTAAATCTTTATCGTCTTCAAGGCACTGTTTTTCTTCACCCCCTATAACTTCTCTCGAATGGAAACTCTGTATTGATTTATATTGCTATTGCTATAAACGAATTCCTTCAGCGATAGCTTTTACCCGGGTGCAGGTGACCCCACGGCAGATCAAAGTTTATTTATTAGTCCCTAACTTAATACAAAGGCTTTTCAACTGTCGCTAAAGATAAGAAGTGAATGTGTCGTTAAATTTTCTACTATAGTTCTAATATATATATTTTGTATTGAAGTTTAAATCTGTGTTGAAGACTGGAGGTTCAATACATAATTTATCATCAGGGAATTGTGCAAATGGAGTAGCAACGTCATCCTTGATCGATATCAATTTCATTGTAAGATGCAGCCTTCTTCCGAAGCAGTGTACTTGGGCAAATGGATGGTTATACGCCGAACAATTCACAAATTGTCTTTAGTCTTTACATTCTTATTTATGAATAAGCGGTAAATCCAGTTCAAGCCATCGACTATATCTGCGTATTGTTTTAAAAGAACTTTTTGAAAACTCACCTTTTCTGTTATTAATTGGCATTGCATTACGCAGCATAGCAAATTCATAAATACTAGTAGATCATTTATTAATAATGTGAACTAATCCGTTATAAAAATACAATGGAGCAGCATCATTGTCCTTGATCCTTATCACTTCATTGTTAGAAACAGCCTTCTTCCAAAGCGCAATATTAAACCTGCACAAATGGAGGTATTATGCAATGCGACCAATTCATAAATTAAATCCCATATTTCAAGCCAATATCCTTGCAGTACAATTCTAAACCGGACGACGTTAAAGTACCGAGCTTTGCCGAGCAATTTCGAATTTCCTGACCATATATCAAATTAATGTCCTTGATTGTGTATGACGGAACAAAATCTAAATATAACATGTTCACACAAGCTGTGTCTCCCAAGTAAGAGATTGCGGCGTCGAGCTGTGCTGTCACATAATTGTGATTAATTTCTAGTGAGCGTGTGCTTGCGGTCACCGTAGGAATGTCGTCCTAGCGAGCGATACTGGTTGACTGTGGATAGGGGTATGAGAGGAGCGGGTAGCGGGGATAGGGAAATGGCATGTCAGAACTTAAATGTAGCTTAAATAGCAACACTTTTAAGGGATCTCTAAGAAGACTATAGATAATTATATCTAAAACGAAAAGTTCACAAAAATAATTACAGAAATCAACTGTATTAATTCCTAATCTTACGATGAAATCATTTTTATTCTTTGTTTTAGCATTTCCAACTTTTTCCTTTTTTGTTATATTTTGTAACACCTTTTAAACAATCGAATGTTCTTATTACAAAATCAGCACTAAGTCAGACAAAACTATAAATCCAGAATTAAATCCGGACCAAAGCAATATAGATCACACATCTGTAACCACCTGACCGCTGCCCACGCGCATTTAACGTTCAACACAAGTACTTAGCGTTTTGACAGAAATTAAGTTGCACAATTAGAAACTGTAGACGAGAACAATATCGTGGTTGGGATTATTATTGATGGTGGAAACATTCGCTTATATTCTAGGATTGACGTGGCAATTGAGCTAAAATAAATAGATGGTCATTTACGATTTTATGATTGTGATTTACGTTTGTTGGAGTGGGTGCTATTCTTTGTACACCTGCAGTGATGGCTGGTTATGAGATTTTGTCAGCTAAGAGTCGAACTATTATGAGCAGTTCCAATTAAATACAAGTATAGTCGTATGGTTAACCTACATACCTACATCATTCGTTAAAATTAGTATGAACTGCTCGACTATAATGTGCCCCTGAACAATGTTGCAACAATTATAATTTTTATAATCTTCCATAGTCCATAGGTCGTCATTAACTGTTTTAAATTTATAAGTCTCATCTATCGTTTTGAATTTCTATAAAATTCATAACATAATTTACAGGTCATTTTTTTTATCACTAGCAAATTTTCACAGCATGTTCTACCCATGAATATGAACAACTTTCACTATGGCACCAACTCTGAAATCACGAAAAAGAAACCTGCTGTTTCATACAACAGTTCAATATCTACTTGACCAAAATGTATGAAATAACAGCTGATTTTTTTTTCATGATTTCAGAGTTGGTCCTGAAGTGAAAATTGTTCATATTCAGCGTCAACATCATGTGAAAATTTGGCTGATGATAAAAAATTGCCCTGTAGAGCATTTAAAAAAATCAATTCTATAATCCAATCGCTCATCATTCTTTTTGTCTCGTAGCCTGCGTAAGAGCAATTTTTCTGTCATATTTATTCCAACATGACCTAACCCTTAAACCGCATTTGCTAATAGAAAACTCCTGCGCACTGTATTCTCTAGAATTAGGCACATTTCCACCACTGTGTAATTTGGCAACGTTTACAAAATCACGACTTTTGTGCATCTCGTCTCTGATGTTGAATCATATTATAATTTGTGAAACTAATTTGAAAACGGGGTCAAGTAACAAGTATATTATTATGTCCTCGTAAATGGGAATATTCTTCTTCATTTAAGTGTCGCTTGCCCAATTTTATAATCTGCTTTGTTTCTGTTAGTGTTAAGCAAACATAAGTTTTATTTAGACTTTGTGAAGCCTCTATTTTATTTCATGGGTTTCTAAAGATTTAGTATGAAAATGAAACTCGCGCTGGAACCTCTACTTTACACATATTACTAAGATACATGACGTGCATATACTACCTGTTTTATGCGAAATTATAACGACTGTATCGACAAAAGGACGCATTCCAATACACAACGTCGTCTTTAGATCAACAATAACTTCAAAACCAATCCAAACGCGCAACCTGTAACCATTACATCATACATATTAATATATTCTTATTTCGCAACTAGCATATTTGCCTCATGCAAGGAAACTCAAGCGAAATAAATCAGCATATAACAACATAACAGCTTTTGTTGCAACAAGTATAATAAAACCACTGACCCAAATACTTAGGCATTTTATGATCTAACTTAACTAAATTAGATTTGCCGTAGCCACTGCACTTAACAGTGATAACTAGGAATTAAGTAAAACTTAATCATGGTTATGATCATGAAAAGTGATATCGGAAAAGAAATCGGCAGACTTATACGTATTTGTCACAATTTTCTCATTTAAAACAGCAAAAAGCTTGCACTTTTATATTTGTAAAAAAATCTCAACAAGTGTCTATTCATCTTACTTATGACATAATACACTGTCAGCAACGTGATATGCAAACTTTCTTTAGAATAAACCTAAAAGTATCCCCAAAAACTTTAACTCCCCAAGGAATCAAACTCGACCTATTGACCCTAATTCCTTCAATTAGTCAACAACATCAAAACAAAAACACACAATTCGAACTAACAAAAGAAAAAAAAAACATCATCTACAATCAAACCTTACAAAGCATCATAATAAGAGTAAATTCAAAAACAATTCCAAATCCACAATCCATTGACTGGAAATCAATTCATTATTGTATAAAAATGGTGGTGGTCGCCACAACATTCCCCAGGCATAGCCTAACACGACAGCAGACCATAATTCCCGTCTCTAATGGAGTCTGTAACACGCACTAGCTACACATCAACCTGGGACAGACAGACGGACTTGTAGAGCCTTGTTTGGAACACCAAATGAATATAAACTTTATTGTTATCCAGTAAGATTTGAATTTCAATGGCGAGAGTTGGGTGTTCGGTGTTGAGGAGTGAGTATACTATCCGTGAGTTCTGGAAAAGACAACTAAGATTGAAGGTATTCACTGGTTAAACTGAATACGATCGGCAGTCTACTTGATGTCAACTCTCGCTAGACCCAAGAGAAGAAGTTGGTCTTTTTTCGTCTGAAGATGTTCCTTCTGTGCTGTGTCGCTAAGCCTGCTTTCAGAGTAATGGTTTTAGACTAGGGCTTTGTCTCTCTAAGGCTCCAGTTATTTTAATATGTAGCACCTTTCCTTGATCATGTTCCTTTGTCTCAAATTGAAAAACGGCTACATCTGTTACATCACTAGTGTGAAAACCCTGTTTTATTCTTGAGAATGTGCCCGCGTCATATCTCACCCATCAGAACCGTCACACAATTTATTCTGCGTTGATATGAAGGCCACCTATATACAATCTGCCACTCAACTTGAAATTTTTACATCACATTTGAAGAGAGTATTCAAAGAGTAGGGTTGGTCTTTCCCTGAACGGGAATATTACTTTCTTTATGTTTTTCTTGTTCTGACTTCCTTAGCAGCTTGTCAATGCCTCCATCTTTCTCCTAGTCTTTCTAAGTTTCAGTTATTTTAATACGAAACACCTAAACTTTGCGTGATATTTTAACACAAATAGTCAAATATTTCTTAACTCGTTCACGGACAATAGGTCGAGAGACGTTAATTATGACCCTCATAATATGGCACTACGGCTGTAGGCGGCTATTTAAAATATACCAAAAGTAGAATTCCGTCCACGGCCGACTATTTCCCATAGCATTTATAGGAAGGATATGACTCTGTGCCGTTTTAGGCTATAATACATACCGCTAGTGCCACAGCAAACACTCCTGCTCGTGGACACAAGTTACCTCTGTCACGCAAACATTTAAAGAACACGCCCGTCTACAGGCGATTACGTCTCTGATCTTTACTGCAACACATACTTTTAAAACCGATTAATGTGGCAATCCGTCCCCAGACGTGATACCAGTTTGAATGGAAAGTTTGTGTGCCATATCACAAATTATTGAAAATGGTTTTGTGTCCGTGAACGTGTTAACGTATTTTATTGTTTCAGCCCCATACTCGTACAATATCTAGATATCTATTTCAGAGATCAGTGTAAACTCCCCGTTGTCTTCTTGAGCGTGTGCCCGCGTCACATCTCACCCGTCACAGCTGTCACATAATTCTGCGTCGGAATGAAGTCACAAATCTGCGCGCTGGATATATCTATCTCCGAGGCGATTCCATACATACCTGTCGAACGACTCGCCTGAATAATGTGATTTTAAAACTAGGTTAAACACTATCGTTTATTTTATACTTGGTCCTACATTATAATATTGGAATGGTTTAGTGGTCGAATATCTGTGTGTGAATTTTATTTTGGATTTTAATTTGACTGCGTTCAACACATTATTTTTGTTTTGTTTATTAATGAGGCCTCAGATTATGCCAATTGCTGCGATTTTACGTGTAAGGGCCGGCGCACATCTGGCAAAGCGCAGCGCAGTGCATTCGTCACTGCCAAACAAATATCGACCTTGCATCAGTTGAATTAAAGTTGAAAATAAATAAACTTCCATTAGCTCGAAAATGCGGAGGAGCTCGTGGCTAAGTAATAACAGCCGCACGGGTCGATCCATGAGGTTAAGCTACGCTTGCCGGGATTAGTCAGTGGATGGGTGACCATCTTTAGATACCGAGACTCCTCCGTGCCTCGGAAAGCACGTTAAGCCGTTGGTCCCGGCTGTCATTCGTGGATCTTTGACAGTCGTTACGGGTCGTCAGAAGCCCGAAAGTCTGACAACCAGTCTTACCAAGGGGTATCGTAATACCCAGTTACTGGGTTGTGGAGGTCAGACAGGCAGTCGCTCCATGTAAAATACTGGTATTCAGCTGCATCCGGTTAGACTGGAAGCTGACCCCAACATAGTTGGGAAAAGGCTAGGCAGATTGATTAGCTCGAAAATGCGTCGAAGCGGAAAGAGGCATGCGCCTCAGGTTATTTATTCTTAACTTTATTTTTAAGGCACGCAACGTTGATAATAGTTTGACACTGAAAAATGCTCTGTGCTGCGCTCCACCATAATATGCGCCGGCCCTTATAATGCAATAATCTTTACTACTAGTACTACACTACTTACTAATACTTAGATACTTTTTTGTTGTTTGTGTACTAATACTAGCTTACATACAAAATTTCAGTTTTCTAGGACTCCAGGAAGTACATACTCTAAGAATTTGGATGATCATCAGTGAGTCAGTAACGAAAACGGGGTTTTTAGATATCTATAAAATCTAAAGTATAAGAGCTATGCAATTGAAACTTTATAATGTTTAATAAGTCCACTATTGATATTATATCCCGAGAATTTTGTTTATCTGGTATAATCTAATCCCAAGTTATGAGGGTTCAAATAAACGGCGAAGCGATTCAAGAAAATGTAGTTAGTGCCCTTGCGCTTCACTTGGCTCGTCTTGGCGGGGGCAGATATTTCTATGGGACCACCACTGCTCTACTATATTTCAAAAACAATAAATAAAAACCTTCACATTATGTATTATGCTGTTGCATTACTATTTTTTTTTTTTTTTCATAGTGTATATCTGCCTAGCTTTTTCCCAACTATGTTGTTTTTTTTAATAGAATCTAAGAACATTATAAAGTATGTCGACTATTATTAGAGACCATACCTACTGCCACAAATCGTTTACTTTAATGAATATTATCAATTAATTAGTTTCAATAGCCCCATCTACACCTGATTACCGACAACCTACCACTTATAACAAGGTAATTTTCCACCGATTACCGTACACGACTTGTGAACTAAAATAAAAGTATAATGTAACGTTGTTCGGCCATAATATTAGAATATCGACCATCTATGGTCAATAATTTCTAGTTTTCAATATTCTATACGCTTCATAGTTTAATTCTTTAAATCAGACACGGTGATCCATAATTATGTTACTTAATAATTTGCACAAGTACATAATTTATTCCATAACTAAAATATACAAGGTAATATTATTATTATTATTTTTTATTATTGCTTAATTCTTATGTAACAAGATATATTGAGAGCAGTAAGAGATATAGATCAGTGGTGGCCCAGTGGAAACTGCCCTGACTTACGAGTTGTAGGTCGTGGGTTCGAAGCCAGACAGGCGCTTTACTTTGTGTAAATAATTTCATCACC
Organism: Cosmia trapezina; assembly: GCA_905163495.3. Taxonomy (NCBI): domain Eukaryota; kingdom Metazoa; phylum Arthropoda; class Insecta; order Lepidoptera; family Noctuidae; genus Cosmia; species Cosmia trapezina. The sequence goes on along the minus strand of LR991038.1, from coordinate 19,287,714 downwards.
ACTGCTCTCAAAAACGGTGAAGGAAAACATCGTGAGGAAACCGGCATGTCCTAAAACCATATAGTCATGTGACATCTACCAACCCGCACTGGGCCCGCGTGGTGGATTACAGCCCACACCCTCTCGAAGAGAGGAGGCCCGAGTCCCAGCAGTGGGAACATTATAGGCTGATTATGTAACATACATTGACATTTAAATAATAGGTCTTTACCTATGAAATTGCCGTTTTGTATGAAAAAATTTAAACGAATTTTTTTAATGTATTTTTTATTTGTATTAATCGAAGTAATCACCCATGCAATCAATGCATCTTTGCCAACGCAGTGGCAGTTTATTGATGCCCTTCTTAAAGAAATCAGCTGGTCGGGAGGCAACAAATTCTTCAAAGGCATTTTGTACTGCCTCTCGGGTATTGAATTTTTTTCCCGCCAAGAAGTTATCCAAATTCTGGAAAAAGTAGTAGTCTGTAGGCGCAAGATCTGGTGAGTAGGGCGGATGACGGAGAGCTTCCAACCCCAGTTCTTGCAACTTGGAGACCGTCTGCTGTGCAGTATGAGGTCGCGCGTTGTCGTGCAGGAGCAGCGGAGACGAGCGATTGACCAATGCTGGTTGGAGATGTGCCAGCTTCTCCATCATTGTGTTCAGTTCTTCACAGTACACATCTGCAGTAATGCTCACCCCGTTTGGTAAGAAGCTGTGATGAATCACACCGGCGCTAGACCACCAAACAGTGACCATCACTTTTCTAGGGGTAAGTTTTCGTTTAGGGCATTGTTTAGGTGCTGAACCAGGATCCAACCAACTTGCTGAGCGCAAGCGGTTATCAAACAGAATCCATTTTTCATCGCAGGTAACAATGCGGTTCAAAATTCCTTCATTTGTGTGTCTGTTGAGCAGTGCAAGGCACGTCTCGACGCGTACTTCGCGCTGGCGATCATTGAGTTCGTGGGGCACCCATTTGTCAAGCTTTTTTACCTTGCCAATTTGACGCAAATGGACCAATATTGTTTTGACGCTAACGTCGAAAGCTGCTGCTAATTCAGCCGTAGATTGTGTGTCATCAGCTTCCACAATCGCCTTTAATTCGTAATTGTCGACCAAAGTCTTCGGACGACCGCGAGGTTCATTTTTCAGGTCGAAATTTCCAGAACGGAAGCGAGCAAACCAATAACAGGTGGTGCGTTGGTTTGTAGTGTTAGCTCCGTAAACGTCGTTGATGTTGCGTGCGGCTTGTGCCGCGTTGCTGCCACGACGGTACTCATATTCCATAATTACTCGAATTTTTAACGTATCCATGATGACGAAAAAGATTGAAATGCGATGAAAATGTAACACTAATCAATAAACAAAAGACTACTTTTGGAAAAAAAAATCCATGTTTTTAAAATAAAATTAATTTGAAATTAGAATTCTTAGCCAAACAAAAATTATTTTGATTTGAAATGGCCAGTACTGCAGAGCGGCAATTTCATAGGTAAAGACCTAATAGTTATCATTATTAGTACCTGGGCGACCGAGCTCTGCTCGGGTGAAAATAGAGAACGATAAATTTTCCCAGATATCTAAATATATTATGAGACCTAGCTAGATCGATTTATTATATGCAACTTTCATTGAAATCGTTAGGCCGTTTTCGAGAACGTGACCTATATGTATACCTACTATGAACAAAACTTATCAAATTGTCGGATTGTCGCTTGTCGAACTATGTTTGTTCACACCCTGATAATCTTCAAACTACAAAGACACCACGTACACAAATTAATCTACTACAAAGAGTAACCAGGTTATACGTATAATCAAGTTTTCGATACCACATGCGGGTATAACTTGTATAGTAATTGTGTAGAGACGCGTATCAAACTGTTTCTTGTAAATATAGCGTTCCTTTGCTGTGGTATAAACTTGAATTGATGTAGGAATTGTTTGACGACACGGTTGGCGCAGTGGTTGAGCGATTGACTGCTGCGCAGCATGTCGCGGGTTCGATTCCCGCACGGAACAAATATTTGTACGACCTACAAGTATTTGTTCTGAGTCTGGGTGTTTTTCTATCTATAATATGTATATATTTAAAAAAAAAATGTATATAAGTAGTTTATCAGCCATCTCGTTACCATAACACAAGCATTAGGTTGCTTAGCTTGGGACTAGATGGCGTTGTGTGAAATGTCCAAGCATATTTATTATTTATTTATTATTTATTTATTAAGAAGAGTGAGGTGCGTGCGACCAATGTTTGTAAGACTGTCTTTGACAGTTCAGATGCGCAAATACAAGGTTTTCTTTATGTTCGTTTTTTATTAGGTATGTGACACAACCTTTTGAAATTTTGTGACAGTTTTGTTGTTCTTCAGACAACAACACTATTTTCCAAAATACTAGCTTAAGCTTAGTTCGGGAATCAGTAACAGTACCTTTTTTGAAATATATTAATACGGTGCATATGTTTTCTTTAAGATAAGAAGACTGGCGTCAATAAAGACATTTTTAATTATTTTTTATTTTTTTTTACAGATGCTGTTCGATATAGAGGGTTACTTGTATTTATATTATATTATATTTTATTACTCTTAGGAAGGCTTACAGGCTAATTACAAACAATATTTAACCACAACGTATTATCAATTTGCTAATAACAAGCCTCCACAAATGTATAACATATCGATTAATTTAAGCTGAACAGTAGTGTTAAAGTTAAGTAGGTTAGTTTTATTGATTAGTAGGTTAGTTTTATCAATTAGCAGGTTAGTTTTATTTATTAGTAGGTTAGTTTTATTTATTCATGTTGCTAATATAAGTTTAAGAACCACTAGCCGGTGCATCATCCACAAAAAATGACTTGGCTAAGAGCGTCCTTGCCGTGCTTATCTTAGTACAAAATAAGTCAACATCATGTTCAGAAGATACCTCATTGAAGCTTCGAGCGCTTCTTATAAGAAAAGCATTACGCCTATAATTCGTACTGGCAGAAGGCACACCTAGAAACGGCCTTTTACGCAATCCAATAGTGTTAGTGCGAAATGATAACTTTGCTAATAGTTCCGAGCAGTCAATCGAGCCATTGGCTATGTTCATCAAAAAACATATATCATTAATGAGTCGCCTACGATCCAGTGGGAGAAAATGGTATCTCTTACAACGGTGACTGTAATCAATAGATATTTGGTGCGCCCTATAATCGAGATATCTCAGAAACTTTTTCTGGATACCCTCAATGCGCGAATTGTAGGTCGCATATTGAGGGTTCCAGACTTGCGATGCATACTCCAAGTGGCTGCGTACGAACGAACAGTACAGAACTTTGATCGTCTTCAGAGAACGGAAACAGGCTGAGGCTCTAATTACAAATCCTAGTGCTTTGGAGGCCCTGCCCACAATACTGTCAACGTGTTGATCAAATAGTAATTTGCTATCCTGTATAATACCTAAATCCCTAATGCTATTAACTTTGCCTAAGGCAAGCCGATTGAGACTATAGGTTGAATTTATTATAGACTTCTGGCGCGTGAAGGTCATTTGAAAACATTTAGACACATTCAATTGGAGCAAATTATGTTTGCAATAGTCTTCAAATCTATTAAGATCAGCTTGCAACAGGTGAGTATCAGAGATATTACGTATAATCTTGTGAACCTTCATGTCATCAGCGTATAGCAACACGTAAGAGTGTTTGAAGCAGTTTATAACATCAGCAATAAACAAAGTGAAAAGCAAGGTCCCCAAAACTGAACCCTGAGGCACACCCGAGGGGACCGAGGTCCAACCCGAAGTGTAACCTTGGAGAACCACAGCCTGACTCCTATTCTCAACATAAGACGAAAACCATCTATAAAGGTCCCCATGTATACCGGCTTTGAGCAACTTCTCCAGCAGCAGAAGATGGTCAATACGGTCGAAGCACTTGCTGTAGTCGGTATAAATGACATCGACCTGCGCGCGTTGTTCCATACCACCCGATATAAACTCATGCGATAACACCAAGTTAGACGTAGTGGATCGCTTTTTAAGAAAGCCATGTTGTTCCTCCCCAAAGTTATTTTCCATAGCCGCATATACATCATTATAAACTATACGCTCGAGGATCTTTGAGAATAGACATAACTTAGATATCGGGCGATAGTTCATAACATCCGATTTGTTTCCTTTCTTGTGAACAGGGGTGATGTATGCTGATTTCCAGATTTTAGGAACTATACCCTCAGAAATAGATCGATTGAATAGAATACACAATGGGGCTGCCAAACTATCAGCACATTGTACTATAAACACAGGAGGTATGAGATCTGGGCCACCTGATTTAGAAAGGTCCAAGGACTTGAGCAACTTCAATACTCTAGAATGAGATATTTCTACCGTACTGATAAATGCAACACTATCAACACCACTACCAGTCTGCAACGATGTACCAGAGACTGGAACAGTAGGCTCCTGGAAAGTGGAGTGGAAGTACGAAGCAAATAAATTGCTGATATCCTCACCGCTACTCGCAGTGACGTCACCATACTGCATGAACTTAGGAATTGCATTAGAAATTCTCTTACTTTTCATGTAAGACCAGAAAGATTTTGGATTTTTTACTATCGATGATTCTATTTTATCCATGTAAATATCAAAACATGTCTTTTCCAATCTGGTAGCCCTACTCCGTAAGAGGGAAAAAGAATGAAATATACGTACGTACGTCTTATACTTACGATGATACTTATATTTCTCCTTCAATACTTTTATGAGAGCAGAACTATACCATAGTGGATACGAAGATTTTTTAATACATTTCAGAGGGATGTACTTGTGGGCACTTTACCAGTCGACAGCGATGCGGAGGAATTTTTCGACGCCATATTTTAGTTTTTAATAGTTATAGTTAATATTATGTTTTAAATATACTCTTTTTGTGTACCTTTAATAAAATAACATAATTATTTTGAAAAAGACACAAGATGTTTTTGTATCAAAAGAATGATCAGTTTGGTTAAACTTCGTGCAAACGAGCAAACAAGAACAAACGAACTAGCAAGGATCTTCATGCAAAGTTTTTTTTCATGTCTCTTCATAAAAATATGCAGTAACAAAGCCAAATGAGTTACCGCAAACAATAAATGAGATAAAAAAAAAGACCACCATTTTGATAACCTAGAACCAAATACTTATCATGTTAATTAAACAACAAACTAAATTCAGGAAACCCTATTCAGTACTCAGTGTTATCGTATCAATAATTACTAGAACAGATTTTACACGGCCGGTATACATTCGCTTTTACACAACCATAACATTTTCCATCGGTTTGCACTTAATTAAGGGATTTGTACGAGCGGCGCCGGGGCGCGGCGCTAGCGACACACAGACTTGTTCACTTGTAGATATCAGACGAGCCACAATCGCAGCCACACTGCAGCGACAAAAATGACGCCGGCCACAAATTCTATGAAAGGGCAGGCAAGGTACTCGTATTAGTATCTATAGTCCGGCCGTTCGTCGAGAGAGTCAACTGACACCTGTCAGTTGGACAATTTCTCGCATCGCATCTGTGGTACCTCTGGTGCTGCACATGATTGTTCTTAAGCAGTGGTGACCACTTACCATCAGAAGGACCATTCGACCTGTTTATCTCGCAACCCAGCGTATTTTTTGTCAGCGATAAAACAACTTCAGGTTGCTACTACGACAACGTTCAAAGGTTCCTTCGTTTATCTTAGGAAAAACCGAAATAAAGCGAACAAAATGTGACTATCGACCAATAATGTCGGAAAATATCCCACGAGAACATGCTACCAGGAAATCCTTCCTTATTCCTTGTCTACATTATAAAGGGAACCTCTGTGCAAAATTTCAGCTTTCTAAGTCCAAGCGTTTGGGCTGGTTGATGAGTCAGTCAATCAGTCAGTCAGAACTTCTCTTTTTTTTTATTGATTGACGCGCTAACTCCGTCACTCCCTGACCTATTGGACCTGATTGGACAAGTCACTTTTAATTCGGCAAAGTTCGGTTTTTCCGAAAGTAAACCACAGAACCTTTGAGGTTGTCGTACTGTACAAAGATACTGTTTCTGTTCACACACGACTTCTTCTGCTCGGCGACATTTTTGCCACTAAAGTGTATTTGTGGCGTAGTCCGTCTGAAAAGACCCTTAAATGTGTAACATTTCATAACAGATCTTATCTCATTGTGTTCGAGCCGCACCTATAAGCTTCCTAGTTTTAATTGAAATGGTCGTTTTTACTAGGTAATCGAATATTCATTCAATGTGACTGAGCAGCTTTTTATTTGCTTTCTGCAGTGAAATGAGTAATTTACATGCTCTTGATAGTGGACTTGATCGTGTATTCTTTTCTTATCTGCGTGTGCATATTGAGAGATTATAAGAGGTTGGAAATAAAGTATTATGTGTATAGCTTCTCACTTACAGTGCCATGGAGCGATATCTTTATATTTTTCGCCTACAAGACATCATAATAAAAAATACAAATAAGTAAACAGAGTTCATGTAAAATATTCGGGTCCGAAACATTACTCTAAAGCGTAGCGTGAAACTGGGTCAACAAATGTTCTCCATCCGGTCATAATTGTAAAAACAAAGAATAAACAAAACCCTAAGCTGTTTCATAACCTCACTAGCCCAATTCCACAATATCATACGCTAGTCTTAACTAGGGCCATACCAAGTTCCTTAACCAACCATAACCGAACAGGAACAAAGAAAACACGCAATACCTACGCTCTAACCGTAAGCTCTTATATTATAACAGTACCGACACACAAGCAACGTTAATGCTAGAAGGCGTGTGTCCAATTTAACATATCGTGCGGCGGGCTATATCTCGCTGGAGACAGGCGACAGAGCCCGCAAGGTGCGTAGGACGGCGTAACGGACGCGGTAGTAGCAGCTAAATCAACCATTGTCTGATTGGGTGTAGCCTGCCGCATTCTCTGTGCGGACTACGCGTGCAGAGGAGACGACTAGGACGCATTAGTACCCATTTTAGTGTCTAGGTGTTTAGAAAGATAATTTGTAATATGGATGTTTTTTCGTCGGTTTTGTCTTGCCTGATGGCCTGCTTACACAAGCCACATGCGTCGTCTTTGGACTTCTTAAGACGGTTTTGAAAACTTTGATCCTTTGCCATCTTAGACCATTTATTTTGGCATTAATCTGGCGTATATTTGGTAGATCTTCTTTTTACATATCGTGCGGCGGGATATGATCTCGCTGGAGACAGGCGACAAAGACCGCAAGGTGCGTAGGACGGCGTAACGGACGCGGTAGTAGCAGCTAAATCAACCATTGTCTGATTGGGTGTAGCCTGCCGCATTCTCCGTGTGGACTACGCATGCAGAGGAGAGGCCTAAGATACTTGAACTAGCCATTTTGGTGTCTAGAATTGATTGTTTAGAAAGATACACTCGCCAGCAGTAAATGTGGCCTAAGCCCTAAATGGAAATTTGGAAAGAAACTAAACCTATTCTTTGGCACTATGAAAGTAAATGCAAAGTAGCTTCTGTAGTTGTTTTAAGTATATTCCACATTCGGTTGGTTTAAAATTGATTTGTTCAAATAATTATGCCAAAGTTGTTTTTAAAGTTCTCCAGTAATGTAAGTTGTTTTTTTTTTGTTGTTACTTTCAAGCTGTAAAATTTTCTTTTTACGACTTTTTATTGATGTGTGGGTTTTACCGATCTCAGAAAAAAATGAATTTACCACATATCGATACGTAGGCTGCTTGGTTCTGCTTGTGAATCGTCGAAAGACGAACTCGGTTTCGGGAGGCTATACTGTCCTTTATCTTGTCCTCTAATAATAAGGTCCAGAAATTTTCACAGCTGTCATCTCTTTTAATCTTGATTTTCACTCTTTGCTGTTAGGTACTTTAAATCCGTTTAGTAATAAAAACTTTTTAACAAAAAAAAAACTGACTTCCAAAAATCACTACAAAGTGAAAAATAACTTTGATTTCGGAAGTCGGTGTCTTTCGTTTTTTATTAACTTTCTTTTTTTTTTGCCACCCACTTCCGAAATCAAAGTTATTTTTCACTTTGTAGTGATTTAAAATAGTCTAATGTCAATTGCTCATCACATGTTACAAAATATTGCTTTTCCCGATGCTGGGACGTTAATTGTTGAGGAGTTCTGCTAGTAAGAACCAGGAGAACTCCTCAACAACCACTCACCACACGCATTGTGTGACGAGCGGAAATTGCTTAGCAACCATATTAAAGTAATCGAATCGCAACCCGTGAAATATTTATCATTGAGTAGTTCCGGTAGCCATCTGTGGTCTTCATCATCAGTTCCACTTCACCAAGTGGTGCTTTCCAAGAGCAAATGCACGAGCTACTATAAAAAATACCCAAATCGCTATAGATGTGCCTATAATATTTGAAGAGTTCCTTCGATTTCTCCAGGATCCCATCATCAGAACTGGATTTTGACAAAAATGGGACCATTTGAGAAGTATACCCTTTCCAACAAAGAAATAATTTTTCAAATCGGTTGGCAAGCGACGGAGTTAGCGCGAACAAACATAAAAAAAAAATACAAACATCCGAATTGAGAACCTCCTCCTTTTTTAGAAGTCGGTTAAAAAATATAATGAAACTCATATTGTAACGTACGTGCAAACCTCAGATTCAATCTTCAATGAGACTATTTAGAATATCGCAATCAATGTGCTAAACTGCAACACTAATTTCTTGCCCTTTAACATACTCTTTGTCCAAGCCCTCTCATAAATCATAAAAAACCATATTTCCAACATCATCACCGACCCAGTCCAGTCCACAATTTTCCTGTTCTTGTAGAGCACACGTCGCGGGTACACACGGCCGCGCGTCGGCGACTACCCGCTGCTATATACCGGCCATAACTCGCGGCACCGTTGCCCAGGAGTCCAGCCGCGTCCATTATATGACTACGCTCGTACACACAATTAAACCTCATAAAACCTATGATCTCCTGGTACTTTGTTGCTGTTTATTACTTTATGTTCAATAGTAACCTTGTCGTTAGTTTATGGGGCATATGTGATCGGTACGGGAATTCAATATGCAGGTTGGATTTTGTGTTATTTTGCGGTGTTTGTTTTGAATTTGTTTATTCTATAGCGGACATATGCAGGCCTAGTATTCAGTAGTGTTTTTATCTGGTGGTGGGCTGATTATATGGAAGCTAAAAGCGATATTTTAATACATTTTGGTGAGCTGATAGTGTGATACTATCAATATTGGACAGTAAAGGTACCAATTGCCAGTGCACCAGTGTATTTATCTACTTGGGTTTTACTAGACCTTAGTTATTATTAATTGAACTGGATATTCCTCTTTGAATCTACTTCTATATAACCTAGGTTAATTATTACTTCTACTAACCTACGTTTTGGAATGGGCAACTAGCTTCAACTTTCTGAGTGACCGATCCCTTGACAACTCAAAAGTGCCTGTATTGTTTTATTTGAAATAAATGCTTTGAATTTGAGTTTATTATTATTTCATTTGTCTTTACTTTCCTTTTCAAAACCAGTAACTAAACGCACTAATCTGCTTACCCTAGATGGTGCAACACTTCTTTTCAATCACACCGTAACTCACACGCGCTTCCGTCACGAAGATCTACTTACCCATTACCAAGAAGTGTCCCCTTACTAACATGACGCTTCCAGCCAGACCTCTCCATCAGTGCTGATATACTCGTAAGTTATGCAAATAATGTCGATGTACTGAACATTATGCTGAGCATTAAAACGAAACGAATATCACATTAAATCCTTTGAGAAGTGAATGCCAATCGTAAAGTTCTAGGATTACAGTTACTTTGTAAGTTTTAACTGTATTACGATGTTCCACATACTTTATTAATAACAGCTTTTTACTATAAGCTTTTGCTGTGGCGTCGTCTGGTGCCTAATTTTCTATGAAAATCAGTCTGTTTTCAAAGTTTCCTTTACATAGATAGAGTTTTTTCAAAATTCTTTAAATGATAGATGATGATGATGATTAGTTTGCTTAGCTTGGGACTAGATGGCGTTGTGTGAAATGTCCAAGGATATTTATTTATTTATTTATTACTTTTTCTCCTGGGTAGAGTATAATACATTTTTATCTAAGTACCTACATCTTACCCAGGATTACAACTAAACTGTAGTTAGGTGACATTAAGATTAGTTGCTACAGAATCTTACTGCTATTATAAATGCGAAAGTTCGGATGGATGGATGTTTGTCACTCAATCACGGCAGAACAGCTAAACGGATCTAGATGAAATTTGGCGTAGAGATAGATAGTAGTATAGTCTGGAATAGTACATAGGCTACTTTTTATTCCGGAAAAATGTACGGTTTCTGTGGGATAATTTCCGACATCCATGCGGGAAAAGTATGTCACAAAATTACCTCATGAAATGCTACTGGTCAAATTCTCTTCACAATCCTTGTAAGTTAAAAAAAAGACAAACAAATCCCAGAATTACTATTGATACAGGATTATCTTCTCAGAGATCTAGTAATAGAAATACATAAAATGCTGGAACACTCACTATCTAGGCTTATCGCGGTCGTTACAATTATCTAAGTAAAGAGGTTACTATAATGCTCATATGTATACGAGGGCTTGAATTACTTAATGTAGAATTCAAGTTCTATACTTTGAGTTTTATTATCATGGCAGTTAGGCATAGTGTAGACTATAAATAGTGCTAGTGTGTGATTGCTACGTGTCTTGCCTTGTTTGGGTGTAAAAGGATTCCGGGTTTGTACAATGCGTTTCAACTAAGAATAGGAAAGTCAATGACCTCTAACTGTCAACTGAAGCTAGAAATCTAAGACTTGCAAAGTTTTGTAGTGTTATCCATTTTAGTTCTGTTTTTGGAATTTGTTTTTGTTAAAATATGTCACTGACTTTGAAAATGTGTAAACGAGATGCTATTTTGCTAAATCTTCACAATATGGCGCAAGATCATTCCTATTCTTAGTTGAAACGCACTGTAATTAGCGACGCCTGTGTGAGGCGTATCAGGCTAATCATCTATACTCATCTTTACAAATAAGTTCGTATGAATTGGTAAGAGACTGTTGATGTTAATGCTGATGGCTAATGCTACGAGTATTAGCCGCGTTCAAATTAATTTTATTTATTATAATAGGGATGTTGACAAATTTTTTTTCTGTCCGTCTTGTAGATTTTAAAAATAAATTGGACACGTATACGAGTTAAAATGTGCCATGACGTCACTCATTGATAGATTTTATACGTAGTTTGTTATAGTTATGACGTAGCGAGCCGCCACTCTCCAACTTTAATGAGTTTTATCTAAGTATTTTTTTATTAATATGTTATAGCAAAAAACACGTGTCTAATATTTTTTTTATCATCAGACTGACGGATTAAATAGAATTTCTTTATAGAAATACAATAGAAATTAAATAGACTTTAAACAATAGAATTGCAAACGAATGCTACTGTTTAAAATTGTTTTCAGGATGAGCCGTTCCATAAAATTAGACATCACAGAAGGTAAGTTAGTCTGATTTCCTAATAACACGCTTTAATTTTTATTATTGGATAGCCTATATGCACCACATCGATGACTTCTAACACCACTGCTCTGGTAGCTACGTTACTCGTTACAAGTCTGTAAACCAATGCTTTTGTCCAGCCTGATGAGAAAGAGCAAAGTCTCCTATGTTAGGAGAGATAAAATATCCACTTCATTTTGTGAATTCGGAGCAGATCTCCAAACCCCAAATTGATTGCCAACAGATTTCCGTGTCATTCAGGTTTTTGCTAAATTATTGACTGTGGTAGCGACCAAGGATTCTGCTAAATCATTGACTGTGGTAGCGACCAAAGATTTTGCTCAATTATTGACTGTGGTAGCGACCAAGGATTTTACTCAATTATTGACTGTGGTACCGACCAAGGATTTTGCTAAATTATTGACTGTGGTAGCGAAATTAGTACGGTAGAAATTATTACTGCAATTTTTGGAAAACTGTATCGAATTCATAGTCCCAGATTACTAGATATACTCAAACACAGCATAAGCATAAGCATAAGCAAAAGATATTTACTTATTTATTTATATATTTAGGTTAGCCAACATTTGCTTACGTTAAACATTTAAAATAATTCGCTAACAGTACCTACCTATTTACGTTTGCAACAATTACTTACGGGCCAAATCACTAAATCTATCTCACATATCAGCAAACCTTTCAACAGATCCACATCAATCTGCCTAGCCTTTTCCCAACTATGTTGGGGTCGGCTTCCAGTCTAACCGGATGCAGCTGAATACCAGTATTTTACATGGAGCGACTGCCTATCTGACCTCCACAACCCAGTTACTGGGTAATACGATACCCCTTGGTAAGACTGGTTGTCAGACTTTCAGGCTTCTGACGACCCGTAACGACTGTCAAAGATCCACGAATAACAACTGGGACAAACGGCTTAACGTGCTTTCCGAGGCACGGAGGAATCTCGGTATGTAAAGATGGTCACCCATCCACTGACCAATCTCGGCAAGCGTAGCTTAACCTGACGGATCGACCCGTGCGCCTGTTAATACGTAGCCACAAGCTCCTCTTTCATCAGATCCACATACCAATGAATATACAAATACAGCCATAAATAAGTATACAGCATAAAATACAGGAGGTAGGTATCCAGTCCACACGGCAATATATGACGTTGCGGGCGCCGCCAAGCTCAGCTCATGAGTAATGCTTTAGACCCCGCGATGCCTTATTTATAACTATAACTGTAACACACGCAGATAAATGCGTTTGCTGGCGGCCAAATTAACTTATACATTTAAATACATTACCTGTTTAAGTTAATGAAGCCGTTTGTATGAAGATTTATATGAATAAATAAGTTCATAAGAGCGTATTAGTCTATCGACGGTCGTAATGGCAGCACTTGCGGGTGATATAATAATTATGGCCGGACGTGTAAGTAAGTGTTCATGAGATAGTTTTTGCATAAAATTATTATTAACTTTGTCAACAAGACACTATGTTGGGGCTCAATCAAATAAATATTAATGGATTAGTTAGATCATTCGGTACGAAACCGTGATGAAGAGAAGAAGAAAAATTAAATTCATCGCGCAATTTTTTAGCGTGGTGTCTGTACTTCCAATTTAAGGTTACAAAATTTTGTGAAATTGGTAATCAATTAATAAAAAATATTTATTTATTTATTCAAAAAGTCGGTTAAATAAAAAAGGGAACTTTTTAGACTACAGTAGGTGTTACTAGTACCTACTTTCCTATTTTATATGTATTTTAAAATACCTAAATAAAATACATAAAATTGAAAAAACAGTCAATCAATATGGAATGTGCAAGTATGTTTTAATATTTTTATTCGATATTTCACATCGCCATATATTTTTTTTATTTTTTTCTAGGCTACTCTGTCCCACTCCTGGACAAAGGCCTCCATCCACTCCTTCCATCTTTTGCCTGCCCACGCGTCTTCTTCCCAGTTTTGACGGACAGCCCTCCGCAAACTGATAGGATGAATTCAGTATGTCATACTAAGATGACCGGTACATGAATTTTTTTCAGGAACGTTATGGGAATCCAATAAACCTGATTTGTTTGTGTTTTTGTGCACAAATCGGAGCGTATATTACTGGTTGGGAGGGGTAGGTAATAGGTATGCGGTGAGTTCGATGAACTCTGTAGCTAGACAGAAAGTGAACAGCTGATTTCACGCGTCGTTCGTTAGAGTATTTCTACATCCATTGCTGGTTTTTTTGTTTTCAGTTTTATTTTTTTGCTGTTTTTTTTACATAAATGGAGTGCTGCGAACACACAATGTAATTTTACTTTGAAATAAAGAAAATGTAACTGAAAAGAATATTAATAAAATGAAAATTTTCCTGAGAAAATTTCCGGTGGAATATGATTCAAAATGAGGAGCTGAATGCACCCTTTAGTTTGCGGAGGGCTGTCCCTTACACCCTATAAGTATTATAGTAAAAAAATATTCAACGCCAAAAATGCAATTGAAAATACTTTAAAAAAAAAGTTAGAACATCAAACGACACGGAGGCCTTAAACGCCCTCCATTTTGGCGCGCTTGGTGTGACATCATAGTCTATGACAATAAAACTGACTGAATTGCAAACACTCCTACAAAACACATTGACATTTTTTAATGTTGTCATAGACTTTTACGTCACATTCGCTCTGATCATCAATGGCTTCGCTTTTCAATTTTTTTTTTTTTAATATATTTTCTTTTATCTTGTTTCCATAACACAAGCATTAGATTGCTTAGCTTGGGACTAGATGGCGTTGTGTGAAATGTCCAAGGATATTATATTATATTATATTTGAATTTCCAACAGTTTTTATGCACTTTTTAAAAATTAATATCTTGCTGAAAAAGAAATTATAATCAAAAATATTGATGAAGGCATAATTTTGAATTAATACAGTTTATTAAAATACAAATACAGTCAAAATAACGTCGGGACCCGATAGGACTACTGGGGCCCGAATCACAGACAGGGACGATTTTTGACATCGGACCTTCGTGGTCTCTCTCGCAGTCAAGAGGTTATTTGAATCACATGCATATTCCCTTTTGAGGTAGGTTTACTGCTTTTTCTACTGCACTACACTATCTTAGCAAATGCTGTTCTAAATCCTGCATTAAACATGCAATAACATTAATTTCAGGAAACATTTTGTCTGGTGATATTTATTTGGCCTCCATTGTGTAGGATCTATTCAGCTCGGATAGCTTCTGTATCGCGATATACTACGGCAGGTGATTAGAGGCACGAGCGGCGCGCGCGCATATCCTATACATTGTTGTACCTACTTGCCTACCTTGCCTACTTGTTGTATTGTACTTTACTTACTAGAGAGGTATTGTATGGAAAGTAGAAGATTTTTACATGTGTACATGTAGAGCTACACCACTGGACGATGAAGTTTTATAAAGTAAGAAGCAGTGTACCCGATGGGTTAGTATCAGTTAAAATGAGGAACTTCCACTTTCATTCCCTATTTAAGGCGCTACCAAAATAAATTGGAGGATTTTTCGCAACCATTTATTTCAGTATTGCAGCATGTATGGATTTAATTTTTGGATATATGTTTATTGACTATTTGATTAATACTTTGACTGAAGGAAAACACGATTGGGTTAAATTTCCTCGATAGAATTTAATTCCGAAAAGACCTCTACTTTTTTATGTTTATTTCTATAATTCTAAAATCCTAAGTAATTTCATTGAAAAATTGCATTTAAAATGTGCGTATTAGGTAATTGAAAATTCTGACTGAACATAATTTTGATAGATAGTTTAATTTATTTTTAAATATTTTTATTTCATTTGGCGCTTTTATTTTGGTTCCAGCGCGTTGTTGCGCTCTCTTTTTATCGCATGTGGAAGTAATTGACTCTGTCACTTTCTTATTCCCGTCCAGTTCACTTTTTTTGTATCACCTTAACCCCTTTAGGTGATGAGTTTTTAAAGATCCTTACTCAGTGCTCACTTGTGTTATACAAGGTGGAGACGACAATACGACAATAAACTAAACTACGTTTATGAAATGGCGTTCCGAGCCTGCATTACAAAAATTCAATCAAATATTATATCCCCACTAGTCACTATAACTATTTTGAATTTTTATATTTAATTTCCACTATTTTGAATTTTGAATTGTAATTGTATTTCATTTTATGTTTTCATTAGTTTTTTTTATATAAGTTGTTTTTTGTATTTTTTTTTTTTGTATACGTTGTTGTTTTGTGGTAAATGCTATGTATACCTATATTAGGCATACATACCAGTACTTTTATTAACGTATTACTGTTTTATTTATTTTTTTGTATGTACTGCGATTATTGTACCGAATAAATAAATAAATCACTACTACCTTTTAGTTTAGTTGAAAAAATCACTTTTTTTTATTTCGATTATAGGATTTATTTGATAGTTCCAAAATACTTTTATGCAGTAGTATTGCCCGTGTTTTCATTTATTGTCGTATTTGTCTCCACATTGTATATGGAAGTCTTATGAAAATTTTCATTTTTCTAGACCCAGCGGTTAAGTCGTGTGAATTAATTTAAAATTTAAATTTAAATGAATTAATTAATTTAATTGTTTTTTTTTTTTAATTGTTATCAAGTAACTAGCTGCGCCCCGCTATTTCACCCGGTTAGACCGGGATAAAAAGTAGCCTATGTGTATGTTAATCCAAGATATAAGCTATACCTATACATACTAAATTTCATCCAAATCGGTCCAGCCGTTTGAGCATGAAAAAGTAACAAACATACAAACACACACACAAACTGTCGCCTTTATAATATTGGTGTGAAAGTGTACATTTTTTTTAATTCACCTGAAACCCAAAGAAAACAAACAACCAAAACATAACCCTCCTTTTATCCCTCCTCAGTCAGGTTCATACCAAAGACTGCGCACACGCAATCCTGAACTCAATCTCCTTGCGACAGTAGTGAGGAAGTTACGCGACACGCGACATGTGATCAGATAGTGCGCACGCGTCGCGCGTCGCCACTAACTGCCTGTAACCAGATGTTCCTCTGAAGCGATACCATTCGGGATCATTGTTCGCGTTTCCTTGTGGAGATAGCGCTTTCTACAGGAGTTAGCATTGTTATACTGTTTAGAGGACAATCATTTTTGTTCCAACATCCTACCGACGCTCTTTCTATTCTTAGAAAATTTCATTGTGGATACCTTTATGGAAAAGGACTACATTACACACACTATATTCATTCACTTATTAAAACTTTATGCACAAGTAAAAAAAAACCGGTCAAGAGCGAGTCGGACTCGCGCACCGAGGGTTCCGTTCCGATTCCTGAAAAAGTGTGCTACTTAGAGACATCGTTTCATTTTTCCTGTAATCTTTACATAAACTTCTATCACATAGAATATTTTCAGATTTTTCTCTTTGCAAACTTCGGAGATAAGGGGGGAACGGTATTTTTTTTACATTTTTCATCAAAAGTCGAACAATGTGCGGCCTAAAAAAAAAAATATGTATGAGAATTTGCAAACAGCGCTCTTTCATATGATACCCCACATGACCTAGTAGCTCCACTTTGAATTTTTAAGACCCCCTTTCACCCCATGTTGTAAAAAAAATACATATATTTTTATTTCTTTCTTATTTGCAAAATAGTTGGGTAAACGTCATCTAAAACTGTTCCAAATTTCAAGTTGATAGCACTAGTAGGTCTTGAGATATCCAGCTGTGACAGACAGACAGACAGACTGAGTCACACCATAAGGGTTCCTTTTTTACCATTTTGGTACGGAACCCTAAAAAATGTACAAAGCTGAGGCATTTTCTACCAGTCAACCTTAGGGTGCTGCAGAGACAAAACATGGCAGGTGCAACATAAGGGAATAGATAACTCGAAAAGAATAAATAGGTACTATTAAATACATACATACACATAAACAGAGTAAACTATACTACCTATTGCATTATACAGGCTGTTTCTTTTAAGGTGTCAAGCCAGTGCGAGCTGATAGCAGAGTACCATACCTATCGATTTAACCCCCATGTATGTTCTACGATTTTTTGTAGTTTTCGAGTTATTTTGGATCCCTCATTTCATATCAATGGTAGTGGATAAGGATAGTAGTAGTATAAAATTTATGTTTTTATTATCAACTGAGCTCTGCTTAAACGTAGAAGAATAGTAAATATCAGGATTGAGAAAAACATGCAAAGATAATAAATAAATTATAAAATATGAAAATCAAAAGATTTCAGATACACCACTTTCAACGACCGATTTCAGCAAATAATGCCCTATTTAGTACATTCTTGTTCAAAGTTGACCCAAAAAAAAGGTAGAATTTTTTAAAGCCATCATCTCGTTGAATCAGGAAAAATATCGAAAAAAAATTATAACTCGAAAACTAAAAAAAATCGTAGAATATACATGGGGTTTAAATCGATAGGTATGGTACTCTGCTATCAGCTCGCACTGGCTTGACACCTTAAAAGAAACACCCTGTATAGGGTGACTGGTAATTAGTGACCGATAAACATAATATGTTTATCGGTCACTAATTACCAGTCACCCTATTATGTCAGCTAGCACACGTCAATATACCAATTACGACTGAAAAATTCCTGATAGAAAAACTCAATGCCCGAGCTAAGAATCGAAACCAGGGCCTACTCCCTAAGCACGAAGCCCGTAGTTTCGGCATTCGTTACGGGCGTTTCTTACTCCGTATCACCTACGGATGGATGATTGGTTCAGGGCCCGAACGAAGTATGAATGACAACATGATTTGCCAGTTGTACCTACTCCCGATGTGTTTTTGCACGTCCGAAAAATTACACTTGTTTTGATGGATCGTAATGTCAGACGGACGGATGAACGGACGAACGGAAAGACGGACGGACTTAGGGAGTAGGCCCCCTGGATCTCAGCTCGCCTCGCAACCAAGTAACCAAGGCAGCTTCTAATCTAAGTAAATAATGAAGCTCAATATCCATTGTACAGTAGAACATTGGTATGTAACGTATGCAGTTGCTTATTATACACATACGTGTTCGAGTGGGCGGTAATGACGAATAAATTATTGGAGAATTTCGGTGTCGTGTCCCGAGTAGCCTTGTGCCAATTGTTGCTCTATTTGAATTTGTTCTGTTGTGATGTTTCATTGTTTAAAATCCTTTATTTTCCAAAGATATTATTCTTAAAAAACAACTGAACTTTTTCTCATTTTAACTCTTTCCATGCTAATACCGCTGGCACTGCTGGTAGGTATAACCGACAGCTTTTGTTTTTAAAATTATTATTTTTCAATTTGCTCAAATTAAATAGTACCTATGGTGGCTCTTTATATTATTTCTGAATAATCTATATAAATAAAAAGAGAAGTCCTCACTGACTGACTGACTGATTGACTGACTCATCAACGCCCAGCCCAAACCCTTGGACCTAGAAAGCTGAAATTATGCACAGAGGTTCCATTTATAATGTAGACAAGGAATAAGCAAGAAATTCCCGGCAGCAGGTTCCCTAGGGATATTTTCCGACATTCACGCGGGGGAAGCCGCGGGCAAAAGCTAGTTAATAATATTTTAGTAAAATTACTACTAAATTTTTCTATTTTACAAGAAGCCAGGATATCGATGAATTTCTTTGATCTCTTCAAAACATAATTTCCTGATGACGTAAAACTTCAATACTTTCCTCACACATCTATTCCTAGCCAAACATACACAACCTCCGAACATATCTCATCCCGCACAATCCGGTCTGCGATCCATCAGGCGATCGCGTCGACTCCTGCGCAATTATTCAAATCAGCTGCGTATTGTCACTGCAGATGCGATCGTGTGGCGTTAGCTAGCAAGCTGATTTAGATATGATGTGGTAGAAATAACTGAATAACTTAACAACATATAAATAACATAATAAATAACTTTTTAAATGACCTCTATAAAGATTTTCCAAAGCGAAATCGAATCTTATTTTTTATCAAGATTGAGCGCTATGTATAATGTCCATGTCAAGTATTTTACACATACGAGTACAAATATTTTAATGTAAGTACGTAAATAAGTAGCTTAATATTGTAGTTTATATAATTCGTTTTTATTATTTTTAAATTACTTACTTCTACTGTTAATTATATATATTTTTTATGTTTTTTTTTTTATATTTATGTTAGAAAAATGTTGTTTATAATGTAACCTACACCCTAATTGTGTAACACATTATCAACCGGAGTTGGCTTCATTTTGACAGTTCAACAACATTCATTGCGTTATTTACGTTGCCGAGCAGACAATTTTTTTGAACATATGAAGCAATGGATTAGCAGACACAATAGATTTTTTATTGTTATCTGAACACCTGGGTGTGCAATCGACGTTTAAAGAGTTAATAAATAACTGTTTTGCCAACCAAACATTGCGGTACTTGTCGAAGTTCTAATGCTCGCTCAAAACGGGTAAATGAGTAAAGCAAAAACTGTATGCCCACATACGAGTTTAAGTATCAATAAAGTAACAGTAAGCCAATAAATGTTTAACATAACATCATTACAAGTACCAAAGAATAAGTAAATAGCTACAGAAGAAACTCCACATCCGAATTCCGAACGTTTTCTAAATGTCCATAGTATCAGAACGTAAGATAAGTACGTTCTGCTGTTTATCATCTCATCATCATTTCAGCCGAAAGACGTCAACTGCTGGACATATGCCGCCCCATAGGCCTTTATCATCTAAAATATCACAGTTTGACAAACACAGTTTCCACAGTTTGGCTCACATTTTGGTCCAGGGAGGATCAAACCAAGGTTGGAAGAGGTAGCTACATAAGTGGTGATTTCGGTGGCCAAAGTGGAACCAGTAGGTACCTACCCAGAGTAGATATACGGGTATTGACACACAGGTAAGAGTGGTAGAGAGAGTGATCATAAAACTTTATTTCAGACTAAGGTCCACATAAAGGAGGAGCTCGTGGCTAAGTAATAACAGCCGCACAGGTCGATCGACCAGGGTAACCTACGCTTGCCGCGGTTGGTCAATGGATAGGTGAATCTTTACATACCAAGACCCCTCCGTGCCTCGGAAAGCACGTTAAGCCATTGGTCCCGGCTGTCATTCGTGGATCTTTGATAGTCGTTACGGGTCGTCAGAAGAGCGAAAGTCTGATAACCAGTCTTACCAAGCGGTATCGTATTACCTAGTTACTGGGTTGTGGAGGTCAGATAGGCAGTCACTCCATGTGAAATACTGGTATGCAGCTGCATCCGGTTAGACTGGAAGCCGACCCCAACATAGTTGGGAAAAGGCACCCAGTGTTCCTGAAAGGGACAGTCCATTCTGGCAGTGATCATTTTCAGTATGCTGTTGTCACCGATATATTGACGACCGAGTAAGTAACCGAGTTTCGTTTCTGTATGAATTTCTTATTCCGTGCCTATACTAAGCTATCATTACTGGCCGTATTCAATGTTCTAAAACCACAACCACACAGTACAAAAACAAATAAAAAAGCTATCAATTACGTTAATATATCTTACGAATGTAGGTGGATAACAAATGGCTGTAGGGAACAAAAAACAAACTAAGTATCTAAGAAAAAAAAATCTGATGATATGTGTATGCAGAATTAATTACACACAGTGGTAACGGAAAAGGTATGATTGATTTTATTGATACTTGACAATTCCAGAAATATTATAGATTTACTCATGTTTCTCGAAAACTTAGAGACAAGAGTGTCATTCTTCTAAAGAACAGATACTAGATACCGCTTGCAAAAATTTATTTTTTGACTGTTAGACTTTCGTTTTGATCCACATTACAGGACCTGCAGTGAGACCAGTGGTGGCCCAGTGGTAACGGCTGTGATTTACGAGTTACGTAGGTCGTAGGTTGGAACTCAGACAGGCACTTTATTTTGCGTAAATTATTTCATCACCACTGCTCCCTAAACGGTGCAGGAAAACATCGTGAGGAAACCAGCGTGTCCTAGAACCAAAAATTCGAAGATGTGCCATCTACCAACCCACACTGGGCCCGCGTGGTGGATTACGGGCCGCTCCGTCTCACTGAGAGAAGGCCTGTGTCCCCTGTGTACAGGACCTGCCGATCAAATAACTCATTTTCACTCATTCATATTTTCGTCCTTGTCAAACTTATTGTTCCTAGATTATAAATGAACCATGTGGTCTCCTTAAGACGCAGATATACGCCAACGGTCTTGAGCGATTGGGGCGGCATAACTTTCGTGTTCTTTGCTGAGCTCACGCAACGCTCACACAGTAATAGGAATCGCCCAACAAGGAGCGCTGTCCTAAATTAGACGCATATTTAATTTGTTATACATAAAACAAAAGGAATTATTTAAAAAACGTTTAATTAAAGATAAATTACTTAAATTACCTTTAAAATGGTTAATGATTCTCATGATTCTCAGTTTTTATCCGCGTTAGACATTAACTTTACAAATTACATTATGTAATATAAACATAATCTATAATATTAATAAGTTATTAAGAAAAAGCTCTAATTTAACATCAAATCATTAATACTTCTCGTTTAGACGTGATCTTTAGTTTAAAATCATTATAAGACGTTTATCATCGCCTTAATGTAAGCGTCCACTAATATTTGTTCCCATTCTTGTATTTGCATGTAATTGTTCCTCTAAATCAGGGTTTCTTAAAGTGGGATTCACGGACCCCTTAGGGGTCTGTAGCATGTGTATCAGGGGTCCGCAGAAGGTCAGTTAACTCTTAATATATTTATTAGGAAATTGTGTAGTAAACTCAGCATTTCTCGGCCAAGCCACGAACTCGCCACGAATTCGGTCGGCGAATTCATAGGTGATGGTCACAAGTGACTTTTTAATATAAATAAGTCTTGTTTTCTGTTCCTAAAATATTCTTTGACAGGGGAAAAAGTTTAAGAAACCCTGCTCTACATCAACATTTGACCCAACCACTTGCACATACAATTGGCTCAAACATTGATTCCAACAATACCATCACAAATAGACAAGCCCACTATACGTTGCGAATAATAAATGCTCACACGCACGCGACACGCGATGTTAAGCATCAGTCAATGCCGTGCGATCGAGGTGCTGTCATTCATAATGACGGCACGATCCTAGGATGTGATACGGAGACGGGTTCTGTAGGAGATATTTAAAGATGGATATTGCTTTAATTAAATGATGTCGGTGAAATGTTAACAAGTTGTGTTGAATGATAATGATGTCTCAACTTGAGATATTTTGATTAAGTCTCATGAAGATATTTTATTTGTCAATGGGTTGATTCTTTTTCCCTTATTATTGGAATATTAGATAGATATAATAGGTTTTATTGTACACCATAACAAATAGGAACTTTTTTCTTACTTATTTTAGAATGTGTGTTTGGAAACCACTATTGTATTGGGGTTATCCTGTAATGATAGTGTGTAAGTTTAAATAAATAAATAAATAAATAAATAAACACACATTATCATTTCCGGGGTATGATATTAATATACCAATTTACTGAAAAAGCATTTATGGCATATTTATGGATTAGTTTCTCATTATATGTACCGAAGTAAAAATTTCACTTCGGTACATTTATTGAGAAACTGGAAATATCTAAAATTATATTTATAGTTAAGAATTGTACCTTGCACATCTACCTACAATTCGTCGCAAAAACATTTTATGAATATACCGTATCTTATTTAATAAACATACTTTTGTTTAAAAAAGTAATGATTTGACTACTACTCGTAAATGCGTCCTTAAAACAAAATACCATCATCCAACGTCCTATCCTACATTTATTTAGTTTTGCATCTCAACAATAGACCATGCGTACGCAAAGCCACATGCAAAGCTGTCAGTCCAAATGATGCTGCGATCCCAAACGAAGATAGATCCATCTGTAGTTACTACTTTGTATTCTTCGTATTGTGTATACATACACATGATCCTGTTTGTGATTTAATATTGCTATATTTTAAACAGGCAGCTCCTGAAGGGTTTAACAGGAATAGCCGATCATTTTTAGGGTTCGAAATGAAATGAAATGAAATGAAATTGTTTATTCTGTAAATAGGATATCGAAATCACTTTTACACGTCATAATTTTTTTTTTTTTTTAAATAAGCTAGATGAAGTCGACATTTCCTATCTGACTACCCTGAGAAGAAATGGCGAAACAAACTCAGGGGTCAAAGTCTCTTTTAAAGTCCAGACATAATCTTGGTCAGATCATGTGAGGACCATGTAGATCCAGTCTGAAATGGTCTTTTGAGGAAAGAACCATAAAAATTTGAGTGGACCTGTCCAGTCAGTGCAAGCATTTGTCAACAATCGTGTAGCTCAACTCAGGATTTCAGGAGCTCAATAACTCGACGAACAATACCAAAGAAAGGACGTTTGGGTAGGTCGCATAAAGTACTCAAAAATATCAGACCATCAATAAAACTAAAAAAGAAAAAAAAAAATGATCCACATAGTGCTCACATTTACAATAATTTTAATTTTTTAACAATTTACATTAATTTTTTAACAAAGGTTTGTCATTTTATTTATTATAATGAGTTTTGGTATTATATATATTACAAAGTTGATTGAATAGCTCAAACCCAAGCTTTTTTGTCTTCTAAATAATCAGAAATTTTATAGTAGCCCTTTTTACAAAGTTTGGTTTTAATGCAGGTTTTAAATCGTTTAATGGGCAAGTTTAGAATGTCAATGGGAAGTTTGTTGTAAAAGCATATACATTGACCCATGAACGAGTTGCCTACTCTGTGGAGACGAGTGCGATGTATAGCAAGATTGTGTTTATTCCTAGTATTTAAACTATGAATATCGGACATCTTCTTAAAATTGGATATATTTTTGTGTACATACAATAGATTTTCAAATATATATTGAGAGGCTACAGTCAGAATATTTATTTCCTTGAACTTCTCTCGAAGGGAATCCCTTGGACCTAGATTGTAAATGGCTCGAACAGCCCTTTTCTGTAAAACAAAGATAGTATTAATGCCCGCACAGGTTCCCCAGAGAAGAATCCCATAAGACATAAGGCTATGAAAATAACTAAAATAAACAATTCTGGCTGTATCCACATCAGTTATCTGTCGAATTTTTTTAACAGCATAGGCGGCCGAACTAAGCCTTCCTGACAATTTTTCTATGTGTGGGCCCCATTGCAATTTACCGTCAATGGTTATTCCAAGAAAAACCGTCGACTCAACAGGGTCCAACTCTATTCCATTAAGTTGAACATTGGTAGTTAGCTGCCTGACATTTGGCGTTGAAAATTTGATTAGTTTAGTCTTTTTTTCATTCAGGAGAAGATTATTTACATTAAACCAATGGACAACCCTAGAGAGTGCATCGTTAACTTGTTCAAAGTTGACTAACTGACGTTTGATTTTAAAAATGAGGGAAGTGTCATCTGCGAATAATACAATCTTGTGATTGTCCCTTATGTGATAAGGTAAATCATTTATATAAATAAGAAACAAGAAAGGACCCAGAATTGAACCCTGTGGAACGCCCATAGTGACCGCAGATCCTGCAGATCTCTTGCCATTAACATCTACCCTTTGAATTCTGTTGTTCAGATAAGAAGTCAGAAGGTCGAGAGCCCTGTCCCTTATACCATAGTGGTACAGCTTCCTGATGAGTGTATCATGATTTACGCAATCGAAGGCCTTGGACAAGTCACAGAAAATGCCAAGAGCATCCTGCGACTCCTCCCAGGCCTCGAATATGCTCTTCAGTAATTCCACGCCCGCGTCTGTAGTTGAACGACCCTTTGTAAAACCAAACTGTTTCAGATGAAGTAAATTATGTGTATTGAAATGTCCTAACATTTGTTTTAAAATTATTTTTTCAAAGATTTTGCTCAATGTAGGTAATATCGAAATAGGCCGAAAATTAGTGGGATCAGTCGGGCTGCCAGATTTGAACAGTGGAATCACTTTGCTAAGTTTCATCAGATCAGGAAATACACCAGATGCGATACAAGAGTTAAAAACAATTGATAAAAAGGGTGCAATAATATCAATTATTGAAGACATGGTATGTACTGATAACCCCCAAAGGTCAGCAGTTTTTTTTACTTCGAGATCTTTAAAAGAATCTATAACGTCTTTAGCAGTAACAA
This sequence comes from Cosmia trapezina, assembly GCA_905163495.3. NCBI lineage: Eukaryota > Metazoa > Arthropoda > Insecta > Lepidoptera > Noctuidae > Cosmia > Cosmia trapezina. Next base: position 19,262,027 of record LR991038.1, on the reverse strand, counting down.
TTGCGAATTTAAAGTGTTTATCACATTCTGGTACACATTCTTTTAGTATTGAGTAAGCAGAAGTGGAGGACGACGATGACAGAGCTTTGGTTGTTAAAATGGGAATATTAGTGAAGAAATTTTCAAACTCAGTAGCCACCTCCACGTCTGCCTTAATATCTACATCATTGACTTTTAGATGGAAGTCACGATTCCGAACTGTCGTTCTTCCCGTTTCTGAATTAATAATATTCCAAGTTGTTTTAATTTTATTTCCAGAACATTTTATTTTATTTTTAATGTGTATGGCTTTTGCTGACGAACAGGCTTTTTTAAAAGTTTTAGAGTAATTTTTAACAAATTCTTTAAATGTTTCATCATAGTTGTACGTTTTTTCATGGTACAATTCATATAATTTCTGCCTACTTTTATAAATACCTGGTGTTGCCCAATCACTAAATATAACGCGGTCACAAACAGGTAATGTTTTTGATGTGAATACCTTCCCAAACTCACAATTGATGAGGTTAAATAGTATAGTATAAGCTTGATCCGGGTTGGTGTGATAAGGCAAATCTGGTAGTTTTTCTATTAAATTATTTTTAAATTGTTCTAAGCGACTTTTGTTTACCGGAACAAAACTAACAAGTTTTCTTTGAGCTCTGACTATTTTCTGAGGGAAAGTGACTAACTGGCCACAGTGATCAGAGTCCAACTCATTTATAATTAAATGGGTAGAAGGTCTTGAGTTTGAAAAAATATTGTCAATACAGGTAGCACTAGTGGCAGTTATTCTAGTCGGCTCAAAGAATGTATTGTACAAATTATATGACTTTAATAAGGTTATAAACTTATTTACAGTAGGTGATGTTTCCAGTATATTAATATTGAAATCTCCACAGACAACAACTGTTTTATTACTGTTACAAGTCTTTAATAATACTTCTTCCATATATTTCTCAAAAACATCATATGAAGCACATGGGGGCCTGTACACGCTCATTACAATGAACTGCTCAAGCTCAATGCAAGCTATTTCAATAACTCGCTCAACAGAGAGGCTCACTATATCCTTACGTTCTTTAAATTTCATATTGTTACGAACAATTATTAGAGATCCACCACGTATCATATTAACCCTGCTGAATGAGCTGGCAACCTGGTGGTTGTTAAAGCTGAACATGAACTGGTGGTCTTTTAACCAATGTTCAGTTACACAAAGGATATCAATATAACTACAGTTCATGAACAGCTCCAATTCTAATTCCTTACCTATCACACCCTGTATATTTTGATGAACTATTTTTAGAGTATTATTATCACATTTATTTAAGGTACTATAATTTGATGGGTGTGCTATTAAAGAAGGACTTTTTGTAACATTTACATGATTTAAATCAGTATTTAAATTTTCTTCATTTATTAAGCAAGAGGTTTCCTCTATTGTCCTAATTTCTAATTTAAATGATAATCAATGTCATTAGTTGCTGCCAAATTATTGGCAGAATTATTTAAAATGTCATTGCATTGCTCAAAAGAAGCAAGTTGTTTAGCCAAATTTTTGGCTGAAATAGAAAAAAAATATGATAGCGACACAGCTATCTGTCTTTTGAAGTAGTTAGGAAGATAGTACATAACAATATTATATCTATCTCTTGTCAAATACAAATTATTACTAACATAATTGTTAGTATCAACTAAATGGAATAGATTATTATTGAATGTCAAATTATGTAGTGTCATGTTTATTTCAAATCTTAACTCATTTTCTTCCTGTGGCAAACTGTTACTATAGGGGAATGTAAACAATACAATTTTTCTTAAACTAAGATTACACAATGTTCTATAATATTTTAGCAATTCTCCTTTGTTCACATTTCTCCTATTACCCATAAAAATTAATAAAGTAGTATCCTGGTTAAAGTTACATTTAATAATTTGTTTCATAATATCAAACAAAGAACAACCAGGCATACAGTAGTTTATTATGGAGTGTCCTGGATATTCATCTGACAACAAGTGGCCTAAGTCCTTTCCAATCTCATCACAAAATAATATAATATCATTATTTATAATTTGTTTACAATGTTTCTTATTGCAACTATCAATAGCAGGAAATGTCAAATTAACACAGGGCTGCGGTAAGGTGGTATTGCAGGTTGTCAATGAATGGTCCGGTGTAGGGACATTGGACGGTGTCTGACAATGCTCACAGTTGTTTGTTTGTGAGTTAACCAGCTCATTCATTGCCAACACAGATTCCCTCAACAGATCTTCGGAGGTATTATATTTATCAGTCAATAAACTAAGTTTCTCTTGTAGATGGTCAAGTTGAGATTGCAAGTCCTGTGTGTCAATGTTGTATTTCCTAGTGCTTTGCTCCAAATTAAAAGAAAAAATATCTAATTGTTTAATTAAATTTAACCTATCTCTATGAAGTTTAACATTTTTGGTAAAGAATCTTTGTCTTTTTACCATTTTTTTTGTTTTAACAATGTATTTATTAATTTTAATGTATTTTTTTAGTTTGTTTCTACTGGTGACTAACCTCACTGAATTACTTGAATCTGATTGATCATCACCTGTCAAATCAATATTGCATGTGGAGTTTATGGCAGAAACCATTGACGGGGCAATAGACACCAATTCGCTGAACAGACTTTGATTCAGCGAGGCAGTGATGTTTAGATTTGTGGTCTCAAGTTCCGTAATCTGACTTTGAGCCTCATGCAGCTGCTGTTGAAGTAAATGTTTGTGACTAAGAGCTTGTTCATACTCTATGCTACACTGGCTGAACCCGTCCACAACAATTTGGAGTCTATCCCGGGCTTCTATACACGAAGTGTCCAAACGGATCCTTATTGCTGTCACTCACGTGTCCGTCTATCCGTCATCTGTCACACAGGTTTATAGCCAAACGGTTGGACCTACAGTCTTCATTTTTTTACAGTATAATCATCTTGTTGACCCAAAGCCATTCAATTATCAAAAAAATTTTTAAATATTTTTAAGGGGTCTCCTCTCCTATCCTATAAAGGGGGGCGCGAAATTAAATTTTTGACCTACACCATCGAGTGGGGTATCGTTGTTTAGAACTCGTTGAGTATATAAATATTTTATTTTTATTTTAACAAATATTGGAAAACAAAGGAATGAGAAGCCACCAGTCAGCTTTTTTTTTTTACAAAATTTTGTTCCGAAGATTTTTTTTACTTCCCATTGACCTTTGAACTTAAAATTTGGTGATAATGTTTATTATTACGTATATTTAACTAAAAAATACTAATATATTGATAAATCAGATTTGGTACGGAACCCTAAGTGTGCGAAGTCCGACACGCACTTGGCCGGTTTTTTTATTTATTTTCTCGTCAAATCTATGATTTGTGTGGCTGAAATTGAGCTCGTCACATTGATAGTTTGTTAGTTATTGTCATAGCTGATGGTACACCGATAATGTGGACTTAAATCATCATACGATACAAGTTTTCTTGTTATATTATTGATTGTTTCTTCATGTGGAGGAGCTCGTGGCTAAATAATAACAGCCGCACGGGTCGATCCATTAGGTTAAGCTACGCTTGCCGGGGTTGATCCGTGGATGGGTGACCAATTTTACATACCGGGTCTCCTCTGTGCCTCGAAAAGCACGTTAAGCCGTTGGTCCCGGCTGTCATTCGTGGATCTTTGACAGTCGTTACGTCTGACAACCAGTCTTACCAAGGGGTATCGTATTACCCAGTTACTGAGTTGTGGAGGTCAGATAGGCAGTCACTCCATGTAAAATACTGGTATTCAGCTGCATCCGGTTAGTATGGAAGCTGACCCCAACATAGTTGGGAAAAGGCTAGGCAGATTGATTGTTTCTTCATGTGAATTCCATGCCGATCATTTTGGTTTTAGTTATAAACCCAAAAATACGTCCGGACTCCGATGGCATAGAACAGACGTGTGTGGAAAAGTGAGAGGGAGGCCAAAGGCCCAGAAGTGGGACATTATGGTCTAACTAAAATAGATAGAATACAGTTTTCGATGAGCAGTAGCGTCCTTGTGGTAACGGCAGTGACTTACGAGTTGTAGGTCGTAGGTTCGAACCTAGGCGCTTTACTTTGTGCAAATTATTTCATCGCCACTGATCTCAAAACGGTGAAGGAAAACATCGTGAGGAAACCGGCATGTCCTAGAACCAAAAATTCGAAGACCTGTGACATCTACCAACACGCACTGGGCCCGCGTGGTGGATTACGGCCCGCTCCCTCTCACAGAGAGGAGGCAAGAACATTAGAGCTTGATTATGCTTCGATGTTTGATCGGTCTCCACAGATTTGTGGTTTGAAAGAAAATATAAGGATAAGGGACACAATTAAATAGTTTTATTTTACAATCCAAAATTAGCTATTTTATCTACATTCAAAATGATCAAAATGAAAAAATAAAATGCTTGTAATAAAGTTGCAACAAAAAAAGTTCTGTAAAAAATCCTGTTCGTCGCAAACCTTTCACCTTAGAAAAAAATATCTTCAACATTTATCTCCAACAAACGCACTGCTCTATAAATTAAGCAAATTATTTCTCCACACTGCACTAAAAGATATAAATAACGCTAACTGGCTGATCTGTCTTTACAACAATTTCCTTTTTCAACGCCAACAACTGGTTTATTACAAGTATAGTTGTTGCGTTTAAGCGTGGCAATAACGGTCATCAACCCATCTGTAATATTGACAGATGTAACATTCTTCGTTTACGTCCTAAATCGACATTTATCGTGATTATTGTGATCCTCGACATTTTTTACTAATGAAAACGACGCAAAGATTATTATTCCGGTTCCTACGAAGAGATAATTATTATTTAAGGGAGTGGGCTGTTCAGTGTTGACCCAACAATTGCTGAGCCCGTTAATTTTCCACACACATGTTTTTATTACATTATTTTTGACTATCTTATGTTATATTTAATGTGCTGGCAATATTTTTTTCTTCCATTCTTTCTTTTTTAACCTGCTTGCTTAACATTTGCTGCGCCTGGGTCCTTTTCATCATCATCATTTCTGCCTAGCCTTTTCCCAAAAGTTGGAGTCGGCTTCCAGTCTAACCGGATGCAGCTGAATACCAGTATTTTACATGGAGCGACTGCCTATCTGACGGTCTTTTTGCCACGCAATTTTTTATAGGTGCATATATTTTTTTTTACTTTTTATGTTATATTTTATGTGTTGACAATAAATATTTATTTCTTTCTTTCTTATAAAGGGCAATGACCGCTATTGCCCTGCTAAAACGCAACAAGTATATGCGACTGGTCTAATATGCAAAACTAGATACAAGTTATAGAGGCAGTCATTAGATGGGCAACACATTGTACAGGATGTCTCGAGGCCAACTCCCTAGATCTGATACATACACCGCACCCAGCTTTCTATGAGTGATACCACGAAAACTACATTATTTTTCGCTGTTAGTCAGTGAAATACTTCAACAGATTTTTTTTATTTATGAAAAATATTTGCGGCGTTGGCAGAGTTATTACCTGTCAAAGTTCAAGCTATTCTATCAAGTTTTAAACTCATAATTTTCATAACATCGTGTCTGCAAAAATCTGCTTCTGGTCTAACTAAAAATCAATTTATGACTCTGAATTTCCACGACCCAAAGAGTGAATTTCTAACGGTTAATATACCGTCAGTTTCAAAATAGGTACTTTATTGAAGAACCCTGCGCCTTCATAGATCTACAACATTGAATTGTATTATGTCTAACAAGGTATAACTTAAGTAACGTACAACCTCTTAAGGGTCATTGTACTCATCATTATGAACAACTTTTAAGGGATCAAACCTGTCAAATCCCGAAAAACTTATCAGCAGTTCCCAGCATTTTGACGAGCTGTGCAAAAATAAATGTAAGGAACAGCTGATTTTGTTTTTCGGATTTAAAGTTTGCTCCTACAGTAAAAGTTGTTCATAATGGAGAGTACAATAGCCCTTTAAGAGGTTGTGCGTTATTTAAATTACACCTTTTAGACTGCGAATTTTTTTTTTGTCGCTACAGAAACGGTTGTAGGATCTACTTCATGAAGTTCTTATCAAGAACCAGTAGCATCCTGCCACCGGTCTTTCTAGTCAACGCAAGTAGATATGTCTCAATCAAGACTCCGATATCTGTCGTGTCTCGTATGTGATTCAGACACTCGATAATTTAATTAAGAGCACGTGTGTTGGTGTTTTTATCTATTTTTAATTGACGGTTCCAGCTCACTTATCAGGAGACACTCTGTTTTTTTCCGAGATTGATATAAGCTGAGTTAATTTTACGCTCTTTTCGCTAAATTCCCGATACCTACTAAACTTATTTTTAACAATGACGTCATTGTTTTTTTCTCAGTAAGCTGTCAATAATAAACCAGATGAGGTCACTGTTTCTGAGAAGAAACTCCGTACCTACTCCGTACGAAATCTTTAATTTGCAATAATAATTTGGTATCGTCCAAATTTTCATAATTATGAATAGAATATCAGCTGTTACGGAAACGGGATGCCTACCGAGATGACGACTAAGAGAGAAGTATGGAAGAAACAGACATGTTACACCGACACCAAATAAATTGGGATAAGGGCTGTGGAAGTGAAAGAAAATTTTTTGAACCACGATGCATCCAAGATCCCTCTAACTACACTTTAGGCCAAGATCAGGCACCCACACAATCATAATATTCACGGTAGATACTTTATTAAACTTAATAAAAATAATACAATTATGCACTTCTATGAGGAAAAACATAATAATAAGTTAATAGATAAAACTAAAATTAAGTTAAAAAAAAACAGTTGGTAAAACTTACAATAAACATTTTCGAAACATGAGTGCTTTAACAGCCTTTGAAAAGTTGAAAAAGATTTTGATTCTTTAATCACTTTAGGTAATTGATTATAACAGGGTTAATTAAATTAGGTATTGAAACTCCGCTGACGTCATGGGTATAATATTGATATTTAAACACGACAAAATAAAAAATATTTGATGATTTTTTTGTAGTTGTAGTTGTTACTATTTGAAATGTGAGTTGATGAAATCTATTTTATCGTGTTGAGATTATATCGATATCATCACGTCTGTGAAGTTTACACAACAAAAAAAACTTATTTTTAAACTGATAATATTTTAAGTGACTATACCTATTGTGTACGAGGTACGGTACCGGTTGGTGACCCCAAAAAAAAAACATTATCAAATTAATTTCTTTTTTTTATCATATTTGGGTATCGATAGGTACCTACCTGATCAGGACTGCGGGTTCCACTAGCAGATTTATTTGACCCTGTAGAATTGAGTCCCTCATATACACAACAGTCCTTCTACCATAGTTTGTCCTCGGTGCTCTTAAAATTAAATAAATAATATTTTTAATTCCAATATTTTCCAAAATGTTTCCCAAGTCGCCAGTGACTGCGCTCGCGACGTTTGCAGAACACTTTCTATATGAATTGTAGGTGCATGCATTGTAATGGTTACATGATAGATACAGGATTGGAAAGTCTTTTCCCTCAGGCATACGATTACCATTATATACAATCGATTCACTTAACTCGCACTTGCTTAACTTCCGTTTGAATTATTATGTGGAAAATAGGGACTCTGTATTCTGTAGGTGTATGATTTTCTTTTTTTTACCCGGATAAACCAGGTATAGACCATTTTTAGGTACACTCAGTGTGCACAATGTCTTAAGGCGCGGTATTAACTCAATATTCACAAACATTGGTATCTTGGATTGTTGAGTATGACGTAACGCAATGAAACTATCAGACGCCAAAAATACAGTGGATAGTAAATATAAAATCGTAGTCAGTCCGCGCCTTAAAGACTTTTTAATGGCCTTTGTTGCAATTTTGTGAACTCTTATTGATTGACATGACATCTTACCACTTATCCAAATTTTTGGCAAAAAGTTTGATACTAGTTTAAACTACTATTTGGTATAGTTCGATTTAAACTTAATGGTGGCTCGGAAGTTAGCTACGAGTGCTGCAGTGCTATTCTGAACAAATGTCACCGTGAAAACTTAGGTGAAGTGAGCTTGAAGTGAGGTTTCAATAGTGTCAATCCGTCTAGCATCAGGTGCTATGAAAACTCAATTCAAACTCACTTCACTTAAGCTTTTACGGTGAATTTTTTACAGAATATACCGGCAGAACTTACAGGTACAGTAAAGTCGATAATAATTTAGGCTCCACTTAGTTATGCTCGATTAAGTTTTTTTTTACTTAAGATTTTTTAAAGATATAGCTCCAATAAGTTTGAATCGAACCTTACACCAAGTGTATTATTGCAGCTATAAGTACTTTATTTTTAGGATAGCATTTGAAGTAACTCAAATATCTCTGACCATAATAGAGTAAATAAAACGGAATGATTCATTGTCAATTTAAGGACCTGTAACCCCCAAATAAAGTCAAAATCCAGAGAACCAACATCCTCAATCTCCCTAACAAATAAGCTCCAATTACGAATAACATATCAAATAATTTCATATAATACGCTAGTTAGCAGCTTATTATGTTAATGAGATCTGATCAGTTGGCTTCCTTATCACTAGATCAGGGCGATATCACGAGGGAGTTAAATCAATAGTATCTAGACTTGATTCTTCACCCATGCGTGCGGCAGAATGTGTGGAGACGACTTTACTTGATTTTAAATAAGTAGTACTTCACCTACAGTTCTCTTATTTTTTGGAATAGCAACCCAATCATGTAACACCATTGAAATTACGATCTCTTCTCTTCTCTCTCTTTCTTCTTTTTCTCTCCTCTTCGACAGTTTAACAATATTCATTGCGTTATCATTTTTGTCGAGTAGACGAATTTTTCAAACATAATGAAGCAATAGATTTTGTTATATAGTCAATATGAAAGTCATATAAAAGGGGGTGACTGACTTGCCCTCTACTGGGTCGAGTCTATTTCCTTTTCTCCAAAGAATGTTTTTAAAATAAGTCCATTTTTAGTAGGTACTAGCTGACCCGACAGACGTTGTCCTGTCCCAATTTCAATATTCCCATATAAAATCCACTTTCAGTCTTGAAGAATTTTCCAATTTTCCCGGGAAATTTTCCATTTTTTCTCATCGTTTACTTTAAACCTTCCCTGGACTACGTCAAACATTTCAAAACCAAAATCAGCTAAATCGGCCCTGCCGTTCTTGAGTTATAAAATTACAACGAAAAGTGGCATTGATTGTTATAGATATAGAAGATTCTATTTCGGTACACCCACGGCGAATCTCTTTCAAAAATCTTCAGATATATATTAATAGCGTATTTCTATCATAAGCCTACTAAACTTAGATTTATCCAGTGTAATAAAAACAATAAAAAAAGAAAAAACAAACTTCTGGTCAGTTTGTCTTACGCAACTCCGTCTAGACAAAAGGTTTTGTTTTTCAAAAAAAGTACAAAAGTTGTAAAAAAAGCAAAAGTTGTCGCTTTTTACTTTCTCAAAGTTTTTGCGCTTAAATGTGAAAGAATAACCGATCTTGCTTAAGTTCTATAATGATCTCTTGTTTGTTTGAAAGGTATTTCAACTTTATTATACAATATTTTTGTCTCACGAAGCAACACTGTGCTGATGCTACTCGACTTCACGCACACATTCACAGCGTGTTTGTACACGTAGTTAACACAAGTAAAGCACGTGACGCTTCGTGAGATAAAAATACGAATAATTTAGTCAATAACCTCCTCCTTTTTTAAAGTCGGTTAAAAAAATATGGCCATGAGAGTTATTCTGAATAATAAGCATGTCTTATTTAGGCAAGTCTATTTAAAGGGTCCAACCACTACACGCGAATGGTCCAAACCAAAATTCATTCAAAATTCAATTCACAAAAAAGTTTTAAACCTTTTTTCATAATACATATACCTTGGTATATGTATTATGAAAAAAGGTTTAAAACTTTTTTTGACAAAAATGCAGAAATAAAGTAACTATACTAACTGAAATAACGAAACTAATATTATGCAAATCACAGTCATCAAGGTTGCAAGCCCTTGATGACCGTGGTTTGCATAATGTTAGTTTTAAAAATATTGGAAAATTTTGGTATGCAATCCCAAAATAAACAGATCTCTTGTGCTGGCTGTTAAGTATGGGCAGTCCATACTTAACAGCCAGCACAAGAGTTCTGTTTATAATTAACTATCTTTTTCCCGCGTCTCCAGATCATGGTCTAACCATGTGCCGAATTCCATCCATACCCTTTCTGCCGTTTTAGGGTGAAAGCGTAACAAACAAACTCATTTTCGCATTTATAGGTATAATATTAGTTAGGATATCAAAATCAATCTGCCTAGCCTTTTCCCAACTATGTTGGGGTCGGCTTCCAGTCTAACCGGATGCAGCTGAATACCAGTATTTTACATGGAGCGACTGCCCATCAGACCTCCACAACCCAGTAACTGGGTAACACGATATCCCTTGGTAAGACTGGTTGTCAGACTTTCGGGCTTCTGACGACCCGTAACGACTGTCAAAGATCCACGAATAACAGCCGGGACCAACGACTTAACGTGCTTTCCGAGGCACGGAGGAATCTCGGTATGTAAAGATGGTCATCCATCCACTGACCAACCCCGGCAAGCGTAGCTTAACCTGACGGATCGACCCGTGCGGCTGTTATCACTTAGCCACGAGCTCCTCAATATTAGTTAGGATATATGCCACCAGTTATATAGTAAAACATACCGCTACGAGTATAAATAACCTTTATCAATGTATTACAAGAATCAGAATTAAAGAAAACGGGTAAGTAAAACGACAGGCTTTCAAACTTTCTCCTTTTACGTACAAATGTAGTTTAGCAAAATATATTGCTGCTAAAGGTGCGTTTAGAGTTTCCAGTACTTATCACAATATGGTCTGTCACCTTGCGGTTAAAACATATGCTCATTCTGGAACTCAGAACAATAACAAAGCATAGAAGGAAGGTTAAAAACAGAATTCTGTAACTACCTTTAGTCCCGTTCTATTATTAGGTACGCTAAAGGTACGATAAAGGATGTGGGAAAGAGATAAATGTTTTACTCTTTGTTTTACTTTCTTGGCATGGTCACAAGATCAATTGTCATTTGGTTAAAAAAGTTATAGTATGACGCGGCCAAATTTGATAGTACTTTGTTTCAATGCCTGACAGTTCGTTCATTGAACTACCTGACTTATTCGCGTGTTCATTGTTTACGTGTTTGTCGTAATCTTCCATGGTTTTGCGATGTTTTAATAATATTTCTACTGTTAGATTGCATGAATTCTTTGTTTAACTACAAATAGTGAGTGTGTGGACGCTGTGGAGCAATTTCTTGTGTGGTTGGGGGCTGCAAGTCCCATTCATAGCGAAAATAAAATGAACAATAAATATTGACCTTCCATCGGTAAGTTTTTGCTCAATTTCTTGTTGCATATGATCTGATAAACGAATATAAATACATAACAAATATTGCTGTGTCACTATATAGCTGAAACCAGTCGTAATATTTATTCCAATAGAAGTTATTAGCGAATATTCGGAAATTGTTTTGGGGTTATCTTGATCAGCCATAGTGACGTAAATAATGTTGTCGATACTTTTCTTTTACAGATTTCCTAGACAATGTGAAAAAAAAATGGATAAATTGTATTGGTAGACGAAATTGGACTCCAAAAAGCACAGCCACATAATATGCTCCAAGCATTTTACTTTGTATTCATTTGGTAATGAACCTATGAAATGGATGTAGCATGTTCTTTAAGTTGTCACTTAGAGAACATGCTGTTCCTACATTATTTGTTATGGATAGAACAGATGAAATGGTCTGATATACAGGATGATTTTTTTATCATGCACCAAATTGAAATGGGAGATTGTACTCATCATTATGAACAACTTTTACTATGGGACCAAACCTGAAATCGCGAAAAAAAATCAGCTGTTCAGTACATTTTGACGAGTTTTATGTAGATAAATGTACTGAACAGATGTTTTTTTTTTTCGCGATTTCTTGTTTGTTCCCATAGTAAAAGTTGTTCATAATGATGAGTACAATCTCCCATTTCGATTTGGTGCATGATAAAAAATTCATCCAGTATTATGATATAATTAAGGTATTTTATTGGCAATAAATAGTATCCCGTTCAAATTAAAACTTGATTTATTACATTACAGGAAATACTTATGGAAGTCTGCGAAGAAGGACATAGCGCAGTACTGCAAATTAAAAGAACCGCTCACCATCAACAGCAATCTAACATGAAGACAGGTATAACATTTCAGAAATATGTTCACTTGATATATGCGATACAATGATATTATATTAAAAATATCATTGATGCGATATCATTCTTCTAATTATCCCAGTCGGAAATATAATCGTGTGCAAATTTATTTATTTATTTTTAATAAAAAATACGTAATTGTAGGATCCCGTAGCAATGGAAGTTGAAACAGGACTTAGTACATCGGTACAGATTAATGAATCGCCACTGATCTTGACATCTCGTGAAATCATCTCACATCAGTCAGGTAAGACATACAAATAAAACTATTTACCTAAATAAAAATGTTGATAAAAAATCTTACATAAATTTTATTGAGAACCGTTTGTTTTAGGAATCCTTGACACAGATGACAAGCGCTTTTGGCGAGTTCCTGGTCGCCAGAGCCGACTCCAGAATCCTCACGAAGTTCATCCGTATTTTGGTGTGGGCTGGAATTCGCGTAACAGATTATTAAAGTTGCTAGGCATTTTATTTTTTTATTTAAAATATTATCTGGTCGTTATTTATTTTTTTATGTACGAAAAGTTTTTGTCGCTTTGGTACCATTTTGAATTTTCATAATAAATTTTATTTTTTCACTAACAACCATTTTATTTAATCAAATAATTCAAATCTCTATTAAATTACGCTTCTACTGATTTAAAATAATGTGTTACCTAAAAAGTATTATAATAAAAATTATTAGGTACTTTGAATACCCTTGTTCCCTAGACTTTGTTGAGTAGACTATGATGTAATCTAAAATTCAAATAAATATGAGAAAGTAAGTTGCTAAAAACATTTGCAAAACCGAATGTCTCCCACTTCTTTTCAATAAACTCATCAGTTATTATGGCAATTAAATACATTCGGGTTTAGCCGGGTCAGATTTAATACATGAAGAGCTGTCGGGAACCAAGGAAGACTTTGGTGATGATGATGTCGAACTATTTAGTTCATACTTAAAGTATTGTTTCATTTTGAACGAATATATTAAGTATTGGGATCATAAGTATGCTTAGTTACTTCAAAATTTTTGGTACACACGGCTACAGATACAGGCTATACATTTTCAGTTTATGCTGATCTCGCATTGTAAAGGATTTCCTTACAATGAGCGGTCAGTGTAAACCGGAAATGTATAGTTTGACGTGTAGCCGTGTGTACCTACGGTTATTATTCTTGGCAGTATATGAAATAATGCTATTGTAAATTCTATCGACGTTGAAATTTAGTGGGTACATCACTAGTCGGAATAAAATGAATGACAACCTACAAAATTTCGAAACGTCTTCTGTATACGTGTCCTTCTTTAACATCATAGCGGCTCCATAAGCCAAAATGAAACAAATATATTGAGTTCAGTTGCTATTTTAACACTACTTCTATGCTTTAGTCGTTCTTCTGAGTTCTGGAAACTAAAGTAGCGATTTTAGATGCTGACTGAAATGCCACACTGCCTGGTGTTATTGTAGAGGCTTTGAACCTTATGCGTTTTAGCATGCAACCTCCGCGGATGTTTAAATCATTTAAAAGAAAAACCGGGCGAGTCGGACTCGCGCACCGAGGATTCCGTTCCGATTTCTGAAAAAGTGTGCTATTTAGAGACATCGTTTTATTTTTTCTGTAATCTTTACATAAACTTCTATCACACAGAATATTTTCAGATTTTTTCCTTTGCAAACTTCGGAGATAAGGGGGCGAACGGTATTTTTTTTACATTTTTCATCGAAAGTCGAAAACTATGTGGCCTAAAAAAAAATCTAAAAAAAATTAAGAATGTGCAAATAGCGTTCTTTCATATGAAACCCCACATGCCTAAGTAGCCCAACTTTGAATTTTTAAGACCTCATTTCAGCACTTGTAACAAAAAAAATATAATTATTTTTATTTCTTTCTTATTTGCAAAATAGTTGGGTAAACGTCATATAAAACTGTTCCAAATTTCAAGTTGATAGCATTAGTAGTTCTCGAGATATCCAGCTGTGACAGACAGACTGAGTGACACCATAAGGGTTCCTTTTTTACGATTTTGGTACGGAACCCTGAAAACGTTGAATTTTAGAATAGGTCAAAGAAGTGAGGCGGCCACGAGCTGAAGTTAAAGTTCTGTAATTTAATTATATTATTATATCAAAGTTCAATAGGCAGATCCCTCTTTGATTGTAGAGTTGATACAGCCCCCCGTGAGGTTTGGACCCTCACATTATCCCCAAAGCCCAGTTGCCTTGTGAAGGTTTCAACTCGAAAACAAAAAAAAAAAGTATCAGTTAGCAGGGGCAAAGTAATCGCAAATATTAGGGGTTTACTAGATTTTGGGCTTCTTAAAAGTTCTAAATAAATCAGTGAAAGTCTCTAGTAGTCTCTATTTGGGAATTCTTAATGGTTGAACTAAGTACTTACTAAGTCGAGGAAACTCCTCAAGTTTTGAATTAAAGACGAATAAATAAAAATAAGAAGCCATTTGGAATACAGTTTTAATCTGATAATATCTTGAACTTTCCTTATATGCCGATGGCTATAAGAGCAGGGGAAGATCAAAGAAACGATGGATGGACTGTGTGAATGGCTAGAAAAGGGGGTGACTACCGAGATGACGACTAATATGAAGAAGTATGGGAAAAAGGGACATGTTGCGCTGATCCCAAATAGATTGGGATAAGGGCAGGAGAATAATGATGATGATGATGATGATGATGATGATGATCTCTGGAAACTTAAATTATCTCCTAACTTTAGTAAGAAAAATATAGTTCCAAATAGAAAGGGCGAAAATGAAAAACAGTTTCCGTTAGACTGGTATAAAGATCAACCAATTCTCCTTAAAAAGTACCTATTCTGCTCTATTTAGTTCTGTTTTTATTCTGTGCTCGTGATTATAGATCTTTTTGGTTTTTTTTATCTGTCTACTCCATGGATTTTTTTTTGATCTGTCTACTCCATGGATTTTTTTTTATCTGTCTACTGCATGGACCATTCTTATTATTTTTAAAAAGGTCTACTCCTTCATATGCAATGGTCTCTGTTGGCCCCTGACACATTAGGCTCCAGGGGCTAGTGCAAATCTTTGGGTTAATTCGAGCTCTGGTCAAACCACGCTGGGGTCGGTGCATTTCATTCATTCATTCGAGTTCAGTTATCTTTTTTTTTACACGTGTTTTTGTGACAAATAAACTATGACTTTTCTTCCCTAAATCTATTTCCATCTTACTTTTTTCTCTCACTAATTTCTAATTTCTTCTAAAGTAGACTCCATGGCATTTGAAACTCTTTATCAGACTAATATGCAAATAGAATATATCGAGCAAACCGGAGTTTTCTTACGCGCCGATACACAGGAGCTACAGGTTGAAGCCTTATTCTGAGACGAAACAGCGTATATTAATTTAATTTGCAGGTTTCCACATTGTGTGTATCTTATTTTTCTTCAGTAAAAAAAATGTTCTTAGAAGCACTGGTTGGAAACATTAGTTACCTTGTATAATGCGATAAAAATCGAGACTTGAAGAAGAATCCACAAAAAGTTAACTCCAAAGGCATTTTGTAACTGTGTTTGGAAAAACACTCGCACCCTTTTTTTCACTGTTGTGTAATTTGTGTTAAAACCTTTTTTGTTTGGCAAATTGTATTGTAACTTAAATTATTGTACCTTAAATTAAACTAAGTTACTGGCAAGATACAAACCTCATGCAACTGGGCTTAAACTAGGAGGATTCCTGTGCTATCAGCACCAGTTACTTCCGTCACCAAGTCACCACCGTGTTCGTGCTGCCCACAAGTGTGGTGCGGTGCAAAAGCAAGTATTATAATGTAAGGTATTACAATATTAATTATTGTATTGCTCTATTAGCTCTACATAACCAAACGGTTATCTAAATAGTTTTAATTATTATATTTTATGTAAAATGTTTCTGCTTGTATGCTCACAACATAAATTCTAGTAGAAGTCTAAACGCGAAGACTTTCTGTTGACAATCGTTTCTCTTTTTGTTGTTAAGTTTTTTTTAGCTGTAAGTCTTCCATGCTGAAATAAATAAATAAATTTATCTTAAGTTTTAAGTTTGCCTTTATTTTCGCCCACATACAAGCTTATGCTTATATTTTCCCCCTCACCGTTACCTGATAAGGTCATAATATACGTAGTATCACTAAGTAGTCTGTGGTCATAATTTCGTATTTAACACAGTTTGGAGCGTACGCAAATAAATACTTAATTTTTTTTTTAAATACATTGCGGATCCCCAGAATAAGCCGTTTCACATTAGTTTTTATTAGAATATGTCGTACGCATACATTATTGTAATGGCAGGCATTCCGATAACTATTTACCTTCATAATTAAATGATTATTGGTAAGCACATAATGTGCACTTACGCAGACCGCTACGTACGTTTTATGATAATCTTGTACTTTAATTGGATTAAAATGATAGTTCTTACGAATGGCTTATCGAGTAGGTCAGGGAATGATGTTCGCAAAAACTTTGATGTTAAGCTGGTTTTACTTGAGCGAGTTTCACTTCTTGTTTATTGATGTTATACGTACTTATTAGTAGATACATAATTATGCTATGTTTGTTTATGATGACAGATTTTTATAATATCAAAGATTTTCACTAGCCGGTTGTATTTCGGAGGCTCCTCGGTTCTATAACAGGGTTTACCAGAAAGGTGTGGTCAAACTGAACAACTTTCTCCATGGGACCAACATCGTAATCGTGAAAAAAATATCAGCTGTCCCATAGAAGACTTCCATAGGTACCTACTGTACGCAAATGTATGGGAAGGCTCATTATTTTTTAGCTTCCATAGTGATCCATACAACACTTACTACCGTTCATACACACGGCGAATAAACCGTAGTTTTTCACGGCAAGAAAAACGTGTGTGTACAAAGGGCCTTAAGAGGAAATGCGGGTGTTCTTTTCTCCATACAAACGCTGTCGCCTGTTTTCTTTCTGGATAATGACCATAAAGCAATGATTTTTTACAGAAATATAAATATTAGCACTTGTATGCCCCTATGTTTTCCTTTTTGATGATAAATTATTTTTATAAGACTAGAATCCTCAAAAAATGCTCAAAATTGCCTATTCAGACCGCTGTCAACTGAGGTCTAGTGTAAAAATTTGACAACTATTAACGAAAAAAGAAAAACATAGGGACATAGTATATATCCTTCTTATTCAGTTTATGAAATATCTCTTAAATTGGTCCAATATTGGAGGAGGAAATAGGCGAGAGCCAAACCTTGATTTTTACATAGGCTATTTAGTCGGATCTACATTTGTCCTTATCGCACGAATTTGAGGGTGGAGCGCTCGCAGAGCGGCAGCAATAGTTTCTTCAAATACCTAATTTTCAAAAGTCTGGTCCCCCGCACTTCCTCTTAAGCTTTGTTCCTTTTTAGGGTTCCGTAACTCAAAAGGAAACAATGGAACCCTTATAGGATCACTTCGTTGTCCGTCTGTCTATCTGTCAAGATCTTTTCTTAATGGAAATTAGTGAAGAGTTCATCATTCGATGTTACTATCAAGGAAATATGATCACCATTCTCTCGTCTTCGTCTGGTAAGCGAAATGATTTGTCAAAATTGCTGTTAGGGCCTATTTCACGAAAAGTGGCTATTCGGACGAATAGCTACTTTTCACCGAATAAATTCAAAAATGGAACAGAATTTGTATGAACTTGTCTGCCAAGTAAGTTAATAGGAACTGAATCGTAGGATGGTGAAACAGCCCCGACTTTTTGTACCTACTACATATAATTATGTATTAGACACATTTCTTTGTATCATATTAAACATATAAACTAAACACATATATTTAGCAGAAGTTAACAAACTAATTTAGCATTAATTAAGTCTTCAATAACTGAGAATTGCAGTAAAGCAGTCCCAACAATAAAATTCCTTAATTTTCCTTCAAAACCAAAATAAACTTAAACTCAATAATTAACAAGTACTTAGAGATATTTTCCAACATTTTGATAAACGACACAACTATGGCAAACATTGGAACGTGTGCAAACAAACACTTTCACCGGCGCCTGGGCACGCGACGACCGGTCCCAGGTTCGATCCCCGATAACAGCACTCTTAATGAGAATAGCAGTTAATTGATTTATTGCAATAGAAAATGTGCTGAGTATTAGAAAATTGTTATAAATAAATTATTTTATGGCGCACTTGTTTGACAATATTAATTCCTTTGATATGGTATGGTTATTATGGCGCCGTCTTTATTATATTACGCTTTTATTTTGCTTTTATGGTATAACTAGCTTTTGCCCGCGGCTTCGCCCGCGTGGATGTCGGAAAATATCCCATGGGAACGTTCATGTGGAAAACATATCCCTAACTGAAGAAATGCTGGGTTTCCCATACAAACATTCATCCCTTTTATCACCCCTTGTAGGATTATGTTTTAAGACAAAACGTAACCCATATCCTTTCCCAGGATGCTATCTATAGCCTTGCCAAATTTTATCGAAATCCGCGCAGTTTTGTAAATTTTAAAATCAACCCGCATATTTCTTAACTTCTTACCAATAGCATTTTGTTATGCCTAACTTAAGAAATACTGGGTTTCCCTTACAAACTTTCATCCCCTATATCACCCCCTGTAGTATTATTTTTGAAAAAAATAGTATCCAATGTCCTTTCCCAGGATGCTATATAAAGCCTTGCCAAATTTTGTCAAAATCCGTGCAGTTTTGTAAATTTTAAAATCAACCCCTATTTTACCACCTTCGGGGATGATTTTTCAAAAACGCTGAACCGCATATTTCTTTATTTCTTATCAAAAGTATACATTGTAATTTTCACATCCCTAACTTAAGAAATACTGAGTTTCCCATACAAACTTTCATCCCCTATATCACCTGTAGGATTATTTTTTGAGACCAAAAGTAGCCTGTGTCCTTCCCCAGGATGCTATATAAAGCCTTGCCAAATTTTATCGAAATCCGCGCAGTTTTGTAAATTTTAAAATCAACCCCTATTTTACCCACTTAGGGGATGATTTTTAAAAAACGCTGACCTGCATATTTCTTAACTTCTTACCAATAGCATAAATTTGTTATGCCTAACTTAAGAAATACTGGGTTTCCCTTACAAACTTTCATCCCCTATATCACCCCCTGTAGTATTGTTTTTGAAAGTATCCTATGTCCTTTCCCAGGATGCTATATAAAGCCTTGCCAAATTTTGTCCAAATCCAAGCAGTTTTGTAAATTTTAAAATCAACCCCGATTCTACCCCCTTAGGGAATGATTTTTCAAAAACGCTGAACCGCATATTTCTTTATTTCCTATCAAAAGCATACATTTTAATTTTCACATCCCTAACTTAAGAAATACTGAGTTTCTCATACAAACTTTCATCCCCTATATCACCCCCTGTAGGATTATTTTTGAAAAAAAAAGTAGCCTATGTCCGTCCCCAGGATACCATCTATAGCCTTGCCAAATTTTATCGAAATCCGTTCAGTGGTTTAGGCGTGAAAAGGTAACAGACAGACAGACAGACAGACAGACAGACAGACAAACAGACAGACAGACAGAGTTACTTTCGAATTTATAATATTAGTATGGATTTATTTCCTATCAAAAGCATACATTTTAATTTTCACATCCCTAACTTAAGAAATACTGAGTTTCCCATACAAACTTTCATCCCCTATATCACCCCCTGTAGGATTATTTTTGAAAAAAAAAGTAGCCTATGTCCGTCCCCAGGATACCATCTATAGCCTTGCCAAATTTTATCGAAATCCGTTCAGTGGTTTAGGCGTGAAAAGGTAACAGACAGACAGACAGACAGACAGACAGACAGACAGACAGAGTTACTTTCGAATTTATAATATTAGTATGGATAATTAGGGTTCCCCATTACTTTTTTAATAATAATGATAATTATAACCATCATCAGTCTCCTACCCTTATCCCGATTTATTTGGAGTCGGCACAACATGTCTTTCTTCCATACTTCTCTATTAGTCATCATCTAGATGGTCACCCCCTTTCTAGCCATATCATCTTTCACACAGTCCATCCATCGTTTCTTTGGTCTTCCCCTACTCTTATAGCCATCGACATTCATACTCAAAACTTTCCTCACGACATTCCATTTCCTCAATCCTCCGCATCACATGCCCATACCATGACAACCGATTTCAGCACAACTTTTCAGTCACCGGTGCCATTTTCATACTTTATTTCTTATTCTATCCATACCAAATAATTAATTATGACCGTAATAATAAAAATAAACTCCAACACCAAGTACCACCCTTCTCCTATAAAATATGTTCAAAACATTTCACAATCCAAGGATGTCCGTTGTTTATTAGCAGTTAGTAATTTAATACCGATCGGCACTTAATTACGAGAAGTTTCGACGTAAAGACAGGACAATGGAGGATCATGTTACCCGCTATCGTTTTACTGATTAGGAAGATTAGCTCAATGTTTTGCTAACTTTAAGTATTGTTTTTGAAGGACGCTATCTTTCCAATTTGTCTATCTAATCGGGAATGTTTATTTTAGTCGTGGAAGAAAATGTGGTGGTTTTCTCTTTTATTGTCTTTATCGAATTCTGAGCTTTCATTGTTTCTTGACCTACCTAAAAAGGATCTTGCATTTTGGCGTCTCTTGCTGTAGACTCAACACTCCAGTGAAACGACTTTTCTGCATTCTTCTTCTTCGCTGTATTGATGATTCCATTTATCCTAAACAAGCTTTGACTAGAATTTGGCCACTTCAACAGCGTTACACTGTTTCTCCATCGCAAAGCATCAACGGGAACGTCAACGAGAAACGAGATTAATCGAACCGAACGTGACGTCCCGGTAATGGCGTGCGGTGGACACGCGGCCATAGTAAATGTGTGTATCGCTACTTCAGCGCCGTCATCTCGTTCTCGATGGCATGGCGTTGGACAAACGGCCTTAGTGTTGTCTTCCGTAGTGCAGGTGTTATTGAACAGCGAGCACGACAAGAGGTGAGGCATCGTTTCTGATGTGGCTCCACAGCCGCACTGTGGCTCAATATGGAGTAGCTTCACATGGTATATATTACCTTTGTACCGAGCCATTATCAAACCATACTGTCATGTGTCTAATAGCTACTATTTTTCGTCATCTCCAATCCTTTTCCTACATTTTTTGTAAAGCTCAATCTGCCTAGCCTTTTCCCAACTATGTTGGGGTCGGCTTCCAGTCTATCCCGATGCAGCTGAATACCAGTATTTTACATGGAGCGACTGCCTATCAGACTTCCACAATTAATACGATACCCCTTGGTAATACTGGCTGTTAAACTTTCGGGCTTCTGACGACCCGTAACGACTATCAAAGATCCACGAATGACAGCCGGGACCAACGGCTGAACGTGCTTTCCGAGGCATGGAGGAGTCTCGGTATGTAAATATGGTCACCCATCCATGGACCAACCCAGGCAAGCATAGCTTAATCTGATGGGTCGACCCGTGCTGCTGTTACTACTTATAGCCACGAGCTCCTCCACAGCTTCTCCACATCCTTTGCACTGTGCTAAGGTCCAAATAATTTCTCTGACCCAACCAATTTTTCTCTTGATCACCTGATCAAGATTAAATGTGAAGCATCATTCTGATCTTATTACGTTTGCCAGTTCTTAGCTATGATTTTTGCTCGTCTTGGCATCTTCACAAATTTTAGTCAAAAATTGTCACCAGGCAGAGGTCGGAATAGTATAAATACCTAAAGTACGAGGAAAGAAGAAACAAGAGTGGATAATACTTCCTATTAAATCCCGGATTCATAAACATGACGATTAAATCTCGGGATTTAAGAAATTGTGAATTATTTATTGCACTTTGAATACATTCGTAACAAATTAAATATTTATAGTAACTAAATAATTCGCAATTTCTTAAATCCTGAGATTTAATCGTCATGTTTAAGATTCCGGGATTTTATAGGAGACATTATCCACTCTTGTTACTTCCGACTTCTGATTGTCACAGAAACGAAATAAATTGGATCCGATCGAAATCAACGCCTCACACAGTATCACATTACAGCTTAGCCCACACAATAAGTGAATAGATATTCCATCAAACGAACAATTACTCAAAGCAAAATAATTAACGAAACAATAGTGATAAATAAACTGCTTGCATTACGGAGAGGCGGTTCCAGGCACCATACATCTGATCTCCAAGTCCTTATACAAACTTACTTTTGTACCTCTGAAGTTCCACCTTCACGGAATAATATACCTTATTGCTATGCAGTAAGGAGTAGTGTGGTAGTTTTCTGGTGTTTGTGAAGTGTATGGATATGTTAGTAAAGGTATAAATCGAGTGTTGGCATATGAATACGGGTGCGCAGTGCGCACAATGCAATGTCCTCGCCAGTCGACAGGCGACGTTCGCGTAAATAAGAAAGTAACCTATCAACCCTATCTTTTTAACGGTTTAGCTAAATAGTGGTAGTTTGGTGGGGTGGAGTATCTTTTTAGAATATTTTTTGGCATAAAAATATTTGTCTAAAAATATACGTATGTACCGATAATTTTTTCGTCAAAACACTTTTTTCGATAACAGCAATATGCTATCCTTTAAAGATTAAAAATTAAAACAGTCACAATCAAAATAATTCTGTGATACAACTATTTTATTTTCACACGTTCTATAATGAATATGTAACACAATAAGTTTATTTCCTTATTTCATTACGTTTTTTCTACAGGGTTATTGGTAAAACACCAGCAAACTCTTAAGGGGTCATTGTATTCATCATTATGAACAACTTTTACTATCGAAATCGGAAAAAAAAATCAGCTGCTCCATACATTTTGACGAGTTTGATGTAGATAAATGTACTGAACAGCTGATTTTTTTTCGCGAATTCAGGTTTGGTCCCATACTAAAATTTGTTCATAATGATGAGTACAATGACCCCTTAAGAGGTTGCTGGTGTTTTACCAATAACCCTGTATATTTATTTCACAAATATATTACAAAAAAAATTTAGAACCAATCAACAGTTTTCTCTATTCCGCCTAAGGACTAAAAGAGAAAACAATTAGTGGGTGTTCTGAAAACTGCTATAAATTAGCTCTATCTTCTGTTCTGTCCCATAAAACGCCATAGCTATGGTCTTTACTGCACACGAGCTTCACTTTATAAACTCCATGGTACGAATTTAATTTTAGCTATAATAAAATCATGGTGGCTTTTTCAAAGTTGTGTGGGACCATAATTATTGTTAAATAAAAGTTCTGCCCGTAAGTACATTATTGAATTGAAAAACTCAAAAGCTAAATTTTGCATTTAAACAAAAAAAGTATACACGGTCATTTTAAATTGGCTAGCTTCGCAGACGCGATGGCTATCATATAAAGGGTGGTCCAAATAGTTACGTCAAAAAGAAAAATCTGAATTTCTCATACCCAGGGGTATTCGAAAGCCCCCCGGCTTTCGAATACCCCTGGGTTGTTCGAAAGAGATACCGTGGCCCTGGCACAGGCAACTGAAGGAACATGGGTGGGTTTTAATCAGTAAAAGTCTGACATGCCCTTCCGCTCCACCCAGAGTCATGTGATAATTTCCCATCCACATAAAAAAGGGGGTATTCGAAAATACCCGATTTATGTTTCGCGATTTTTTGCAGTTTTCGAGTCATTTTTGTTTCTGTAAGTAATTATTTAGTTTTCTGCCGGTGGAGCTTCAAAAATTCATATCTTTTTTTGTAAAATGTATTTTTCAGACATTTTTTTTGTGTTATGAAAGTAACATTCAAGACGACAATGTCACAAAAAAAAAACGGAAAAATTCATATCCATCGCATAGATCTGCGGAGTTTAGCTAGCCAATATAAAATAACCCTACAGCCAAATATGAGCTTTATCACAGCTTTGTATAACCAAAGGAAATGGCGAAAATCCATGACCATAATCACATTATGTTGTTCTTAAAGAAAACGATATGCCTGCATTGGCAAAATATCTTTTAGTCGCCTTTGGAAAATAGCCAGTGAAGAGACTAGCCCAATTTTCTCCATAACACACTGTGGAGGCATCTACGTCACGCAACGTGCATCGCGCAATCAGAGTTTACCGCGCGAATAGCATTATACAACGTCCCGACATCAAGCCCACCAGACAAAACACCCGTCTGGTCGGAAGATTCTCCCTTTTCTATGGAGGATGAACTTTACACACTGTTCCTTATGCCTCTATAACACCATTTCTATCGATAATAATTAGTAATTAAAATTATTAAAATGCAAAGTACAAAAACTCCAACTGCAAATACACTTCCACTCTAACAGTGAAACTTCACCTCAGTACGGTGAAACTTCCTGATATTACTTGTTAGATATTAATTAACACATGCCGCTGGCGTCCTCTATAAATCTCCGGTGTCAATCTGTCGATATGTCGATGTCGATAAAAGTTGACGCGCGGCCGATCGAGAACTACACTAGACACTGTTTTACCGGCTTAGATTTAGACTTAGTTAATATTCTATGGCTAAATATAGAATATTGTAGACTGTGTTTAGGGACCAGATTTAGTTGTGGATTTGTTTGGTTCAAGTTTCGTTCTGTTGGTAAACGGATCGACTTACCATCCGATCAAAAATTGACTTCATTTTAGGCAATTTCAACACCAAGGCTAAGCTGCACTTTTCTGGAAAAGATCTTGACTGCTCTCTGAAGTCTGAAAGTGGCACTGTTGACTGAAAAGTTGTGCGGAAATCGGTTGTCTTGGTATGGGATGCGGAGGAATGGGGAAAATTTCGTGAGGAACGTTTTGAATATGAATGTCGACGGCTATAAGAGAAGACCAAAGAAACGATGGATGAACTTGTGAACGATGATTCGGCTAGAAAAGAGGTGACTACCGAGATACCGACAGTATGGAAGAAAGGGACATGTTGCGCCGACCCCAAATTAATTGGGATAAGGGCAGGAGAATGATGATGATCTTGACTGCTCTCTTCTGTTGAAAGAAGTTTTCACTCCAAAAAAAAGACCCAGTACTTTTGGTGAAACAGCAAAAATAAATTTTCTTCACTAGAGGGGAATTGTTACAAAGAAGTTCCTTATGAGACCAAAATATGGTTATATTGGTCTCAGAAGCAATCTTCTTTCCTTCTTCTTTCTTCTTTGGGGTGGTCCCAAAATAACCTGATGAACCGGAATTCCATGAACTATAAATATAATAATAGTTCGTACATTTGAAAGCTACAGAATCCGATGTGGCCTTAATAATTCAATGTAGTGTCGGCATGGCGTCGATAATAGTTGTCACCGGTAGCGGACGGCGCGGCATGCGGCAGCGCCAGCCTAACATTGCGCACACGCACGCTAAAGTAAATGTATGGATAAGTAGCCGGTTTAATGTAAAGGATACGATTTTTATGCGAACATCTTGCATAAGGCGTAATTTCCTCACGCACACATTTAAATCATAGAATGCCGACCGGCCGCCATTACGTGTCACGAGCGACGGTGTCTTTGCAGGTACTCAAATCACGCACACATAGATCGGAACGGTGCTTCACTTTCGATATGCGTGGCGCGGAGTCCTCCTTTTTTTATACGTTTATGTCTATGAACTAGAATTTTCTGATGTGAACGCGTGAGATATAAGAGAATAGGTAATATTGTCTTGTAGAAAATTTTCGCTACTCTTAGTGCAAGTTACCCGACTTTGGTGTACAAGACGCATGCCATTATTATAATGAATTCCCTACTAATTTTGTTGATTTATATCTCATCACAAAAGTTGTTTTAGACAGGCAGTGCAGGGCATTTGTGAGAGACTGTGGTGCCCGCAAAAAGCATAAAATACTTGTGTTAAGGGTGGAATTACTCGTGGAAACTCCTTGAATTCCCCCTTTGATTATTTTGAACTCTCTTAAATAATATTTTGCCATAATAACCACAAGCTTCATACTCCATATAGTTCATAGCTTCAAGATCATAGTGTATGGCTATTAAGACCAGTGCAAGGAAAATGCTTCCTTGATAAATTCGTGAGGTAATCTTTTATGTGCAAAAAATACGACATGGACTGTTCTTTCGTTCGGAAGAACATGACAACATAACAATTAGCAAAAAGTTGGGTTATCACAACAATTTTGCTGACTGAGATTTGCAGTACCTACTTTATTATCATATTTTTTTAATATGTAGATTGTAGGTCATTCGCGGTATATAAAAAGTGGTACAGTCCCATCAAGATCTCATCCGTCGACACACAATCAATCTGCCTAGCCTTTTCCCAACTATGTTGGGGTCGGCTTCCAGTCTAACCGGATGCAGCTGAATACCAGTATTTTACATGGAGCGACTGCCTATCTGACCTCCACAACGCAGTTACTGGGTAATACGATACCCCTTGGTAAGACTGGTTGTCAGACTTTCGGGCTTCTGACGACCCGTAACGACTGTCAAAGATCCACGAATAACAGCCAGGACCAACGGCTTAACGTGCTTTCCGAGGCACGGAGGAGTCTCGGTATGTAAAGATGGTCACCCATCCACGGACCAACCCCGGCAAGCGTAGCTTAACCTGATGGATCGACCTGTGCGGCTGTTATTACTTAGCCACGAGCTCCTCCATCCGTCGACACACATCAGGATAAAAATAATAAAATGGCGAAGTGCTTTTCAACGTATTTATAAATCAACGTTTATAACCGGATATTATTAACTGGATTCGTGCATTAAACATTATACGATCAATTTTATTGTCATCCTTCCTTTCGCACGATCCGATACGGGCTTATTGATGAACTACATTATAATTATTATTTGTGTTAATTATTTGTTTGAGTATCATTAAAAGCGAGGTACTTAAATCCAGATGATATCCAGATTCTGAAGCAGTAGCTTACGACGTAGGTAGGTACAGGGTAATGGCAGTGATAGCCTAGTGGTGCGACCGTCAGACTACCAAGTCTGGTGGTCTCGAGTTCGAACCCAAGCCACGCACCTCTGACTTTTCGAATTCATGTGCGTAGTATTATTTGCCAGGGTCGCGTGTTGTTCGAAAGAGATACCGTGGCCCTGGCAC
This sequence comes from Cosmia trapezina, assembly GCA_905163495.3. Lineage (NCBI taxonomy): Eukaryota > Metazoa > Arthropoda > Insecta > Lepidoptera > Noctuidae > Cosmia > Cosmia trapezina. Next base: position 19,234,688 of record LR991038.1, on the reverse strand, counting down.
AAGCAACTGAAGGAACAAGGGTGAGTTTTAGTCAGTAAAAGTCTGACATGACTGTCCCTCCCGCTCCGCCCAGAGCGGGAGAATTCATTTGATGAAAAAGGTAGGTGGGTACTGACTTGTTTATCTACAAAAAAAAAAAAAAAAAAAACAATTAATCGCTAGATGCGAGTTGAACCCTTCACCGAAGGTTCCATAATATCTTGTTCCTACGAGGTTTCCATCTCTTCATCGCGCATACGAATTCCATAAACCGATTACTTACAATTTTATTCATTCCAATTCATCAACGAAAGATCAAAAATGCTGTAAAAAATATAACAGAATCCAATCTACAGTTACAACTGCAAAATCTATTATTAAAATGATCCACTACTTTCTCAGAAACTACCGCTTGCACATTAATAATACATGTATCTCGTTCGCAAACATCAGATATACATAATGAATGTACATATGAATATACATGCTGATATAAAGGGTTTTCTAATCAAAACTTTGTTATTTATAGCTAACTGGTCGAATTGATTTGCATATGCTAGTCTAGTGATAAGTAATGGTTGGTTAAGATGTGCGCTTGTACTTTGTAGGACGAATAGGAGGTTTAGACAAGGGACTGTTCATTATTTTGTAGGTTTTATTGACATCTGCAATCTACAATAATTGACATCTGCTTGGTCATTTAGCCTAAGTTGAAATGACACGGCCTGATATCAACAGCAGGTAGCTGTGTAATTTTCGAGATGCTGCTATGTATTATTTATAACTTAATTGAATCTACCATTTTTTTTTGGCTATGCACTTTACGCAATACTTAATAGTATTCTACTAAGTATTGTGTGAAGTGTGACACTTCTTAAACCAATTTGACAATTTTGCATGTAATTAATTTCACTTTTTGCATATGTAGAAGAGAAGAAAGAAAGTGTATTCTGTGAAAAAAGGGCCGGGCAGTTAAAATTGCCGAATTACTCTAGTTTTTTTAAAGAAATTATGCATAACGTTAGAACGGGCGAGAACCACGATGTTTTCCTATAATTAGAACTGCTCTTAGTTTCTTTTTTAAACGCCCGCCGTTCAAAGTCGGGCTTTCCGTATATTTTTTAAATTTGTTCGTAGTTTAAGGGCTCGTATTTAATTTTCTAGCAAACGCCTGCGTCAAATACGAATTTTATAAGATTTTGTAGGTAATTATTCTAGATGAAAATGAAAAAGAAAATGTTGCCAGTTTTGTTATTTTTAAATGAAATTATTGACTTTTGAAATTTGAGCGACGACGAATTTCGTCTAAAATTTTAAAAAAGTAATTTAAAAAAATGCGTGTGGCCTGGATCTTGTTATTGGGCCTAAACAAGTAGAAGATGGCCCCACGGATTCGCCATTTTCATATATTTCGCCATTTTCGTCTGCCTAACACCCTGTATATCAATATCTTACCTTCAAATGACACATGTTAGTCATTTTATGAAAACAGTGACAAGATTCCTCACAACTGAACCATCACTAGAGCGACACGTGTTATCACGACGTGCTTCCAGCGGCAATTTACGTTATTAACTATCACTCTGTAGATTTAATCAGTAAGAATCTGACTAGCCCCCCTGCCCGCCCCTGGATTGAGAAAACCTTAAAGGATTTGTACATGAAAAAGAGCTGTCACAGGTAGACATGTACGAATTACTACCAAAATGTTTACTTTATTACCATTTTGGTAGTAAACTCTAAAAAATGTGCATACACTCCTTTTCACAACATTACACGTCTCCATATCCTACCAGAAAACTTAAGAAAACAGTGACAGGATTCGTCAGAACTGAACCATCACTACAGTAGCTAAACTAACAGAGCGACACAATGCGGTGCAGTACGCGAACTAACACTCGACGTGTTATCACGACGTGCTTCCAGCGGCAATTGACGTTATTAACTATCACTGTTTACTTTGTAATTGATGAGGTACCTACGTATGTTAAGTAGGTAGGTATGTGCTTTTTGTGTCGATAAAGTTTTGCGCACGTATTTGCTTATGTAGTTTAAAGTCTCTTACTGGTGTGGATTAAATTTAGAGATGAGATTTAAAAAAATGTAATTGTAATTTATGTAATTTATTAACTTGGTCACTAAAGGGCCCTACACTTTGACAGTTGGCCTGCAGTGGGCCAGCAGTTGGCCGGAAACGGTCCACTCACAGAACATAATTCTATAACAACTGCATGGCACGGCAGACTACCGGCGAACTGCAGTATGTTATTGAGCCCTTTAGCGCTGAACTTGTTTTTCAGATAGAAAAAAAAACTGACCAAATCATTTCTTTTTAAAGCAAGCATAGAATATCGCATCTCAATTAAATAAAATCTGGTTTTGACAAAACTGATCAAAAATTCAAACTTTCAAAGGAGTAGGTACCAATACTGAGATTTTTGAGTCTCAAGAGGCCAACTAACCAATTCTAGGCAACATCCAAAATTCTCAAAAACTTTCACACCATCACACAGCATTCAATTTTACCTAAAACACAGCCTAACTACACAAGTACAACCAACCATAACACAAAAACTCATGCATACCAGTACCGCAACGGAACTGCATACATTAAGTCCTTTACATCAATCAATTGTGACTTTCAAGCTAACGAGTGCGTTTTCTCCGAGACACACATATGCATAGAGAAACCATAATTTAGACATTGGCCCACTCACTAACTCATAGTAGACTGGCGACAGGTTGATTTGGCATGTACACAAATAATACTAACCTACATGCATATATGCGGGTAAGGGTGTGTTCAAAAGAACTTCCTCGCTACTTATATTTCGTTTGAATAACTCTTGTTGCCTTCAAAATTATGTGGATGTGTTGCACCCTTAAGTGTCTAAACACACTATGCGGAAGATCCGCGACGGAAGTTCCACGACTGATTCAACAGCAACGTAATTTGGCAACGTAATTTCGGTCGTCAGTAATTCAAATAGCATTGCAGGCGTAATCATGCCGAATTTCCGTCGTGGATCTTCCGCATAGTGTGTTTAGACACTAAGATTTGAGGATTATATCCCAGATGCAAGAGATGACCAGAATGTAAAAACACTGTAACTTACTGCAAGAAGAGTCAACCATCTGGGCAATGTAAGAGAATGTAAAGGGAGTAAAATTACTGGAGAATAGTTCCAAACAATGCTAGTAGCAAAAATAAAGGATGATCTCAATAATAGCGATCAAACTTTGGTGTCCTGAAGGAAGCTGGATCTCATACGTTTTTTATTCTTTGGATCTCGTTTGCGGTTAAATTATTACGTCAGTTAAGTGTACTATAGAAGGACTAGAGGAGCTCGTGGCTTAGTAATAACAGCCGCATGGGTGCATTAACCAGATTAAGCTACGCTTACCGCGCTTGGTCTATGGATGGGTGTCTATCTTTACATACCGAGACTCCTCCGTGCCTCGGAAAGCACGTTAAGCCGTTGCTCTAGGCTGTCATTTGTGGATCTTTCACTGTCGTTACAGGTCGTCAGAAGGCCGACTGTCTGACAACCAACCATGCATCCGGTTAGACTGAAAGCCAACCCCAACATAGTTGGGAAAAGGCAGGCAGATTGATTGATTGGTTTTTTACATTCCTTGTTTCCCTTCAGGGGTTTCACAAACCTACGTAAAATTACATCATAGCTTCGGCACTTTGGTAGGTAACCTAAACTACTAAATCATAAGTAGATTCAAATCCTACTACGTACTCATTAGCATAGGTTTTACATCACATTTCTAAGTCCACAGCTATTTTGACAGCGACAATATCGCCATTATTTAGGCTCATGCCACTTCAGGCTTCCTTAAGAAGGAATCAAGGTCGGACCACTATCGCGCACAACTCGCTTAATATGGAGCAGACGGTATACAATTCCGTTAAATACATGCTGATTGTATTTACGTAATGGTACTTAAGTAGGTACATACTTAATGTGCAGACAATGTAGGTATGTCGGTAGTATGGACCAGTTTTGTGTTCTGTGATCTGGGAAAAGGATTATAAATGGGAATTTCACCCTGATATTTTAGAGCCTATACTATCTCTTTTTATCTCTCTCGCACGTTACTGCTCGCGGACTGAGTGCGGTGCTGGGCGCCGATAGTTTAGGTAATTGCTTTTTACGGTGAAAATAATGGTAATTTGAAAAAAATAAAAACATAAGACCTGCTTTGCATACTACCTGAACTAACTATTAGTTCAGGTAGTATGCAAAGTTTCATGATCTAATTTGAAGTAATTTTTGAATACTTACCAGCCGTTTACTGTTCGGTTTGGAGGTAACTTTGGAATTTTTTTCTCTCAAGAAGATTTTATGGAATCGTGTTTTCGTCAAACATAGTACTTAACATTAATCCTCAAGTTTACCTTTAAAAATTAATGTGGCAGTGTTTTCGACACAACGGAGGATCATGCTAAGCCATTTGAGGTAATATAGGCATATAAATAAACAAGTTTCTTTGTCCATGAGTGTGCAAAATTAAGTAGCAAATTCACATATCTTTTTTGCAACTCATAGATACATTTATGACTAGTAGAACATTGCTTATGAACAGCAAGCATCTTTCAAATTAAGAAATCAAAAATGTTATTCTCTAGATCTATCTTTCTACTGAATTTTCTCTAGGATATGCCTGATAAAACTAGTCAGCAGTTCCCAAAATATGCACATCTGTAGACAATCATAAACATTTCACGATTGATCACCAAACCTATTAAGAATTACAAGGAAAAATGGCATGCCAAATATCGGGTAGCGTGCATGCGTGAAAAATATTCAAAAATTCTGCTCACCACAGGTGGTCTAAATAGCGTCTTCAGTAGCAAGGGGGTGAGTGAAGTACAAAGACTCCTTTGTAATATGCACCCTGCTTTTTTCTCAAGGGATCGATTTTCTAATCAGCAAGATTTGTCAAACATGTGGATAAGATCGTGGGTAAATAAATGGGCAGTATTACCATAGTGATTTCTTTCTTGTATCGATGGGAAAGTAATTTTATTTTTTTGGTAACATAAATTTTGTTCTACAAGAACGATTATGGGTCCTTTTTGAACTGAAGATTATCTTCTTCCAAATTACATCATTACGTACTGTAAGCACCTGCCAGCTCGCTAAGCTGATCGTCTATGGGTACTTTTTCCTATACTTATCTATCTGCCTAGCCTTTTCCAAACTATGTTGGGATCCCTAACCAATAACAGCATGCAGGTGAATACTAGTATTTTACATGGAGTGACTGCCTGTTTGACCTCCACAACCCAGTTACGGGGTTACGATACTCCTTGGAAACACTGGTTGTCAGACTTTCGACGACCACCAGTAACGACTGTCAAAGATCCACGAATGACAGCCGGGACCAACAACTTAACGTGCTTTCCGAGGCACGGAGGAGTCTCGGTATGTAAAGATGGTCATCCATATACGGACCAACCCCAGCAAGCGTAGCTTAACCTGATGGATCGATCCGTGCGGCTGTTATTACTTAGCCACGAGCTCCTCCACTTTGCCCAAAATTCTGACAACCAGTTTTGCCATCAATTACCCAGTAACTGGGTTGTGGAGGTCCGATAGGCAGACGCTCCATGTAAAATACTGATATTCAGCTGAATCCGGTTAGACTGGAAGCCAACCCCAACATAGTTGCTTGCTACTAACCTGTTACATATTATTATTTCCAACTACTTGACATGAAAATCACGATGGTTGGGCTATTTCCCAGTATTAGTTAGGATACATAATAAAGTGGCCTTCTACGTGAAAAGCCCCTCCGCAAGTGAAGTGCAATCTAATAATCGCATACTACTAAAACAGCAATTCCAAATTACGTGCACATTCCTTCATTAATACCGCGCGAGTGTGAACAGCACCTAGGTGCGCGGTAAATAACAATCTGCGCAAACGAGCGGTGTTGATGTTGATACAGCGGTGTCCACAAATCACGGCCGACACTGTGGACACACGATGTGTGCTCGATTGTGTCCGGCGTTGTGTCCGACACTGGCGAATATAACAGTTGGTGTTGTTTTTGAAGTGTGGTTTGTTTGTTGTTGCATTATTTTATAGAAGTTATTTAATTGTTTTCGGAGCTCGTGGCTAAGTAATAACAGCCGCACGGGTCGATCCATCAGGTTAAGCTACGTTTGCCGGGGTTGGTCCGTGGATGGGTGACCATCTTTACATACCGACGAGACTCCTCCGTCCCTCAGAAGGCACGTTAAGCCGTTAATCCTGGCTGTCATTCGTGGATCTTTGACAGTCGTTACGGGTCGTCAGAAGCCCGAAAGTCTGACAACCAGTCTTATTACCCAGTTACTGGGTTGTGGACGTCAGATAGGCAGTCGCTCCATGTAAAGTACTGGTATTCAGCTGCATTCGGTTAGATTGGAAGCCAACCCCAACAAAAGAAAAGGCTAGGCAGATTGATAGATTGATTTCATTGTTTCCGATTTTGGCGGACACTATACTTAATTAAACTTTTTGCAAAAGATCAAATCGTTAAAATGTTCGGAATAGTAGTGTCACAAGGAATGTTTAGCTACTGGCCATTTGCTGTGACAGGTGTTATAATTTCGTCTGCTTTACTCTATACAGGATGAAATTTAAAACATGTTCCAAATCGAAATGGGAGATTGTACTCATCATTATGAACAACTTTTACTATGGGACAAACCAGAAATCGCGAAAAAAAAATCAGCTGTTCAGTACATTTATCTATATCAAACTCGTCACATTATACTGAACAGCTGATTTTTTTTTCGCGATTTCAGGTTTGGTCCCATAGTAAAAGTTGTTCATAATGATGAGTACCTACAATCTCCCATTTCGATTTGGAACATGTTTTAAATTTCATCCCGTATATGGTCCCAACACTTCGTGTAGTGTGTCAATGATTTTCTAAAAAAAAAATGTTCAGCCCAGTACCATCTAGTACGTCAGCAGCCATGCCTATTTTGAAATAATTAAAGGTTTATTTCTGAGAATTTCTTACAGAAATGAATTCCTCTATAATTTTTGCTTGACTTATGCCCCGTTCGATTGTGTCAAGTGTCGAGTGTTGCCAGTGCGCGACACTATCGTGACAAAAGGTTAGACCTCTACAGTCTACATGCCATTGTCTGAATGTGATATGATTATTTGCTAATCCTGCATACCGCAGGTGGATTTATTATTCGGACAGTCATTTATGACCCGTTTGAACGGTAGTATTTTAATCTCTCAACATTTTCAGAAGGGAAGTAATTAATTAATACTCTGAAAACTTTTACTCTATTAATGATGATTGCCTTTTTTAGAGTGAGCTTCTTTTGAACTCTCTGGCTTTTTTAAAGTTGATAACTAAGCTAGGGCACACCGATAAAATGGGTTAGGTGAGGTTATAACTGTCACCATCATGCGCGAGTTAAGCTAGGTGTATTATAAGCGAACATCACAAGAAGACTCACTTATCTTTTCTTTATGTTATATTAAATTTATCTTATTAGCGCAAAAATTCATATTTTTAGGAAATCAAAATGGGAATTACTTGAGGATCGATTAAATCTTTTCAGAATATTAACACGGTTCTCCTCGTGTACAAACCGAGCCACTAGCTATGGTCAATCAAATCAATCTGCCTAGCCTTTTCCCAACCATTCAGCTGCATCCGGTTAGACTGGAAGCCGACCCCAACATAGTTGGGAAAAGGCTAGGTAGATTGATTTTTGAACAACTTTTACTATGGGAACAAACTTGAAATTGCGAAAAAAAATCAGCTGTTCCCTTCTGTTATGTTCTCATAACTAGTCAAAAATAGGGAACCACATTTTTTTTTCACGATTTAAAGTTTCGCGTATGAATAGATAAGAAGATATTATATATTAAATATTTAACTAAGTATTTCTTGCTTAAACATTGTTGCCTCTGTAACATTGTTTCATTTAAACTACTCATTGTTAACAATCATAATTTTCGCAATGTTAGCAATGTTCTGAGCAATAGAATATCAAGATTAGTTAGGTTAATAACGATTTAGCATAGTACAACACTTATCTCCGGTACACATCGCTCGCCTACCTTATTTTCTTTCCTAAACCAAGTTTGTATACCACTACTAATGTCCAAGCAAGTTCTTTATCTCGAGAAATTTATTCGCACTCGCCAATCAGTTTTGCATACGACACGTTAGCTGTCCGCATCGTAAACCAGTGGTAGGGCCGTTACTCATAATGTTATGATAATCCATCGAGTGGTCCGTGTACGAGTGACTTGCGCCACTCACTCGCCTTGTGTAAACGAGGCTTAAGTAAACTTTAGACAGAGCTATTGTTACCCAAAGTGCAAATGAAGTGGTATGGTTTGACTTGAAATGATTTATGGTCAAAAAGTTTGCATTTACTATGGATTGACCAGGTGTGCCGTGTTTGGGATATTTTTGCATGAATTAACAATGTGCACTACGCTTGTTTTCATATCGTAAGTTGAAGAATTTATACGTAACTTATATTTCAATTTAATCCACAGACTTTTTATACAGTCTGAAATTGAAATCCTATACTATTAAATCATAACCTATCCTATACTATTAAATGAGCAATGCTTGTATATACAGGATGAATTATTTTTCAAGTGGGCATGGATGACCAAATTCGGAACTATGAGGAATATTGCAATGCTGAATGCAGTACAATCCTTGAGACGTCAAATCCAGCTATGTATTGACAACAAGGGTCATAATTTTGAACAATTAATCAGTTAATGTTTAATAGGTAAAAATAAAAATAAAATAATTAAAAATTAGCTCTTTCCTTTAGTTTTCTGTATATTATTACTTCCCAGAATTCAATCCTTATTAGTGACACTATCGAATGGTGTAATAATACAGTGTGTGTATTTTTTTTTTCAAAATCAACGGGTTCGATTCCTGGCTAGAACTATTGATTTTTCGATTCATTTCATCAAAATGAAGCCCGAGACTCCTCTGACTTGTCCTCCTCCTCCTCCTCACTTTTCGCTATTCCTCATAGTTTTGGATTTCGACATTCACGCCCACTTGAAAAATTCAACCTTTTTTTTTTTTGAGGATGGGAAATCGTCAAATAACTTCTCCCGCTCTGGGTGGAGCGGAAGGGCGTGTCAGACTTTTACTGACTAAAACCCACCCGTGTTCCTTCAGTTGCCTATGCCAGGGCCACGGTATCTTTTTTAAACTACCCGCGACCCTAAAAAGCCAACGTCACGTGGTGTTCCCAGGCGGTCACCCATCCAAGTACTGACCACGCCCGATGTTGCTTAACTTCGGTGATCGGACGAGAACCGGTGTATTCAACGTAGTATGGACGTTGGCGAAAAATTCACCATGTATATTTGTAATTACGATCTCGACAGGGGTTTACGGGGGCCAAAAACCGGTCCTCTAGGTCTCATACCTGGGAAAATTCATTTTCTCTATTTTCACCCGAGCAGAGCTCGTCGACCAGGTACTGCAATATAGTCCCAATATAGTTCCTCATTTTATTTCAATTTCACAAGCTATTTATTTTCAACCAACAACATTTGAATCAACTCTCAATATTGAAATAAAATCGATACTAGTGATGCTCTCAATCCCATCGAATTGATTCTCTTCATATCGATATTTTACCGTTATTCTATGAATGATCGATAGTATTCTTCTTCCTTACATAGTAACATCACTTTACATAACCTAACAGTGAAACTGTCCTCCAATATTTCATATGCCATATGCTTAGCAGCCCCATATTTCAACCTGGAGTCGTAATCAGCATTTCAAAGGAGTTGTCTGCTCATAAATACGATGAATTCGTATCAAGCACACACGGCTTTGCATTCTAAGATGACGGTAAGTTATACTTATGTGGCGTGAATCTGGAAGGATTGGTTGTTAAGTTGGAATTTAATATTTTTGTTAAGCTTACTTAGTAATTGAGGGGCTCGTGGCTAAGTAATAACAGCCGCGCAGGTCGATCGAAGGTTTAAGCTACGCTTTCCGCGGTTGTTTGTGGATAGGTGACCATCCACTACATATAGAAACCCCTCCGTGCCTCGGAAAGCAAGTTAAGCCGTTGGTCCTGACTGTCATTCGTAGATCTTCGACAGTCGTTACGGGTAATCGGAAGCCTAAAATTCTGAAGCAGTCTTACCAAGGTATCGTGTTACTCTGTAACTGGGTTGTGGAGATCAGACAGGCAGTCGCTTCATGTTAAGGGGATACATCGAAGCATGATTTAGCTCACTGTGTAAGTGAAATGGCGTTATACCTGTCTAGTTTTGAGTTTGAGTTTGACTTAACATATTTTTTAATGGTTCCAGCTATTGGGAGAAACAGTCAGACATTATCCAGCTAAACTGTGATCATTTTTAGCATAACCAACGGTTAAAGCAGACAGCCCCTTTATTTCTGTGGATGATACGACGATTTTGTAACTCGCTAATTTATACTCCAAGTGATCGCGTACAAGTACGCATAAGGGATCATGTAAAGGGATGTTAACCATGACCCATTTTTGTACCAGTATCTACGTAGGTAGTGGTCTTTAGATACAAATATCTGTACCTAGGTATAGTTTTATTTTGGCCCTAACTGCCTCATTACTTTTCATTGCCCTGCTAACGATAATTGCTATTTTATTTTCCATCTGATAAAGACTGAAACCTTGCAGATAATACAGCTATAATTTCAATAGGTCTGCCACTTGGGGTATTAAAAGGTGGTTGTAAAGTTGGATAGATTCAATACTGTCCAGTGAAGCTATGGTTTCCTAAATAGCTATGAAAATGATGACAGCGGCAAAGATTTAAATCGTTAGATACCGCAATCAAAAGATAGTCGCATTTCTTTTTCGTTTTGACACCATTGATACGCAGTGACGCAGTGACTTCACTTGATTATCATGGAGACGCTGTTTAATAATGTGTAAGCTCACTCTTCTCAGTATGTACACTTTTTCTTATGACTAAACACAGTGAGGGCCAATCTAGCGATTTAAATCTTTGGGGGCGGTGGTAAATTACTTATGAAAATGACAGATTTTCATGACGACCGTTACAACCGGTTTTCTGGGAAATCTTAGCTTTAGGTAGCTAAGGTTGAAGTAAATTGATGCTGGAGGGAAAAAACAAAAGAAAAACTCGTCATGAAATGATTGAAAAAGAGGCAAAGAGGCTGCAGTTAGTAAAAGAAGAGCTATTAGACACAAAACTGTGGGAAAAGTGAAGCCCACAACATATTTTGAACCCAGGAGTTAGAACTCGAATGTAAAGGAGAAATAGAAGTTTTTTCAAAGATGGAACGTGCAGTTAGTCGAGGAAGAGCTATACGACACAAAACTGGGAGGAAAGTGAAGCCCACAACGTATTTTGATACCCAGGAGTTAGAACACAAATGTAAAGGAGAAGAACAAAATAATGCAACAGTAGAACTTAGCTCCAATATTGAAAAAGAAAGCAGAAAGGCAGTCAAAGCTGCTACTAGCTTACAAACTATACATATACATACATAATACATAATGTAATCAGCCTATAATGTTCCCACTGCTGGAACACAGGCCTCCTCTCTTCCAGAGGGAGTCGTAATCCACCACGCGGGCCCAGAGCGGGTTGGCAGATGTCACATGTCTTCGAATTTTTTTTTTTGTTCTAGGACATTATTTTAGGTTTCCTCACGATGTTTTCCTTCACCGTGTTGAGAGCAGTGATGATGATAATATTAATTACACAAAGTAAAGCGAGGCGCCTGGGTTCGAACCCACGATTTACGAGTTGTAGCTCGTAAGTCGGGGCTGTTACCACTGGGCCACCACTGCTCTCTGTATACATACTTATCCAAAATCAAAAATGTTAAAAGCTCATAACTAAAATTGAATAATAATCCAATGCACAAAACCGTTACGGGGCATAAAGTTTGTTTAATATCATTATAATATTAAAATGATAAAGCTCAGGCACCTTCTAACTGTAACACCGTAGGGTTGCTACTTACCCTAATGATATTCGCGAAAATATTGCGAATTTCATTTTTTATAGCAGTGTGGGAGAATTGCATCGCCCATTTGGAGATAAAAATCAGCATCTGTCTAGCCTTTTTCCAACTATATTGGGGTCGGCTTCTAGTTTAACCGAATACAGCTGAATACCAGTATTTTACATGGAGCGACTGCCAATCTGACCTCCACAACACAGTTACTGGATAATACGATACTGCTTGGTAAGACTGGTTGTCAGAGTTTCGGGCAAAAAAAGGTAAAATCATTGTCAACTCTTTCGTTTTTGATGAACAGCTGATTTTTTTTTCCGTGGTTTCAGGTTTGGTCCCATAGTAAAAGTTGTCCATAATGATGATTCCAATAACACCTTAAGAGGTTGTGATTCCGGGAAATGTTGTTTACGTATTTTTGTGATAAGTAATTATGTTTACATAATAGTTGTTTCATGTCCGTAGAATACAGACTACAAAATGAAGTTAATTTTGTGATTGGTACAATAAATGAACCATGGAGGTTTAACTTTAATCAAAGTGACAACATTTCGAAAAATAACCACATCCAATACCACCAAGTCAACATTAAACAATACTTTATCCAAGGTATAGCACCCTAAACCCTCATATACAAGTGTGTGGCAGCCCTGAGCTACGTATGTGTGCTGCGCGCGCGCCGCGTCCGCGCCCGTGGGCGAGCGGTAGCACCCACGATATCGAAGGACAATGTACCGTAAGAGAAACATATTATACAGCGAGATTGTTTTAAGTGCTATTTATTCATTTTGCTAGAGCATTTGTTATTACCAATTACGATTTATTTTGTGAAAGATTGCAATGACACCTAAGACAACTTAATTTTCTCACGAAATGTGTGTATTGGTCACTCACCATGGGTTTTCATAATAGCCCTGATAAATAGGGAAAAGTGCATAAGGCAATTCTTACTCAAACTTTAGGCTACCTAAAAGGCCACCGACCAACTTTGACTATCGTTTTTTTTCAACTTATTTATACATCTTCCAACTAAAAACTAATGTTTTCAACTGTCTTTGTCTTCTTATTAACATAGAAAGGATGAAGGAAGACACTGTCATCTAGGATTCTAGCTCACCTTAATATCAATTGCCGTGCCCCTAGCGCGCGGCTACCAATCGATAAAATGATACTTACAATGAAAAAGTCATACATGTTCTCTGTCGCAGAAATACGACACGAGCGGTAGGGGCACGGAAATATTTGTCGCATAAATGGGACACAAGCGGTCAAAAGGTTAACGATTAATCTTAAGTACATAATTTTACAATAATATATTGTATGACTTTTTTTACCGTCTTGAAAGAAATAGGCTATAATAGGTGAACGGAGTAGCAGCCTATGACATACCTATTTTTCTTTTCAATTTTATAAAATCGAAATTCAAATCATATGCAGGCTGCATATGATTTGATATTTTTAAACGATTTCTTTTTTTCAAAATTTCTGTTATCATGGTTAAAATACGAAAGTTTACATCGAATTTGTAGTATTTATTGGTACTTAGATATTTTTTCTGTATAAGCTATTTAAAAAAAAACTAGGTATGCCATAGGCTTCTACTCCCTTCACCTAACATACCCTATTTTTTTCAGGACGGTAAAAAAAGTCATCCGGTATAATCAAACCAATACATTACCAACCAAGTGCAATAAATATAAATAGCGTTGCGTCGCACCCTGTAGCAGTACAGTCCCGTGGTGTTTCCATTCCGCGTTTTATAGGGTACTGGGTAACACCTGATTATCTGCCCGCATTGTACGGACCTGCACAATGTGAACTAGCATTCGCTGCATTTATATACTACTAGCTGACCCGTCGGACATTGTCCTGTCAAAATTACGGTTTTTTTTAAACCACCCCAGTAAAGAGCATAATAAAACAAAACAAAAATTCAAATCGGTCAAGCCGTTCTCAAGCTATGATTCAAACACATTTCTATTGTGTTATCTAATAAATTCAGCTCAGTAAGTATTATGATCTGTTTTCAAGCTAAGTTTTTATTTCACAATAAAAATGTGTTTTTTAATAATTACCTATTAAATTAATATTATTTATTAACAATAAATAATAGATTACATTGCTCAAGAAAAGCATCTTTTCATTTAACATTCTTAAAAACCTCACTCACATCCCATGTGAGTGAGGTTTTTAAGAATGTTATAAAATGTGACAGGCCTTTATACACAGTATGCATAATATGCGTCAGCGTAGGTTTAGTGTGCATATTTCTGCATACATTCTACCAATTACATCACTCTGTCCTTCGTAACAATGCCTTTATTTATACGCTATATAAATCTAACGAGCTACTGCAATAGAACCTCTTTGCCCAAGCTCTATGATCATGTAATTGTTTAATAATGTGCTAATGACTGTAAAAAGTTTTTTATGCTCGGCCGAGTATGAAATTACTGAAGTAGACTTATTACAATGGAACCCGTGAATTTTCTGTACAGAATTATGAGCATTTTCTTTAATTATATCTGCACTAAAAATGTTAAGATATATTATACTAGATCAGAAAACAAGTTGACGACTTATTTATAGTGGTTTTCTGCCTATTCGTTGCCTGCCGTTTTCGATCAATTAATATTATTGCAGATTAGTGATACTTCTAATTTCGGTACTTACTACCTCTTTATTAAGGACCATTTCCCATTGTTATGGATTTATTATAAGGACAGTTTCCTATCCTGTTTCTTTTCTTTAATTTATGCCTTTTATCACCCTCCGTTTACCAAATTCATTGTGGTTTCTTTTTCACTTTCTGAGGCAATCACTTTTGAACCGTTTCATATTTCAGACTTTTATCAGGATTGACTTAAACTTTTCGGTAGCTTAAACCTGTCCAATACATTTTTGACTTTTCCATCATCGTTTCTCTAATAGAATGTTACTAGGCCATCTGGTCTGGTATCTATCCGGTTTTCTTTACCACGTTTTGTTTTAATTAAGTATTTTCTAGTAAACATGTATCTGTGTCGAGTGCACAGTTCTATAGTCTCATTTATTACAACATTTACCAAGTCCTAATCTTCGCAGACATTAAGATTCAAAGCCACACCAATGTTACTTCCTTACTGACCAACAATTACAACCATCTAACGACCTACAAACAAAACGACCACATTGGCCTATATTGATACAAGCAATTACAATAAACTCATTATTACGTACAACCATCCGAAGGTATTGTTGGAAAACGGTCGGTTGGCCATAACTCGAATGGCGCTAGAGCATATAAACGTGTAGTTTGCATGTCACAGTAATGATGTGGGGGAGTTAGGAGAGGTTCACATATGTTGGAGCACTCTCAGCAAATTTTTAATTCCATGTTGGTGTGTCACTTTCGATAAGACCGAGTTTGTAACTGGAGCTGCTTATAAAGAGCCTCTTTTGCGTGTGTTGTTATTAATTATTGATACATTATTTAAACCGTGGTGTTACACGAATGGATAAAATAAAAAATGAGTATATAAGTGGAAGTCTGAAAGTGGTTGAAAAGTTTTTAAAAAGACTGAAAAGTTTTTAAACTGTCATGGCCACTAACATTATTATTAACACAAATGGGATGCTTACAATGTTTACTGTTCTTGTATTTGAGTTCCCGATATTTCGGCACTGTTGCAACAACATGCTGATGATGCTGATGATGATGATGATGATTATGGTGGTGCTTGCAACAGTGCCGAAATATCGGGAACTCAAATACAAGAACAGTAAACATGGTAAACATCCCGTTTGTGTTAATAATGATGACTGAAAAGTTGTGCGGAACTCGGGTGTCTTGATATGGGCATATAATATGATGCGAAGGAATGAGGAAAATTTCATGAGGAAAGTTTCAAGTATGAATTTCGATTGCTGGGGGAAGACCAAAGAAACGATGTATGGACTGTGTGTGAAAGATGACATGTCAAGAAAGGGGGTGACCATCGAGATGACGACTAACAGAGAAGTACCTATGGAAAAAAGGGACGTGTTGCAGCGACCTCAAATAGATTGGGATAAGGCAGAATGATGATAATAACATTATTTAAACCAACTTATCAATTTGCAAGCAAATTGTTATCATAGCGTCATCTTGAGAGAATTCACAGGGTTCTTAAAAGTTCATTTTTAGACACTTGCAAAAAAGCCTATTTGAATTTGTGGCAACTTTCCAAAAACGACTTCATCTTGCTTCTCTTATCCTGTCTTACTAAATACTGTTGAATCATAGTATTTATATGGATCAGTTGCCATCTGTTTTCCATACAATATTAGTGATGCCGTTTCTTTAATGACTTTAGACAGCCATGTTGTCTTTTCAAGCGTAAGTAAAGCTTCTAAGAAAACTGCACTTGCTTTCTAACAATAAACCCATTTTACCGTTGCCAATGTGACAATAGCCGTATGTCCTTATGCAAGTCCACATGTCCACTTATCTGTAACGGTCACGACGCGAGATCGGTCGATTGTTACTTTCGCGTTAAACTTTTATTATTCAACATTTAACCAGCGTTATGCAACCCTAACTCACGACTGTCGTACGTGTTGTGTGGACCCGCCCTTATCTTGATTTTCATTTATGTTGGAGTTAAGTTTAATTATAATAATATGGTAAACGGTTCTGTGTTTATGGCTGTTTTTTGGGTTGTTTTTGTTAATATGTTGTGAGATATTTCATATATCATTTGATTTCATAATCGTCTTTGCTTTTATTTTTAGTGTCTTGTTATTCACAAACTTAACCTTTTGACCGCTTGTGTTGCATTTTTGCGACACTTGTTTCCATGTCCCTTACCGCTCGTGTCGTATTTCTGCGACAGAGACATGCATGACTTGTTCGTTATATTGTCGTCCAAAACCAAAAAAAACAAAAACCATTAACTAAAACCATTATTAAATATATATATTTCTCCTCCTTATTTGATTGCTCCTCCTTATTTATTGTACGTATTATATTATCGATTTGTAGCCGCGCGCTAGGGGCACGGCAATTGATATTTAGCCAAGCGGTCAAAAGGCTATATCATTCATCTCAACCATTCTGATAATCCCATATTCTTTCAAACTTCTCTTTGTGAAGTGAAAACTTCCTTAGGCCCGTTGATCGATGTTTAGTAGGGGGAAATCTTACGGCTTTGCGTCACCGCGTCACCGCGACACCTCGACATCACGACATGCTATGCATAGATTTACGTTTAAGTTTTCACTTTTATCGGTAGTCCCCATAACTTTCAATTTTTTTTTTCTTTCTTAAAGAATGATTTATTTTCAAGTCTTCGGCAGTCTTCTGTATGTCTGTTTGTGTCTGCCTATGTGGGAAGTTATTTCGTATGTAAAGGTTGAAATCGTGTTTTCGAGCGGAAATAATTATATCTTATCTGAACCGGTAGTTTATTGGTTTCGATTTCATTTACTTCGACGTCGTATTTAGCACCGTTTAAGATTTAGTCATTAATATTTACACACAGGCATTTTAATTAGGTATCTTTTGCGTTCTGGGTGTGAGGCGAATTACGCCTCGTACTCTTCCTACGCAAATAACTGTAATAAATGTCACAATTACTGCTCTAAAATGACGAAAATCAGCTGATCGTTAAGGCTTTTGTAATAGTCTCGCTATGTGGGTAATAAGTTTTCCAAATAAAACCCATCATACTTGTGTTTTCCAATAGCTATAACCTGCTATGATCCTTTCATCATCATCTGCCTAGCCTTTTCCCAACTATGTTGGGGTTGACTTCCAGTCTAAACCGGATGCAGCTGAATACCAGTATTTTACATGGGGCGACTGCCTGTCTGACCTCCACAACCCTGTAATTGAGTAATACGATATACCCCTTGGTAAGTGGTTGTCAGATTTTCGGGCTTGTAACGACTGTCAAAGATCCACGAATGACAGCCGGGACCAACGGCTTAACGTGCTTTCCGAGGCACGGAGGGGTATCGGTATGTAAAGATGGTGACCCATCCACGGATCAACCGCGACACAAGCCGTGCACAGCTGTTACTTACCCACAAGTCCCTCAAGACTAAAACTTATCCATTAGCTGTTGGCCTTTTTTTTTTTTTTTTTTTTTTTTTTTTTTTTTGAGGGTGGGAAATCATCAAATAACTTCTCCCGCTCTGGGTGGAGCGGAAGGGCGTGTCAGACTTTTACTGACTAAAACCCACCCGTGTTCCTTCAGTTGCCTATGCCAGGGCCGCGGTAACCCCTTCAGACAACCCGCGACCCCAGCGGCGTCGGCCCTATTGGACCCCGTCACTTGCTGACATCTCTTTGAGGCGCGCGTGGAACACAACGCGCCGTCGACTCGGGCCTGGTCCTTACCGGACGGCGAGCTACCCGCTGCTCACCGTCCGCAGGCCCGCGCCTACGGTGGCCGGAAATCGCCCCGCGATTCCCGCCGCCCAGGGCGTCTCCTGCGGCGACTGAGGGCGTGAGGCTGCCTCTCCCTCACGCGTTCCGCCTCCTCCTTTGCGAGCATCACTGCTTCGCAGAAGGAGGTGACGGCCTCCCATGCACTCTCGCTCCGCACCATGGCCTGGACCAGGCTCGGACGCGAGAGATCGCCGCCGCCGATCGCCTCCGACGGCGGAACACGGCGGTGCTCTGCCCAAGCCGGGCAGACCTCCGCTGTATGCTCCACCGTGTCCTCCGGGCGATCCACACAATGGTAACACCCGGGCGTTTCCTCCCGCCTTATGCGAAACAGGAACCTCCCGAAACAACCGTGTCCGGTGAGGACCTGCGTCAGGCGGAAGGTGAGGACGCCGTGGCGCCTCTCTAACCACTCCTCAAAGAGGGGACTTATCGCCGCAATTGTGGCGTGCCCAGCGCTGGGTTGCGACAGTCGCGCTCTCCATGCCGCCATGAGATCCCGCCGGAGCTCTGTCCGCTGTACCGTGATTTCTCGCGGAAGCGGAGTTACGCCCCGGCGCTTCGCCTCCTCGCGCCACTCCCACACGTGCGCGAGGACCTTTGCCTCCAGATCCCACGGCGGCAATCCGGCAAGGAGGCTCGCCGCCTCCCGGGAGACCGTGCGGTATCCCCGGACTAGCCGGATGGCCATGACCCTCTGGGACGCGTTCAACCTGCCGGCTGGCCCCAGCCTTAGGGAATGCGCCCACACCGGTGCTCCGTAAAGGGCCATGGACCGCACGACCCCCGCGTAGAGCCTCCGGCAGGAGGCGTTTGGACCCCCCAGATTGGGCAGGAGCCGCCTCAAAGCAGCCCCAGCCCGCTCCAGTCTGGGAGCCAAACGTCGGAAATGCTCCACAAAGTTCCACCGGCTGTCGAGGACGAGTCCCAGGTACTTCATCGTCGACCCGACTCCGATGTGAACCCCTCCTACCGTTATTTGGGAACCCGACGGTGGCGCATTCCGAGGACCATGAAAACACATGGCCTCGGACTTGTGCAGGGCCACCTCGAGTCCCAACTGCCGGATCCTCTCCACGACTATCGCAACCCCGCGTGTCGCTAAATCAGCCGCCGCCTGGTGCGACCTCCCCTGCGCCAGGACCAGCGTGTCGTCAGCGTAACATACCACGCTGACGCCACTAGGGAGGTCGGCGCGCAGCACCCAGTCGTACCCGATGCCCACAAATGCAGCCCCAGGACCGATCCCTGTGGGACACCGCACGACATCTCTCGCCGGTTCCACTCTCCTTGATGACCGGGGTAGATGACGGCCCTGTCCGTCAGATAGGCCTCGACCACTCGACAGAGGTAGGTCGGCATCCGGTGATACCGGAGTACCTCCCTGATGCAACTCCAGGGCAGGGTATTGAAGGCGTTGGCGATGTCTAGGGACACCGCCAAGACGACCCCACCCCGGGCCACCGCATCCCCCGTCGTGAGGGCTCGCACGCGCATGATGGCGTCCACCGTTGAGCGCCCCTTGCGGAAACCAAACTGGCTCTCCGCCAAATCCGGCCCCTCCTGCACCAGCCACCCGACGAGGCGGTCTGCAATAACTCTTTCAAAGAGCTTGCCCACCTCGTCGAGCAGCACGATGGGTCGGTAAGCGGACGGAGAGTCCGCAGGGCGCCCCGGCTTCTTAATGAGGACCAGTTTCCCCGTCTTCCAACGAAGTGGGAACTGGCCCCTCTCCAAGCATGCGCTTAGGAGCCCCCCTAGTCGAGGCCCGAGAGCCCCAAAGGCCAGAACCCAGGCTCTTCCAGGTAAGCCGTCGGGTCCTGGGGCGGTATTTTTGGCACTCAGCCTACGTACCGCCGCTCTCAACTCTACCTCGGTCACTTCCGGAGCATCGTCGCCGTCGTCGGTGTTGTGGTCCGCAACGGGCACCGCATGAAGCGGAGCCATAGGCGGGGGAGTATGTTCCCCTCGCGAAGGGAACAGAGCGCTCACCACGTCCTCCACGAGCTGGGGCCGGAGACTCTGCGTCAGCGGGGGCGCCCATGGGCGGAGTTTCTCCCGCACCATCTTATAGGGGCGCCCCCATGGATCTCTGTTCAGAGTCTCCAGCGACTCCTCGCGACCCAGATCCCTGGCCCGCAAGATCTCTGCTCGGAGGGCGGTCTTCGCCGCTCTGTACCCCTCGTACAGCTCCGCCTGAATGGCTTCCGTATCCGGAGGGCGGATACGGAGCCTGCGGTGCCTGGTGTACCGGTGGCGCGCAGCAACGCACGCCTCGCGCAGAGCCGTCAGCTCCGGCGACCACCAGTACACCTGGCGCCAGGCGCGACCGGGCTGGACCCGGGGCATTGCCACGTCACATATTTCGGACATGGCCTCCCGAAACCACTCCGCCTCGTCATTGATATCGGCAGGCCTGTCCGGTGGTGACACCCAGGCCTGCACGATTGAGGCTTCCAGGAGAAGCTCCCGGTCCAGCTTCCTCAGCGCCCACCGCGGACCACTCGGGGTCTGTCGGACCGGCGCACTTGAGGTGTGGGCGGAGACATCAAACCGGATGTACCGGTGATCGGAATAGGTCTCCACCCCCTCCATAACGCGCCAGTCAACAACATGCGGCAACAGAGCGGGGCTGGCGAACGAAATGTCCACCACTGATTCGCCCCGCATCCGCACACATGTGGGGACAGAACCCCGGTTTAGGACGACCAGGCCTGTCTCCAGAGCCCAGTCCTCCACCATCCTGCCCCGTGTGTCCGTATACCGGGAACCCCAAGCCACATTCTTGGCGTTGAAGTCCCCGAGAACAAGCACGGGAAGGGAACGATACCCGACGACGACAGTTTTCAACTCCGCAAGGGAGTTGTGGAACTCGGCGAGAGTTCGGTTTGGGGAGAAGTATGTCCCCACAACGACAATCCCCCCGAACCGTGCTGCAACGCAACCCTGTCCCCTCCTGACGGCTTCAAGGGACAGGGTACCGGCGGCGGCCGACGAAATGAGGGTCACTGAGCCGCTCAAGTCCTCCACCCAGTAATCACTGGGCGGGACAAAGTACGGCTCAGCGACCACGGCGATGTTAATCGACCACTGCGCCATGCTCTGGAGCAACAGATCCTGAGCGGCGGCGCAGTGGTTGATGTTCGCCTGGAGGAGGCGTAATGGGGCCACTACTGGCATTCCATTTCAGCCCCCTCCTGAGCCCCCTGTGAGGGCTCCGCCGCAGTGGGTACGGCGGTGACGGCAGTGGGGGCGGCAGCGACGGTGCCTGTGGCGACGGCTGCGGCGGTGACGGCGGTAGAGGGGGCGGAGGGCTTGCCCTTGCCCCGGGCTTTCGTGGGTGGACCACAGCCCTTGCTTCCAGCCCGGTGATCGGCCGGCTTGCCAGCTGCCGCACATAGGTAGCAGTGCGGCGTGGCATTGCACGAGCCGGCCTTGTGACCGGGCTGACCACAATGGAAGCAATTACTGCTGCGGTCCACCTCCGAGGTGCATTTAGCTCCCACGTGGTTGCCCGCTTGGCAACGGAAGCACCTCAGAGGTCTGGGTTCCAGCAGTTTTACCCGCGTGGAATCCCAGCCCACCTGGAGTCTTGGGCCCTCCCCAATGATTTTGTTGGCCGCCGATACGGGGCAGCTCACCGTAACGGCTCGCAACCCCGTGGAGTCTGGACGGATGGTGCCTACCTTCACCTGCTCGATAGCGCACCCCCCAGTCTTGACCACGGCGGCCACAACTTCCCCCTCAGTCGCGGAGTCGTCCAGACCCAGGATGCGCATGTCAGCGCACTTGGCGGGTCTGGACACTCGGGCTTCGTCCGCATTTAAGGACGCCCTAAGCTTTTCGGCCAGAGCTGTTGGCCTTGCGACCCTACAGTGAATTTATACATGACACACATGACAACAAGATATAGTTCAGCACTGTCTCTGAAATGGTAACGTACCATCGCGCGGACATTTGCGGTGAATCACTTCAACCTTATTACCTTAAAAAAAGGTCCAAAAGTTACATCCGAGGCCTCTGGTATTGCAGATGTCCATAGGTGGCGGTGCTCATGTGGCGGCATCTACAACGACACATGCAAACTACGCATCAAGGACCTGACGTCACACAAATCGCGGTAAACTTTGCTTGCGCGATGCAGGATTTGAACTATATACTTCTTGCATGTAATCCAATTATTTTTACGTTGGAAACTTTTTATGATGCCTGCCTGGCTGCCTGTATTACCTTTTAGTTACTTGATTCATTTCTCCCAACTAAATAATTAAATTCAAAACCTACAACACTGACTAACTACAAAACTAATTCTAAGTCCCAGATTAAAGTATTAATTACTCCGTTAATTACACAGCCAGCTTGCGCATACCGTTGGGCAACACACACATACCTACATACATACATTAATTGGTAAAGGGAGCATTACAAAACAAATTGTTACTAGCCGGCGCCCGCGCAGTAATTGCAATTGTACCAAGCTTACAAAATGTCGCCGACACTAACGTGCGAAGTGTTCTGTTTTGTTTGCGTAATAAGTTTTGTTGTATTGATTGTGCGTAGGTAGAATAGTAATTATTTTGATTAAGAATTTGCCGATTTTAGCGATAAGTCTACGAGGCTGAATTGGGACTTCGGAGTCACACCTATAGGATGCACCCAGACAGATGGGCGAGGCAGGCCTAAGAAAGGCTGGCTTGACGCTTTGGACTCGTTCCCCGATTGGATGGAGAAGGCACAGCATACAGAAAATTGGAAAAGTATGGGGGAGACCTTTGCCCAGCAGTGGGACAACCCAACGAAAAAAAAAGAATGTATGAATGCAGTTAGAGCATATCCACTCTAAAATGACGCGCCCCACTACTTAAAATTGTATACGTATACTACGGTAAATGCGGTAGTGGGGCGCGTCGTTTCAGAGTGGACAAGCTCTACTACATCAATTTCTGCGTCTTTTCTTGAGAAGTTAATGCACCCACCTGTACCTTGCATTTCTTTGTCCATATGATGGTAATCTTCGTTATTGTCTGCAACCACCTGACCACTAAATTTCTATGACTCCCATTGCTCTTTTATCTCATGATTTTACCATGTGTCAGTATGTTTTTTGCTCTCTCCAGGAAAATTTTAATCAACTGACCCTCTTGGTCTCATATCTTGCGTCTACTATTGAAAGCATTTCTCAGTAGTGCAAAATTCATCAGTAACTTACCTTACAAAACGTGCTGCTGCTATAGCGACATTAATTAAAGACACAGGTAGTACCGTATACGCGAGTCAAATTAATGTCGTGATTGCCTTAAATCTTAAATCTTTTTAGTTCCCTGTACTTTGTTCAACCAAAAATCAAAAGTAACAAAACGTCTTTTCATCTTTACACAAATGTCGATGCTAAGCTACCTGCACACACTCATTCCCTACACGACAACATCGAAAGCACTACCCCAACCGGTAGCGCGGTAGGCACGTCAACATAATCCCGATTACATCAATAAATGATACAACAATTACGATGCTATCAGCACATATGCGCCTGCCATGCACCAACTGATAAGCACAGTCTCTAATCAGCGACGTCAGGCTAATGAAGTAGTGGGCCTGCTTTTAATTAGAAACATAGGACATGTAGAGATAACGGTTGTACGAATATGTTGATACATGCTGACAAGACATGGGATAATGAATGGGGTTGGCGAACTATAGAGACAGGAATAAATTTTGTTGAATCTATAATGATAAAATTTATGAAGTTCATGACACATATGTCTTGTGATTTAGAGAGTATGTATTCACTACTATGATTTGCAGTACAGTTAGAAGATGACCAATCAATCAATCCATCTAGCGTTTTCCCAACTATGTTGGGGTCGGCTTTCAGTCTAACCGGATGCGGCTGAATACCAGTATTTTACATGGAGCGACTGCCTATCTGACCACCACAACCCAGTTACTGGGTAACACGATACCCTTTGGTAAGACCGGTTGTCAGACTTTCGGGCTTCTGACGACCCGTAACGACTGTCAAAGATTCATGACTGACAGCCGGGACCAACGGCTTATCGTGCTTTCCGAGGCACGGAGAGGTGTCGATACGTAAAAATCCCATCCACGGACCAACACTGGCAAAAACTTTTGATGCTTCCAAAAATCTATACCTACCTATAGATGTTTTCATAAGACGACAGTTGTTATCCAAGTAAACCCGTAGTATCAAAGTAACCCCCTTGTTACCAATTCGGGACTACTAATACTAAGGACTACTAATATTAAGGACTACTAATACTAAGGGCCTGTTATACCACCTACGATTAAGTTCCTATTAACTTACTTGGCACATAACTTCATACAAATTCTGTTCCATTTTTGAATTTATTCGGTGAGTAGTGGATATTCGGACATCGTGAAATACGCCCTAATACTAATAATAATTCGGGAGAGTAGCCCAACACAACAATTAAGGGCTAATTTTTCAAACGTCAGATAACATTTTTTATGGAAGAAATATAGCGTTTTAATGGCTTTTGTACAGAAAACATGTCAAACTGTCATATTTATTCTCAGATAAAAGTTATCCGACTATTCAAAAATCAGTCCTTAAAAAAATACCACCGACATCAAGATAAGACCCATCCCCTAAACATTATTTAAGATAAGCCCAAGACAGTGATGACAACCAACCCTCTTAGACCCAACACATAGTTGCCACACCCTGAAGCCACCACATCATACTAAAACAAAGTACCGTCTATTACCATTGCCTCAAGCCTGCTACCTACCTACCTAAAAAAGGAAGCAAGCGTGAACTTATAAATTAACACGGCTTACCGCTATTAGCGATTTAAGGCTAGATACATACGAATGAACTCCCCGGGGCTCGCTATCGCATATTCTTAAATCTCGTTGTATCTCTATCATTTATCTATAAACTGGATGCATGCGAGATGCGCTAGCTGGTGGCTGCTACCGTGTGTCCGTAACCTATATTGTGACGTGGCTTCCTTGCAGGTGTGGCCAACATTTTGTTATGGGGTTTGTTTATGTTTAGTTTATTGCTGAAAGTAAAACGCGCTTTGAAAAAAAATTAAAACGTAAGTGAAATCCAGTAGTCAGATTTAAAAATTACTAGCTTTTGCCCGCGGCTTCGCCCGCTTGGATGTTGGAAATTATCCTACGGAAACCTACTACCGGAAAAAAAGTATCCAGGTTATAAACTATCTATATGCCAAACATCCAAATCCGTTTAGCCGTTTTTGCGTGATTGAGTAACAAACGTCCAAATATTTGGTATACAATTATTCCACTTTAAAGGATTTTCTTCATTTCCCTCCTATAATTTCAAAAACAACATTGCTTCTAAAGAAATAATTACCATAGAAGAATAGAATAGAATAGAATAATATTAATAAGTCATTAGTGTGTGTGTTTAGTGTTATTATTTATAAGTCTTATAGGCATTCATAAAGTACCACATAAACCTCAGTAAACATTATAATATTCATTGACATCCGTAAACAATCAATCATACCATAAACAATCAATTTAAAACAAACTAAACCAAAGCCTATAACAACAGGTGCAAAACAAAGAGATCGTCAACCGTCGGCCCATATCCAATCTAGTTCACAGCGGCGCCGCAATTGTCTGGAGGGCGCCACTGTCGTCTCACTAATAAGCATAGCCCGGGCACCCGCCTGGCACACATTCCCGCCATCTATTAGCAATTCTGATATGCGAAAGCGATATTGTAGCCTCATAAGAGGACCAACTCCGAGCGCACCATTTCATTCTATCACATAGATATTATTGGCGATAGCACATTTAATAGAACGCTAGTATTACCCACCGATACAGCGTTATTGGCCACATAAACTCGCTTGACGTAATAAGCCGCGAGTTTCATATATTTGTCGTACAAATCGACCGTTTTCGCCAGATTATTACGCATATAGCCTCATTTGCATGTAAGATATTTTGCTTTTATTGTACAATCTAAAGGGAAATTATCGTTTACCTATTACAAAGTGTGCTTGAGTAAAGTATGTATGGAAATTTTGTTTCTCCGAATGCCTATTATCTTAGAATTGTCATATGAATGGGACACTCAAGTTATAGTAATGTACTACTGAGTTTATTTCGTATAGCCACAAAGTGAATTCTGAACGTAGGAAGAATTCCTATAGTAGTTTTAGATAAAGCGTTTAAAATCTATGCCCGATGAAGTTATTTCTATGTAGAGTATTATTTCATGTTTATGTATTTAGAGTAGGTGCGATGGTTTTATTTCACAATGTTGTTACTTGCTATGAACCGTATGTCTGTAAGTAACTACTTATAGATAATTTGTTGTTTAGTTCCTGGCAAGGATAAGGTCGTTCTGCAGTTAAGTATTATTAAAAAAGATTTCCGTATGTTATCACTCAGGAGAATAAGCAGGGACATAGGGGGCTTAGAAGAAGGGGACAACCGTAAAAAAAACCGGCCAAGAGCGAGTCGGACTCGCGCACCGAGGGTTCCGTTCCGATTTCTGAAAAGTGTGCTATTTAGAGACATCGTTTTATTTTTCCTGTAATTTTTACATACACTTCTATCACATACTTACAATAATTTCTGGTTTTTCTCTATGCAAACTTCAGAGATAAGTGGGGGGAATGATTTTTTTTTTTTAATTTTTCATCAAAAGTCGAAAACTATGCGGCCTAAAAAAAAGTATTTTTTTTTGAGAATATGCAAACAGCGCAAATGCAAACAGCGCAAAAATTGCAAATGGGGCTACTAGGCATGCAAAAACCGCTCTGTCATATACCCCATATGAAAGAATATGGGGTATATGACAGAGCGGTTTTTGCATGCCTAGTAGCCCCATTTGCAATTTTTAAGAACTTTCGTCCCTGTTGCAAAAAATATAGGAATTAACTACTCGTATATATTTTTAATTTCTTTCTTATTTTCAAAATAAAAAATAGACAAGTCATCCTGCCTAGCCTTTTCCCAACGATGTTGTGGTCAGCTTCCAGTCTAACCGGGTGCAGCTGAATACCAGTGTTTTACAAACAGCGACTGTTTACTGAAGTTCCTTATCGCACGTTAAACTAAAATGTTTGTGACGAAACAAAAGTGTAACATTTTGACCGTCACAAGACGGCCGGGACGGAAATGTTAACGCAATAAAAAAAATACGGCTATTTATGTGACATATTTTGATACTCGCAAGTAAATAAAGGAAAAGTCCGAAGATTGTTAATTGGTTGTTAATTTTATCACTTTTTTTTTTTGGGATTACAAACTTTTTGCAGTTGGAGAATATCAATGTACGGAGAACATGTTTTTCAACTACAATGTTAAGTTTGTGTTTGGGATAAATTATTTTCAACTACGAAACCCTTCATTGTGCGTAGCCCAAAACGCACTTGGCCGGTTTTTTCGATCTAACTCTCATTCATCAAGTCTGCAGGAGCGAAAGGATCTTCGTTCTAACCACCCGGTTGGAACGAAGATCCTTCCATCCCACGACACCTCTCGACTGTTTTAAATCTTGCGCAAAATAAAGGAACGCGACATTCAGTACCTTTATGTCGCCAGCGATTCGCGTCGCGTGTCGTACCTGTTTGTAGAACTTTAAATAGAATACCTATATTTTCCTACGTTTTCAATTATCACCTTCCCAAACAGAGACTGCGACAGACAGAGAAACGTAATACGTTCGTTAAAGAGAAATCAATTTAATGTGTGCTATCCTGCTACCACACACTAATTAATCCCGCGTTGAAACTTTCTTGCAATCAGCATGGCTCAGGACGCATTAACGACCGCATGTTGGCAGCCCCATCATACGGATATTCATTAAGATTGGAAACGCAAAATGATTAGAACGACCTGTTAAGCAATTGATCAATAAAGAGATTATGGACATGTGCAGATGTGTATACGCCCTTACCAAATAAGGAAACGTCGAAGACGTGTGTACACGGCCGATATTCGCGATTGAACTGATGCAAAAACTAACGTTGTTGATTATTCTACGAATGCAAAAATAATTATTTTATATCAATACTAGGAGCTCGTGGCTAAGTAATAACAGCCATCTCGATCCATCAGGTTAAGCTATGCTTGCCGGGGTTGGTCCGTGATGGGTAATGACCAATGAGAGGCAGGAAGACTGCATTGTTAGTGGAATAGAAAAGGCATTAATTTTGATGTGGGGCATAAAAAATGTAGGAAGTCGTGTAGGAAGTTAGGTTTTATTTTTATTGTATTAGGTCACAGTTTGACCTAGCAGGAGCTCGTGGCTAAGTAATAACAGCCACACGGGTCGATCCGTCGGGTTAAGTTACGCTTGCGGGGGTTGGGTGACCATCTTTACATACCGGGTCTCCTCCGTGCCTCGCAAAGCACGTTAAGCCGTTGGTTCCGGCTGTCATTCGTGGATCTTTGACAGTCATTACGGGTCGTCAGAAACCCGAAAGTCTGACAACCAATCTCACCAAGGGGTTGACCCAGTTACTGGGTTGTGGAGGTCAGATAGGCAGTCGCTCCACGTAAAATACTGGTATTCAGCTGCATCCGGTTAGACTGGAAGCTGACCCCAACATAGTCGGGAAAAGGCTAGGCAGCATAAGACTTTCCACAATACTGCAGCTTCCTATTATCGAAAGAATTTTTAAAGAACCCTCAGTTTATTTTCTCTTTCTTTTAATATTTGAAGGGTCTATAAACCACGGTCGCCGGAGCTGACGGCTCTGCGCGAGGCGTGCGTCGCCGCGCGACGCCTGTACACCAGGCACCGCAGGCTCCGTATCCGCCCTCCGGATACGGAAGCCATTCAGGCGGAGCTGTACGAGGGGTACAGAGCGGCGAAGACCGCCCTCCGAGCGGAGATCTTGCGGTCCAGGGATCTGGGCCGCGAGGAGTCGCTGGAGACTCTGAACAGAGACCCATGGGGGCGCCCCTACAAGTTGGTGCGGGAGAAACTCCGCCCATGGGCGCCCCCGCTGACGCAGAGTCTCCGGCCCGAGCTCGTGGAGGACGTGGTGAGCGCTCTGTTCCCTTCGCGAGGGGAACATACTCCCCCGCCTATGGCTCCGCCTCATGCGGTGGCCGCTGCGGACCACGACACCGACGACGACGTTGATGCTCCGGAAGTGACCGAGGTAGAGTTGAGAGCGGCGGTACGTAGGCTCAGTGCCAAAAATACCGCCCCAGGACCCGACGGCTTACCTGGAAGAGCCTGGGTTCTGGCCTTTGGGGCTCTCGGGCCTCGACTAGGGGGGCTCCTAAGCGCATGCTTGGAGAGGGGCCAGTTCCCACTTCGCTGGAAGACGGGGAAACTGGTCCTCATTAAGAAGCCGGGGCGCCCTGCGGACTCTCCGTCCGCTTACCGGCCCATCGTGCTGCTCGACGAGGTGGGCAAGCTCTTTGAAAGAGTAATTGCAGACCGCCTCGTCGGGTGGCTGGTGCAGGAGGGGCCGGATTTGGCGGAGACCCAGTTTGGTTTCCGCAAGGGGCGCTCTACGGTGGACGCCATCATGCGCGTGCGAGCCCTCACGACGGGGGATGCAGTGGCCCGGGGTGGGGTCGTCTTGGCGGTGTCCCTAGACATCGCCAACGCCTTTAATACCCTGCCCTGGAGTTGCATCAGGGAGGCATTGCGGTATCACCGGATGCCGACCTACCTCTGTCGAGTGGTCGAGGCCTATCTGACGGACAGGGCCGTCATCTACCCCGGTCATCAGGGAGAGTGGAACCGGCGAGAGATGTCGTGCGGTGTCCCACAGGGATCGGTCTTGGGGCCGCATTTGTGGGACATCGGCTACGACTGGGTGCTGCGCGCCGACCTCCCTGGCGGCGTCAGCGTAGTATGTTACGCTGACGACACGCTGGTCCTGGCGCAAGGGAGGTCGCACCAGGCGGCGGCGGACTTAGCGACACGCGGGGTTGCGATAGTCGTGGAGAGGATCCGGCAGTTGGGACTCGAGGTGGCCTTGCACAAGTCCGAGGCCATGTGTTTTCATGGTCCTCGGAATGCGCCACCGTCGGGTTCCGAAATAACGGTGGGAGGGGTTCACATCGGAGTCGGGTCGACGATGAAGTACCTGGGACTCGTCCTCGACAGCCGGTGGAACTTCGTGGAGCACTTTCGACGTTTGGCTCCCAGACTGGCACGGGCTGGGGCTGCCTTGAGGCGGCTCCTGCCCAATCTGGGGGGTCCAAACGCCTCCTGCCGGAGGCTCTACGCGGGGGTCGTGCGGTCCATGGCCCTTTACGGAGCACCGGTGTGGGCGCGTTCCCTAAGGCTGGGACCAGCCGGCAGGTTGAACGCGTCCCAGAGGGTCATGGCCATCCGGCTAGTCCGGGGATACCGCACGGTCTCCCGGGAGGCGGCGAGCCTCCTTGCCGGATTGCCGCCGTGGGATCTGGAGGCAAAGGTCCTCGCGCACGTGTGGGAGTGGCGCGAGGAGGCGAAACGCCGGGGCGTAACTCCGCTGCCGCGAGAAATCACGGTACAGCGGACAGAGCTCCGGCGGGATCTCATGGCGGCATGGAGAGCGCGACTGTCGCAACCCAGCGCTGGGCACGCCACAATAGCGGCGATAAGTCCCCTCTTTGAGGAGTGGCTAGAGAGGCGCCACGGCGTCCTCACCTTCCGCCTGACGCAGGTCCTCACCGGACACGGTTGTTTCGGGAGGTTCCTGTTTCGCATAAGGCGGGAGGAAACGCCCGGGTGTTTCCACTGTGTGGATCGCCCGGAGGACACGGTGGAGCATACAGTGGAGGTCTGCCCGGCTTGGGCAGAGCACCGCCGTGTTCTCACGGAGGCGATCGGCGGCGGCGATCTCTCGCGTCCGAGCCTGGTCCAGGCCATGGTGCGGAGCGAGAGTGCATGGGAGGCCGTCACCTCCTTCTGCGAAGCAGTGATGCTAGCGAAGGAGGAGGCGGAACGCGTGAGGGAGAGGCAGCCTCACGCCCTCAGTCGCCGCAGGAGACGCCCTGGGCGGCGGGAATCGCGGGGCGATTTCCGGCCACCGTAGGCGCGGGCCTGCGGACGGTGAGCAGCGGGTAGCTCGCCGTCCGGTAAGGACCAGGCCCGAGTCGACGGCGCGTTGTGTTCCACGCGCGCCTCAAAGAGATGTCAGCAAGTGACGGGGCCCAATAGGGCCGACGCCGCTGGGGTCGCGGGTTGTCTGAAAGGGTTACCGCGGCCCTGGCATAGGCAACTGAAGGAACACGGGTGGGTTTTAGTCAGTAAAAGTCTGACACGCCCTCCCGCTCCACCCAGAGCGGGAGAAGTTATTTGATGATTTCCCACCCTCAAAAAAAAAAAAAAAAAAAAAAAAAGGGTCTATAAACCACTGATCAAAACTGTGACAATCAATCAATCTGCCTAGCCTTTTCCCAACTATGTTGGAGGCAGCTTCCAGTCTAACCGGATGCAGCTGAATACCAGTATTTTACATGGAGCGACTGCCTATTTAATCTCCACAACCCAATAACTGGGTAATACAATACCCCTTGGTAAGACTGGTTGTCAGATTTTCGGGCTTCTGACGACCCGTAACCATTGTCAAAGATCCACGAATGACAGCCGGGATCAACGGCTTAGCGTGCTTTCCGAGGCACGGAAGAGACCCGGTATGTAAAGATGGTCACCCAACCCCGGCAAGCGTAACTTAACCTGACGGATCGACCCGTGTGGCTGTTATTACTTAGCCACGAGCTCCTCCTAGGTCAAACTGTGACCTAATACAATAAAAATAAAACCTAACTTCCTACACGACTTCCTACATTTTTTATGCCCCACATCAAAATTAATGCCTTTTCTATTCCACTAACAATGCAGTCTTCCTGCCTCTCATTGGTCATTACCGTAATGACTGCAGATAATGAACGTCATCAAACCAGCCAATGATCTGAGACAGCCAAGGATATGCAAAAAGATAACGAGACGTTTTTGTTATAGATAATGTAGGTTTTGTTCGTACGTACATAGGCAAATAAGTATACTTTTCATAATGTCGTCGGATTTATATTGAGGCTGTTGAGGTTTCCACCCTATTGTAGTGCGTCAGGTATGTTCGCCGATGCACACACTGACGACTATTTTGCAATAATGCGTAAAAAGGTGGCGTCGATGACACGCAGGGTGGGAGGAAGCACCAACAGTATCCTGAGGATGTTTGCTGAAAGGCTGGATGGGCCTACCATATCAAGCTGGGTTTATCAAGCTTCATGTACCTATTACATGGGGCTTGATGAAACTCGTTGTTATATTATCAACTTTTTTTGTGTTCTAAGTAGGTATAGGTATATACTAACGTAGGTTATAAGATAATTTAGACACTAACACAATGTAGGCCTATGTGGTCTGTAAATAAAAGTTTTTTTTTTTATATATTTATATCAGTTGCTCTTTGCACTTGGTGCAGACCGGACGCTCTAAATCGGCTTGGAAATATATAGAGTTGTTAATACTTTTTTAACTTATTGTAATTTATTTTAAAAATGGGTGTAAAGCTGTTAAAGTCTGACGAAACACGAAGTATGACGAGGGACATTAAGAAAATAGTTGTACTGTACTTGTGTAAAAACTGTCACGTTTCTGAATGTTGTGATATAAACTGGTTGCTTAGAAGATGTGTATGAGTATTGAGTATTGTGCAAACACTTTTACACGTCAAACATATTTTTTTTTAAACTAGATGAGGTCGGCGTTTCATATCTGACTACTCTGAGAAGAAAGGCCAAAACAAACTCAGGTCACAGTCTCTTTTAAAGTCCAGACATAATCTTGGTCAGATCATGTGAAGACCATGTGTAGATTGCTGTCTGAAATGGGAAAGAACCACACAGATTGAGTGGACCTGTCCAGTCAGTGCAATTCAAAACTTAAGGAGCTCAACGATCTTATTATCGTTCTTATTATCGTTCTCTACTTATTATCGTCCTGCCTATTATTATCCTTCTATATTAAAAAAAAGATACCTACGTGCAGCTACAGGAGCTCGTGGCTAAGTAATAACAGCCGCACGGGTCGATCCATCAGGTTAAACTACGCTTACTGGGGTTGGTCCGTGGATGGGTGACCATCTTTACATACTGAGATTCCTCCGTGCCTCGGAAAGCACGATAACCGTTGGTCCCGGCTGTTATTCGTGGATCTTTGACAGTCGTTACGGGTCGCCAGAAGCCAGAAAGTCTGACAACCAGTCTTACCAAGGGCTATCGTATTACCCAGTAACTGGGTTATGGAGGTCAGATAGGCAGTCGCTCCATGTAAAATACTGGTATTCAGCTGCATCCGGTTAAACTGGAAGCTGACCCCAACAAAGTTGGGAAAAGGCTAGGCAGATTGATTGATTGATTAAAAAAAGATACGTACACAAAAAACAGAATCAGATACGTGCATAAAAATCTGAATCACACATGCACTATACATAGATATACCCACACATCTATTTGAAAACAGAACACCCTGATCCTATTATACAAAAGCTTTCCACACTTCCATTTATCACGATTACATTTCGCTGGTGTTGCCATATTATTTTCCGAAGGTGTATTATTTCTGGTCCAAAGACAATAATTCACGCATTCAAATCGCTCGGCGCCATTTTTTATATCGCGTGTGTTTCGCGCCTTTTTCGGGCGCGTGCGTGTTCCTAATAAAATTAGGCTCGGGAATGTAGACGTATGAATCCGTAGAGGGATATACTAATAAAATAAAAAAAATGTGCGAAAAAAGAAGATAATAATAATAATATTCAGATTTTTATACGAACTATTATAAAAGAAGTGCTCGTGAAGCTCGTGGCTAAGTAATAACTGCCGCACGGGTCGATCCATCAGGTTAAGCCACGCTTGCCGGGGTTGGTCCGTGGATGGGTAACCATCTTTACATACCGAGACTCCTTCGTGCCTCGGAAAGCACGTTAAGCCGTTGGTCCCGGCTGTCATTCATGGATCTTTGACAGTCATTACGGGTCGTCAGATGCCCGAAAGTCTGACAACCAGTCTTACCAAGGGGTATCGTATTACCCAGTTACTGGGTTGTGGAGTTCAGATAGGCAGTCGCTCCATGTAAAATACTGGTATTCGGCTGCATCCAGTTAGACTGGAAGCCGACCCCAACATAGGTGGGAAAAGGCTAGGCAGATGGGTCTGCTCAATGACAGTGAAAAATCCCCAGTCGTTTGCGACGTCTAGTCATCCCGTACTCTTCGCGAACGCTACCATAAATTGCCGGATTCGTTTCTTGTCTTTGCTTGCTTCGCCCAATGTTGATTTAACATGGTTTTAGTCTTATTGAT
The DNA here is from genome assembly GCA_905163495.3 of Cosmia trapezina. Taxonomy (NCBI): domain Eukaryota; kingdom Metazoa; phylum Arthropoda; class Insecta; order Lepidoptera; family Noctuidae; genus Cosmia; species Cosmia trapezina. The sequence goes on along the minus strand of LR991038.1, from coordinate 19,199,987 downwards.
TCTTTATTACGTAAATACACCCGTATTGTCTATGCGCACGCGAGTTTTGTATGTCTTTTAATTAATATAAGGGTGTTGGTGGCAATTATTTATTGTTTGATTATTACATGGTATCACGATATGCATGGTATAAGTCGTTACGGGTCGTCAGAAGCCCGAAAGTCTGACAACCAGTCTTACTAAGGGGTATCGTATTACCCAGTTACTGGATTGTGGAGGAGGCAGTCGCTCCATGTAAAATACTGGTATTCAGCTGCATCCGGTTAGCTGACTCCAACATAATTGGGAAAAGGCTTTTATAATATTTTTTAAATTATATATCAATTTTTGATATCTTAGTTGCCTTTGCTCTACGATCTTTCAATCAAGTGAACGGCCCTATTACCATACAATTATATTGAAATTAATTAATTCTGTCATAAATATAATCAGATCTAAATCCTGACACCCACTTAATTTTAGCATAAAACTAGGGTATTAATTAAAACCTAGATCGAAACACAGGCAGTAGGCAAAGAGATACATGCAAATGACTGACAACTGACTTTAATATTAGACAAGGGGATTTTAATATTAGAGTTTAGGCTACAAGAATCGTACTTCCTGTAGATAAACGTACAATGTTCGTGATGGTACCTGATTGTCAATCCAAAGAACACCTTTGGGTTGCCAATTGGTCCTCAATATGGTCCTCCTAAACTCGAACAAACATTCAAAAAATTCTTTCTTCATGGTCATTACTGAAGGTCATGTTCCTGAAAGGCCTTCGTGGCTTTATGTATGATGTTCTTCCACTTCGTTCGGTACTCCGCGTCTCTCAGGGTGGTCGTAACAGAGAGTCCAGTGAGGGTGGTAACTTGGTCTGACCAGCGCTTAGGAGACCGGCTGCGAGGTCTTTTCCCATCTACCTAGCCCATTACCACCAAATTTTCAAGGTTATCTAGTTCCCGACAGGCAATGTGACCAAAGTAACCGAGAATCCTTTGGTAACAGATCGTGAATAGTCTATCTCCTAAGCGTAGTTGTTCGAGAATAGTTTTGTTCATTCAGACCCCCCAGGGTCCAATCCATGGTATGCGGAGCATTCTTTGCCAACACCTAGGCCAGGTCAGGCAGGCAGGCAGGCAGGTTCAGGTCTAGGCTTAGTTTAGACTCCAGATCTTCCACAAATTACAAGTTGTCTAAATACTACATCTCAAAAGCGTCTATCTTTTTACGTTCTATTGCCCGAATCGTCCACGATTCTGAGCCGTAAAAGAAAATCGAAAAAACCAGTGTCCGGACTAGTCTCATCTTGGTGACATTGAAGACCTTTCGGTCCTGCCAAATGCGTGTCAGCTTACTCGTCGCAGCATTGGCCATTTGAGTCCTTCTCTTGGTCTCTCGCTTCCTTCCGTCGCGTCAGTAAGAAGCGATCCGAAGTATACATATAAACATTATAAGGTACTTAATCATAAATGTAGAACTTACCGTATATTTATTTATTTATTTATATATACTTTATTGTACACCACAAAAATACATAACAAAAGAAAACATAATATACACTACAAAACATACAATGGGCGGCCTTATCGCTTTCCGCGATCTCTTCCAGGCAACCTTAGTATTATGAATATCCCCAAGTTTTTAACTTTCTCACTGAAAGGAACAACTGAGTTGTCAAAAGAAACTTGGGGGAGAGTCGTCCAGTCGATCCTTGAGTCCGTCCTAGAACTGCCTACCACCACAACCTGCGTCTTTATGGGGTTGACCACAAGTCCATACCTCTTGCTCCACTCGCATATACGGGCCAGATCACTATTAACCGTTAGGATAGCCTAGTATACTACTCTCAAGCATATCTATCTCTTTCTAGACTTTATACAGACTCGCTAAGTAATACCAGCCACAAGGGTCGATCAATCAGGTTAAGCTACGCTTGCCGCGGTCTGTGCTTATATGGGTGACCATCTTTACATACCTCGTCATAGTGCCTCGGAAGGCACGTTAAGCCGTTGGTACCGGCTGTCATTCGTGGATCTTTGACACACGTTATGTGTTGTCAGAAGCCCGAAAGTTGACAACCAGTCTATCCAAGGAGTATCGTGTTTCCCAGTAACCGGGTTATGGTTATGGAGGTCAGATAAGCAATTGCTCCTTGTAAAATGCTGGTATTCAGCTGCATCCAGTTAAGACTAGAAGCCGACCCCAATAAACACAGTTGAGAAAAGGCTATCAGATGATAATGACTTTGTAGTGTAGGTAGCATAGTTCTGCAAATAAAATCTCAAAATTAACAATCTTTATAAAATCATGCCTTAAAATTCACTTGGAATACAGCAATGATATCATTGTTGCATAAACAATCGTAAAAGTATCTAGGTATCTAATGTATCCAAATAACGGCCATTGGCACAACCTAGGAAAAAAATACTATATTATTCTTGGAAGCAATTCTAAACTCCAAAATATTACTGAATCTCATTGAACGGAAACAAATTCTATCACCGTATACATATTATACAGATAATATATCAAGAATTATTAACGTCTAAATATAATAATAAATATGATATAGATACTCTAGTGTTAGATTTAGATTTCCTTACCGAAGTAGGAAAGTAAGGAAAAGTGAAAGTTCCAGTTGTAACGTAAACGCACCTAATAACGACCCGTTAAAATCCGCGCTCATTACCGCCCTATTCAGAAAACTATCATTTTTATGTCATGTATTAGAGCTACACAATTGGTTGCTTTAAAAAAAATGTAGATGTATTTGTATTGCAAATGTGCATCTCTTGTTTCTGTGCGTAACTCGACGATTTAAATAATAATTGCTCAGTTCGTCCGTGGACGCCGGACCTAAGTGCATTTTCCATAGTGTGGCATTCCCGATGGCGTAAGTACTCTTGTTTCTTTTTTAGCAGAAGATTATATCGTCAAGCATTTTAATGTAACTTCTAGTTCTTTTGATGCATTTTTGATACTTTCAGGAACACAAGTAATGATTCATTTTAATGAGATACTATTTTATTTTGCTTAAAATTCAATATTAAAAATAGGCGGTAATAGGAACAAAAATCACAATTTTATTCCTATTGTCGACCCATGTCGCTGATAAGTACTTGTCGTATTTTTTGTGTGCCACGATTTTTGTTAAAATGCATAAATTAATAGGCAGGAGGCTATACTAACTCAGTTCCTTAGTATGTTAACTTATATTTGAGCTATTAACGCCATATATTCAAGAGCTTTAGTAGCAGTATACACTAACTTTGTTCTTATGTAAATATTTTGATGAATAAAGGAGGTATAATTTTTAAATAGTGTATTTTTATAGTTGAAATATCATTATTATTAAATATTTTTAGCAACCGCACCACTTAAAATCATATACATGTAAAAAAATCACATGTATTTACACAATTCATACACATTCCCTTGGGTCGGTAATAGGTTATACGATTTCCTATAAGAAAACCTATTACCGATCTACTTGTACATTTACGACGGACCCCATACTACATGTTTTTTTATTTGGTATTTATTTTCAAGTAAACATAAAGTTATTTAATAGACATTATAGTATTCCATAATAAACATACAGATTTAAAATAACATAAGCTTTATTATATTATAGTAATACTTAGCTAACATTTATATGTGGAAGTCATATGGTAATAAAAAAAGAAATTAAACATAAAGTATTATTTATTATTAGTAAAGAGTATTATGCAATAATAATTAAGCGACCCCACGGAGCCTATCTCCCGGGAGAAGTCTTGTTCCTCACCTCTCGCTTGCCTTTATTGGCCGGCTGGAGTGAACACTGACGAGGAACAGAGCTCCCACCTCTTGCTTGCCTTTATTGGCCGGTTTTAGTGGAGATTCGCAAGAGCAAACGTGCTCGGAGGAAGGAAGTATTCCAGTAAGTGTTTGTAGGGATCTTAACCATCTTCCGGGCTCTGGGATTGTTCTGAGAACCGTGGGATACCTCTCCACTCCTCACAAGCACCTCAGGACATGTTGCCCCCTTGCCGCTACGACACTATGTGCTAGCGACCTTTTCGGGGGCCCATTATTGTGTGTGCAAGTCACCCCCTGCCATTTTATCCGTGTATTATAAAACATTGATCCGGCAGGGGCCATAGTCCTTTCATAGTTCACCAGCACCAGTCCACTTTAGCCACTCAAATCCATAGTACAATGTCTTTGTTTCCATATACTGCAATAGTCCTACACCAACCGGGGGTTGTCCTTGGGTGCACTTGCATGGTGCGTACAGGGATAATCGTCGGTTGGTGCCTCATTTCATTGAAAGCGTCTAACGGGCCTCTGCGAGTTGGCTTTGGCCCCTCGTACGCCTTCTAAAGGTCCACTCCAGGGTCCCGAGAATTGTCAAGACACTTGATAATAATAATATATTACATAATAATAATGTTTATTATAATATTATGCATAATTTATTATATATATAAATAATAGGTCTTTACCTATGAAATTGCCGTTTTGTATGAAAAAATTTAAACGATTTTTTTTCATGTATTTTTTATTTGTATTAATCGAAGTACCCATGCAATCAATGCATCTTTGCCAACGCAGTGGCAGTTTATTGATGTCCTTCTTAAAGATCAGCTGGTCGGGAGGCAACAAATTCTTCAAAGGCATTTTGTACTGCCTCTCGGGTATTGAATTTTTTTCCCGCCAAGAAGTTATCCAAATTCTGGAAAAAGTAGTAGTCTGTAGGCGCAAGGTCTGGTGAGTAGGGCGGATGACGGAGAGCTTCCAACCCCAGTTCTTGCAACTTGGAGACCGTCTGCTGTGCAGTATGAGGTCGCGCGTTGTCGTGCAGGAGCAGCGGAGACGAGCGATTGACCAATGCTGGTTGGAGATGTGCCAGCTTCTCCATCATTGTGTTCAGTTCTTCACAGTACACATCTACAGTAATGCTCACACCGTTTGGTAAGAAGCTGTGATGAATCACACCGGCGCTAGACCACCAAACAGTGGCCATCACTTTTCTAGGGGTAAGTTTTCGTTTAGGGCATTGTTTAGGTGCTGAACCAGGATCCAACCAACTTGCTGAGCGCTTGCGGTTATCAAACAGAATCCATTTTTCATCGCAGGTAATAATGCGGTTCAAAATTCCTTCATTTGTGTGTCTGTTGAGCAGTGCAAGGCACGTCTCGACGCGTACTTCGCGCTGGCGATCATTGAGTTCGTGGGGCACCCATTTGTCAAGCTTTTTTACCTTGCCAATTTGACGCAAATGGACCAATATTGTTTTGACGCTAACATCGAAAGCTGCTGCTAATTCAGCCGTACATTGTGTATCATCAGCTTCCACAATCGCCTTTAATTCGTAATTGTCGACCAAAGTCTTCGGACGACCGCGAGGTTCATTTTTCAGGTCGAAATTTCCAGAACGGAAGCGAGCAAACCAATAACAGGTGGTGCGTTGGTTTGTAGTGTTAGCTCCGTAAACGTCGTTGATGTTGCGTGCCCGCTTGTGCCGCGTTGCTGCCACGACGGTACTCATATTCCATAATTACTCGAATTTTTAACGTATCCATGATGACGAAAAAGATTGAAATGCGATGAAAATGTAACACTAATCAATAAACAAATGACTACTTTTGGAAAAAAAAATCCATGTTTTTAAAATAAAATTAATTTGAAATTACAATTCTTAGCCAAACAAAAATTATTTTGATTTGAAATGGCCAGTACTGCAGAACGGCAATTTCATAGGTAAAGACCTAATGTATACATTATAATAATATAATAGTAACATAATATTGTAGTAACGGCCAACGGCCTGATAGCCGATAGTCTCGACCAACATCTTTCGAGGCTCTCGTTAGGCGGTTGGATCAAGGGCCAGATTTAGAAGGCAGTACTCCTCGATACGGCTCGTATTGTGAGGAGGTTCCTGTCTCTGCAGCCCTAACCACCGGTAGCTTGGACCCTGCTCCCGACACCGGCGGACCACTATTTTTTATATTTTTAAATGTTTTTTATTTATTTTGTAAAAAATATTTAAAAATGTATTTTATAAGGAAAAAATATAAATAAACGAAATAATAATTATATAATAATGCATTATGCATTAATTATGTATTATTATGCATAATTACCAAATGCCCCCATTGGTTATATATTACAGTAGTTATAATCAATGCTGGCCTTTGGTAATTTTTTATACATAATTCGTATAAATATGATATTTTCTATTGATTTAACGCTGTTAAGAATATACTATTATAAGAATACATATAATTGTTAAGTGTTGATAGCATTCTGTACTGTGTTGGAGCATTTATATGAACAGTGCAATATACACGAGCATTTTTATTTAACTTTAACGGTTCCATTTATTTAGTGGTCGGTATAAGTGTCACATAAACGGTATTAGGCACACACCCGATATTTTGAGTCGGTGATAGGGACATGACCCTTTTTCCTTTTATTTATTTTTTATTTTTTAAGTAATTCTTTGATTATCTGTTCTTACACATAACTAAAAAAATCGATAATTTCAGTACTTGAAAAATATTTTTATTGAAGCCACATATTAAGAATGTGCTTATTTTTTGGGTATCAATCTGAACTCCGCTTAAACTGGCGGTAATGGGTGCGTTTACGTTATATCATACTGGTCTAGTTTTAGGAATTATTTGTGGGATATATAAATAGGCTAGTGAAAACATGTCCGCGACTGCTTATGTTATTTCATTTAGGTGTTCATAATATACTTTTAAAATAAACTTCATAGTTAAATTTACTTTACTTTATTTTTACTTTTTACTTTTTTTTTAATAATTTGTACTTACAGTACATATAATTTTATCAAGAAAAGACAACTCACAGCAACAGTATCAATTTCTTCACAGCTAAGTACATAATTTCTTCTTTACTCAAAACTTAAATGTGATTATGTTAGAAAATAAAACTTATAAAAAGGTATTCGAAGTTTTTTCAAATCTCCTTTAATTTTTTTCCTAATAATAAGGCATCTAAGAGGATGTTCCTAATTTTAAAAAATGTGGAAGTGAATCGCCTGTACGAAGGTTTGTATCAAAATAATAGATAAGTAGGTATACCCAAATACCAGCTCAGAAAACAAACCATTTTGTGACGTCATCGCGTCCCTCGTCTCGCTGCATCCTATTTATTAGCAACAGTTCGTGTTACAAGCCGGCAGCGACTAATGACATCATCAGTTAGTGTGTCCTTCCCAAAGTACATGCATCCAGCTGAAAAATATCAGCGTCGTAATATTGAACATGATATCTAGAAAATGGTTTGCAATTTTATAATGAAAAGCGGAGCTGCAAATGAAAATATAAAATTCAAAACATAGAGAAACGGACTAAATACCAAACTGTTTGTATATATGACGTTTTAGTAGTGTTTTAGTAAAAACTTAATGTTGCAATTTATTATCTTATTGTGTATGCATATTAAAAAACCGGCCAAGTGCGTGTCGCACCACGCACAATGAAGGGTTCCGTAGTTGAATAGAATTTATACCAACAACTAACTTAACATTGGATGCCAAAAAAAAATTGTGTCATAAAATTACAAATTCACAATTTTCGGACTTTTTCCTTTACTTGTGCTGAGAGACCGCTTGCTTCTTGCCAAATTTCATTATTCTAGGTCAACGGGAAGTACCCTACAGGTTTTGATTTAACTTGCGACAAGTAATTGTGAGCATCAAAATATGTCGCAAAATGGACGTATTTTTTTATTGCGTTGACATATTTAGAAGCTTGATTTTTTTAGAATTCTAAGGGACCATATCTATATCTATCTGCCTAGCCTTTTCCCAACTAATAATAATACCTATGTGGAAAAAGCTTTGATGTAAATAGCACAGATCAAGTTACTATACCTACTTAATTATTTCATCATCTGCCTAGCCTTAACCCAACTATGTTGGGGTCGGCTTCCAGTCTAACCGGATGCAGCTGAATACCAGTATTTTACATGGAGCGACTGCCTATCTGACTTCCACAACCCAGTTCCTGGATAACACGATACCCCTTGGTAAGACTGGTTGTCAGACTTTCGGGCTTCTGACGACCCGTAACGACTGTCAAAGATGCACGAATGACAGCCGGGACCAACGGCTTAGCGTGCCTTTACATATCAAGACCCCTCCTTGCCTCGGAAAAGGCAAGGAGGGGTCTTGATATGTAAAGATGGTCACCCATCCACGGACCAACCGCGGCAAGCGTAGCTCAACCTGATCGATCGACCCGAGCAGCTGTTATTATTTAGTCACAAGCCCCTATACTATACTTAATTATTTAAAAACACCAATCATAATAGCCTCATCAGAAAGTCGGTGGATTGCCGAACTTAGGGAAACCGTATCAGGCATCTCATTACTTCTGCCGCCGCTTATTACTTTTGACAGGTGCAGGGATAGCATAATCAGCCTATAATATTCCCAATGCTGGGACACTACAGGTCTCCTCATCCTTTGAGAGGGCCTGGACCGTAATCCACCACGCGGGCCCAGTGCGGGTTGGTGATTGTCACATGTCTTCAAATTTTTGGTGATGCTTTCCTTGTGTACTATTGTCTATAGGTACAACCCTGCCTAAACCTTCGACGATTACAGTCGTAATGTGTGTGTGTGTGTGTGTGGTGTAATGTGTTCTAACATAAGGAATGCGTAGGAAGTAATAAAATAATCTATTTCATACAGTTGCATTCATATAGCATATTCCTATTCATGTTATAATAACAGTCATTCTGTATCTAACAATATCATAAAATAGATCCATTTGAAACCATTTAGCGCTGTTAGATAAATTCTACACATATAAGGCATTCCTATTATAACGGCGTGGAATTGGAATAGATATAGCATATAGGTACCTATGTCTTTTTAAGCCATTGACTACACACATGGGAACTTAGGATTTAATAAATTTATACGAGATATAAGATACCAATAACAAATATAAGAACAAATACCATAAACTAATCTAAAATAAAAAAAAAGAACCTAAAACTAAAAACCATAGTAACTAAAATAATATATTATTAAAAGGAGTCCCTTTAGGCAAGGTTCCGAAGATACTGGCAGCGTTCCCCCTTTGAATAGCTAGACTAATTCTTTGTCCGAGGTAGCTGCCAGCTCTTCGGTCTCCTGTGACGTCGACCAACCTTTTCCCCCTATTGTCAGAAAATGTAATTAGAAATAGACGCGACAATAGCAAACTGTGCATTCCTAGATCCAGGACAGCTCTAATGCGGAAAAGTGTGTTATGTATGGCGCCCATCCTTTTTAATACGTTGCCAAAATATTGGAGGGAATTTACAACGGAAATGTTAAGAAGAAAGTTAAAAAGCCTTCTTTTAGAAAAGGCATATTACAGCATTGACGAATTTGTGAACGATAAAATAATTTAATTTTGTTTATTGACATATTTTTTTTATTTTTTACTTTGACATTCAATTGACTAATTTTATTATATGTATTATGAGTTGATGACACTGTTTTGTAGGACATTTTAATTTTTAAATTGTAATTTGAAGTGTTAATTTTTGAATAATGGATTAATGATTAATAATTATTTGATGTATGTACCTATGTAATAAATAACTTACCTATTTATATTTGTACGCCGATGAGGCAAAACATGACTGATATATATATAGTTTTTTTAACATCTTGCATGCCATGTGTGTATACTCATGTTTTGGACAAATAAAAAATCTTTATCTTTATTATCTTTATCTTTAACCTTTTCGTAATTTCATTAAAAAGCCTTATAGCGGTAGGACCCCACGGACCAAGGGTCTCGACACCGAATGGGACAAAATCATATTCGGAGCCTAGACCCCTGTATTTTGATACTTTACCTTTTTCAGCCGCTTCACAAGCCGCACCAGCTCTGATGCTGGTTCCATGTAGATGGGAAGGGGCCAGCGTGTCTGAACAGGTTGCATACCATACCAGCACCCGGCCCATCTTCCATGGAATCAAACTCATACCATCCGGTCTCTTGCCGTCATCTTGAAAAAATTGCAATAACTTTTACTTATAAAATCTTTCATTAATTCTGCCTAGCCTTTTCCCAACTATGTTAGGGTTGGCTTCCAGTCTAACCGGATGCAACTAAATACCAATATTTTACATGGAGCGACTGCTTATCCGACCTCCACAACCTATTAACTGGGTAATACGATACCCCTAGGTAAGACTGGTTGTCAGACTTTCGGGCCGTAACAACTGTCAAAGATCCACGAATGACAGCCGGGACCAACGGCTTAACGTGCTTTCCGAGGCACGGTGGAGTCTCGGTATGTAAAGATGGTGAACCATTCACTTTTATATATCTTTCGTCATACTTAAGATCCATACAATTTTTGATGGTGTTCATTCTAAGGAGACCCAGGGTTTTTTTTGTCCAATTGTTGGATGTAAAAGTTGGCGATTTGTATGACAGCCAGTGGACGTAGGTTTTGTGTAAGTTATAGAAACTATATCCTCATGAAAGTAAACCTTGGATAACATCTACGCAATGTTCAGAGAAAAAAAAAGTCGGATGGTTCCGTGGGACACCCGGTTGGAACGAATTTCCTTTTACTGTATATGTATTAATACAGAGCCATCAAGTATGGTCTCAAGTTTCTGACTTTTTCGGGCGTAACGCTTTTTTGTTTTTTTTTTTTTGTTTTTTGTGAGCTAAATGGTGCTGATCCATGCGTCATCTTCGTGAACGGGTGCCGTCAGTTGGGACTGGTATTTTTAATTTAGTTGTTTTTAGTTTTATCATCTTTTTGTTACGGTCGCTTTTAACGTGCACGTCTTTCTACATTGTTCTCACTTGTATATTTTCAACATGAATGATGTAACCAATATTTTGTAACAAATTTTGATTTAAAAGAGTGTCCGTGGAGTTTCTTGCCCATTCTGCTCCATACTATGCTTTGGAATGGACAACTAGCTTCATCTTTCTGACTGACCGACCCATTGACAATTTAAAAGTGCCTGTAATTGGTTTATTGGTTTATTTGAAATAAATGCTTTGAGTTTGAGTTTGAGTTTTGTGACGTGACAATTTCTACCATTTTACTCCTACTGCAAGCTGCGAGAACTTCGTTCCAAAAGAAAAAGCAAGTTTGCGAATCGCAACCAAACTTCAATACCGAACATAAAATAAAGATCCCGATACATTACGAATGAATATTCAAAATCTCGTAACAACTCAGGAGCATAAATAACCCGCACCCAAAGAAACAAAAGCAAACAAATGTCTTTTACAAATCTCGCGAGACTTAATGCCGACGCCACCCATATTTCCAATATAACGATGTTCTAGCGTAGAACGCGACCGCATTGCACTGCCATTCACATATCCAACTTACTAATTAAGTCAACAACCAAGAAGAAAGCTCTAACTTTGACAATGTTCAACATACGTAACAGTTCAAAAGACAACCAAAGTATTAAGACCCCCAAAGACTGTACACGGAGTTTTGATATCAGATGTAAGGACAGGTAAAGTGATATTGGTCGATAGTAAAAGCAAAGCCGCAGGCATAGATCTATGCTTATTTAGACACGTCCAAATGCGCACAGTAGCGCCGCCATATAAAGTAAACAATAGTGCACCAATGACAATCGCGCGATCCCGTGGTGCCCTCATTATGGTCCATGTGTGACTCGACTTGCCTTTTGAAATTATGGATATGAATACGGCGTATTTTCAATAGTGAATGGCTCGGCATGATAAATTTTATTTAGCAAAATGAGGATTGGATTGTTAGGCTTTAGATTTATGTCTATATGAATGTCTAATAGTGGTTTTGTTGGTGGATATGCGAGTAATTAACGCAGTATGTTATCTTTTGTTCGAAATAGGTTGAGTTAGTCAATTCATCATCATTTCGAAAGACGTCCACTGCTGGATATAGACCTCCCCCACACCACGCCACTTCAACCGGTTCTGTGCTTCCCACATCCAGCGGATTTCGGCGACCTTCACAATGTCATCGGTCAAACTCAAACTGAAACTCAAACTCAAAGCATTTATTTCAATTAAACCAATTACAGGCACTTTTGAATTGACAAAGAGTCGGTCAGTAGGTAAGTCAGAAAGTTGAAGCTAGTTGCCCATTCCAAAACGTAGATCTATGGAGAAGAACGGGCAAGAAACTCCACGGACACTCTTTTAAATCAAAATATGGTTACATCATTCATGTTGAAATTATACATGTGAGAACGATGAACGTTAAAAGCGTCCGTATTAAAAAATAAAAAAAAAACAATTCAAAATTAAAATTAAAATAAGCCGTGGCAGCTAAGGTATGACCAGCCTCCACCGACAGCGCTCGTTGACGAACCTGACGTATGGATTCGTTAAATGATCCAACACACGCGCCACCATCAGCGAGGCATTAGAGTGAGCATGACACACTCTCAGCCGCCAAGGCACATCCAAGTCAAATAAAGACGTACCCAGTAAATGGTAGCTTTAGAGTAGGTACATAGTACTCACACATGTGCTAAGCAATTATACAATACAATGGTGATTGAGTCTACACAATGCAAAGCTATTCTTACAATCTTCAGCAGTTCCAACAGTATCTTCAAATGTTAATTAATTAGTTGAGGTTGTGGAGCAGGACCAGCATGGAGCCAAGCATTTTTATCATTTATGTAATCCCCCAACTTATAATATGCCTGCCTGCATAGTGTGCGTTTTATACAAGTTTTAAATTTCGTCTCATTTAGTTGAAGTATGTGTGGAGGTATTTTATTGTAACATTTTAAACAGTAGCCCATGAACGATGAGTCTACTTTAGCCAGCTTGAAACCTGGTTGAGCTAATAGGTCCTTATTTCTAGTATTATAATTATGCCTTTCACCTCTTTTATTAAAAAGATGTAATTTTTTTCTTACGTACATGATGTTTTCGTAGATATATTGACAAGGTACCGTCATGATGTTAATATCCTTAAACAGTTCCCTTAGAGAATCGCGCCTGCGAAGATTATATATGGCTCTGATGGCTCGTTTCTGCAGAATAAAAATGGACTCGATATCTGCAGCCCGTCTCCAAAGTAAAATACCGTAAGACATGATACTATGAAAGTAACTAAAATAGACTAGCCTCGCGGTATCTACATCAGTAAATTGACGGATTTTTCTGACAGCATAAGCTGCTGAACTTAGCCGTCCTGCAAGTGATATTAAATGAGGACCCCATTGTAGCCTTGAGTCGAGCGTAATCCCCAGGAAAACGGTTTTATCGACGAATTCTAGTTTCTCTTGATTCAATACTATCTCACAATCACTACTTTTGACATTTGGTAAAGAACACCACCTTGTGGGAGGCCTTCCAACGTTACGTCTTCCACTACAGAACCTTTTGGCCCCATCGGCCAACTGGGAACAATGTGTCCTGCCCCTTGCCACTTAAGTTTGGCAAGTCTTCGGACTTGGTCGGTTACCTTAATTCTCCTTCGGATCTCTCAGGCCTCTCAGGCCAGAGGCTAAGCATTGCCATACAACGTGGTAATGCCGCCAGTCTTGGTATGTAAAGATGGTCACCAATCCACGGATCAACCACGGCAAGCGTAGCTTAACCTGATCAATCGACCCGAGCGACTGTTATTACTTACCTGCAAGACCAGCATACTATCCACCAGTTGTCATTAATACTTACCACACTTTTAAAAAAACCGGACAAGAGCGAGTCATACTCGCGCACCGAGGGTTCCGTTCCGATTTCTGAAAAAGTGCCTTAAGTAGAGAGATCTTTTTATTTTTCCTGTAATCTTTACAAAAACTTCTATCACATAGAATAATTTCAGATTTTTCTCTATGCAAATTTCAGAGATAAGGGGGAATGGTATTTTTTTTACATTTTTCATTAAAAGTCGAAAACTATGCTGCTTAAAAAAAAACCGGCCAAGTGCGAGTCGGAGTCGCACACGAAGTGTTCCGTACCATATTATATGTTTAACAATCGCAAAGATAACTTTGTATTTCATAATGATACTGTGAATACAAGGTTATTTTTTGCAGTTGCAGAAAATCACATTTAAACAAAATACCTTATAAATCGCTGTTTTTAGTATTTGTTGATTAAATACAGTAATATGGTACATGATATACAGAAGTTTCAAATTCCTAATTTGTTGAATTGTTGCGCTAGAGCTCGTACTTTATGGTCTTTATGGTCTAAAATTATAAGATAAAAAAATATATGTTTGTACTCCACTCGACGAGTTCTAGACAATGACATCACATGCTAGGTTAATTTTTTTTTCAAAATGAAAAGTTTATTGTATCGGGAATTATTTTTTATCTTTGCTTTATTTTTATTATTTGTTGAAGCCGTAATAGAAATACACAATCTGTGAAAATATCAACTATCTACCTATTACGGTTATGAGATAGTGACAGACGGACGGAAACGGAGGCTTAAGTTCATACGCACAATATTGAGAGATTAGAAGCCTGCGGCTTCGCCCGCGTGGAAATCTGGTTTCATGGGTTTTAATTTTCTTGCACGGAACCATAATTATTTTTCTAAAATAAAAATAGCCTAACTTACTCCTTATAACATCAGCTATCTGCCGTCAAAATCGGTGAACATTCGTTTGGGAAGTTTCCATAACTTGACTCAAAGATTACGTAGGTATACCATTTTTTGAATTAATCAAGCCACGCAGTAAAATCCTCCTTCTAAACATTTAAGTACTTATCCCTTTTTGGTCCTTCAGGAAACGATTGTCGAAAAACCCAAAAACTTAATATTGTTTATTTTATATCAAAAGTATAAAATACTGAGTTTCAAGTTAATCGGACGGCGCTTTAAAATTCTTCCATACAAACTTTAACATCCCTAAACCCACTTTGAGGGATAGTTTTGAAAAACTAATAATGAAAAACTGTATAAGTATTTGTGCTAAGTTTCAAGTGCATTAACCAAATTAATACGATTTTTCATAAAAACTGTATCCCTGTTTTCACGCCCACAGGGGTAGAATTTCAAAAATGGTCTGGGGTTTTTCTATAACTTGACTCAAACATTATTTACAACAATTTTCGAGTAAATCAAGCCCCCCATAACATCCTCTGCTGTGAAATTTACTACCCCTTTTCACGCCTTAGGGGTAGATTTTTGGAAAACTCTGATACACTTTAGTCTTCATTTTTGGTCTCATGTAAAAAACCCGAGTTTTGAGATAATCGGACCGCGTGTTAAAATTCCTCCATACAAACTTTGACACCCCCAGTCCCTCCTTAGGGGGTAGTTTAGGAAAACTAAAAATGATAAACTTTATAATTTACTTAGATGAATATTCGTGGTAGGTTTCAAGTCTATTAACTCAAGGGATAAGATTTTTCATACAAATTTTCATCCCCTATTTTACACCCTTCGGAATGGAATTTATAAAAATCCTTCCTTAGTGGATGTTTACACTGTATAAGGTATCTATGTGCAAAATTTCAAGTTTCCAGGTCCAGCGGTTTGGGCTGTGCGTTGATTTAGTCAGTGACTCGGTCAGGACTTTGATTTTTTTATAAATATAGATTTACCATGTTATTTTATTACCATAGACTTCTTATAGGTTTTCCTGTAATCTATAGGTAAAGACCTATTTTCTGTATTTTTTTCAAAATTTTCGGCTCAGCAGTTTCGGAGCTCAATTTTCATCAATCAATCAATGGTCAATTTTCGTCTATTTTCTTAAATAACTTCAAAACAATTTACTTTAAAATAATAAGAAAAATATATTTGAGACCCTCACAGTAAGACCTTTCATTTGATTTATCACATGGTACAGTTTGCAAAACTTTTTTTTTAATTGTACTTATTTTCCCCCCAAAAGGGACCCCCATATTCAAAATTCATTTATTTACGTTACATGTCCGTGTTTGGGTTACCAAAATACATATGTGTACCAAGTTTCAACTTAATCGGTTCATTAGATTCGGAGCAAATTTGCTGTAACCACAGAACATATAAAGGAGGACCTCCTTTATATGTTCTGTGGCTGTGACAGACGGACAGACAGACACACGAGTGATCCTATAAGGGTTCCGTTTTTTCCTTTTGAGGTACGGAACCCTAAAAAGAAAAAATATGTTTGAAAATGTGCAAACAGCGCTCTTTAATATGATACCCCACATGACCTAGTAGCTCCACTTAGAATTTTTAAGACGCCCTTTCAGTCCCTGTTGCAAAAAAAAATAACTTTATTTCTAACTTATTTGCAAAACAGCTGTGCAAACCTCATCTAAAACTGTTCCAAATTTCAAGTGTATTTGTAGTACTTGAGATATCCAGCTGTGAAAGACAGAGAGACAGACTGAGTCGCACCATAAGGGTTTCTTTTTACCATTTTGGTACGGAACCCTAAAAATACCATTTATATGTTTCTTATTTAATCACCCAATTATTTCAACAATATCCCAAACATCATACCCTTGTGGCATCATTATCCCAAACTAAAGGTTCACCTACCAGTGCTTCTATTAACAACTGGATAGTGTATCTCATTAAGGAGCGCTCGCGTCCGACGTTTTACGTCATTAAATATGTAAATAGTTGGAATACGGGCGTCCATTCAACTGACATGTCGCGACGGAGACTCTTGTAGACTTAGCGATCTATGGAGATTGACTAAGTAGTTTTTTTTTTTGTTGCGACGTTTTAATTTTGATTTTAATTCGTATTATGAAAGAAATCAGCTAGAGCTATTTACTGGCAAAACAAGTTATGTGTGGGGCTAAAACGGCCACTTTGGCAGAATCATAATAGGATAATAGGTATTATTAATCATATTTGAAATCGTAAAACGGTCACAAACTGACAATTCATAATTTATCTGCGAACAATTCATACCACGCAATTCATCTGTTTGACAGTTTTGTATGGAGATTCGTAAAATGGTCCACAAATTATGAATTGCTTTATTGAATTTAATGTCCAATAAGTCAAATAGCTCAATCATAATTAATTGCTGGGAATTCAGGAAATGAATCGCTTTTAGAGGAATTGCTTAATGTAGCCGTTTTAGGCCCCCTGATCAGGAAGTCATCTGATCATCTCAGCCAAATCAATAATATTTTGAGCCAGTAACTATAAATCAAACCACAAGGTACCCCACGAAATTGAAATTTTCAATGATTTCATGAAATCCTGAGATTTGAGGTCAATTCTAACTTATGGAGTTGCATTACTGATTCTAATGATTATAATTCTGTAAAGCCTTAGTAGTTACAAACGCGAATCATATTTTAGTCAACATACAACCTGACACTGACCTGTAAATTGCAGAAAACGTAAGAAAATTTGAATTTTGCGGGCTACCTGTTCCAAAGAAGTTGATAGCATTAGTAGTTCTTGAGATATCCAGCTGTGACAGACAGACAGACAGACAGACAGACAGACTGAGTCGCACTTTAAGGGTTCCTTTCTACCATTTTGATACGGAACCGAAACATGCATTCATTCTCCCCATGTCTTCTAATGGTTCAAACCCAGTGCCAATGAGGACCAGTGGTTGTTTGTTTTGCTCAGCTCGATCCGCTATCTTCTTCTTCAGCTAGGACGATTTTTTAAAATACGGGATGAAATTTAAAACATGTTCCAAATCGAAATGGGGGATTGTACTCATCATTATGAACAACTTTTACTATCGGCCTAAACCTGAAATCGCGAAAAAAAAACAGCTGTTTAGTAGGTACATTTATCTACATGAAACTCGTCAAAATGTACTGAATAGCTGATTTTTTTTTCGCGATTTCAGGTTTAGTCCCATAGTAAAAGTTGTTCATAATGATGAGTACAATTTCCCATTTCGATTTGGAACATGTTTTAAATTTCATCCCGTTTTTTTGATACATTTACGATACTCGGTATTCAAGACTAAGTTGCAGGGACCCAAAAAATGTAATATCTTTGAAAAATTGCAAGCTACCTGTAGTTACTAATATTAAAGCTGAAGAGTTTGTTTTTAGGGTTCCATACCTCAAAAGGAAAAAACGGAACCCTTATAGGATCACTTGTTTGTACGTCTGTCTGTCTGTCTGTCTGTCTTCTGTCAGTCTGTCAAGACCGTTTTTCTCAGGAACGCGTGAAGGTATCCAGCTGAAATTAACATCAAATACGTAGGTCTATGGTCCCTTGGAGTCTAAAAAGATCAAACTTCAAAGTCAACGCAATAAAAAAATACGGCCATTTTATGCGACATTTTTTGATACTCGCAAGTAAATCAAAACCTATAGGGTACTTCCCGTCGTCCTAGAATCATGAAATTTGGCACGAAGCAAGGTCTCATAACACAATATATAGGAAAAAGTCCGAAAATTGTTATATTTGTAATTCTATCACATAAAAAATATTTTCAAAGTTGTCAGTTTGTCAAGAATCTTTTTCTGAGGAACGCATAAAGGTATCAAGTTGAAATTAATATCAAATACGTAGGTTTATGGTCTCTTGAAGTCCTAAAAAACTCAAGCTTCTAAGTCAACGCAATAAAAAAATACGGCCATTTTGCGACACATTTTGATACTCGCAACTGTCGCAACTCGCAAGTAAATCAAAACCTATAGGGTAGTTCCCATTGACCTAGAATAATTAAATTTGGCAAGAAGCAAGGTCTCCCTGCACAAGTAAAGGAAAAAGTCCGAAAATTGTGAATTTTGTAATTATGATATAATTTTTTTTTTTTTTTTGATATCCAATGTTAAGTTTGTTTTTGGGATAAATTCTTTTCTACGGAACCCTTCATTGTGCGTGGTTCGACACACATTGGGCCGGTTTTTTGCTTGTTTGAACACTAGTCTTTGGAACGACAAGTCGGATTTGAAAAATTCTTTTTGCATTTTGATACCCCAATTCTTGAGGAACATTTTTAACAACTTTTTAACATCATGCTAGGATCCTTAGGAGCTGAGCAAAAAAAAAATTAAGAAAGAACACTAAGCGAAAACGAAGTAATAGAGCGTGCAGGCGATGCGATGCGACGGGGTGGGTCGGGGGAGCAAGTTTCACGCGGACGAAGTCGCGGGGCAAAAGCTAGTATAAAATAAGATGGAGTTCTACATCCTACCTTCTATTTTGAAAAATATGATGATTTCTTTTTCTTGTCATCCGATGCAATTTAATTTCCGCTTCCGGTTAATTTATACGAACGTAAAATAGACTTACCCTTTTTTTTCAGCATTTTCAATTTTTCTGTTATTTTCAACTATACTGAACATATCCTAGTCAATGCTATTTTATAACTCACCGTCTGAAGACCGCCTAACAATAAAATGTCCCAGATTTTTTGATTTTCTCTTGTTTTCTCTACCGTATGAATGTACCGAGGAGCTCGTGGTTAAGTAATAACAGCCACACTGGTCAATCCAATAGGTTAAGCTACGCTTGCTGGGGTTGATCTGTAGATGGGTGACCATCTTTACATACCGAGACTCCTCCGTGCCTCGGAAAGCACGTTAAGCCGTTGGTCCCGGCTGTCATTCGTGGATCTTTCACAGTCGTTACAGGTCGTTAGAAGCCCGAAAGTCTGACAACCAGTCTTACCAAGGGGTATCGTATTACCTAGCTACTGGGTTGTGGAGGTCAGATAGGCAGTCGCTCCATGTAAAATACTGGTATTCAGCTGCATCCGGTTAGACTGGAAGCCGACCCCAACATAGTTGGGATAAGGCTAGGCAGATTTTTCTACCGATTCAATTCTAAAAACTTCGACATGCTACATCCGTTTGACTGTAATCGGCTGCAACTCTGACGCATGGTAAATAGTGGCACTATTATCAGATAAGTCTGGATTACTGCGCCCGCGTCACTTATGGCGTATGAAATCATTTGCGCGTAATCCGCGAGGTGATTATTAAGTACAGTTTGTAAACGGAGCTATTAGCTGTATGTTACAGATTAAGTCAATTTATGAGGTTAATACAGGTTGTATGAGGCATACATGATTGATGTATTGGGAAAATTTGATATGGTTTACGCCAGTCTTCAGTGTCTAAAGAAGATATGCACGTGGTGCAGAGAGGGGCTCGTGGCTAAGTAATAACAGCCGCACGGGTCAATCGATCAGGTTAAGCTACGCTTGCCGGGGTTGGTCCGTGTATGGGTGCCTCCGAAAGCACGCTAAGCCATTGGTCCCGGCAGTCATTCGTGGATCTTTGACAGTCGTTACGGGTCGTCAGAAGCCCGAAAGTCTGACAGCCAGTCTTACCAAGGGGTATCGTGTTACCCAGTAAATGGGTTGTGGAGGTCAGATAGGCAGTCGCTCCATGTAAATACTGGTATTGTTTTTTTATCATTCTAAGATTCAACTGCATCCTAATCGTAACTACTTAATATTATAAATTCGAAAGTGAGTTTATTTCTTTATTTGTTACGCTTTCTCGCTAAAACTTCTGAACGGATTTGGATGAAATTTGGCAAATAGGTAGACCATGACCTAGGTTAGAACATAAAATACTTTTATCCCGATATTCTCATGGGAATGGGATCGTGAGACTTATGCGGGTGAAACCGCGGGATTCCGCTACTTACACGTAATTCAACAAAGCCACACAATAGAACTCCGACTCTAGGCCTCGAAAAAGCACTTAGTATTTAACATTGACTAGTTTCTCGCGAATGACACTTTCGATTTGCAGCGGACGCCGTAAATTAAAGGCACATGGCCGGCATTAAGCTGTCCCCTACATCATGCCACGACACTTCTTAATTAGTGCCTGTACTGATATGTAGATAGCGGACGCGATTATTATGGTTAAAAGGTTTTTTTTGCGTAATAACATGACGAACAGGTTAAGCTAAGCTTGCCACGGAAAGCACGTTAAGCCGTTGGACCCGGCTGTCATTCGTGGATCTTTGACAGTCGTTACGGGTTGTCAGAAGCCTAAAAGTCTGACAACCAGTCTTAGCAAGGGGCATCGTATTACACAATTACTGGTTGTGGAAGGTTCTCGTCGTTGGAGGAAACTGTTCGTCTTGCCCCCGAGCTGCTGCTGCACCCACGACCCGAGCTGTTACAGCACCCAGCACATAGATCTGGATATCTTCCATGATAAGCCGTACCAAGTTTGTAAATATTTATATTTATTTCTAAGTAAATAGTTTCGTATAAGTTTTTTTTTTAATATAAGTGATTTAGTCTTAAGCAGTGTTAATTTTTTAAATAAATAAATAAAAAAGGCTTTATGTAAAATACTGGCATCCGCTGCATGCTGCTGGAATAGCTGCATCCGGTTAGACTGGAAGCCAACCCCGACATAGTTGGGAAAAGGCTAAGCAGATGATGATGACGAAAGGATCATAAGCAGGTGGCGTCCTACAGTTCCTGCCTACACCCATGAGAAAAAGACGATGAGTTTTATGTATGTTATGTAAATCTTCAACCGCTATATTAATGCACTCGAGAGCAATGAATTATGGTCACATATAAGTAAAGATACCTGAAAGTGTCGGAAACTAAGAATGCTAGCTTAATAAAATAAATTGTTTTATATGTAGAAGGACATAGTCTACTTTTTTCTCAAAAATAATCCTACAGCGGGTGATATAGGGGCTGAAAGTTTGTATGGGAAAACCTAGCATTTCTTATGTTAGGGAAATGAAAATTCAAATTAATGCTTTTGGTAGAAAATAAAGAAATATGCGGTTCAGTGTTTTTGAAAACTCGAAAAAAAATTTTAAATAATATTTAAAAATGATAGTGACCAACCCCTAGCCTACCCCTTTTTAATAGATTTAAGGAATTGGAAATGTAGACATAGTTCGTATCTTGAGGTAACATTTAGAACATTTAATTGTCTAATAAACACAATTTATTTCATTAAACTAGCATTTTACTTTCCGAGACTTTCAAGACTTTATGTGACCCTAATTCATTGCTCTCGAGTGTAATTACCGGACAAAATGAAGTCAAACTTATAAACTAAAAAAAAAATACCTCTTTCATCAATACTGACCAATACAACAGTTTTCCCATTCCTCAATAACTGTACGTTTTATTTTCAATAATAATCACTTTGTCAGTTAATATAGAGGTACCTAGTACGTACAGTTACTAGGTTGGTACAGTAGGTACATCTCGGGCGGTTACCGCACGCAGGCCCCGTCACTTCGCCACGCAAATTGCTTTACTGAACGCTAGCGCCGCCTTGAAGCTGGACAGTTTTAGGGTCCCGTGGGACGAGAAAGGAATTAATTTATTGCTTATATAACTGTCTTTAATGAAACAAACATTAAGGAGAAGTTAGCACATAATATTTTAAAAACCATCAGCAAAAAAATAAAAATAAGCCTTTTCTAATTCCACTAAATGTCTGCCCAGTAGCACTCCAAAATAATTTTGAATAACATACATTATGTTCAAGTAACCAAGGTAACCGACGTCGCTCGTAGAAATGGCCCAAAGGTTCTATAGTGGCGACGGCTTACCGGAAGACGTAGCGTTGAAAGGTCGCCCACAAGGTGGACCGATGACCATGTGAAAGCCGTAGGAATCCGCTGGATGCGGGAAGCACAGAACCAGTCGAAGTGGCGGTGCTTGGGGAGGCCTATGTCCAGCAGTGGACGTTTTTCGGCTAAAATGATGATGAATAAACATGATGATGACATTATGGCCCTAAAAAGACAAGACTATTCAATGGCGAGACAGACCAAAGGTGACCCGTGGTTTACAGCGTAGCACATCACATCGGAATGTTTTGTAACATTCGTCTTTCTGCAATGAATATGAAACTGCGGACTGAGGCATGCCAGAAATTTTTCGTGTTCATGATAGTGCGTTCGTGAATGTAGGCAGACCCCTGTCTCTCGCTAACTAGCTGAAAACAAAACAACTGCCACACATCATCATCTGCCTAGCCTTTTACCAACTTTGTTGGGAACGGCTTCCAGTCTAACTGGATGCAGCTGAATACATGAAGCGACTGCCTATCTGACCTCCACGACCCAGTAACTGGGTATCATGATATCCCTTGGTGAGACTGGTTCTCAGACTTGGCTGGCTCCTGACGAGGGTAACTGTCAAAGATCTACAAATGACAGCCGGGACTAACGGCTTAACGTGCTTTCCGAGGCACGGAGAGGTCTTGGTATGGATCGATCGACCCATGCGGCTGTTATTACGTAACCACGAGCCCCTCCAAAACAACTGCCACACACATTTTAAAATTAATGCTTCAAGACACGGAACCCAACAACACTAACAGTAAACAAGCGTCACACTTTTTTTCCTTTCGCCGCTAAAATTAGCCGACGGATTGTTATTGGTTAAATTATTCAGAAGGCGTTCGATGCCTTTAAGTGAATTTCGCGATCGGACCGGCGCAGTTTTTCTATTCTAGACACCACCGTACACACAGTCGCTGGCAGAATTATGACGCTGCTACCAGTAACTGGTTAATGTTGTCTTGTTGTTACTGAAGAAGTCGTTTTATAAGAAGATAAGAGGTATTTTGTAGCCATCACTGGACAATTTGATGATTAGATGGACCAACTACTTTAAAAAGATGGTCGCGGTAGACTGGATGCAAAAAGCGGAGGACAGGGTGTTGTGGCGCAGCCTGGGAGAGCCTGGGAGGCTCTCCAGCACTGGACTACGACAGGCTGAGTTGATTGACTGGACAATTTTCAAAGTTCAGCATGTTAGAGTTGTTGCATATTCGTTCGTTATGATAATTTTTGGGAATGGTTCTTTCCCCAAGATGCGCTTTGAGATAGAGTATAAAAAATAAAATAAACTGGCAATTGATTTTATTTGGTAGAAAATGACGAACCTTCCATCAAGAAATCATGAAATGACAATCAAATTAATCCGTACAAAGAACCCAGGACTAACGCAAAAACTGCACGTTCATAATGAGTCTTGAAAATCTCAGGATGTCTTGGTTATTATTTTATTATTTCAGGTCAAAATTATATCCAAATCTTAGAAGCATAATACTAATGATTGGAATAATGTCGTGAATTCATTTAAGCCTAGTACTTTTTGTTAGGTTTACTGCTCAGAAATGTGACACATAAATTTCCGAAAAGACAAAAAAAAATATGTTGATCCGATCGCTACCAAACGTCACAAGATCGGGTGATCTTGTGACGTTTGGTAGCGATCGGATGGTTGGTTTAATTTGAAGATTACTTGAAAATTTCATCAAAATCTCTCTTGCCGTTTCCCTCTTGCTGTTTTGGAATCCATATGGAACATATAGGTACATGTTTACTGTTCTTGTCTTTGAGTTCCCGATATTTCGGCACTGTTGCAAGCACCATGATCACGGATAAACAGTCAGTCAGCTACATACACACATCGATTTTTAAAAGATAGATTATTACGTATATAATAAATATGTGGGTAGGTATAGGTATTATATTCTCGACTATAGCTCAAACTTTTTCAACATGAGGGTTCACCTCTAACTTTTTAAATAAACACGTCTGGGTTCGCTCGCAGACTTTAGAAGACAATGATAAATTAGTGTGTCTGTCTGAAGGTTTTTTCATATTTTTTAAAATAAACACTTTGACATTATGATTTATTTAGTGCAGTAATGTTGCGGCTTAGATCGCATGAATTTGGAACGTTGACAAAAATTTTAGGTTCTTTTCTGTGGATATCTATTATTTTTTGTAACTTAGATTGCAAATTATTTTGCATTGCATGCAAATATGCTATTTTAAATTATGATGGTTTATTCCACGTTTTCATACTTACAATAAGATTTTGGTTTTCTATAAAATTTTACCTTTCTGCAATAGATTAGAATAGAAAAGACTTTTCGCCATATAACAATCTTTGAATCGAAAAATTGTAATTCCATCACACTCTGGGCAGCAAGCTTCACTAGCAACCTTGAGGTCTATGAATTCAAATTCAAAATATTTTATTTCACATAAACACACATACGAGTCATGGGCCAAATCTACGACCATGTGGTTCCCAGAAAACGTCCATTGACATTGAGGTAGACCTAGGAGAAGATGGCGAGACGATTTTGATGCCTACAGACAGGATTGGTCCACACTAGCTCAAGACAGAGGGGGAGTAGAAAGGAGAAAGGTAGGCCTTTCCCCTGCAGAGAGGCATAAGTGCCCATGTAGGTTTATTTATTTATAAAAATAAATAAATAAACCTAAAAAAAAAAATAAAAAAAAAAAGGTTTATTTATTTATAAAAATAAATAAATAAACCTACATGGGCACTTATGCAACGTCAGAAACTAGGTCCAAGGTTCCAATTCCAAAAGACGACAATTTCATTAAAAAATCTGAATGCTATTGCGATAAATTGAGTGGCCACACTTCAACGCCGCCACCGAGTTATCGCCACGTCAATCGGCAATGTGAATGCCGTTGTAAAATTATCGCGATAAGTTGTGGCTACACTTACGGCCTACGTCCATCATCGCGATAATCAACGGCATATCCCGTTGGTGTGGCCCCGAGATAACACCACAAATAATGTCAAGTATGTATGACAATAACATAGACACCCGGACAACACCCGGACTTTTAAACATGTCAACTACTTACCAGTCAAATCACCAAATGTATCTAACAAAGCTCCATTAAATTATGTCATAAAACATGATTTATTGGTGCTACTTTCACTAAAATAACGATATTTTATCACCGGCAGCCATGTTTGAAGGGAGACACGTGTTTGATACGAGTGGTACTGGACAGCTGATTTGCATACATACCGAGGTAAGTAATATTTGGCATGTAATGTACAATTGTACGTGGTAAGTGAGATAATAAGTTGTTTTGTATTGTTGTATGTATATGAGAGGAGCTCGTGGCTAAGTAATAACAGCCGCACGGGTCGATCCATCAGGTTAAGCTACGCTTGCCGGGGTTGGTCAGTGGATGGGTGACCATCTTTACATATCGAGACTCCTCCGTGCCTCGGAAAGCACGTTAAGCCGTTGGTCCCGGATGAATTTAAGCCTACGATAACTCTTTCAAGCAATGAAGATGTGGCATCAACGGCAATCAATCTCAATGTAGTAATTACCAGATCGTCCATATCAGTTTGCATCAGAATCATAAGCTCAATGATATCCGTGTAACTTCGAAATAACTGCAGCAGCATCAGCAAAATGATTGCTAAGGGCCGCCGCATCTTTGGTGATTTCGTTTTTACACAAACACGCAAACAAACTAAGTAGAGTAGGTAGGAGATAACCTCAGAACAATAACAAAGCATAGAAGTAGTGTTAAAATAGCAACTGAACTCAATATATTTGTTTCATTTTGACTTATGGAGCCGCTATGATGTTAAAGAAGGACACGTATACAGAAGACGTTTCGAAATTTTGTAGGTTGTCATTCATTTTATTCTGACTAGTGATGTACCCACTAAATTTCAACGTCGATAGAATTTACAATGACATTCTTTCTTATACTGCCAAGAATAATAACCGTAGGTAGACACGGCTACACATCACGCTATACATTTCCAGTTTATACTGACCGCTCATTGTAAGGAAATCCTATACAATGCGAGATCAGCTTATACTGGAAATGTATAGCTTGATCTGTAGCCGTGCGTACCAAAAAGTTTTGAAGTAACTAAGCATACTTATGATCCCAATACTTAATATATTCGTTCAAAATGAAACAATACTTTATGTATGAACTAAATAGTTCGTCATCATCATCACCAAAGTCTTCCTTGGTTCCCGACAGCTCTTCATGTATTAAATCTGACCCGGCTAAACCCGAATGTATTTAGTTGCCATAATAATTGATGAGTTTATTGAAAAGAAGTGGGAGACATTCGGTTTTGCAAATGTTTTTAGCAACTTACTTTCTCATATTTATTTGAATTTTAGATTACATCATAGACTACTCAACAAAGTCTAGGGAAAAAGGGTATTCAAAGTACCTAATAATTTTTATTTTAATACTTTTTATGTAACATATATTATTTTAAATCAGTAGAAGCGTAATTTAATAGAGACTTGAATTATTTGATTAAATAAAATGGTTGCTAGTGAAAAAATAAAATTTATTATGAAAATTCAAAATGGTACCAAAGCGACAAAAACTTTTCGTACATAAAAAAATAAATAACGACCAGATAATATTTTAAATAAAAAAATAAAATGCCTAGCAACTTTAATAATCTGTTAGTCGAATTCCAGCCCACACCATAATCGCCCTGGTACGGATGAACTTCCTGAGGATTCTGGAGTCGGCTCTGGCGACCAGGAACTCGCCAAAAGCGCAGTCTTCTTGAATCGGGATGGAATCCAATTATTTCTGAATTTGTTATTGTCATCTGTGTCAAGAATTCCTAAAACAAACAGTTCTCAATAAAATTTATGTAAGATTTTTTATCAACATTTTCATTTAGGTAAATAGTTTTATTTGTATGTCTTACCTGACTGATGTGAGATGATTTCACGAGATGTCAAGATCAGTGGCGATTCATTAATCTGTACCGATGTACTAGGTCCTGTTTCAACTTCCATTGCTACGGGATCCTACAATTACGTATTTTGTATTAAAAATAAATAAATAAATTTGCACTCGATTATATTCCCGACTAACCCAGTCGGAAATATAATCGAGTGCAAATTTATTAATTAGAAGAATGATATCGCATCAATGATACTTTTAATATAATATCATTGTATCGCATATATCAAGTGAACATATTTCTGAAACGTTATACCTGTCTTCATGTTAGATTACTGTTGATGGTGAGCGGTTCTTTTAATTTGCAGTACTGCGCTATGTCCTTCTTCGCAGACTTCCATAAGTATTTCCTGTAATGTAATAAATCAAGTTTTAATTTGAACGGGATACTATTTATTGCCAATAAAATACCTTAATTATATCATAATATATCAAGACCATTTCATCTGTTCTATCCTTAACAAATAATGTAGGAACAGCATGTTCTCTAAGTGACGACTTAAAGAACATGCTACATCCATTTCATAGGTTCATTACCAAATGAATACAAAGTAAAATGTTTGGAGCATATTATGTGGCTGTGCTGTTTGGAGTCCAATTTCGTCTACCAATACAATTTATCCATTTTTTTTTCACATCGTCTAGGAAATCTGTAAAAGAAAAGTATCGACAACATTATTTACGTCACTATGGCTGATCAAGATAACCCCAAAACAATTTCCGAATATTCGCTAATAACTTCTATTGGAATAAATATTACGACTGGTTTCAGCTATACAGTGACACAGCAATATTTGTTATGTATTTATATTCG
This sequence comes from Cosmia trapezina, assembly GCA_905163495.3. Lineage (NCBI taxonomy): Eukaryota > Metazoa > Arthropoda > Insecta > Lepidoptera > Noctuidae > Cosmia > Cosmia trapezina. Next base: position 19,171,745 of record LR991038.1, on the reverse strand, counting down.
TTTATCAGATCTTAGGCAACAAGAAATTGAGCAAAAACTTACCGATGGAAGGTCAATATTTGTTGTTCATTTTATTTTCGCTATGAATGGGACTTGCAGCCCCCAACCACACAAGAAATTGCTCCACAGCGTCCACACACTCACTATTTGTAGTTAAACAAAGAATTCATGCAATCTAACAGTAGAAATATTATTAAAACATCGCAAAACCATGGAATATTACGACAAACACGTAAACAATGAACACGCGAATAAGTCAGGTAGTTCAATGAACGAACTGTCAGACATTGAAACAAAGTACTATCAAATTTGGCCGCGTCATACTATAACTTTTTTAACCAAATGACAACTGATCTTGTGACCATGCCAAGAAAGTAAAACAAAGAGTAAAACATTCATCTCTTTCCCACATCCTTTATCGTACCTTTATCGTACCTAATAATAGAACGGGAATAAAGGTAGTTACAGAATTCTGTTTTTAGCCTTCCTTCTATGCTTTGTTATTGTTCTGAGGAGATAACAGTATGAAACCTCAATGTCAAAATTTGAAGTTACTAAACAACTGTGATCGTTCCGAACATACGAGAGAATTCTCTCGTATGAATTTTAAAAAAAACGTTCTGAACACTGCACCTGAAAAGTACTCAAGAGGTAGGTAGGTACCTTGATACCTAATTGTTACTAAATATTCAGGCATTACTTACTAATTGTGGGTCCAAAAGAAAAAAACATAGTATAGATTGTTGATTACAAAGGAATTTTCACGAAATTCCTATGCTTTAACATCTCCTACCACCACCGAACACTTAAATTACCATTTTCTCATCACAATTCACATAAAACACTGAAATTTCATCCCTAACTCTAGTATTAATAAAATTCAAGTTACTCCAACCACATTGTTACGCGTAATAAAATAGTTTCAAAATATTACTTCGACAATTTTCACAGTTAGAATCGATTGAAAACATTATACTTTCGGTCACGTACTGAAATGTTGACAATACCAACTTTTAGTTTTGTTATTTGTGTGACAAATAGATATTCTATTATTTTACGGGACAGTGCGTGACTGTTTACTATTATTTGCCAAAAACAAACATAATCCAAGCTTTCTTTCTTTTTAGAAAGGAAACATTGTTTCTAAAATGCAGTTAGGTAGGTACCTACTTACTACAGTCTGGCCGTCGAGAGAATGCGTTCCTGATAGGTCTATCAGTTAGACAATACACACAACAGAACACCCCCCACACACACAGAACACACACACAGAACCCAGAACACACACGCAAGTGTAGTGTGTGTAGTGTATTGTGTGCGTGTTCTGGGAGTGTGTTCTGTGTTCTGTGTGTGTGTTGTTGTCCTGTGTGTTGGGTACAGAAGGTACCCCCTCCTGTACACGTAAAGTGGGGATGTTTTATTTTTTCTCGTCTACCCCATGGTGTGGGGTGTTGGACGGGTCTTTCAAAAATATTGCGGCGTTGTGAAAACAATTTTTCGATTTAGGAATCCATTTCTGAAATATTAAGCTTTAAAATGCTAATATTTGTTAGAGTCAAGTGTCGGCCCTCCCCCCTACCAGCTAAACAGTTAGTTTTGGATGTGTGAAAAAAATCACGGTAGTAGTATCTATAACGAAGTTAAAAGGAAAACTATCACAGCTAAATAATGTCCGTTTGCCCCGCACGGCCCCCCAGAATTTGCGTTTTAGGTGTGCACCAATGCAATGTACTCGCCTCTATGAGTATATGTACCGGTTTTGTTTTCAATGTACCTCTGTACTTTTGAAGAAATATGCAAAAAAAGGGGGCCATGCCAGCCAAACGTTTTCAGCTCGGCCCCCGTGTAACTTGAAAAATATATAGCGTATTAAAAAGTTTCTTAAACTCAAGGAATGTACTCTATTAACACCTTATATGTGCCGCAACAGATATTGTGAATTCGTAATAATAAACAATTTATAAATGTGGATAGGGGGCCGTGCTGGAAAAAACAATTATAAGAAAATATCTAAAAAAGACAAAACAAACCTTAGCCAAAAACTATTAGAAAATAATTGATGTTCGGCAAGTAACATATATAACGCATTGGTTTCTCATACAACTTGCTAAATTTGAAAAATAAACCAATTTTAGTTCATTCAGCACGGCCCTCTATAGTTGCCTATATCTTTTTAAATATGACATATTTGTTTACAAAATTCGACTTTTTCAACATATACCTAACGTGTTAATAGAGTAAATTCCTTGAGTTTAAGAAACTTTTTAATACGCTATATATTTTTCAAGTTACACGGGGACCGAGCTGAAAACGTTTGGCTGGCACGGCCCCCTTTTTTTGTGTATTTCTTCAAAAGTACAGAGGTACATTGAAAAAGAAACCGGTACATATACTCATAGAGGCGAGTACATTGCATTGGTGCACACCTAAAACGCAAATTCTGGGGGGCCGTGCGGGGCAAACGAACATGCTAAATAGGCTTTCAAGTTTACGAATAATAGTCAACCAACTACGGAACCCTTCATTGTGCGTGGTACGACACGCACTTGGCCGGTTTTTATTTTGTCTATGGTTGCCTGTCAATAAATAAGCAACTTCATATGCGTGCTTACGTCAACAGTAAAGTAAAAAGGAAAGATTATACGTCTTAATACTTTTAACAGATCATCTTGCTACTTTACAACCAATCAGCGAACGGATAAGCGGGTCATTAGTTCCATAATCATCCATTCCTGAACATAGGCTTATAAAATCACATATCAGTTAACTCATTTCTCAGCAACTCTCATCTTAACCAGTCACCCTGCGAAGATTCTCGCACCTAGCCAGAGAACGTTCTACCCGTTTGACGAATAACATGGTCATATTTAAAAGATCTTTTCACTACCATATCCTAATTTTTATCCTAAGTTTTCCCATAGTAACGCACACAACCTCATACACACACAACACTTCCACATACTCATACACACAACCCCACTAACACATACACATCCATACACCCTACACACATCTCATACATCCTTTTCATGTTTCCTAGTTATATATAAATAAAAATAATAACAAAAAATAAAAATAAAGTTTGTGCTTTCAAGTAAAACGACTCCAGTACAATACTTGTAATTAATGAAACTTCCACAAATTAAGTTCCAAATTGCATCCGTAGCCTATTTTAATTTTAAGCTGTAATTTGTGGAAGAAAATAAATCTATTCTATTCTAAATCTATTCTATATAGCAATTATAAAATATACGCATATATTTTAATGCAAATAACGCTTTTACTATAAAACTTACTCTACTTAAGTAGGTACTAAAATTCTAAAATTCTGCAAACTAAATGAAATAAGCTAAAAGTTATGAAGATCTTAAATCAAGACTCAACATTTGGGGCAATTAGCAAATTTCACCGTATCATTAACCAGCCGGTTACAGTTTCTAATTGAATTCTAATAACCACGTAACAAGAGTATTTCTATTTAATTCGTTAGTATTAAGGTGTCTTGTTTATTTGGGTTAATTTTACAGACTTGGTTTTATTTTCTGTTTTCTCAACATTTTAAGATATTATTTCACTTGTTTATTTTTTCTGTTTGGCTCTATAATTTTAATGTATCTATGCATTTAGTATTTTAGAGCCAAATTAAATAATGCTGTTATTTATAATAGGATGGTATTTAAAAGTACTTCAATTTATTCCCATTTCATTTACCTAATTTTGCCTGTGTTCCACCAAATATACTGAATGTGCACCAAAATATGTTCATTAAAATATGTCATAACGAGCATCTATTGGATTTGGCGCTCGGTGGCCGCTGCCGCGGCACCGCTTGCTTCGCTCGCTCGCCGTCGCGCGTTAAGGGTCACTGTTCTAACCTAACCTAACCTAACCCAAATGATTCTAACCCAAATGATTCACCAATGTGAAGTTTCGTTTCGAAGAAGTTTAACCTAACCTAACCCAAATGATTCTAACCCAAATGATTCGTAACTGACGACGACTTGGTGACGGCAATCGGATCCCAGAACGGACACCTCCTGGAAGGAGCCGAAATTGGAGAGGGTGACATCAAGGTCACGTATAGGCGAAGGGCGAGAAACCCGCTTACGAGTCACGTGGTGTTGCGCGTAAAGCCAGTGATCTGGCAGCGGTTGACCTTGGCGGGCCGAATCCATGTGGACCTGCAGAGGGTGGTTGTTAGAGATCAGAGCCCGCTGATTCAATGCACAAAGTGCCTAGGATTCGGCCACAGCAAAAAATACTGCAAAGAACCAGCAGTCCTCTGCAGCCACTGTGGCGAACCGCACACTAGGGCAGAATGTCCCGGGTTCACCCTCAACGAGGAACCAAAGTGCAGAAATTGCAGCCTAAATAAGAAAGACGCAGCACATAATGCCTTCGACAACGAGTGTCCCACACGGAAAAAGTGGGATGCACTGGCCAGATCGTCGGTAGCATATTGCTAAGGTGGTCCCGGGGGTTACACGAACGGCAGATCAGGTATACACTGTGGCGCAAGCCAACCTCCAACGAAAACAATTGGCGACCGATGAGCTTATGCTCGCGGCTAAAAAGCGTGAAATTGCCATCGCACTGGTACAGGAGCCATATGTGGGATGCATAAAGGCAATGAAGTCGTACGGGGGGGCTAGAGTTTACCAAAACTCGGACTGCAGCGGGGGCACTGTAAAGGCGGCGATAGTTGTGTTCAACCATGACCTCGACGTCATACAGTGCCCTAAATTCACCACTAACAATATAGTGGTGGTGAAGCTGCGAACGAGCGCGTGGGAGATGCTCGCCGTCTCGTACTACTTTGAGCCTGACCAACCCATTGGGCCATACTTGGACCACATAACAGCCGTGATGAAAGAGCTAAAGCCCAGGAAAGCCATAATTGGAGGGGACGCTAACGCCAAGAATGTGTGGTGGGGAAGCAGTGCCATCGACCATAGAGGTGACGAATTGGCGGGAATGATCGGAGAACTGGATCTCCAGGTACTTAACTGCGGGAATAAACCCACCTTTGATACCATCAGAGGAGGACGAAGAATAACTAGCAATGTTGACGTGACTCTATGTACAGAGGACTTGCTCGACCTGGTGGAGGAATGGACGGTAGCTGAAGACTTAACGAGCTCGGACCATAACGGTATAATAATAAAAATTAAACTTAGAAAAGGCAAAGGAATTAATATTAAGAGAACTACTAGGAAATATAACACAAAAAAAGCTAATTGGGAACTTTTTTATGAAAAAATGGACCAATTAAAAATAGACAATAGAATCGATAAAATACAGATAGAACAGATAAATAATAAGGAACATTTAGACAATACAATAGAAAAATACACAATAGTTATAACTGAAGCTTGTAATGAGGCAATACCTATAAAAAAGGAAAATCAGACACCTACTATACCGTGGTGGTCCAAAGAACTCGAAGTAATGAAGCACGACGTCGCTACTAGGAGGAGAAGGATCCGGTGCGCAGCGCCGTCACGTAGAGAAGGTGTGGTTGCGTTGTACCTGGAAGCGAAAGAGAAATATGAATTTGAGGTTCAAAAACGCAGCACAAAAAGCTGGAAGGAATTTTGCCAGAAACAGACCAGGGAAGGGGTTTGGGAGGGAATATATTATAGGGTTATAAAAAACACCACAAAAAGGCAAGAAGATCTGCCGCTGGTATATAACGGGAAGGAAGCTGGGCAGGAAGGATCTGCGAGAATACTGGCAGAAACATTCTACCCGGAGGATACAGAGGAGGAGGATAACTCAGACCATCGTCGAATCAGAGCTCTTGCTGACCGAATAAACGACTGGAGCCAGGATGAGACCCATGACCCGGAGTTTACGACGGAGGAGCTCAGGTTTGCGACGGAGAGCTTCAACCCGAAGAAGGCACCCGGAGTAGATGGCTTTACAGCCGATATCTGCCAGCGGGTAATATCACGAGATATGGAACTGCACCTGGCAATATTAAATAAGTGCTGGCAACTGACGCACTTCCCCACAGCTTGGAAAGAGGCCATCGTAGTAGTGCTGAAGAAACCAGGAAAGGACAACTACACCAGCCCTAAGTCCTATAGGCCAATTGGACTATTACCGGTGATGGGCAAAATACTGGAGAAAATGATGGTTAGAAGGCTGAGTTGGTACCTGGTGCCCCGATTGAATCCCCGCCAATATGGCTTCATGCCTCAGCGAAGCACGGAAGACTCCCTCTATGACCTGATGGCCCACGTCAGAGACAAACTCCAAGAGAAGAAGCTCATCACGATGGTCTCACTGGATATAGAGGGAGCCTTTGATAGTGCGTGGTGGCCGGCCATAAAGGTCAGATTGGCGGAAGAAAAGTGCCCAACGAATCTCAGGAGAATGCTAGCCAGTTACCTAAGCGACCGCAAGGTCCGGGTAAGGTATGCTGGCCATGAGTACACGAAAGGCACAAACAAAGGGTGTGTTCAGGGATCAATAGGCGGCCCCATCTTGTGGAACCTTGTGTTGAACCCATTGCTGGAGAGTCTCACGCAGAGGGGTGACTACTGTCAGGCTTTTGCGGATGATGTGGTGCTCATATTTTCGGGCGAGACTGCACTGGACATCCAGAGACAGGCCAATGCCGCTCTTGAACATGTTCGGGAGTGGGGTGTCATGAATAAGCTCAGGTTCGCGCCACACAAAACTTGCGCTATGATGATTACGCGGAAGCTTAAATATGACATGCCACACCTGACCATGGGAGGGATCGACATTGGAATGTCATCGGAAATGAAAATTCTGGGACTCACAGTGGACGACAAGCTGACCTTCAACAGCCATACGGCTAACGTATGTAAAAAGGCTCTTGGCGTCTACAAACAGGTCTCGAGAGCTGCTAAAGCTAGTTGGGGTCTTAACCCAGAAATAGTCCGCATAATATACACCGCCACAGTGGAACCTATCATTACCTATGCAGCCGGCGCCTGGGCTAAAGCGACAGACAAGATCGGGGTTCAAAAACAGCTGAACGCGGTACAGAGAGGTTTTGCGCAGAAGCTGTGTGGAGCTTACAGAACCGTTTCCTTGAACTCGGCACTGATGTTGGCTGGGATACTGCCCCTCGATATCCGGATCCGGGAGGCGGCATCATTGTATGAGGCTAAGAGGGGAGTACCCCAGCCGGCACTAGCAGATAGAGATGTGGAGCGCAGACTGGCCTTTGCCGAAATCCAGCATCCGGCAAGACATATGCGCCTCGACTTCATAAGTCTGGTGGACCAAGAGGAGCTGAACCTTCACGTCAACCAAGCGGTCAGAATCTACACCGATGGCAGCAAGATTGAGGGTAAGGTCGGAGCCGCATTGTCTCTTTGGAGCAATGAAGCCGAAACAAAAGCGCTCAAACTCAAACTGCCATCGTACTGCACAGTCTACCAGGCTGAACTCTTGGCCATATGTCAAGGCACCAAAATTATCTTGCGACGCGGTGAGGCCAGTTTCGCTATACTTAGTGACTCGCGCTCTGCCCTGGATACGGTTGTAAGCCCATATTCCCTCCACCCCCTGGCTGTCGAAGCCAGGAAAAACATACAAGACAGCAGACTCCAGAACAAGGAAATTTCCTTGTTCTGGATCAAAGCACACGCAGGGCTGGAGGGTAACGAGCGAGCAGACCAACTCGCCAAAGAAGCTGCGCTGCAGTCCAAGGTTAAGCCAAACTATGATGGCTGCCCCGTTTCATTCGTCAAGAGACACATTCGATTGCGGTCTCTTGACGAATGGAACGTACGCTACCAGACGGGGCAAACAGCGGCTGTCACCAAGCTGTTCCTCCCGGATGCGGTGGAGGGATATAAAACGGTGAGGAAAATCAAACCGGCTGGCTTGACGACTCAGGTGATGACGGGGCACGGTGGGTTCTCAGAATACTTGCATCGATTCAAGTGCAAAGAGAACTCATCGTGCATCTGCTAACCGGGGACACCCGAAACGGTTGAGCACATCCTAACAGACTGTCCGGTTTATGCCCTAAAAAGACTCGAGATTGAGAACGAACTGGAGTGCAGAATGACAGTTAAAAATTTCCCAGAGTTTATGTCTACAAGAAAACGTAGGGAAAGATTTATAAAATATTTTGTGGATATTGCTAAATGCGTCATAAATAGAAATAAATAGAATAATAAAATTATGCTAAACATATATTATAATAAATATAGTAATTAGCATATAAGAAATAAATGTATAACTATAGAATAAGATGTTAGAAAAATAAGGAATTTATAACGTAGATAGAAACGCAATATGTAATTTTAAGTGTGTATAAACCCGTATCCCTTCTGGAATTGTGTAATCGCTAACAATTGGATAAGATATAAAATAAGGAAAATGTTGAAATCCCATTAGGAAAAATTTAAATATACAGGTCTAAAAAGTGAATATTTATAAAATTGAGTAAGACGTTTATGTATTTAGGCAAAACATTTATGATTGAAAAAACTTAGAAAACCTAAAAAAAAAAAAAAAAATGAAATAAATAAAACCATCTGAAGATATAATCCATCCAACTAGTTAAGTAAGGACTCTAACTATATTAGAGGTAGCTCGCGGCCCGGGCCTCAGCGCCCGGAAAAAAAAAAAAAAAAAAAAAAAACCCAAATGATTCACCAATGTGAAGTTTCGGACGCGCGGGTGTTTTGTGTAACATTCAGGAATATTTGGTGCATGATCAGTATTTTGATGTACGGATAATATTTTTGGTGAACACAAAAATATTATCCTTTATAATAGGCCAGACCCATTTCAATAAAGAAAAACATTAAAATGAACTTCCTTAAAGCATTTTTGTGTGTCTGGCCCGAAAGTCTGGACCATATACCACAAAACTGTACAATTTACAATTTATTAATTTAATTGTAAAACGTGTTCAAACTAATTTTTACAAGTCCGTGTACCACAAAACTCTAACCCGCACAAGTATAAGGGAAAAACGTTACAAATACCTATTGACAAGTCTACAAGTAGATTGTAAATTGTAACTTAGTACCTACATATTTTTAATTTCTGTGTTACTCAGTGTTTTCTACAATTTAACCACTCATACGGCCCTGGTCTTTGACTCTTTACTCTTTATCAGCCAAAGTCGAAACGAGAACATCAGCAAAAAGACACCAAACGATCGTATTCTTTAAAAAAAAAACCAGACGCGATTAGCATAGACTTTATTCCTCAAATTTTCGACCACAAATTAACAGAAAACGAGCTCCAAACACAGCCCAAAACGATTCAGTTCCGAACTATCTCACCCACCATCTTAAAGAAACCTCGTGGATGTTCGGCAACCCTCGCGTGTTGTAACTCGTAAACCTCGGCCGCGCATTACCGAAATACGTATCAACTCGTATCGTATGCGTGTGGACGATAAATTATACTAGTTAATACGAAAACCCTTCCACTAGCGTTATTCGGCTGTAATTAATAACGAAACCATACGATACCATCTTTTAGTTAAGTCTTTGCGCCGACACGCACGCCGATTTTTGGGGTGTACACATTGGGATACAGGGTTTTTAAGATGTCTGCTAGGTGTAGAGCAACACAGCCCCGGCAAACCGGCCGGGGGCCGTGTTGCTCTATGCTGCTAAGCCTCATAGCCTCATAGTTACTACCATTGGTAGGTGAAAAGTCGTATCAGTGAGATGTCACTAAGGTCGGACTTTTAATTAGCTGCAGTAAAATCACACTTTACTGTCATTTTTAAGATGTCTGCTAGGTATAGAGCAACACGGCCTCCGGCGAACTGGCGGGGGGCCGTGTTGCTCTATGCTGCTAAGCCTCATAGCCTCATAGTTACTACCATTGGTAGGTGAAAAGTCGTATCAGTGAGATGTCACTAAGGTCGGACTTTTAATTAGCTGCAGTAAAATCACACTTTACTGTCATTTTTAAGATGTCTGCTAGGTATAGAGCAACACGGCCTCCGGCGAACTGGCCGGGGGCCGTGTTGCTCTATGCTGCTAGGCCTCATAGCCTCATAGTTACTACCATTGGTAGGTGAAAAGTCGTATCAGTGAGATGTCACTAACGTCGGACTTTTAATTAGCTGCAGTAAAATGACACTTTACTGTCATTTTTAAGATGTCTGCTAGGTATAGAGCAACACGGCCTCCGGCGAACTGGCCGGGGGCCGTGTTGCTCTATGCTGCTAGGCCTCATAGCCTCATAGTTACTACCATTGGTAGGTGAAAAGTCGTATCAGTGAGATGTCACTAAGGTCGGACTTTTAATTAGCTGCAGTAAAATGACACTTTACTGTCATTTTTACGATGTCTGCTAGGTATAGAGCAACACGGCCTCCGGCGAACTGGCGGGGGCCGTGTTGCTCTATGCTGCTAGGCCTCATAGCCTCATAGTTACTACCATTGGTAGGTGAAAAGTCGTATCAGTGAGATGTCACTCAAACTCAAACTCAAACTCAAAGCATTTATTTCAATTAAACCAATTACAGGCACTTTTGAATTGTCAAAGAGTCGGTCAGTAGGTAAGTCAGAAAGTTGAAGCTAGTTGCCCATTCCAAAACGTAGATCTATGGAGAAGAACGGGCAAGAAACTCCACGGACACTCTTTTAAATCAAAATATAGTTACAAAATATTGGTTACATCATTCATGTTGAAATTATACATGTGAGAACGATGAACGTTAAAAGCGTCCGTAATAAAAAAATAAAAATAAAAAAACAATTCAAAATTAAAATTAAAATAAGCCGTGGCAGCTAAGGTATGACCAGCCTCCACCAACAGCGCCCGTTCACAAATCTGATGTATGGATTCGTTAAATGATCCAACACACGCGCCACCATCAGCGAGGCATTAGAGTGAGCATGACACACTCTCAGCCGCCAGGGCACATCCAAGTCAAATAAAGACGTATCCAGTAAATGGTAGCTTTAGAGTAGGTACATAGTACTCACACATGTACTAAGCAATTATACAATACAAAGGTGATTGAGTCTACACAATGCAAAGCTATTCTTACAATCTTCAGCAGTTGCTTAACAGTATCTTCAAATGTTAATTAATTAGTTGAGGTTGTGGAGCAGGACCAGCATGGAGCCAAGCATTTTTATCATTTATGTAATCCCCCAACTTATAATATGCCTGCCTGCATAGTGTGCGTTTTATACAAGTTTTAAATTTCGTCTCATTTAGTTGAAGTATGTGTGGAGGTATTTTATTGTAACATTTTAAACAGTACCCCATGAACGATGAGTCTACTTTAGCCAGCCTGAAACCTGGTTGAGCTAATAGGTCCTTATTTCTAGTATTATAATTATGCCTTTCACCTCTTTTATTAAAAAGATGTAAATTTTTTCTTACGTACATGATGTTTTCGTAGATATATTGACAAGGTACCGTCATGATGTTAATATCCTTAAACAGTTCCCTTAGAGAATCACGCCTGCGAAGATTATATATGGCTCTGATGGCTCGTTTTTGCAGAATAAAAATGGACTCGATATCTGCAGCCCGTCCCCAAAGTAAAATACCGTAAGACATGATACTGTGAAAGTAACTAAAATAGACTAGCCTCGCGGTATCTACATCAGTAAATTGACGGATTTTTCTGACAGCATAAGCTGCTGAACTTAGCCGTCCTGCAAGTGATATTAAATGAGGACCCCATTGTAGCCTTGAGTCGAGCGTAATCCCCAGGAAAACGGTTTTATCGACGAATTCTAGTTTCTCTTGATTCAATACTATCTCACAATCACTACTTTTGACATTTGGTAAAGAAAATCTGATGCACTTAGATGAACGATGAACGTTAAAAGCGTCCGTAATAAAAAAATAAAAATAAAAAAACAATTCAAAATTAAAATTAAAATAAGCCGTGGCAGCTAAGGTATGACCAGCCTCCACCAACAGCGCCCGTTCACAAATCTGATGTATGGATTCGTTAAATGATCCAACACACGCGCCACCATCAGCGAGGCATTAGAGTGAGCATGACACACTCTCAGCCGCCAGGGCACATCCAAGTCAAATAAAGACGTATCCAGTAAATGGTAGCTTTAGAGTAGGTACATAGTACTCACACATGTACTAAGCAATTATACAATACAAAGGTGATTGAGTCTACACAATGCAAAGCTATTCTTACAATCTTCAGCAGTTGCTTAACAGTATCTTCAAATGTTAATTAATTAGTTGAGGCTAAATGAGGACCCCATTGTAGCCTTGAGTCGAGCGTAATCCCCAGGAAAATGGTTTTATCGACGAATTCTAGTTTCTCTTGATTCAATACTATCTCACAATCACTACTTTTGACATTTGGTAAAGAAAATCTGATGCACTTAGTTTTTTTCCCATTTAATGCTAAATTATTAGCAGTGAACCAATTTTGGATCTGCAGTAGGGCGTTATTGACGTCGCTAAGGTCGGACTTTTAATTAGCTGCAGTAAAATGACACTTTACTGTCATTTTTAAGATGTCTGCTAGGTATAGAGCAACACGGCCTCCGGCGAACTGGCCGGGGGCCGTGTTGCTCTATGCTGCTAGGCCACATAGCCTCATAGTTACTACCATTGGTAGGTGAAAAGTCGTATCAGTGAGATGTCACTTATAGTATCTATTTATTTCACTACATCACTTACTACAATTTCTTACACTGCATCCATTTTTATTTATCTTTTATAAAGATTTACATTGTAACTTGTGAATTGGTCTAAAACAATTCGTTTTCTTTAAAATCTGAAATAAAAACACCTATAGGTATTTTTCATTGTTATGACACTTACGTCAGGCTGTCTTTACTTTTCTTCTAACTATCTTTCATAGAGTTTCATAATGGCATAGACTATGAACGTTTCTTTTGATTTATGTAATCTAAATTCTTTTTATCAATATGTTAGGTCAAATATTGTATTTTATAGATAATTTTGATTTATTATTGAATAGCTGTATCTTAAATTACTTTTATAAAATTAATCCACACACACTCGAAATTCATCGAAGAGGTTAGAGGTTTTTCAACGTATATTACTGGCAGATTCAAGCATTGACTGTGGCGTTTGGCATTCTGATGACGGAAAGCTTCAAATGTGGAAAGGATCTGAAATTGGAAGACGATTTCGAAAAACGCTGATGAATCGATGGGTGGAAGACTCGGAGACTGGTCAGTTCTGCTCCGGAAGCTATAAATGAAACATCTCCTAAAAGTATTCTTCGACCGGGAAAACTGATTCCGTGACTAAAACTTACCCGACTGCGGTCGATCCCTAAAGGAGGGTTATAGAAAATAACCATTAATTTATCGGAGCGATTCAATTCAAAATCTTCATCTTCCAAACTATTCGTGCGTGTTTGCCTAACCTGGACTTACTCAAATTACTACTTCAAGCTTACCTCTACCTTCCTAAATAAGTGTGTGTTTTAGGTAGGATGTGTTTTTTAAAAACCGGTCTGTATTTTTTATCTTTTAGTTTTCAATATATATGTTTCAAATCTTACCTTAGCCCCCTTTTATTCCATTAGGCTAGTAGATTTGTTACACACTAAGGTCGGACTTTTAATTAGCTGCAGTAAAATGACACTTTACTGTCATTTTTAAGATGTCTGCTAGGTATAGAGCAACACGGCCTCCGGCGAACTGGCGGGGGGCCGTGTTGCTCTATGCTGCTAGGCCTCATAGCCTCATAGTTACTACCATTGGTAGGTGAGAAAAGTTGTATCAGTGAGATGTTACTCTGGTCGGACTTTTAATTAGCTGCAGTAAATGACACTTTACTGTCATTTCTACTGCCATTTCGTTATAATATATTATTATATTTATTTATTTCAGGCATACACCCATAGAGTTAGTAAAAAAACATCATCCGATGAAAAACCAATCATCATCAGTAGTTATACCTACCTATGGGCTTCGCAACTAACCAAACCCCCCAGGGTTTTGGGATGTGCTTGTGTTAGTAGACTTACAAATTATTGTGTGTGGAGTTTCTCCAATGACGCATCATTGGAGACTCCCATCTATCTGCAAATAAACTTACGATAGTGTTGGTACTGCCACGAAGACGAGCAAGCAGAGAAGCGCTTCTTTAGCGTATGATGGCCGTAAAACCATAAAATGGAAACATTTTTTATCGAAATGACAGGTAAGAAGTGTAATGTTTACTGCAGTTATTTAAAAGTCTGAGCATAGTTCGCAAGTCCCTTGCTTCCTTCCACCGTATGATAACTGAGGCACCATAATTTATCCACTGTAAGGCAAAATTATTAATATAGTAGGAAATCCTAACTAATATTTTATATGCAAAAGTAAGTTTGTTTGTTACCTTTTTATGCCTAAACCACTGAACCGATCATCCTGAAATGCATATACGTTGTCAGGTGTACAATAGGTACAGAAACGGACAGGCCTTTCATACCGAAAAAAAGTAATGTTCCCGAGGAAAACAACAATGCCGTTTTTATGATAATAGATGGCGCCACGTGTCTTTCAATTCATAATTGAATTATATTATTACAAGCAGAGTCCAGCCCGAATTGATTGTCAAATTCTAAATTAACGCGAACGCAGCCATGGGCAAAGTCTAGTTCAATAATAAAGATAACCTCATGAATACTTCACCCAAGACCATATTATAGATACTACTCTTTAACAGTCTACAAAAAGCCGTTCAAGTTTTCGTTAGCTGTCATGGCGGACTTGACCAAACGGACCAAATTAAAAGCATCCTAAAAAAACCTTGCCACTATTTTAAATGTATCCTAATACGAACACGTATTACAGCATTTCCAGACTAAGTTAATAGGTAACAACGAACAGTGGCGGCCGTGTTCACACGTCCTGAAATTAAAGATTAATCGCCCCGATAACTTGACGCGTTCCGTTTTCAAAAACAGTTGACAAAACGCCATCTTGGTACGCCATCTGTGTGAAATAGTTTCGTGTTTATTTTGTACTAGATTGTTCTTTACAACTTAATTTTTTTATCGCAAGTGATCTGGAGAAATAAATTGGTATTTTGGCTGGGATTAATATTTCTTAATGATGGTGATTTTTAACACTACCAAAACACAGGTGTAACATTATTTAACGGTAGTGATTTTTTTAACCGACTTCTTAAAAAGGAGGAGGTTCTCAATTCGGATGTTTGTATTTTTTTTTTTTTTTTATGTTTGTTCGCGCTTAACTCCGTCGCTTGCCAACCGATTTAAAAAATTATGTTGGAAAGGGTATACTTCCCAAATGGTCCCATTTTTGTCAAAATCCAGTTCTGATGATGGGATCCTGGAGAAATCGAAGGAACTCTTCAAATATTATAGGCACTCCTATAGCGATTTGGGTATTTTTTATAGTAGCTCGTGCGACCACAGATGGCTACCGGAACTACTCAATGATAAATATTTCTCGGGTTGCGATTCGATTACTTTAATATGGTTGCTAAGCAATTTCCGCTCGTCACACAATGCGTGTGGTGAGTGGTTGTTGAGGAGTTCTCCTGGTTCTTACCAGCAGAACTCCTCAACAATTAACGTCCCAGCATGTGGAAAAGCAATATTTTGTAACATGTGATGAGCAATTGACATTAGACTATTGTAACTTATACAAATTATAAACAGACCCACTAAAAAGCGAGAAATAAAAACTTTTTAACAAAAAAAAAAAGCGACTTCCAAAAATCACTACAAAGTGAAAAATAACTTTGATTTCGGAAGTCGGTGGCAAAAAAAAAAGAAAGTAAATAAAAAACGAAAGACACCGACTTCCGAAATCAAAGTTATTTTTCACTTTGTAGTGATTTTTGGAAGTCGGTTTTTTTTTTTGTTAAAAAGTTTTTTTAACACTAGAAAAGCTGTGTATTGTTTTTTTAAAACCATATTACTTTATTACCGGAGGAGCTCGTGGCTAAGTAATAACAGCCGCACAGGTCAATCCATCAGTTGTGACATTGGTTGTGACCATCTTTATATACCGAGACCCCTCCGTGCCTCGGAAAGCACGTTAAGCCGTTGGTCCCGGCTGTCATTTGTGGATCTTTGACAGTCGTTACTGGTCGTCAGAAGCCCGAAAGTCTGACAACCAGTTATACCAAAGGGTATCGCAATACCCAGTTACATACTACGTTGTGGAGGTCAGATAGGCAGTCGCTCCATGTAAATACTGGTATTCAGTTGCATCTGGTTAGACTGGAAGCCGATCCCAACATAGATGGGAAAAGCCTAGGGAGATTGATTCAGTAAATTAAATTGTTTATTCTGTTTTAGGATATCGGAATCACTTTTAAACGTCATAATTTAAAAAAAATAAAAATAAATTGAAGCTAAAAATGGAGTCGACATTTCCTATCTGACTACCCTGAGCAGAAATGGCGAAACAGGCTCAGTGGTCAAAGTCTCTTTTTTAAGTCCAGACATAATCTTGGTCAGATCATGTGAAGACCATGTAGATCCAGTCTGAAGAGAGAACCATATAAATTTGAGTGGACCTGTCCAGTCAGTGGAAGCATTTGTCAACGATCGTGTAGCTCAACTCAGGATTTAAGGAGCTCAACAACTACACTACACCACATGCTTAAGCTCCTATAATCACATTAATCATGAATAAACACAAAAAGAACCTAAATGACTGTATCTAATCAATAAGACAACAATTTTTCCACATTTCTATATAAAAATTGAAGGCAAAAAAACCCCATTGGCTTCAATCGATCCGATCCTCATGTCTTCGATATTTGCGGTTTCAATATACTTAGTGATTGGTATCAAAGTGGCAGAGTTTCACACGTACTCTGATATACACAGAGCAAATAATAAATGGAGTACTCATGCGTTTATTACTCAATCGAATTCATTGGTTACAGAATTCCCAATTTGTAACACATTTTCCCTTCACCTTTAGCTTTTTCATTTAAAAAGAAATTACTTTTACACATTGTTGCTTTTGGCTTTTCGTCAAACCGTCACCTGTCGAATAAGCTCTATTTATAAACAGTGATTGTGTGCAGTCTTTTTTTTTTAAATCAAATCAAAATTAAAGTCTATTTATTCAAATTAGGCTGAGTATCACCACTTTTTGAATGTTAAAATTACATAAGACAGTACCCTATAACGCCAATTTTGTTATATACACTCGCATGTGGTTACTCCGTTCACTCATTATTCTGTGTCGATGTGAGACCGCAGCAGATATTATTGTTTCTTTGAAATTTTACTTAGAACTGCTTCTGTTTCGTTTCCAATGTTTTTTTATGGTTTATTAGTGGTATGGCAGGTTTTTGCGGCGGGCAGCTTGCCATTTGTTACTTGGGTTGTAGTATTTGCTTAGTATATATAGTACCTATCTATCAGAATGAGATCAGAAGCTAATCTCACAATGTTGTGGAATAAATGGATTAATATGGCTAAACTGAGAAAAAAATATTGAAAGTGAATGAGTGAGTTTTTCATGAATACTTTCTTAAACAATAAAGTTTTTATTTATTTTTCTTATTTTATTTAAGCACAACGTAGCCTTGTTGTTGTGAATGTTGGGGTCGGCTTCCAGTCTAACCGGATGCAGCTGAATACCAGTATATTATATGGAGCGACTGCCTATCTGACCTCCACAACCTAGTTACTGAGTAATACGATACTCTTTGGTAAGACTGGTTGTCAGACGTTTTAGAAACGCTTGACTGTAATATCACTCATTCAGGTATCCATCCACCAAGACGCACTGGGCCCACGTTGTAACCCACGCCCTCTTACAGAGAGGAGGCCTATGTCCCAGCAGTGGGAACATTACAGGCTGGTTATGCAAGATACTTGCATAACATTTAGCTAAATTAAAAGTTCAAAAACATCTTCTACTTTGATTCTGTTTAGAGTATATTCTACTATCTTTGTTTTAAGCATCATCGTACGAATACACTACCACGAACTAAATGGGTGATTTACGGCACGATTATAAGACGAGTCGGCAATCTCAGTGCATCCAAGCATACAGAATTTCCCTGCTCATCGTTTTACCATATTACAACCTAAATCCCGGCATTCATAGTGTCCTCTAAACAAGCGAATCGAAAGTACAAACGTCCAAACGGCTGTACTCTCGTCGACCGCAAATTTCCTGCAGCTTCCGCCATGATTGCAGGAATCACGCTCCGGTCCACACACCTGCCATTGCGGCTTCTATCAAACGTATTTATGTATCGAAACAGCTTATATTTGTATGTATTTTATTGGTTTTCTTATTATGTGATTGGGGATATTGGGTTGGTGGTGGAAGCCGACGGGTTTACTTTATTTGTGCAACGGTTAAAAGTCAAATGCAAATTGTTGGGATTTCTATTTCAAATTAGCCCTTTATTTTTCTTTTAAAGAGAGAGTTATAATAATAATCTTAGCTACCTACTACTACTACTGTTCAATAAACCATGTAAATGCATGTACGTTTATAGCATGCATTTACATGATCTACTTAACCCATTCTTGACCACTGTACCTGATCTGGACCGGAAAAATTACAGTAAGGGCAATAGGGATGATGCCTGGGTAAAAAAAAAGAAATTCTATTTAGTCCGTCAGTCAGATAATAAAAAATATTGGACGCGTATTTTTTGCTTTATCATATTAATAAAAAAATATTTAGCTACCACGCATTAAAGTTGGGGAGTGGAGGCTCGCTACGTCACTTGTACGTATAAAACCTAGCTACGCGTGACGTCATGCCATATTTTAACTCAATGTATCGGCGTAATATATTGATTACGTAAAAAAAGAATAAATACGTGTCCAATATTTTTTAATAATCTCTATGACGGACAAAAAATAAATTTTTAGTCATCATCCCTATTACGGTGTGGGTTTAGTCCGATTGATGATAATTTCTACCAAACGCAGCGGCATTACTTTTAATTCGACGTATTCATCATAGTAGGGTTAAAATGCAACAAATTAAACCACCAAAATGTTCTACCGACATTCAGTATTTTTTTGTAATTTTTGTTTAAGAAAAATATAAATGACGAAATTAAAATGTGTGATTAAAAGTGATCTTTGTCAAAGTTGTAGGCATTTTTCAACTCTTCTAATATTGTACTGTAAACATTGGACACGTATTTTTATTGTTTTACGTAATCAAAAGATTATGGCAATACATTGAGTTAAAATGTAGCATGACGTCACTCCTAGATCACTGCTAGATTTTATACGTAATTTGTCATAGTTGTGACGTGCCGAGCCCCCACTCCCCAACTATAATGCTTTTTATCTAAGTATTTTTTATTAATATGATAAAGCAAAAAATACGAATAAAATTTCTTTTTAGGGTTCCGTACCTCAAAAGGAAAAAATGGAACCCTTATAGGATCACTCGTGTGTCTGTCTGTCTGTCTGTCTGTCTGTCTGTCTGTCCGTCTGTCCGTCTGTCACAGCCAATTTGCTCCGAATCTAATGAACCGATTAAGTTGAAAGTTGGTACGCATATGTATTTTGGTAACCCAAACACGGACATGTAACGTAAATAAATGAATTTTGAATATAGGGGTCCCTTTTTGGGGGAAAATAAGTACAATTTAAAAAATAGTTTTGCAAACTGTACCGTGTGACATATCAAATGAAAGGTCTTACTGTGAGAGTCTCAAATATATTTTTTTTATAATTTTAAAATAAATTGTTTTGAAGTTATTTAAGAAAATAGATGAAAATTGACCATTCCCCCCCCTTATCTCCGAAACTACTAAGCCTAAAATTTTGAAAAAAATACAGAAAATAGTTCTCTAACTATAGATTACAGGAAAACCTATCAGAAGTTTATGGTCTTGTAAATCTATATTATAAAATTCAAAGTCCTGACTGACTGATTGACTGACTGATATATCAACGCACAGCCCCAACCGCTGGCCCTAGAAAATTGAAATTTTGCACATAGATACCTTATATAGTGTAAACATCCATTAAGGAAGAATTTTTGGAAATTCCATCCCTAAGGGAATAAAATAGGGGATGAAAGTTTGTATGAAAAATCTTATCTCTTGAGTTATTGGACTTGAAACTTAGCACGAATATTCATCTAAGTTAATTATAAAATTAATAGTTTTTAGTTTTTCTAAACTACCCCCTTTTTTGTGGATGGGAAATCATCAAATGACTTCTCCCGCTCTGGGTGGAGCGGAAGGGCGTGTCATACTTTTACTGACTAAAACCCACCCGTGTTCCTTCAGTTGCCTATGGCAGGGCCACGGTATCTCTTTCGAACAACCCGCGACCCCAGAAGACGGTATTGGTGGGTGTCAAAGTTTTTATAGGGGAATTTTAACACGCGGTCCGATTTACTCAAAACTCAGATTTTGTACCTGAGACCAAAAATGAAGACTAACTAACGTGTATCAGGGTTTTCCAAAAATCTACCCCTAAGGGGTGAAAAGGGGTAGTAAATTTTATAGCGGAGGATTTTATTGGGGATTGATTAACTTGAAAATTTGTGAAAATAATGTTTGAGACAAGTTATGGTAACATCCCAGACGATTTTTGAAATTCTACCCCTGTGGGCGTGGAAACAGGGATACAGTTTACATGAAAAATCTTATTAATTTGGTTAATGAACTTGAAACTTAGCACAAATACTTGCTTATGTAAGTAATAAAGTTTGTCATTATTAATTTTTTCAAAACGACCCCTCAAATGGGGTTTAGGGATGTTAAAGTTTGTATGGAAGAATTTTAAAGCGCAGTCCGATTAACTTGAAACTCAGTATTTATACTTTTGATGTAAAATAAACAAAAATAAGGAAATTAAAACCCATGAAATCAGACATCCACGCAGGCGAAGCCGCTGGTAGTCTAGCTAGTATCTCAATATTGTGCGTACAAACATACTAAGCCTCCGCTTTCCATCCATCCGTCTGTTCGTCTGTCACAGGGCTGTATCTCACGAACCTTAATAGGTAGACAGTTGAAATTTTCACAGATTGTGTATTTCTATTACGACTATAACAATAAATAATAAAAATAAAGTAGGTAAAGTTAAAATTGAAGGGGGCGGTCCCCATACAAAACTTTTCATTTTGAAAAAAAAAAAAAAATAACCTGTGTGTTATTGTCTAGAACCCATCGAGTAGAGCTGAGTACAAAGATACTTTAATTTTTTTATCTTCTAAAATGTAGAAATATGGGGCCGTAAAAGTTGTAAATTTTATACCATTTTTGTATGAGCTCTATTATAATGTAACTTATAATATATTTAATCAATAAATACTAAAAACGGCGTACTTTTTTTAAATATGGTCGATTTTCTGCAACTGCAAAAAATAACGTTGTAATTCACAATATCATTATGAAATACAAAGTACATCTTTGCGATTGTTAAACATTATAATATGGTACGGAACCCTTTGTGTGCGAGTCCGTCTCGCACTTGGCCGGTTTTTTTTTTACTCAAGTCATTCATCCCTATTGTAACTACAAATTTCAGTAATATTACCCAATTCGACGTAAACAAGATTGTCATCGACTGAACCTCTTCCTTTTATTAAATTTCCTCCACCGTAATTAGATAATAACCATCAACGGATAACTCAAGAAAATGAACTAAACTATGATGCAACAACCACAGACAGCTGCCGATGACAGTCAATGTGACGGGCTTAAAACAACAGGCAGGGTATCGCCCGATTGGTCACACTCAACATAATCCAACCGTTTTTTGCCCACACGCTGTATCTCCGTGGAAAATTACAGTCGGTGGACAAAACCAGGTTTTTTGACGTCTCAGGGGACGGTAATTAATTAATGGAGGTGATCCTGATACGGGAATTAAGCGGGTTTGTACCGTGAGTACTTGTAAGGGGAGTTATGTAATCCCCCTTACTAAGTAAGTAGTTACCAATCAAAAGACGCGTAATTTTTAGATTGGCTGCTTTTTTTCTTCTTTTGTGCAGTAAATGGGTTCCGTAAGTCAAAAGGCAAAAACGGAACCCATATAGGATCACTTCGTTGTCCGTCTGTCTGTCTGCCTGTCAGTATGTCAAGACACTTTTTTCTCAGAAACGCATGGAGATATCAAGTTGAATATAAAATACGTAAGTTTATAGTCCCTTGGAACTAAAAAAAATCAAGCTTTTAAGTCAACGCAATAAAGAAATACGGCCATTTATGCGACGTACTTTGATATTCGCAAATAATTATTTCCAAATCTAAGGGGTATTTCCCGTCGACCTAGAATCATGTTTGGCAGGAAGTAAGGTCTCACAGAACAAGTTAAGGAAAAACTTCGAAAATTGTGAATTTGTAGTTTTATTACATTAAAAAAAATTAACGGTCACGGTCAATACCGTGACGTATATCAATGTATGGGAGAACATGTTTTTCAACTGCAACGTTTAGTTTTTTTTTTAGGATAAATTATTTTCAACTACGGAACCCTTCATTCTGCGTGGCCCGACACGCACTTGGCCGGTTTTTATACACTGTTTCGAATTTTATCTCTATTTCTCATAGAGATAAAATTCCAATTCTGGCTTTGTAATTGCATCTTTAAAATAATAAAAAAATAAAATAAAATAAATATTCTTGGACATTTCACACAACGCCATCTAGTCCCAAGCTAAGCAACCTAATGCTTGTGTTATGGTAACGAGATGGCTGATAAACTACTTATATAATTTATTTTTTTTTGTAAATACATACATATTATAGATAGAAAAACACCCAGCGAACCAGCGAGCGTGTGCGGGAATCGAACCCGCGACATGCTGCGCAGCAGTCAATCGCTCAACCACTGCGCCAACCGTGTCGTCAAATCTTTAAAACGTATTCTGTGTAGGTATAGCGCTAATAGGTTCTTTTCTTGCGTGGGCAAAATCGGAACTAACGCCGCCATCTTGTTTATACAAAACATTTCACAAAAAAAATTGCACAAATGTTTCCCAACAGTGCCCTCATGTCAACGTCATTCAAGCGCCAAATGGTCTGGTTTATTGGTCTAAGTTCTAGGCATGCTAATTTAACATTGGAAATGTTTTTTCAATCGCTCTGGTATTTTCAAGAAAAGTGCAACATTTCCGTTATTTCTAAGTCAATATAGTTAATTGAGGAGTCAAAATGTTTTTTGTTTAGTCGATATAACATTTGACATTTTTGTACAACTAAAGGCTGTGTTCACCAACTTTTAAAACGGCTGTTTAGATATTTTATCAGAATTAATTTATTTATATTTATTTATTTATATCCTCACTTACAACTATTTTTACAGGTATAACCCAATGCAATAGTGAAGCAAACTTAAAAACTTATTATCTAAAACTTATTACATATAATGTTATCCTTATTATAATTAATTCCTTAGGAAGTTTGACTTAGACCTACTGTTTAAATACCTAACCGTTGTCGGTTTGAATGTTAGTGAACATAGCCCCTAGTATAACAATGTAGTATGAATGGCATAATACAACCTTACATCAATAAAATTTTAAAATGACAACAACTTTATTCCCCGCTTTCGTCACAAAAAGTATACTTATCGTGTGCAGTGGCAACTACGCTAAAAATACATCTTTTCTTTTTTGTGTCAGTCTAGACCTCGTGAAAGCCTAAAACGGTCTAACGGAATACCTGAAACTAATCTAGATAGCCGAGAAATTTGGCTAAATCGGACGGTTAGAAACTTTTCGTTTCAGTGTCATACCGATCCCCTACTAAGTGACAACGGTTTTTATATATTTTATACTTAAACTAGCGTCTCGCCCCTGCTTTGCACGGTTTTTACGACTTGACAAAACATCGAGGTTTCTGTAGTTATGCATAGAAACAGCTTATATTTAAGTATATGTATTTATTGGTTTTCTTGTAATGTGATTGGGAATATTGGGTCGGTTGTGGAAGCCGACGGGATTACTTTATTTATGCAACAATAAATGTCTACAAATTGCCGGGATTCCTATTTCAAATTAGCCCTTCATTTTTTTAAAAGAGAGAGTAATAACTCTCTCTTAATACTCTATCTTTAATAACAAATTCTCTATCAAAATTCGTTGGGTAATTTAGAAGACCAACGCGATCACACAGACAGACACGAAAAGCGACATTAATTTATAGTATGTAACTATCATGATTTTTTCATACTGTGTAATTTGACAACTTTTCTTTCATGTTTTGTTATTGTCTAGTTAATTACTTGCGTCATTTAGTTTTTAAAAGGAAAGTTGGTAGACACATTTTCTATTTTAGGTTTTATTTCGGCTGACTAATGAAAGTTTGTTAAAGTTTATGTAATGGTTACAGAAGTAATGATTTAATATTTATTTATTGGCTCGATAAGAGCATGATAAATGCTGACTCAGTTTCTGATTTAATAAAGCGTGAACACTAGTTTTTCACCTTATTTCTATGTCGAAATAAAAACGTTGATTTAATTAGTCAAGATACAGTTACAATTTGACATTATGACATCAATAGGTTTAACGATCTAATTTTATAACATTAATCTTTAAAACACGCAACGAAAATATCTCCCTACATATTCCACTACCGCAGTACCTAAGCAAAAATACAAAGAGAAAAAAAAAAAAGCAAAGACAAAATCCCGTAGTACCGCCGTTGACATAACTGGCAGAAAGCATGTTTCCTTCGCCCGGTATTTGTACAAATTTTTACATCTGCACAATGCAGCCAACCATGTGCAATTTTTATTCCAATTTTAAATGCGCTGCTTTTTCTTCCGAGGTTTAAAAGCGTTTAGGTAAATGTTAGGTGGGATTTTTTTTGCTTTTAAAATGGTTGAAAGAGTTTAGAAAGCTCTTGAAAATTTAGTTAAAGTGCATTATGCACACGAATACGTAGGCAATATTAAGAATAAATGAGGCAACGTTGTTAAAGAGAAGGAACTTTAATTAGCATACACCTAAACCTAGTCATTTGACAAAAAGCGATCATTATAATCAGAGATGTCACTGAAAAAAGCCATCAAACTTTTGCCGTCAAATTGGAATTTTTTGTACAGTCATTGATAAAACTGTTATTCGTCTGAGATTCATTCATCTTTAGAAATAAAAATCAAT
Source organism: Cosmia trapezina (assembly GCA_905163495.3). NCBI lineage: Eukaryota > Metazoa > Arthropoda > Insecta > Lepidoptera > Noctuidae > Cosmia > Cosmia trapezina. The sequence continues at coordinate 19,146,726 of LR991038.1, read as the reverse complement.
TTCCGAATATTTATTTACGCGCATCACTTCAGAACGGTTGCACCTTTTAGCTATTTTTAGGGTTCCGTACCAAAATGGTAAAAAGGAACCCTTGTAGTGTCACTCAGTCTGTCTGTCTGTTACAGCTGGATATCTCAAGAACTACTAATGCTATAAACTTTAAATTTAGAATAGTTTTAGATGACGTTTACCCAACTATTTTGAAAATAAGAAAAAAATTAAAATATTTATATTTTTTTTGCAACAGGAACTGAAAGGGGGTCTTAAAAAATCTTTTGTCGGGTCAGCTATGTGCCTAAAATGCATTTTTAATGGACTCAATTATTTTCTTGAACATTTCAATTTCATTGCAGTTGCTGAAAAGATCATCCTAATGATTATGTAGTATCATGATTTTCGAAACACATTTCGTCCTTAAAATGTCATTGACAGTCTAATAATCACTTCATTTTCACAGTCGATCATTTTGTCAAACGATTACCAACCGTTCAGGTTTCGCAACTATGCACTTACAATTTAAATAAACGTTCTATTACATGCTAGTTAAGGCTATGTATGTTGTCACTGCGTTTCAACAGTTTTATTCTTTTATATCGAAACCGATACGCTTCAACTATCACCACTTCATAAAGAAAAATAAATCTAAACTCAATGGAACAAGGTTTAGAATTGATTGGATGTTGAAGGCTGTCAATGTAGATATTTTTTTAATTAATTGCCTGCTTTTTGCTATGGTCAGCAATCTATGTTTTCATAGATACCCGTAACCAGGTTAATGACACGAAATATAAATTAGTTCAGAGCTGACAACTGTTAGTTCATGGAATAACTATCAGAGCGAATAGTGTCCACGCATTCGGATTTAGTGCTGGTATTAATTTAATTAATTTAGGAAACATATGAAACTAGCTTTTTCCTGCGGCTTCGTTCGCGTTAATTTAGAATTTGACAATCAATTCTGGTTGTAGTCTGCTTGTAATAATATAATTCAATCATGGTTATATTGTTGTTTTCCTCGGGAACAGTAGGTACTTTTTCGGGATGAAAGATACTCTCATGTCCGTTTCTGCACACCTGACAACGTATATGCAAATTTCAGGATGATCGGTTCAGTGTTTTAGGCGTGAAAGGGTTACAAACAAACGAACATACTTTCGCATTTATAATATTAGCTAGGATAGGATACGTGGTGATCAGATTCAACTATTGTTTTCGGGAAAACTGTAGGTACCTACTTATTTAATCTGGTTCATATTAAACGTATCAGAAAAAGTACAAACTTTGCATAAAACGGGACACACAATCTACTCTAAAGGATGATACTTCACCAAAACAAACAAACATACATCCAGACCCTACGACATCAAAGAGGCCCTAATACAAAAAATAAACCTCCTGAAATCCTTTAATACGAAAAAGGGGCCTACATACGGAGGTGTAATAAAGGTACCTACACGCGGACGCCTCAAGAATTAAAAAAAAAGAAAAAAACTCGAGGGCGCACAAAGTCCACAATGTCAAAAAAGTCTCCGTCAACAAACAAAGTAAAAAAAAAAACTTCATATTCTTAATTTAACTTGAGTCACTCTTACATCCCTACTTCAAGTAACAATTTATAGAAGACCTTCTCCACCTCTTTTCTGCCCCACATTATAGCTGTCAAAAGAGGTTTTAAGGGGAATCGTATATGCCAAGTTATGCTGGACGCGTGACTCGAATAGGGAGAAAGAAAGTAAGCAAGTCCCCCATTTCTTAAGGCAATACGCGTTGTATGTGTGTGATACTTAGCCGATTCTGTTCGGAGCTCACCTTAACACACCGTTTGCGGTAACTTATACGGAGGAGGAAAACTGGCCTATTTATTATCTTTTTTTTTCTTTTTTGGCAGGTTTCAAAGTACGCGGTTGACTGTTAAATAAAATGAGGAAGTACTTTATAAGGTTGAATAAGGATTAAAATTCAATCAATCAATCTGCCTAGCCTTTTCCCAACTATGTTGGGGTCGGCTTCCAGTCTAACCGGATGCAGCTGAATACCAGTATTTTACGTGGAGCGACTGCCTATCTGACCTCCACTACCCAGTTACTGGGTAATACGATACCCTTTGGTAAAACTGGTTGTCAGACTTTCGAGCTTCTGACGACCCGTAACGACTGTCAAAGATCCACGAATAACAGCCGGGACCAACGGCTTAACGTGCTTTCCGAGGCACGGAGGAGTCTCGGTATGTAAAGATGGTCACCCATCCACTGACCAACCCCAGCAAGCGTAGCTTAACCTGACAGATCGACCCGTGCGGCTGTTATTACTTAGCCACGAGCTCCTAAGGATAAGGATTAAAATTCATGTCACTTAATTAAACACATAATTGTACCTTAGGTAAACAGAGGAAAACCCTTCTGTTATAATTATGTGTTATGTGTTAGAAGAGAGACTTAGAAAATCCAAATTAAGAAAAATACAAATGCCATTCCTATGTAACCGGCTAGGTGCGTGTCGGACCACGCACAAAGGGAGGGTTCCGTAGTTGAAAAGAATTTATCCCAAAAACAAACTTAACATCCCAAATAATTTTTTTTTTTATGTGTTAAAATTACAAATTACTTATCAATTTTTGGCCTTTTCTTTTACTTGTGCTGTAAGACCTTGCTTCTTGCCATATTTCATGATTCTAGGTCAACGGAAAGTACCCTATAGGTTTTGATTCACTTGCGAGTATCAAAACATGTCGTATAAATAGCCGTATTTTTTTTTCCTTGACTTAGAAGCTTGATTTTTTTTTAGAACTCCAAGGGACCATAGACCTACGCATTTGATATTAATTTCAACTTGATACCTCCACGCGTTCCTGAGAAAAAGGGTCTTGACATACTAACAAACAAACAGACAGACGGACAACGAAGTGATCCTATAAGGGTTCCGTTTTTCCTTTTGAAGGAAGGAACCCTAAAAATATGTTTAGGTAATTGATATTTGTTAAATTCTATAAGCACAAGTTTTTCAACATTCTCACAATTGACATTTTAGAAGTACACATTCCTGCTACAAGTGTAGCTCCTCTAATACAAAGACATATAAACTCAAAACAAAATCTAATTAAAAAAAAGCTCATAAAAATTCGCCAAGAGTACCACGATCAATACCCAAAAAACTCCCTAATCTCGGTCCCTTATCAACTTGTCACAAACTTAAGTAACCCCCGCTCACACATGCACACACACACCCCCACACACACACTCACAAACACACACTACTCATTATAAGGGTAACTAATCACTGAGCTGTGGAGAGAAAAAAATGTGAATTTTTTTATTCATTAACCACCCTCTCTTCTTAGTCTGATGTCCCTGAGGAATAGGGAAACATTTGGAGACGGACGTAAAAAGTTCTTTGTAGTATTTTTTGGCTATGATCTAAAAGGTTTCTATAGGCTTGTGTATGTATTGTATAGTGCCTTTGAAAATGTTCTTATTGAAATATTCCAAAAGCAAAAGTTGTTGTAAGCTGGATTTGGAACGACTTTCAGCCGTCCTTCAGCTCACTGACGATATAATAACTTCTGAAAAGTTCTTTCCATGATAAAGTACGTAAACTAACCATAAGAACATCGTATTACCTATATTGAAACATTTAGAATTGCTTTAGCAACTGAGATGTGTTGTATTTATTTTTGCGATACTCGTTTCAATGCCCGCAATTTTTTCAATTAATTCTCCCAAGCTAATGCTCACAATCAATTAGAACAAAAAAAGAAGATTCACAATGATGGAAAAAAGTACCACTTACATAAGCTGTGTTCCGAGGCTCTGCCATTATTTCTTTATTTTAATTGACTGGGAGAAAGCACCTTTTCAATAATTATCTTACTTATGAGCCCTAGCACTACAGTACCAACACCAGCAGTTCTGACAACGCACTAAACCAACACACCAACTCACAATAACTCATGAAACTCAGTAAGAAAGTGCCAAAAAATATTTACAAGCACAAAACCTTCTCCATTCATTCCGCTGTTCCATCTCTGCATACGACGCACACTCGCCATAGTACTAAAGCATGAATTTGCATATTTGCTCGCTCACTAAGTGCAATAGCTTGTTTGTACGTACTTCATACATTCTTCCATCTAACGTTCGACGATTTACTAATTAATACCGTTTTTCAATTTGTTTGGAGTAAACAAATGTTTTGTTAAAGACGTTTCGTGTACATTCTATGTTCACTGTGTACAGTCGACGCCAATTGTGTTGGGTATTTTGCTGTAGGTGACAAAAACCTCCCTTCCTTCTTTTTCTTGGTATTATTTCTGTTGACCTATTTGCTGTGTATGTTTTTATGTACGGTGTTTTTATTTAAGTACGTGACTAAGTAATAACAGCCGCACGGGTCGATCGGTCAGGTTAAGCTACGCTTGCCGCGGTTGGTCTGTGGATGAGTGACCATCTTTACATACCGAGACCCCTTCGTGCCTCGAAGCCGTTGGTCCCGGCTGTCATTCGTGGATCTTCGACAGTCGTTACGGGTTGTCAGAAGCTTTCGGGCCCCTTGGCAAGGGGTATCATATTACCCAGTAACTGGTGTGAAGGTCATTTAGGCACCTGACCTCCACAACCCAGTTACTGGATAGATAAGCAGTCGCTCCATGTAAAATACTGGTATTCAGCTGCATCCGGTTAGACTGGAAGTCGACCCCAACATAGTTGGGAAAAGGCTGGGCAGATGATGATGTTTTTATGTATGGTATGTTTTTGTGATTGACTGTTGACGTTATAATAATATGTGGGTTATTAGAAGAGTTGCTCGTGATAGAATTCCAAGGAAACGGCTAGAAGAGGCCTTTCCCAAGAGGCATACTGAACTGATAGACATACTTTAACAACATACAACACAGTCAGAATAAAGATGCCTAGATACGTATAATAATAATTATTAGAAGAAAAGAAAATTTTAAATCATTTCATTCAACAATAAGTTAAGAGATGATAGGATAGTACTTCAAAGTTTTCTTATTGGACTAAGTATAGGAACTGTCCTATACTTACTCCAATAAGAAAACTTTGAAGTGCAAAGGGATTTTTCAATTAGAATAAGTACAGTACAGGTTTCCGTTGCAAGAATAATTACCATAGACCTGAATAAAGATGTTCTAAGAAGACTCTTATGGGTGATTTTTCTTCGATATAAATAGATTTCTAAATGAAAAACTAAAAACAACAAGTGTCTCCCAGATTGTAGGTAGATGCCTAAATATAAATTCTAACAATCGAATCGCAATATTTATAATAAAGCTTGTTTTGTTAAACTTACCTGCTATCGGGAAAAAGTTCCAGACATTATGCAACCTGGGGTATGTGGTTCTAACTGTTCTAACTGCTGACTTTAGATTCTAAAGTCAGCAGTTTCTAAAGTTTAGAAACATGGTGACAGACATCATGCAACCTGATAAAGTCTAAAATAATAAAGATAAAAGTCATACATTGTCTATTGTTTCAAGCAACCTTCGTCGATAACACTTTATTCCTTTTCACAGCCGCCATACTGCCATTCTTATTACCTAAAGTTTGTAATAAACTGAGACGCGCGTCATGATGAAAATCAAAGAAAAAATATCTCGCCGTATAAAGGCCGTTATAGGACGCCCGTCAAACAAACGCTTTTCTTAAGCAAAGCAGCGCCTAATTTCAATATCCGAACGGAACGTGGACCGTTCGGAAAGTCTCCTTGGGGAATAAATTACTCCGTCTATTCAATATTTCATCAGGCCGAGAGGCCGACTCTGAATATTCAAAACTAGAGGAGACACGTAAAAGCACGCGCAAGCCATTTTTCGCGCCTATCATCTCGGTAACAAAACGCACTCGTAATTACCCCCTCCCCGCGACTGCCCCCCTACCCGCGGATACCCCACCGCACCCCCCGCGCCAGGGAGAGGGGGCCGCCCAGTGACAATTATTGATCAAAAATTCTCTCTCTTCTTTCGCAAAAGAAAACTTGGACGGGTTATGTGTGAACCGGTATAGTTTGATATTTGTAATTAGATATTTTAATTATATGATTTTTTTCTTTCAGTTTCTTTAATCATTGCTACAGAACCTAGTGTACTACAAAATACTTTACTTATATGCTTGAGACTAAAGATAAACAGTAACTGAAATTAACTGTCATCACCAAAACCGGCTTATACCTAAGTCTTATTGAAATTAGTATGTGTCAATCAAGTAAAAGATAGAAAATAATTTAAGCTTACAAAAGCAGGTAGATTACAACCATGTATTTAAATGTATAAAACACGAATTTACTGCAAACATTTGATTTTTTTTTCTAACTACCATTGGACAAAAATAACCGTTCAATGAGCTCAAAACCCTTTTGTACCATTACTTCAGTTTTCGACTGCTTAAAAAGAAAATCAAGCCTAAAAGTTAAAATAATTGAAAAGTCATGAAGTCCCCAAAACTATCAGCCACTGAAACTTAACCTAAAATTCATCTCAATCTTACCCAATAGACAATATTTCCAAAAAAAAATTGTCAAGGATCAAGTCTACTCGGTCGGGGTACACGCGGCCGCCTCGGCATATTAATTGCACGCGGCGCTACCGGCGGGTGGCAAGACATGGGGAGGCGCGGCCGCGAGGTCAACCGTCGCCTTGCCATTGTTTTGTGCGTGCGACTGTACTTTCTAAGCTATCTATACATTTTGTTCGCCGGTTTCTTAAATACAAAGTAGGGTAAAGAGTTTTGTTCATGTATATACTTTGTAATTTTGTATTGCATTTTGGTAATGGAAGAAAAACAGAGGTTTTGGAAGGGAGGGTTGGTATGATTAAGTATGAATTAATCAGGATTAATTTTGAGTTTTTTAATTTATGTTTACTATGCCGAATGTTATTATGAACATTTTTCGATTATGCCTTTTTCGATTATGATTATTGTCTTTTTTAGGGTTCCGTACCTCAAAAGGAAAAAACGGAACCCTTATAGGATCACTTTGTCCGTCTGTCTGTCTGTCTGTCAAGACCGTTTTTCTTAGGAACGCGTGAAGGTATCCATCGCATAAATGGCCGTATTTTTTTCTTGCGTTGATTTAGAAGTTTGATTTTTTTAGAACTCCAAGGGACCATAGGCCTACGTATTTGATATTAATTTCAGCTGGATACCTTCACGCGTTCCTAAGAAAAACGATCTTGACAGACAGACAGACAGACGGACAAACAAGTGATCCTATAAGAGTTCCGTTTTTTCCTTTTGAGTACCCTATAGGTTTTGATTTACTGGCGAGTATCAAAAAATGTCCATTTTTTGATACTCGCAAGTAAATCAAAACCTATAGGGTACTTTCCGTCGTCCTAGAATCATGAAATTTGGCAAAAAGCAAGGTCTTATAACACAAATATAGGAAAAAGTCCGAAAATTGTTAATTTGTGATTCTACCACATAAAAAAATATTATCAAAGTTGTCAGTATGTCAAGACCCTTTTCTGAGGAACGCATACAGGTATCCAAGGTATTGAAATTATTATCAAATACGTAGGTTTATAGTTTCTTGAAGTACTAAAAAACTCAAGCTTCTAAGTCAACGCAACAAAAAAATACGACCATTTTGCGACACATTTCGATACTCACAACTGTCGCAAGTAAATCAAACCTATAGGGTACTTTCCGTTGACCTAGAATAATGAAATTTGGCAAGAAGCAAGGTCTCCCAGCACAAGTAAAGGAAAAAGTCCGAAAATTGTGAATTTGTAATTTTATGACATACATTTTTTTTTTATTCAAAGTTAAGTTTGTTTTTGGGATCAATTCTTTTCAACTACGGAACCCTTCATTGTGCGTGGTCCGACACACACTTGGCCGGTTTTTTTATTTATTGAGGCTGTCATCAAAATCTGCCAACCTTTTGTTAAGTTGGTAGTTTTCAAAAAACTTATGAACGACAGAGCATAAAAGCTTCAAAATGATAAAATTTAAACTTATATCTATTGGATCTTTTAATAATAATGAAGATGACGACTTGGTCCAATAGTAAACCAACAAGAAGACGGTCACATGAGTATAATATCTCGTTAGAATTATTTAAGTTAGATAAATTGAATATTCTAACTCGACTTTATAATAGCTAGCTGGTGTAATATTTCAATAGGAATGTTGACTAAAAATTGTTTTTTGTCCGGCATGTAGTATATTAAAAAATATTGGACACGGATTTTTTTCTTTTTTAAATAATATACAGGGTGTAAGTATAAACAGTAGCAATCTTTTAAGGGGTCATTGTACTTATCATTATGAACAATTTTTACTATGAGACCAAACCTGAAATCGCGAAAAAAAATCAGCTGTTCAGTACATTTATGTTCGCATAATTCGTCGAAATGTAGGGAACAGCTGATTTTTTTTCGCGAGTTCAAGTTTGGTTCCATAGTAAAAGTTGTTCATAATGATGAGTACTATGACCGCTTAAAATATTGCCACTGTTTACACTTACGCCCTGTATACATCGAGTTAAAATGTGGCATGACGTCACACCTTGATAGATTTTATACGTATGTAGTTGTGACGTAATGAGTCCCCACTTCCCAACGTTAATGCGTTTTATCTGAGTATTTTTTTATTAATATGATAATGAAAAAAATGCGTGTCTAGTATTTGTTTGCATATCGCAATTGACTGAAACTAATATCGCAATCTAATATCGCAATCTAATATCGCAATTGACTGAATTGAATCTTCAAGATAATTATAAAGCCATACATCCACAAATAACGATAGGGTATCCGACACACTTATTGTCAGCTTCCCCGCCAACCCTATTTAGTTTTTCTACCTTAAATATTAAATAAAATAAAATAAATATCCTTGGACATTTCACACAATGCCATCTAGTCCCAAGCTAAGCAACCTAATGCTTGTGTTATGGTAACGAGATGGCTGATAAACTACTTATATACATTTTTTATTTTTTTGTAAATACATACATATTATAGATAGAAAAACACCCAGACTCGAAACAAATACTTGTAGGTCGTACAAATATTTGTTCCGTGCGGGAATCGAACCCGCGACATGCTGCGCTGTATTCAATTGGTATTACGTGTTTATTTGCAGAAGATGTGACTGAAGCAAAGTGAGTTTGCCGCGAATATTGTCATTTGTTTTGTACAAAAAAAAAATGTTAGCCGAAAGAAATAGTTTTGTTTACCAAAACTACATAAACAAAGCAACCGGCTCAAACACTTTTTTCTCGGGTACATGTTTTTCTTTAGCTTTGGCAGACTTTTTCAACAATAACTTTATTTTGTTGAACATGCTCAAAGTAAATAAATTAACAATGACAAACAAAGTACAAACAAAGTAGCCAAAGAAAATGACTATGATAGGTCATAATGGAATATTTAAATGGTAAAGGGTATATTAGTCAGTTTTGTGTTTAAGGCGAAATGTGTCCCAAAGAATAATTTTGACGCATTTCGACTGCACGCAAAATCAATTTCTGTCCTCAAAAACAACAAATTTTACTTATTCTTTTTCATAAATTATAAAAATTGAAGATTTTCTTTAGTAAATTATGAGGGCCAAAACACGATTGACACAATTTGGCTCGATACAAAGAAATCAGTTTCCTCAAAATTAGCATTTTTTAGGACAAAAAGCAATTTCAATAAAATTTGGTCTACACGGTCACCATACAGAATTTTAAAAATAAACATTTTTAAATTCTTTATGCTCCGTTTGGCCATACAAATGCTCCAAACCGCGTTTCGATACCATTTCGCCGTAAGGTTAAAATTCGTTTGCCGCATTTGTAAAGTATTTCTGTTAAGTGCGTTTATTTATAGGCAAAAATATTCCATGAACAAAATGCTACAATTATCTATTTACAAAAATTATATTGTTTGGACTAAAAAAACACACACTATTGCGACACTATTGCGTTATTACTGGTATGTTAAGTACCGACTTGTAGAATAATCTGACAAAAAATCAGAATGGGTGGTACTTAGGTTCTAGTATGGGTTTTAATCGTTAAAATAAATTTTTAGAGGTATAATGTCAAATTAGTTGTATTATATTTTCAACACACTATATAACTAGCATATAACAAAACAAAAAAAATACAAAACAAACAAACAAAAAAAACAAACAAAATACAAAACAACAAAAATAAAACAAATAAAATAAAATTATATTCTATTCTATTCTATTCTATTCTATTCTATATCCTTAATAATATCATATATTTTTCTGATTTTGTTTACTTTTAGGCATTATAAAACTTGCGTTTAAGTCCTGTATACAGTCCCTTAAATAGTTATTTCAACTCCCTCTTCTCAATGTCTCGTCTCCTTTTCTAGACTCGTCTAACCATAAGTTTCACTGTAGTTACGGATCTCCGACTAAATATACAAAGAAGTACGTATGCTAGTACATTTGGCTCACAGAATAATGTATTCATATTCCCATCCCAATCCGTGGGAGCGGATTGTTTTCCTCCCAAGCTGCACATTATGCACGAGCTCTCCCGATGCAGTTCTCCGCATAAAGCAAATCGGAAAACCGATCGCTTCCTTCGATTTTCCGCGCCTCTGTCCATTATTGTGTTTGTGAGCTCACCACGTATGTAAATCATTCTATCCGCACACACAAACACAACCCATCTCCCTCACACGTATCCGAAAGGAGTAAACCAGACAAGGACGGCAACAACCGAATTGGTGTTAATTTACAGTTGGCAATTATAATTTTCGTATTCATGTCCCTTTCTTGCGTTGAATTTTTTTGTTGTCCGTCTCTTTTGCGGCGGGGGTTTAAGATAAAGCGGTGAAGACGCTAGATATGTAGAATTTTTTAATAAAAACCGCGCTTCTGTGTGCTCTAAGTGATATGCCTTGTTCTTTTTAATTTCGTTGTGAATGCGAGCGCAGTGGAGATCATCTATCTTGGTTTTTTTTTATTTATCTGTGCCTTGTGCCTCCACACGGCGCGCTATAAAGATTTCGCATGGGATATGAATATTGATTGTTTCACTGCCGAGTAATGAAAGCTTGATTGGTGTGCTATGTTGATGTGTAATGAACCCGCTGGGGAATGGGGAAACGTAAAAGGTTTTTCGACGCGTTAGTTAGCGAGCTTTTTTATTGGAATGATTCTTTTAATTGTGAATGGCGGAGACTCAGCTGGGATTTAGTATTTACTTATTTATTATGCCGTTTTAAATTATATACCGGAATGGTTTTATTCACATAGTGAGTCCATTTTTACGTTGAATTTATACTGAGACCGTATTAAATCAGTTTACCAGTTAATCACACAATTTATTATAGATCTATCGATAGGTAGGTACACACGGCTACACATCATGCTATACATTTCCAGTTTACACTGACCTCTCACTGTAAGGAAATCCTATACAATGCGAGATCAGCTTATACTGGAAATCTATAGCTTGATCTGTAGCCGAGCGTACCAAGCATACTAAAATCCGGATTAGAGATGTCTTTATTATTTCCCATATAAGAAATTTCACTTACATGAGAAATATTTAACTGTCTTATAAAACATAATTGATTTAACGTACAGTTTTGGCAAAAAAAAATTACAACATACAAAATATTCGAAAGTGTAGGGTAATATCCAATAATTTAATACAGCTAAAATGTAAACATACACGGAACGCGCGGAAATCATAATAATACTCAAACTAATTGATTTAATTAATAAAAACACAAAAATACGACGAAAAAAAATACAAGATGCTACAGAATTTCGTAGCGCGTAGGTGCGCGTACGCTGCTACGCCTGCGTAGGCGGCTACATGTGTGTAGAAGATTTCAACGCACGAACTTACGTGCTACGTGCTACGAGAGGTGATCGACGTAGGCTTGTTTATAAATAAATAATAATCGTATTCGGAGGGGCTTGTGGCTAAGAAATAACAGCCGCATGGGATCACCTGATCGATCTAATCAGGTTAAGCTACGCTTGCCGGGGTTGGTCCGTCGATGGATGACCATCTTTACAAACCAAGACCCCTCCGCGCCTCGAAAATCGCGTTAAGCCGGTGGTCCCGGCTGTCATTCGTGGATCTTTGACAGTCGTTACGGGTCGTCAGAAGTCCGAAAGTCTGACAACCAGTCTTACCCTAATCCCTATCCCAATACATATATCCCAGTTATTGGGTAATCCCAGTAACTGGGTTGTGGAGGTCAGATAGGCAGTCGCTCCATGTAAAATACTGGTATTCAGCTGCATCCGGTTAGACTGGAAGCCAACCCCAACATAGTTGGGAAAAAGCTAAGCAAATGATGAATATTCATATATATTTATTAAGTTCTTTTAATACATATGCGACAGTTTTGTTCACTCATTGTCAATATGTTGTTGTGTTATGCCTATGCGCAACTTTAGCGGTCAGAACCGGCACAAACCTTGCTAAATGCTGGCTTATATTTTATGCACGATACAAACTACATACCTACTGGCCTCTATAGTCTGTTTTTAGGGTTCCGTACCAAAATGGTAAAAAGGAACCCTTATGGTGTGACTCAGTCTGTCTGTCTGTCTGTCTGTCACAGCTGGATATCTCAAGAACTACTAATGCTATCAACTTGAAATTTAGAATAGTTTTAGATGACGTTGACCCAACTATTTTGCAAATAAGAATGAAATAAAAATAATTATTTTTTTTTGCAACTGGGACTGAAAGGGGGTCTTAAAAATTTAAAGTGGGGCTACTATGGCATGTGGGGTATTATATAAAAGAACGCTGTTTTCACATTCTCAAACTATTTTTTATTTTTTTTTTAGGCCGCATAGTTTTCGACTTTTGATGTAAAATGTAAAAAAAAAATACCGTTCCCCTCCCTTATCTCCGAAGCTTGCAAAGCGAAAAATCTGAAATTATTTTATGTGATAGAAGTTTATGTAAAGATTACAGGAAAAATAAAATGATGTCTCTAAGTAGCACACTTTTTCAGAAATCGGAACGGAACCCTCGGTGCGCGAGTCCGACTCGCTCTTGACCGGTTTTTTTAATCTCGGAACTTTTATTGACAAGTGTAAATGTCAAACTGACTTACGTGTTATTGTAATGAATGAAGTCAGTTTGACATTTGCACTTGTCAATTTAGCCTCCGGGATTAAAAAATGCACTTTAGAATTCGACCACACTTTTAACCTAGTACTTATAAAACGCACGCACGGCACGCAACGGATTTCGGATTGCTTTGTATGAATTCATACAGCACGGCGTCCACTACCGGTACCGTCCGCATTTTCATTTCTTCACACAAACAAACCAAAATCTGTTGCGTTCAGTGCGTGCGTTGCGGCCGGTGCGGACCAGTGGACGCTCAGCTTTAGTCTTCCCCTTCGAATAAATTTTGAATTTTTGACGGTTTCTCCAAATGAAGACGTCAATTTTATTCCACAGATAAAATATATCAGACTTTAGTCAAATTAGCTCTTAGTTCTTTATTAACACTTCCAACTAGCTACTAGTAGTATTATTCAGTGGTGGACTTATTTTCCCCGCCACACCGATAGATTAACAAAATAGGACGAGCCATTAACACATTTCATTTTTAATTTATTAAAGACTTGTACCCAAGTAGAGACATGAAAGCCCGTTCATCATTTCGTAGATTTTCTATACACAGATATAATAAATAAGAAGAACTTTGTTCCTTGTAAGAAAGTTCATAATGAAAGCATAATTTAGTTTTAACTTCAGAACGCGCCTCCAAAATGAAGCCCTTCAAGCCTTTACAAAGTAAAAATTAAATTTTAGATCGTGTTCCGTGGCTTAATTACTCATTAAAATTCTGTTTATTATAGATATATATAGGCTGATTTGGACTATGAATTTGACCAGCATTGACTTCATATGACATTCATCCTTACAACATTATCTAAAATAATGTAAAGTTTTAATATTAATTGTTTTATTAACAAATACAAAACAATATTTATTATCTCGCCTTAGTAGTATTAAATTAAAACAATTTATGGTTTAACGAAAATTATTTAAATAGGGATTGGACACGTATTTTTTACTTTTTTACCTAATCAAAACATTACGACAATACAATATCGAGTTAAAATATGGCATGACGTCACGCCTAGCTAGATTTTATACCTAGAAGTTATGTATCGAACCCTCAACTTTAATGCGTGTTATATATAAGTATTTTTTATTAATTTGATAAAGCAAAAATACGTGTCTAATATTACTGACTGACGATGACGGCCTAAACAGAATTTTTTTTTACCCAGGCGTTATCCCTTTTGTCCAATTATCGTTAGAAAATGATTCATAAACTAAAGGCATACTTACCACATTCTCACCACTTCGTGTCGTAACTAATCCTGTATGTCGGATCACCTATCGGGGCGGAACGCATCTGTATGATGACACTGCTGTTCAGCTCACCCCCCAACAGCCGCGCGTGAAGGAACGACCGAGATTGGAAATGGTTTAACACTACTTTGTAAACACACAGTGAAATTTACACATTGGCGTTTTAAAGATAGAGATCGAAATTGCGTAACATGAACTCTGAAGTCAAAGAGTTGGCTGTCACTGGAATTTCAATTTTACAGTTCTAAAGATTGGGTTGGTTTTCGGTTGATACTAAGTGTGTAAGTGTGAAGAATGGTCAGTGTATTTAAAGGCATCGTTCTGGTCTGCGTGTTCCGAGTCGAATCGTCTTCCGGCGTCAGACGTGATTTCTTGAAGAAAGTCGAATCAATGGACGCAGTGGACATTGGCCTCCCGATTGTGTTCGGAATTTGTCCACAAAGCCAGCGGGGAGGCGAGTTGAATGAGTCTGTTTCACGTAACGGTTGTTATTCTATCTAGCTATATAGCTATCTATGTTAATCTAAATTATATATGTAAAAATCAATTGTTGTGCTTTAGTCTCTAGATTTTAATATATATTTTTTTTGTTTTGTGCGCCTCATTACGGGGGAGATTTAAGAAAAAAATTTAGGAAAACCCAATTAGGAACAGCTGAAAAATAAAAAAAAATGTTATGTCTCACATGTCACACGTCATTGTGTCACGTGGTGCGATATTTACTGGGTCATCTATTGTAAGTTGATAAAGATGATAAGTACTACTAAGAATAAAAACATTGCGGCAATTGCAATAGCGTGGTAGAAACTTGACTGTTAGGCCCAGGCACCTTTACCGTGGCCCAGGGCAATGTGTTACGGTAACAATGAAGATCGTTAGCGAAACACATGCATCATCATCATTTAATGAGTTTTCGTTCCATTAAAATAATAGTCAACTAGGTAAGTGGATTATTTTTATAAATAAAAAATATTAGGCGATTTCCAAAATATGTCATAGTTCATTGAGATATGTCAGAGGGTCATTGCTGAACATATGACTCTCAGTCCTATCTGGAGGCACTAGATTCGCCTACATTTAGGAATAGAATATATAGATATAGAATAATTAGGATAATTATTATAGTTTTGTATTTGTATGTGTGTATTACTAATATAGTTCGCTAACACTTTATGAACAACCTAGTCTGAAATAAATCAATATAATATGTGTGTACTTATGTAAAAGAAAGTCGTGTTAGTTACTCTATTTATAACTCAAGAACGGCTGAACCGATTTGGCTGAAAATTGGTGGGGAGATAGCTTAGAACCAGGAGACGGACATAGGATACTTTAAGAAAAACGGATAAAACGTGGTACTTATAACAACGGCTGGACCGATTTAGATGAAATTTTGAGTGTATATTTGAATGGGTTCCTGGATGGTTTGAAAACACAATTGGACCCGGTAGGTGGCGCCGCAGTCAGGTTCTAGGATCGTTCAGACAGGACAACGTCTGTCGGGGCCGCTAGTTATAAATAAAAAATAGTTAAAAGGGCGCCAGCTGTATGTGGTTCCTAACCTAAGCATTTTACAACCAGGATAAGCTGAGTTGATTTATTGATGAAACAGTGAACAACGATGGGCAGTTGTTTTAATTGAATACACAATATCGTCGATCTACTGGTCTGTTGAGCATGAGGTCCTGGGGTCGCGGGTAGTTTTAAGAAGATACCGCGGCCCTGGCATAGGCAACTGAAGGAACACGGGTGGGTTTTAGTCAGTAAAAGTCTGACACGCCCTTCCGCTCCACCCAGAGCGGGAAAAGTTATTTGAAAAAAAAAAAAAAAAAAGGTTCGATACTCGGGCCGGGCAACTTTGCTATTAGGCTTTCTATCAGGAATTTCTCAGTAGTAGCCCGGAGCCTGGATATGTGCCCGGTTCATGGCAATAGGGTCGCCCCCCATTACATGGCACTTACAACATAACTGACGAAATGGGGGTGTAGGTACTTATAGGTACACCTTTGCCTAACCAATCAATCAATCCGCCTAGACTTTTCCCAACTGTTGGGGTCAGCCCAGTCTAACCGGATGCAGCTGAATACCAGTATTTTACGTGGAGCGACTGCCTATCTGACTTCCACAACACAGTTAACACGATCGCCTTGGTAAGACTGGTTGTCAGACTTTCGGGCTTCTGACAACCCGTAACGACTATCAAAGATCCAAGAAGGACAGCCGGGACCAACGGCTTAACGTGCTTTCCGAGGCACGGAGGAGTCTCGGTATCTAAAGATGGTCACCCATCCCCGACCCGTGCGGCTTTCATTACTTAGCCACGAGCCCCTCTGCCTGATTCTTCGGGGAAATAAGGCGTGTGTTATGTTATGTAAAATCGCTCTTTTCATGACCACCGCTTGTTAGGCTACTCCGATGAATTGAAACTTCTTTACCTTTGGAGGCGAAAATCAAGCGTAATAGACTTCTATTGATACTCTCATAATCCTTACATCCGTGTCTGAGAACTGAGGAAAAACTAAAAACTAATCTTTCATTTTTAGCTGCTTTCGGGTGCCGATATTTATTTATTTACTAAAACTTTAATGGTAATGGTAAAGTTAACACCAGTATCATTTTGCCCGACCTAGAAAACGAACCCAGGACTTCATGCTCAGCATAGCGCTTCCTATCTCTCTAGACCAACGACGCAATCATACAAACAAAAAAACTTTGTCAGGAGAAATTATTATTCTATTACATATATACATACTACACAAATATCGATTTCTCCCTAAATTATGTATTATAATTTAGAAATCGATATTTATGTAGTATGGCTAGCTGTTCCTGCTGATAAGGACTCATAAATGTTTAACTGTCCATCATGAAAGGTACTTTACTTAATATACTTTATCTACACCCATGCTATAAATTCTTTCTAAAAGTTTCTGAAACAGTTAGCTTATTGCCAACATTAAAACAGCCAGTGTCATAGTAACCATGGTAACCATAATAGCATCCAAATGGGTGTTTTAATGTTGTACTGAATTTCATAATGTAACTCGTTTTCAAAAAAAGAACATTGTAATGCACGCGCGTTTCACTACAACAGCGCCGTAATTTTAAAAAAAGAACTTATTCGAATTCACGTCGTATACTATGACGCCGGCCGTCATGTTCGATACGACTATTAGTATTGCAAAAAACTGTTTCAGAACCTTTTATAGAGGATTCATAACATAGATTTAGATAAAGTCTTGTATGCAACTGTACATAATTAGGTATTAAAACACTCATGTGATACTATTATCACACGAGGTGAATTTTCATACCCCTTATTATACGTCAGTTGCATAAATAACTATTTTGGACCTACGTCATTTCATCTTCATTTCAGCTGAAAGACGTCCTCTACTAAACACAGGCCTCCCCCAAGTACCACGACTTCTACCGGTTCTGTGCTTCCCGAATGCAGCAGATTCCTGCGGCTTTCATAGGAGGCCTTCCAATGCGTTATCCGGTACGCAGTCGCGACTCCAGAACCTTTCGGACCCATCGGCCATCTGTTCTGCGAGCAATGAGCCCTGCTGACCGGCAGTTCTTCTTTCGTCATTTAGCTGAACGTTAAATATGTATTTAAAGTTCTACTTCACTATTATCTTGATGATTTCCATTGCTTCCATATGAACATTATGAACAGAAGATGGTAGCTGCCGTTTTTGCAAGGGTCTTTAAATAGAGGCGAGGATTCTGTCACATTGTCTGACAAAACTAAAAACTAAATAGAGTTAAAATTAAATTCAAACAAAATAGATCCGATAGATCTGCAAACTTAACCTAGTGCCAAAAATACCCATTTCCAAAAAAAGAACAACATTTTTATCATAAAGAAAAAGTATGTCCGTAAGGATTGAGTCGCCACATTTCGTATCTTAATGAAATTTAATACTTATTTAGTAGTAAGTTTAAAAATTTTGTAGGTTCGATCCTCGATTTTGTAGGTATAATACTTCAAAAGATATATGAACATAAAGGTGGCACCTCAATCTAAATATTTGGATTGAGTCGCCTCGTCAGAACTAGGTACATGATGGATGAATGTTTATCATTATTTGGTATGATTTAGTAGTAGTTGTGTATAGTACCTACTAAAAATCTGAGTCCTGTACTGTTGATATTGAAGAATATACAATACTTTTAATGTGGCTCCTCAATCCATCAATCAATCAATCATAAGAACGTGAATTTCCATGAAAGTAATTAGTCAATTTATATTCCACTCCAAAGAACATTTAGTAGTAAGTGTGTTCGAATTTGTAGCATATAGAGAAAGTAGTAAAACTGAGTGAATTTAGTAAATAAACGCATTTTATTTGGCTCCTCAGTCCTGACGTTCTGCAAATAAATAATTGATTGTATCTACCTGAGATCACAACGGAATCAATAACCAGAGACACTAACATTTTGTATAAATGTCTACAAAATACTTATGTACAAATCAACATTGTATATATTCGGTATCTGAAAAAAAAAATACTTTTCGATATTCATTAAGAATTCGCTATTGAGGGTGACCATGTTGTTTGTGTACCTGGGACAAACGGTCAAACTAGGTAAGTCCAGGTTCGTTAATTTAGGGAAGCTACGGAGGATCTTCTTGTCCAAAATATCGCAGTGTCTCGAAACAAAAGTCTTTGACCAGTGTGTGTTGCCAGTTATGATTTACGGCCCTAAGACGTAGCGTTTTACAATGGGCCTCATAAGAAAGCTCAAGGTCACCCAAAAGCCAAAGAAGAGGGTTATGCTCGGTGTTTTTCTGCGAGATCGAGTTAAGAATGAGGTCCCTTTTGGGGGGAGCAGTGGACGTCTTTCGGCTGAAATGATGATGATGATGATGTTAAATGAAACCAGGATGACTAGTTTTTGAAATTTATTTTTTTAATAAAATCCCTACTTATTTCTAACAGAATTGTATTATTCACTTCGTAAAGGAGAAAAATAATAAAGTATTCTTCCTATACGTTCTAAATAATTGCCATTTAAATACTAAGTTACCTAATAAATAAACACATTAATACTAATTGTAAAAAACTATTCAAACTGCCCATTGACCTCTGATGTTATGGTAAGCGTTTATAACTACGATTTTGTATCGAAGCGCTTTTGTGTTTTAAAACAAATCACAATTGAAATCAAGATGTGCCAACAAAGATAATTATGCAAATTACATATAATAACAATGTTACAAAACCGGTCAAGAGCGAGTCGGACTCGCGCACCGAGGGTTCCGTTCCGATTTCTGAAAAAGTGTGCTATTTAGAGACATCGTTTTATTTTTCCTGTAATCTTTACATAAACTTCTATCATACAGAATATTTGCAGATTTTTCGCTTTGCAAACTTCGGAGATAAGGGGGGGAACGGTATTTTTTTTTACATTTTTCATCAAAAGTCGAAAACTATGCGGCCTATAAAAAAGAAAAAAAATGTTTGAGAATGTGCAAATAGCGTTCTTTCATATCATACCCCATATGCCATAGTAAACCCACTTTGAATTTTTAAGACCCCCTTTCAATCAATGTTGCAAAAAAAGTATAAATATTTCTATTTCTTTCTTATTTGCAAAATAGTTGGGTAAACATCATCTAAAACTGTTCCATATTTCAAGTTGATAGCATTAGTAGTTCTTGAGATATCCAGCTGTGACAGACAGACAGACAGACAGACTGAGTCACACCATAAGGGTTCCTTTTTTACCATTTTGGTACGGAACCCTAAAAAGGAACTATCCCTATACTATATGTTTTAAAAAACAGCACATAATAAGTGGCAGGTCCACTAATCGAATCGCAACCCGCGAAATACAATAATTGAGTAGTCCCGATGCCCATCTGTGGTCTCCGAGAGCAAATGCGCGAGTTAGAGTCAGCTCACACCGAGACGCGACGCGACGCGATGTTGCGCGCACATTTTAAAAGAGCGACTCAAAATATAACTTTATTTTCTACACGAAAATATACACATTTCATTGTGAGAATTTAGAATACGTTGCACCATGCAGCGCTGCGCCTCGTGATGCCTCGCAGCGTATAGCGATGCATCGCGACGCAGCGGTGCTTCGCCGGTACGCGCGTTGTGCAAGAGCGGTGCTGCACCTCACGAAGCCGCGCGACTACTCTACTACAGTCTCTACTATTTCCGTCCAGACTTCGTGTAGAATTGATGCAGTTTGGTCGAGTGCTCGAGTGAAATTATAATGATAGACTGGGATCTTGTTATAATCGGACTTCTTGCAGAAGAGGAAGAGGAAGAAGAATACAAAAATAAAATTAAAAACACGCAGTGCGGGGCGGGAGCACGTGGCGAATGTAAACACGTTCCGCTGCGCCGCGCGGCGTCGGCTTGAAATGGCGGCTGCGAAAATTTTTGCAGCCGTCATCTTGGATATCCATTTTGACCTCATGAACGTTTTAGGTGTTTAATCCAAAAAAAATAGGCTTGGTAGTGTCGTTAATTGGAAACGACACTACTGGTAGTGCGGCTGGTAGTGTCGTTGCCAATAAACGAAAATTCTCAAGGATCTCTTCATCAGATTCTGACTTGGTGACAATGGGTGGTCCCATTGTTCCCTCGAGAGCATAACCTTTCAAACAAAAAAATAATTGTGCAAATCCGACTATACAGGCTGACTTTGAAAACATGCGACAAAATAGATTTTGTTTCTATAAGCCACGAAACGTACATTTTCTTTTTAAATCACGTATTCATGGTCACCCCACAAAAAAATTTCATAAGAAATTAAAGAATAGCTAATAACTTTGTAAATATGTACTTTTTTTTGTATTTTTTTATACGTGCATTTAGTAGAAATTTATACAAAATATTGGCGTTTTTTGTTCCAAATTTCGTCACATGATTATGTAGATTAGAGGCAAATCTATTTACCGAAGCATCTGAATTGAGGAGCCACATTAAATATGCTATATCTCCCATTTCTTTCTTTTGTGATTGCCGACTCTTATCCTACAAATCTAATATTTTTACTACTAAATGATGTTGAAATTGCACATTAATTGAACTACTGCTTCTTTGAAAAATGACCAGTCGTATGTGTATGGTCTGAGGAGCCACACATAATGTATTGTAACTTTTTTAATTTTAACACTACCGAGCTCAGATTTTGTCTACTAAATACTCTCAAATACTACTAAATCATACCAAATTATGATAAACATTCATCCATGATGTTCTTAGTTCTGACGTGGCGACTCAATCCAAATATTTAGATTGAGGTGCCACCTTTATGTTCATATATCTTTTGAAGTATTATACCTACAAAATCGAGGATCAAACCTACAAAATTTTTAAACTTACTACTAAATAAGTATTAAATTTCATTAAGATACGAAATTTGGCGACTCAATCCTTACGGACATGAAAAAGTTAAACGTCAAAATGCATTTTTATTTTTATAACATTCTCCAGGGTTCGTCGGTTCCATTTTTTAAAGTGCAAAGTGCCAGTAACCTCGGTGCTCCTTTAATTTCAATAGTGGGGTCGCGTTCAAGGTCACCGCCCGCGAGGGGACATTTCACGATCAGCTGATATTCTCTTATTATAATATTTTGCCGCATTTTTTAATCTGTGCACAGTTTTATTTTGAGCATCAGAACGTTTTGAATATTTTTTACACAGCCCAGTGAGAATTTTAGGCACAGAATGACAATGAAGAATGATACCTAACTGTTTATTATTACAGTAGGAATGACCCAAGGGAAAATTAGTAAGATTTTTTTGCTTTCTGCCCTCAAGTCATGCCCTATTTGTTATTTTTATTTTTCTCTTCACATGATATACATTCCATAGACGGGTAAAAATTTATAAGTCTATGATACATACCTAGTATTTTCTATCTTTGTAAGTAAATTAAATCTGTGTATGAAGTTGGCATTTTAACCGCTAAACGGAAATGATACACATCCGTCCGCCCTCGAAGCCACACAAGTCCTATTTGTGTAAATAGTCCAAACTGATTAAATAACAGTTAGGTTAGGTTAGTTAGGCTTGGGAGGTAGCGGTTACATAATTACTATATTGGTAAATATAGTAATTATGTAACCGCTACCTCCCAAGCCAAATATTCTTAAATCATAACGAACAAAGTTCCAAACTTTTTAACATTCACAACTCGAAACTACCAGTTGCATCCCAAGTTTAGGGGCTCGATAAAAGTAGCAATAAACCACGGCGTGGGCAGAGGGCAGCTAGGGGGTCGCAGAGGGAAGCGGGGGAGGGGGTGCCGGTCATCTCCCCCTTTTTATCTCCGCAAGTCAAGGGCGCGTGGGGCAGGTTCGGCCGGCCGCCGGCTATTGACATTCTGTTTTCAAATTTACCTACTTTTTTCCATTGTCCGTAACTTTTTAATATGGCGGGGTCGACGAACCGAATGGCCAGTGCGGCCTATTGCGTAATCCGTTTTGTAATGTTGCCGTTTTAAAGAGTCTTGTTTTGTTTTTAATTGGCCGTTTAGAATATTGACAGTTTTACGTAATTTATTTTTTGTTTGGGTTTTTTAAGGTTAGTCAAGTTTTAATCGTTTTGGAGATTTTTATTTGTTGAACAGCGGGGAACAAAACAAGTGGAAAAATTTGGATTGAATACAGTCTACGGGTACCCATTGGCTCGGCACAATGGTTACCCAATTATTTCAAATACTTACGTGACACTTCATGTCGGTAAAACTGCAAAGTAATTGCTATAATGGCTATAAATGACCATTACACCAATGACATTTAAAACAAATAAGTCATAAGGATTAGACCAAACAATTAAAAATTGCAACTTAGGTGCCATGCTATAATTAACTTAATAGGTACGGTACTTAGTTTAGGTACGGTAATATCGGCGAACTTAAAAGAATGTGATGCGACACATAGGTTTTACAACTTTCAGGGCCTGTTTCACCACCTACGATTCAATTCCTAATAACTTACAAGACTTGGCAGATAATTTCATACAAATTCTGTTCCATTTTTGAATTTATTCGGTGAGTAGTGGCTATTCATCGTGAAATAGGCCCTTAATATTCGTAAAGGGAATCTGCGGTAAAGGTGCAATGTTACCATAATCATATCAACTAAACATAACACAGTCAAGTTTGCTATGCCGTGTCATTCAAGATCAGCAAAATCAGGCAGACACGTAGACATCTATCAATCTGCCTAGTCTTCCCAACTCTATTGGGGTGATCGGCTTCCAGTCTAACCGGATGCAGCTAAATAGCAGGATTTTACATGGAGTGACTGCCTATCTGACCTCCACAATCCAGTTACTTGGTAACACGGTACCCTTCGGTAAGACTGGTTGTCAGACTTTTGGGCATCTGACTACCCGTAACGACTGTCAAAGAGCTACGAATGACAGCTGGCTCCAACGGCTTATCATGCTTTCCGAGGCACGGAGAAGTCTCGATATGTAATGGTCAACCCATCCACGAAACGACCGCAGCAAACGTAGCTTAACCTTCGATCGACCCGTGCCGCTGTTATTATTTAGCCACGAGCTCCTCTGCAGAAACGTAGACATAGGGCCTGTTTCACCACCTACGATTAAGTTCCTATTAATATTAACGTAGGTACTTGGCTGATAATTTCATACAAATTCTGTTCTATTTTTCATATTTTATTCGGTAAGTAGCGGCTATTCGGACATCGTAAAATAGGTCCTTATAATAATTAATTATCATTTAGATTTACTTACCTCAAAATAATACTAATCTATGGTCTCAAAATTCTCAAATTAGCTAAAAAACAAATGAATGTATGAATTTTCCAAAGCGCTACGAGTACTACTGTCCAAACTACCGTCCATTGTCCACTTGTTTTAAATATATTTGTCATTTTGGTTTTTACCTAACTAATATTATAATTTTCCAAAGCGCTACGAGTACTACTGTCCAAACTACCGTCCATTGTCCACTTGTTTTAAATATATTTGTCATTTTGGTTTTTACCTAACTAATATTATAATTTTCCAAAGCGCTACGAGTACTACTGTCCAAACTACCGTCCATTGTCCACTTGTTTTAAATATATTTGTCATTTTGGTTTTTACCTAACTAATATTATAATTTTCCAAAGCGCTACGAGTACTACTGTCCAAACTACCGTCCATTGTCCACTTGTTTTAAATATATTTGTCATTTTGGTTTTTACCTAACTAATATTATAATTTTCCAAAGCGCTACGAGTACTACTGTCCAAACTACCGTCCATTGTCCACTTGTTTTAAATATATTTGTCATTTTGGTTTTTACCTAACTAATATTATAATTTTCCAAAGCGCTACGAGTACTACTGTCCAAACTACCGTCCATTGTCCACTTGTTTTAAATATATTTGTCATTTTGGTTTTTACCTAACTAATATTATAATTTTGCGAAAGTGAGTTTGTTTGTTACACTTTCACACCAAAACGGCTGAACGGATCTGAATGAAATTTGACACATGGGTAGATTATATTAATTATTACACTTGTATTAGGATATTGAATACTTTTTATCCCGGTAGTACGTTCCCGTGGGATAATTTCCGACCTCCACGCGGGCGAAGCCACAGACAAAAGCTAGTAAATAATAAATAGGTACTATTAAAACAATCTATTCAACACTGCATGTACACAAGTCTATTAAAAACAGACCTGACTACCAAAGCCTGCTCTCAAAACGTATCTTACATGTCCCTCTTCCTAATGCAAACAGTCTTCTGGCCAGACGGTGCCCCTCTTACTTACACACTCATATCTACAATAAAATAAGCAAGCGCTGTGATACTAAAGGTCTTAACACACACTCATTTAAAATAATGACAAAAAGCTGGCTTCTCTCCCTGTCATACAACGACACTGAGGAAATAGTGAGTTAACACCAAAATCTACTAGCAAGTCATTCACGTAATCATTTAGTTCCTCCACACAAATATACACACCTACTACAATACACACACACACACTTCACACACACACACATACACACCCCACATACCCTCACACACACACTGCATCATTATTTAGAATTATTTTATATTGCTAAATTTACTTTATTTTTAACTTGTTATTTCTCGACCCTTAATTAATTATAATTCTTGTATTATGTCCATTTTCAAACATCCTGAAATTAAATTGTTAACACAAAATGTCTCGAATTAAAACTTAAGATTAACGCAACTCAGGCCCCCAAGATACAGGCGCTGCCTAGTTTGGGGACCACTGTTCAAATAAATGTTACTTATTCTAGTTACAGCAAGCACTCAATATTATTATTTTTGTAAGTAATTTATTTTGTAACGATGGACCAATAAATTATTCTTATTCTTATTCTTCTTATTCTTAACATTTAGCCGTACAAAACTATATCATCATCGCTTTTTTCTCTCGAAAGCTATTCAAAATCTAAAGTGCCAAGAGCTGAGATAATAAACGTCAAGTAAACAACACTTAATTAAGTTAATATTAAGAGATTACCAGTGTTAAAGCCGTGTACAAAACATATAATATCGAGTGTTCGTTATGATCGCTCGAGATGCGAGCGCGATATCTGTCATCTTACACAACTCAATATCACCAATACTATCGATATATTACCATCAGTCGCGGGTAAACTATGAGTTTAGGAAGTGGACAGTTTGGGAAATTACTGAGGTGGCTAAAACAAGGTGGCTAAAAGTACCTATGTGTTACTTTATTTGTATATTTTTAAGCTAACATCTGTCAATCTTAATGCTAAATTAAGCCAATACGATTTTGTATAGATATACAGGGTGTAAGTGTAAACAGTGGCAATCTTTTAAGGGGTCATTGTACTCATCATTATGAACAACTTTTACTATGGGACCAAATCTGAAATCGCGAAATAAAAATCAGCTGTTCATTACTTTTATGTTCGCATAATTCGTCAAAATGTAGGGAACAGCTGATTTTTTTTTGCGATTTCAGGTTTGGTCCCATAGTGAAAGTTGTTCATAATGATGAGTCAATGACCCCTTAAAATATTGCCACTGTTTACACTTACACCCCGTATAAGCGCAAGTAAAATCAATTGAAAGCAATATCAGTTAATATTTAATACCCAACAGAATCTTCCATTACAAATAATTTCTTATAGGATGGCTACTTCCTAACGGGTTCAATTCTTATGAGAATTGTAACTTTTCGCATTTTTAAAAACCCCTCAACAAGTTCCCCATATCATAACTCATGCAGGCTTCAAATAGCGACGGAAAACCGTAAAAGTTAAGGATTTCTAAATCGCATCGAATGCGAATCCAATAAGAAAACCTTCTAAGTTGTATCTGGTCATAACGCAAACTGTACTAATTCCAACTCTATCTACAACATATCGATATATCGACGGGCACACAAAAACTCCGAAAAGTTTGAGTGACAGGACCGCCGTAGAAAAACGATGTCGATAATCGATAGTGCAACAAAGCACCCGCCGGCCCATCTCTATTGACAGGACGGCTAGAGCGTGTGCTACGTGTGAATGCTATCGATAATATCGAGATGTGTTCATGTCGATAGCTTGACCATTACGTGCACGTAAAAATATCTTGGGAACCGAAATGAGACCGATATAATCGATCGATAAGTACGGTTAGTGAGGTGTATGAGCCGGGAAATACGCACGATTGTTTCGGTTTTTATACTGTTTTATAAGTACTAAAATTAACTGCAGGTAATTTAATTACTAAAACAGTAATAAATAAGGAACTTACATATGCATAATAGCCTTTATTTATAAAAGACGTAACTATCTTCTGTCTTTCGGAGTCTGCAAAAAAGGTTGTGGAAAAACTACTATCTTTTAAGTTTTTAAGCTTACGAACGAAATTTTTATTACTTTTAATAAATTTATAAGATATTAATAGACTTTTATATACATTTTTATACCAAACAATCACGTCGTAACAGACACAAGTTGAAAAACAAAGTTCTCACAAGTGACGCATCTGCTTCAAATGAATAGAAATAAATAAATAGATACCTTATGGCTTTAGGGCAACTACTAACTTAAAGAGTAAGCCAAGAGCAATGTAAAAAAGTGATTATTTCATTAATAAAGGCACAGCCGACGCAACTACAGTAACATGATTGTAGCGTCCGACCGAAAAACTGTTGCCCTGAAAAATTATGAATTGCTAGTTACGACAGTTAGCGCGGAGGGTGACGATATACCTACCAAGATTTTTAAAAGTAGAACCCAAGCTTATCTATTCAAACATTTCAACTAACAAAAGAGAACACAACAAAAATGGTCACAAAACAGAAGTCTCAAATTAAAAGTGGCCAGTAACATCGAAGCGCAAAACTACCAGAAACAAAGTAAACAGATCGCTTGCTACCACAAAAAAGATAGTCTTCCACAATGCGACAGACAAAACGTGTACGTTGACCTCCGCAGCGGCGCGTGCGACGGACAGACAGATGTGCCAGTCACTTCATAATCATAATGGCGGATAAAATACAAAGCCAAACCAAATCTATGAGATATCTCGACAGGATTACGTTACAAATTTTAACTACAATTATCTTACTGTTAACTCCACGCAGCCGAGTAATGAACTTGATCAACGAGGCAATATATTAACGTTTTAACTTACGTGAAGAGATCCTTAGGAAACGTAAACATGCTCGGCGACAAACAAAGAACGGAGAAAAGCAAAAATCAATTTAGAAATCGCGCAACGCAATCGGGACTATTCGATTGACGATTTCGTCGCGGACAGTGGGCGTGTGTAGTCGATGAAAAAAACATATCACTCCCACTCCGACCGGTTACACGACAACAATTTTAACGAAGCGCTAATGATGATAATATCAACTCTTTATCCAACAGAATAAGAGTCACAGTGCACGAACAGTTACGATTGCAGATTCGCACTGGCCGCACCACGCCTCGACACCCGTCATTGGCAGAAATAAAAACGGCGACCACGCGTAACTCGTCACGTCTCGCCGGACAGTGAAATCGTGCGACCGGTGACAATGTGTCACTTTGCCAATTCACCGAGAGCCGCCCTGCCCCTGCAACTGTTTCACGCACAGGTGCCGTCACGAGGGTTGCGAACCCCACCAGGGGTCAGCTAGGGCTGGACGCGTTACTGTGTACCGCATTCGTGCCGTTGAGTCGCCGTGCCTTATGAAATGACAGTTGAAGCTTCAATGCGCAGACGTTTACCCGCAAAAGGAAATTTCATCGATCACGCTCACAAATTGCTACGTAACTATCGAGATGTAAATCGCTTATGGCTACCGTTATTTTGAAAAATCGATTCTTGATAATCGATTCGTCACAGTTGCGTTCCGTTTACGCAGTGGACTGTCCCACGGTCGGTCTGTGTGCGACAAAGCTTCAAGGCGACACAGTGCGACACTGTGACCCGTGTGACTACACCGTGTCGACCTATCGTGCCACTACGAAATAATCGGCTGTATAATCGTATTTGAAGGACCATTAAGAATTGCCACATACATTTCTCTTTCCAAAGACATTCGAAATTCGAATTGCTAAATGTTTTTAGTTTAGTATATTTCGTAGGATTAAAACCATACAAGCCAGCAACATTGCAACATTGACTGTTGTTAACAAGGTCCTCAGGTTTCAACTTTCAACAGGTATTTCAGAGAAAACTAGTACATTTGTAATCCGTTCATAGCGGATAGGTTTATTAGCTCCAAAATTGTAAAATTGGTGAGGAAATCGGAGCGACCTGAATAAAGTTGTTAGCGGTGAATGAATGAATCACTGAAACATAAAAAACAGTGCGTTTATATTACAAAAAAGTAGGTATGCTAAAGAGTAATGGCTGGTTTACACAGTGCGAGCTGCTGATTAGACACTAGACCAGGGGCCTCCAAACTACTGCCCGCGGTCCAAATCCGGCCTGCCAGTGTTATCAATCCGGGCCGCGACAACTTAAGACTAGTGTCATCAATCTGGTCCGCGTCTTATTGTTGTTACTATTGCTGTGATAAGTTGAAGAAGAAAACACAGAATGATAATTACGCGGTTATATTTACTTGCAAGGTAAAACTTTACGACAGAAAAGATGACGCAGAAAACTTAACTGAAGTATCAATAAATGTAATTGTGATTTACCACCAAAAATAGTTTGTAGTTTGTTTTTGTTATTATTTTTTTTAGTTGTGGATCAATTTTACTTGTACCAATTATTACAAGAGATTTAAGACTGAAATAGATAGTACCTACATAGTAAGTGTCACAATACTCACAATACACATTCATTAGTAATTGAAATGCAAAAAAAGCTTTTGCATTTCAATTACTAATGAAAAAACTGAATACTGAAAAAATCGTTCTGACCCTAAGGCTTCAAAGTTTGGAGAGCCCTGCACTAGACAGCTGCTCGCACTGTGAATACTTACTTTACTCTTTGACTGTGAGGTACTCGCATGTCAGTAGCTGGGCTTGCCTTGGCTGTAGTGTAGCAACCCGCACTGTGTGGACGTATCATACGAGTTACACTTGCAAGGTGGACAGCAGTTCGCAGCCCATTAACTTCAACATTATAAAACAATATCGAGAACGGGTCTTATCGCGATCTTCCTTTTTTACGAGGTAAACAGGTAAGTACCTACTTGTTTCCCGACGTTTCGACCGCCTTGCAGCGATCGTGGTGACCTCGTAAAAAAGGAAGATCGCGATAAGACCCGTTCTCGATATTGTTTTATAATGTGTACAAATCGCGAAAGTTTAACTTCCACATTTTTTATTTCCACTCGCCTGCTCGCCTCGCTCGCCATGCGAGTGATGGTTCCCCCCATCACATCACTCGCATCGTTCTGACGATTTCAGCAGTAACTCGTCAGAGAATCATGTACAGTCACAGTACTACTCCAGAACACAACTTGCAAGAGATAGGCAGCTGCTCTCATAATGAAAACAGCCAAGACAAGCCGAACTACTGACAAACAAGTACACACAGCGAACAGCTGTCCACTGTCTCGTCAGCAGCTCGCACTGTGTAAACCAGACAAATTAAGTTGTCAAAGAAAAACCGACGACTCTCAAAAAAATCATAAAATCCAAATCGTGTTCATAAAACCCTTGTAAAGTCAAAACGCATGCAAATCTAATCCACTACAAACTTCTACCAAATATTTACATAAATAAAGTAACATTAAACACCTATTAATCTAAACTCCTAGTAACTGTCAAGCCTATTAAGGAAACCATCGTAAAACTAACTTTCAGTAGTAAAAAAGTATTGCAATAAAACCTTAACTTTTTCATGTATTCACTAGGCAAAACGATATGACGAAATAACTCACATATTCATACAAAAATAGTCTTTAAGTGTAACCTTATCGATTTATGTTTATAACTTAATTATAGAGAAAAGATAATAAGGTCTACATTCCCGTGAACGGGCTCATTAGTTTGTGTTGGGCAAACATTAGTAGTCATACAGACATACGTGAAGACAGCCGGCAATTATACAGGGTGGGTAGAGTACGGCCTGGCACCGAACTGCCCGAATTTGCGCCGTTTACACTGTATACTATACAGGGTGTTTATTTTTTTTTAATTATGTAAAAAATATTAACTTAATAATAATAAAAATGACCCTGTTCCCGATATCGGTGGGCTACTATTTTTATATTTTTAAATGTTTTTATATATTTTTTTTATTCGAATATTAAATTTTTTAAAAAATTAAATAAGGAGTAAGGAGATAAAACTTGCAATCATTTTAATTTTTTTTATAAACCAATCATTTTATTGAAATTGCAACAATCTCATACATTGAATAATGAAATTGTCATAAAACACACCAACTTACTATTTATACGACGTAGTTTTACAGAATAACTTACAATGTTTCCTTCAATAATAAAATCTTGTTAAATATGTAACCAGTACTGGTTAATAAAGTTATTAAACAAACAAACAACCCACAATACAGAATGACCCAATTATCCCTCAACACCCACAAATCCACAATAAAACTGTGCTATTAATTACAAACGCCCGTATAATTGCATCACCCTATAAAGAGTTAATATGAAAGCTTATTCATTTGCATTTGTCGTGGCAAGCACGTGTGGCGGCTCGCGTGCCGGCGATGTATTACGAAAAACGAATATTGCACGTATACATCCTGTATATACGATACTGAATATTCTATGTAGATGTGCCAATAGGCATAATACTGGGTTATTGCAATAATTTATCAGACACCTAGTGATGTCATCATCTGCCTAGGCTTTTCGTAACGATGTTGAGTGATATAATGGGCAAATGATTTGATGTCAGAGATTGCTCAGTAGCATCTTTCATAATTATAATCACACTATTATTATAAAGGCGAAAGTTTGTGAGTGTATGTGTGTGTGTGTTTGAATGTTTGTTACTTCTTCACGCTCAAACGGCTCGACCGATTTGGATGAAATTTGGTTCGTAGATAGCTTATACCCTGGATTAATACATAAGCTACTTTTTATCCCATATTTTTTATCACAAGATATTTTTATAAAAATTTTATTGAAAAAATAAAATATCTCAAATGTGGTTCATTTATGACCAGTGTACTTATGAATGATTTGATACTTAATGACCCCTACTATCACCCCTTAAAGGGATCATGACATGTTTCCAGTACTAACCCTGTACGTGGGTGGCCCAGTGGCTACTGACTGACGAGTTGTAGCCTAAACCAACGACGCCGACGGTTTAAACACAAACAGGTATGCAAACTTTATGCATTTCACTTCATCTGCACTGCACTACAAACCGGCCAGCCGGAAACTGTCATGTTCTAAAACCAAAAACAAAGATAAAATACTCTGACATGAGAATCCACCAACCCGCACCGGGCCTACGTACCTAGTGGATTACAGCCCCGTTATTTAGGAATTTCTGAGAAAATTGAGATTGCCCGTTATAAACACACTTCTTAAACTGGGTTTCTCCATAACCCAATTTTGACTTCTGTTCGCCACCTCATCGCATTGATATTCCTATAGAGGAACACATTCTCTGGAATGGCCGGACTATAGAGTCCGGCCATTCCAGAGAATGTGTTCCTGACACCTATCAGTTGAACAATTTCTAGTAGTAATAAGGATCAAATTCGCAAAACACATATTCGTTAGTATGAAACTGACAGATGTCAAGATAGCATTCTCTCGGATTGGTATCAGAATGACTGGATCGCAAATTGACCACGTCGCTCTTAGTCCAAATCTCAAAATTTCTAAATCTCAAAAATCGCAAAAAGTCCGAACAGTTGTGTAGGCACCTATACCTACATTAATCTCTTTGGTTCTTAAGGTGACTTTTTTTCTAACTTTCCCTGGACTATAATGTGCTTCCCCAAAATTCACTCTTTACACCAAACTTGAACCAAATCGGTCCATTTTGATGCTTGAACAGACAAACCTACAAACAGATAAAAATGTTAAAATCACCTATTTTGGGTAATATAATACTGGATTCAGCTGCATCCGACCCCAACATAGCTGGGAAAAGGCTAGGCAGATGACGATGATGAATGATGATGTATCCAGTCATTCTGATATCAACCCTGTATAGGTGCCTACACAACTGTTCGGACTTTTTGCGATGTAGTCATTTTGCGACTTAGGTATTTTGAGATTTAGACATTTTGAGATGTGGACTAAGAGCGACGTGGTCAATTTGCGATCCAGTCATTCTGATACCAACCCATTCTCTCGATGGCCGGACTATAAGGCTCGCTTGCACCACAAAGTATTTAAAAACATAGACTTTCTGTTTCTGTCAATCGTGTGAAGATCACAGAGACAGAAATATGTTTTTAGTATGTTTATTGTTAATCGTGTTTAGGGGCTAAACTACGCTTGCCGCGGTTGTTTCGTGGATGGGTGACCACCCATTTCATATCGAGACCCTCTCCATGCCTCGGAAAGCACGTTAAGCCATTGATCCTGGCTGTCATTCGTAGATCATTGACAGTCGTATACGCGATTCAGCGTCACCGGCCGACTGAAGCCGGAGCCGAGTATTCCCAATTCACCGATCCGAACGTGACGGTTCAGTTAAGAACAGTGAAAGAAGTTTTTAACTTCAAACTCAAACTCAAAGCTCAATTTTAATTAAACTATGTACAGACACTTTTGAATTGTCAAGTAGTCGGTCAGTCAGAAATATGAAGCTAGTTGCCCACTTCAAAAGGTGACCCCTCTACCTTCGACAAAACTTAATCTATACCCCAAAAGCGATTGTAGGACTGCATGAGCCGATGTATCACCCTTAATGAATCAGAACCAAAACAGTCGGGTAACTCACTCATTAATACGAATTGTGTGATCGATATCATGTTTGGTGCCGAGGTCTTGATACCGTATGATATAAATTACACTTTTGGTAGCAATACAACCATTTGTGGACAAATTGTACTGGAGTTGGGAGTATGTAGATTTGATTGCTCGTAAATGGATTTGAAGTGGAATGTTTGTATTATGGAACTTTCTTTTTGAAATTTTCTAAGTTTTGCGGAGTTTTGGGTTTCTTTTATTACTGCCTACTGTCATTGTTCTAGTGGCGGCAAGCGTTAATTCTGATTATGAAGGCGGAGATTTCTTGAAAACGATTAAAAATGTGATTTTTTAAAGCTGTGTATCTCATAAACTGTAAATAATTTTGACAGATGTATGATATTTTATGTGCAATAAACGTTCTTTTTTTTTTTTTTTTTGACGGTTAAAAAAAATATGATATTTTCAAGTCGTTTTCGCATACAGTGATGGAACTCAAAACTTATATAAACGTACTTTAATGCACCAAAAAAATCTTCAAACATACCTCTTAATAATCTTTAAAAGCGGTTTATCTCTTCATTAACAATTATACTCTATTATATTATAATTAGACTCCTCCGTGCCTCGGAAAGCACGTTAAGCCGTTGGTCCCGGCTGTCATTCGTGGATCTTTGACAGTCGTTACGGGTCGTCAGAAGCCCGAAAGTCTGACAACTAGTCTTACCAAGGGGTATCGTATTACTCAGTAACTGGTAGGCAGTCGCTCCATGTAAAATACTGGTATTCAGCTGCATCCGGTTAGACTGGAAGCCGACCCCAACATAGTTGGGAAAAGGCTAGGCAGATTGATAGGATTTTATGTGCACTTTTAGGACATAATTCCGTTGCTCGTGAGAGTCTTCTATATCGTGCGTCCTAGACAGCCATAACGCCATTTCACTTACACACCGAGCTAAACCACGCTTGGATGTCCTGGGTTCGATTCAGTCAGGTAGATCAGGCAAAGTGTTATTGGGTTTTTCTACAAGGAATTTCTCAGTAGCATCCCGAAGCCTGGATTAGTGCCCGGTTGATGTCAATATGCTCGCCCCCTATTACATGGGACTTAAACATAACTGGCGAAATATGCGTGTACGCACGGCTACAGATCAAGCTATACATTTCCAGTATAAGCTGATCTCGCATTGTATAGGATTTCCTTACAATGAGAGGCCAGTGTAAACTGGAAATGTATAGCTTGATGTGTAGCCGTGTGTACTATAGGTGCACCTCTGCCTAACCCTTTGGAGATTATAGGTGTGATGTTATGTTTCTTACATTTATGTAAATTAAGACGTGGATTTAAGCTTTCTATGTCTTTGTGCAGAGACTTAAGCCGTTCTTGATCACTATACCAATTTGGGAACACTAATAAATAGTGTTTCAAACTAGTTACAGTTGTCAAGAATGGGTTCTTGACAATCGAATCTTTGTGAGCAGAACCACAGAACTCAGGAGAAAAATCTAGCACGTCAACGTCCAGTCTAGAGAAAGCTCGTTGCATGACGTCATTTTTATGGAAATTACTCGGAATTAGAACTTTTTTGTTTACCTATTCTTTACTATTGTACCAATTTGGGAACACTTAACAAATAGTGTTCCCAAATTGGTACAGTTGTCAAGAACCCATTCTTGATATGACGTCATGCAACGAGCTTTCTCTAGATTGGACGTTGACGTGCTAGATTTTTCTCCTGAGTTCTGTGGTTCTGTTCAAGAAGATTCGGTTGACAATGATGAAGACTATCAAAGATTTCAAGACTGCTCTCAAAACGGTGATGGAAAACATCGTGAGGAAACCGGCATGCACTTATAACCAAAAATTCGAAGACATGTGACATCTACCAACCCGCACAGGGCCCGCGTGGTGGATTAGCCCACTCTCTCTTACAGAGAGGAGGCCTGTATCCCAGCAGTGGGAACTTTATAGGCTCAATATGCTTATGTCTAACTACGTCATCATCATTTATTACTGGACGTGATGTGGTCTGATGGTTCCTAATCGTCCACTGCTAAGCATGAGCTTAATATGTACCTACTAACATAAAAAACCAAAACAGTTTTTTTTTTATTAAAACTTTATGCACAAGGTAAAAAAATACCGTACAAAGGCGGACTTAGTGCCTGAGGCAACCGGCGACTTTAGTTTTAAGCTTTATTTACAGACAATTAGCACTTGTAAGAATAAGTCTACATAATTATCTCTACCTGCACACCCTACAAGTTGAAACATGAATGTTTAAGGGTACTCAATTACCATACAATATTTGACAGCCCAACCTGGCCCAAAGTCACTTTCGCCGTAAAATTCATATGCATTCTATGATGGCAGGGCTACACTATACGGACATCGCCGATTTTGTTGTTTATAGCGTTGAAGGGCGATAACTATAGGTGTAGCCACTACAGCGATAAATTGACAACGGCATTCACATTGGCGATGGACGAGGGGTGTGAATTCAATGAGCATTGACGTTGACCGTTCAAGTGTGGCCACTCAATTCATCGCGTTGAAGAACGGAACAATTACCGCGATGTTTAAAGCGTTTATGGGCATTGACGTTGACGTGTAGTGTGGCCCCGCCATGAGAAGAGCATTTAAAGCATTATACACTGTTACTTAAGAGCCTTTCGAAGACAATTGTTTGGACAGGTACACTAGGGGCAATAAACATTACTTATGTGAAGATTTTCTGTCCGTCTGTCGGCACGTTTGTATAAAACATGTTACCGGGCGTTCCCGATAACGTATTTATTTTAAACAATAAACTTTTTAGAAGGTAAGGATAGTAAATGAAAAAGTATATTGTTGTTACAAAAGAAACTTGACTGTACGTGATGGGTACATACATGTTGTAAACGATTGTTTAATTTTTTTTTTTGAGGATTTATTTTGATTTATACATCGTGTCGTTTTGCATCCTCATCTTTGTTATAGACCATCAAACCGAACAACTTTTTCCATGGCACCAACATCGTAATCGCGAAAAACTAATAAAGCGCCAGGGTTTAAACACATTCCCCTTTTATGCTTTATTTCTCCTTTACACGTCAGCAACAGAAGAAACTTCTAAAAAAAAAACTTTCGAAATCACGTTTTCACAAACTTCTCAACGGTCCTTCCGTTTTAGGAACAAAACCTTTCTATTTTTAAATGGTAACAAAAATTTTTAATTTGCTTCTGAAAGTTTTCGAGTAATATAAATAAACGCGACACGTTAACAAGAACTCGATATTATTATATAGTAGTTACTCATGTTAATTATAAGTCACGACTACCAATTTCTTGTTAATATAAAATGAACATGTTTTTGTTATCGACTGTACGCGGACTACGCCCACTCGTCACAAATAACGGGCTATTTCAGGCTATTTTAAAAATAGGTGAAGAAGTTTTATTAGTAGGGAAATTTGTTTGAAGGTAAAATTAAATCGGGTGCCTTAGTCTTAAATAGGTGTAAAAAAAATACAGCGAATCTATGTTCCCTACATTTATATTCGCTTAACTCGTCAAAACCGCTGATTTTTTTTTTGCTATTTCATGTTTGGTCCCATAATAAAAGTTGTTCATAATCATGAGTACAATAAAAGGATGCCCGTGAATTTAATTTCAGCCTGTAGGTATAAGAAGTTCAGTGAGTAATATACATAAAATATATCATCATCTTTTTAAAAGCCGTTTACGTAAACGAAGCAAAAAGAGTATGTAATAAAAAGTAAGTTTAAAAACTAAAACCCGACTACTGAAAAATCACGCTCTAAAAAGCATGAAACAAGAAAATATTCTCATCTGAAATTAGAAAAAGACAGACAAATTAAAAATCCGGAGTCACACGTCATGTAAGGCCATAAATTAAAAATCCGGAGTCACACGTCATGTAAGGCCATAAATTAAAAATCCGGAGTCACACGTCATGTAAGGCCATAAATTAAAAATCCGGAGTCACACGTCATGTAAGGCCATAAATTAAAAATCCGGAGTCACACGTCATGTAAGGCCATAAATTAAAAATCCGGAGTCACACGTCATGTAAGGCCATAAATTAAAAATCCGGAGTCACACGTCATGTAAGGCCATAAATCGAACAGATTACGTGTGACTCCGGATTTTTAATTTGTCTGTCTTTTTCTAATTTCAGATGAGAATATTTTCTTGTTTCATGCTTTTTAGAGCGTGATTTTTCAGTAGTCGGGTTTTAGTTTTTAAACTTACTTTTTATTTCAATTATTTTGGGTTTATAATTTCGTGATAAAGTATTTGCAGGCCCACTTAATTATCATATTATATGTATTTTGGGTAGGTTAGGAGAGAAATGTTTGGTTCACATCTGAGGCATGATTTTAGAAATTATTCCCAATTATTGGGTGCATGCAAGTATAACAGCGAGAAATATATATATTTTTGAAATGTGCTACTTAAGCCCTTTGAGGAGCTCGTGGCTAAGTAATAACAGCCGCACGGGTCGATCCGTCAGGTTAAGCTACGCTTGCCGGGGTTGGTCAGTGGATGGGTGACCATCTTTACATATCGAGATACCTCCGTGCCTCGGAAAGCACGTTAAGCCGTTGGTCCCGGCTGTCATTCGTGGATCTTTGACAGTCGTTACGGGTCGTCAGAAGCCCGAAAGTCTGACAACCAGTCTTACCAAGGGGTATCGTATTACCCAGTTACTGGGTTGTGGAGGTCAGATAGGCAGTCGCTCCATGTAAAATACTGGTATTCAGCTGCATCCGGTTAGACTGGAAGCCGACCCCAACATAGTTGGGAAAAGGCTAGGCAGATTGATTTTTGCTACTTAAGCCCTTTCATTTGATACCCTATATGGCATCATTAAAAAAAAATGTCTTTCATAAGAAAGAAAATTTTTAGATGAGAAAGTTGTAGATGACGTTTGCCCAACTATTATGCAATTATTTGCATAATAGTTTGGGGAAACGTCATCTAATTCTGTTCCAAATTTTGAGTTTATAGCATTAGTAGTTCTTGAGATATCCAGCTGTGACAGACAAACAGACAGACAGACTGAATCGCACCATAAGGGTTCCTTTTTACCATTTTGGTACGGAACCCTAATAAGGATCGTAGTTTCTGCCTACCCCCATGGAAGAAGGCGTTTAAACTCACGCCTTCTTCACTTCTTCAAGGATCACCTAAGGAACCTTCTCCACTTCTATTCTTCACAAACCACTCAAACTCCACAACTTCTTTATCTGAGCACCATCAATTAATCACAAGGGGCCAACCAATTACTGGCAACATTAACCGGGGGTTAACTATAGTAAACCGTACTTAACCGTAGTTTGGACGATAGTTTAATCGTTGCGTATAACTCGTCTGATGTTTATGATAGTTGAGTGTTGTGGAATGGGCGAACAATTAATTTTGGTTTTTGATACGACATGATGTATGGGAGTAACAAATGGTTTGGTAGTTGTGAATGAGGGATGAGGGATACGGAACGTCTTCGCTAAAAAACCGATCAAGAGCTAGTCGGACTCGCACACCGCGGGTTCCGTTCCGATTTCTGAAAAAGTGTGCTGTTTAGAGACATCGTTTTACTTTTTCTTATAATATTTAGATAAACTTCTATCACATACATAGAATGATTTCAGATTTTTCTTTATGCAAACCTCGGAGTTATGAGGGGAACGGTATTTTTTTTACATTTTTCATCAAAAGTCAACAGCTATGCGGCCTAAAAAAAATTTAAAAAATGTTTGAGAACGTGCAAATAGCGCTCTTAGGATACCCCGCATGCGCTAGTAGCCCCACTTCAAATTTTTAAGACCCCATTTCAGCCCATAAATAACAAAATATTTTTATTTCTTTCTTATTTGCAAAACAGTTGGGCAAACGTCATCTAAAACTGTTCCAAGTTGTTTGAAGTTCTTGAGATATCCAGCTGTGACAGACGGACAGACTGAGTCGCACCGTATGGGTTACTTTTTACCATTTTAGGTACGGAACCCTAAAAAGGAACAGCTACCATTAATCCATCGACCGCAGTCAGCCAATTCATGGCTTCTCAACGAGGTATTTCAGTATCTTTTTAGGCTGGTGATAGCAGAAATGTGTTGTTGGCACACAGAAGGGCACCACACACCATTTTCTTGAAAAATCCTGTTGATAACCTTCTTGATGACAAACTGACCAGCTCTTTACTTTATCTTCGGACATAATTACATCTGTTCTTTGTTGGCATCATTCTGCTGACCCATTGTGTACTTTGTATTATAATATCAGGGTGTAAGTGTAAACACTGTTATCCTTTCAAGGGGTCATTGTACTCATCATTGTGAACAACTTTTACTATGGGACCAAACCTGAAATCGTGAAAAAAAATCAGCTACTTATTCCTATATGTTCGTATAACTCGTCAAAATAGGGAGCCGCTGATTTTTTTCGCGATTTCAGGTTTGGTCCCATAATAAAAGTTGTTCATAATGATGAGTGCAATTACCCGTTAAAAGGATAACACCCTTGAAAAATCTTTAAAACTTCTACCATGTAATTGGACCCTAACAATAACCCAGGTTAACATGACATCAAGAAATGGGTCACCAAAAAAAACATTCGTATAACAAAACCTGTGTTACCAACAAAAAAAATCCCATAATCCTTACAAAAACTCGCGTGTGCCGACCTAACATTAACACATGACCTCAAAGACATACTGCCAACATGCTATCGAAAAATGCTAATGCTTCCGATCCTTATCTTAGACTTAACGCGTGAGCCGGACCACGCATACTTGACTAAATGTAACCCTTGAACTATCTGATAACACCCTTAGATTTCCACCAGTTAAACATAACCTACCCACCCGTTCGAAATTCAAACATTCCAAAATGGCCGAAGAGGATTTGTTCGGGACGAAAGAGGTCTTGTTACGCTGGGTGTTGCCAGCATGCGACGTTTGAAATATGTGTAGTGACGTCACATTTATGTCAGCCAATCCATTAATGTCCTTATCTGGACTTCCGAATTCGTGTGTTTCTTGAGGAAAGTGTGTGGGCTTTATTGACGCGGGACATGACACAGCAGGTTTTTTGGAGTAAGGAGTATCTTTTGGACGTAAATGTAGGTTATAAGTAAATGTAGGTTATAAGTTTGTAGTAAAATAGTTCTTGATTTTTGTCTATGTAGTAATTCGTTCCGAAATGTTAAAAGGTATTGGTTTTTGGTTCAAGTTTGGTCTTTAAAAAAATCTCAAATTATTTGAAGTTTTCTTCTCAGACTGAACTTTAAAAGTCAAACTATGGTAGGGCTTTAAAATAGCAGCACTAAAATTACACTTTTACTGTCATTTCTACTGTCATTTCTACTGTCATTTCGCTATCAAATGGGAACATTTTTTATCGAAATGACAGTTATGAAGTGTCATTTTACTGCAGCCAATTAAAAGTGCGAGCATAGTTCAAGTGGTACCTACCTACCCATTTGGATAAATCAATCTGCCTAGCCTTTTTCCAACTATTTGGGGTCGGCTTCCAATCTAACCGGATGCAGGTGAATACAATTATTTTACATGGAGCGACTATCTGAACTCCACAACCCAGTTACTGAGTAACACGATACCGCTAGGTAAGACCAGTTGTTAGACTTTTGGACTTCTCACCCGACCAGTCACGACTGTCAAAGATCTCCGAATGACAGCCGGAACCAACGGCTTCATGTGCTTACCGATGCACGGATGGTCACCCATCCACGAACCGACCGCTGAAAGCGTAGCTTAACCATCGGTCGATCCATGCGGCTGTTATCATTTAGCCAGGAGCCGCCCTCTCGGTACTCATTTGTATACTTTTGATAAAAAAAAACATTATCTTTTATCTAAAGCCTTGACAATTCCGTGACTCACAGTTACTCCACGTACTTTCCATTGAACATAAAAGCACTAATTACTAAGGATTACTTACACTGCTTATCTTCACATAATCCTCCAGACATACTGGAAAGTCCCGTTAGGGCTCGCAAAGTTCCCAGAAAGCGCGTGTGCTGTTACTTCCCATTCTACGTACCCGAATATTATTCGGTTCTTAGAACTATTCTCTACCTATGTGTATCGGAGGCAGGTAGATACATTGTCTTTATTTATTATAAACAATGTATCTACCTGAGTGGTCTATGCATTGAAGCCTGCCTGCCTGTTTGTTAATTTTGTTGGATTAGGATAGATCGTCAGTTGTTTCCAAGTAGGTATAGTTGTAAAGAAGAAATGTTGAAAAAGGGCTATAGAAAACGAACTAAACCGGGTTCGTAAAAGAGATAAATCATAAACTGAAGTTTGAACTAACGCTGGCTGTATGAAAAAAATTTATGATCCTTTTCACTACTAGAAGAGACCAGAACCACTAAAAGGTATGTACACATACTCAAACTCAAACTTAAAGTATTTATCATAGACTTATAAAAAAAGATGGACTCCGCGCCACGAATATCGAAAGTGAAGCACCGCACCGATCTATGTGTGCATGATTTGAGTACCTGCAAAGACGGCGTCGCTCGTGTCACGTAATGGCGGCCGGTCGGCATACTATGATGTAAATGTGTGTGCGAGGCGTGTTTGTACAAACGGTCCGGCATACTTACTGTGCTTCACTTTCGATATGCGTGGCGCGGAGTCCATCTTTTTTTATAAGTCTATGGTATTTATTTAAAATAAACCAATTACAGGCACTTTTGAATTGTCAAGGGGTCGGTCAGTCAGAAAGATGAAGCTAGTTGCCCATTCCAAAGCGTAGTAGGTTCCTATGGAGAAGAACGGGCAAGAAACTTCACGGACACTCTTTTAAATAAAAATATTGGTTACATCATTCATGTTGAAAATATACATGTGAGAACAATGTAGAAAGACGTGCACGTTAAAAGTGACCGTAATAAAAAGATAAAAACTAAAAACAACTAAATTAAAAATAAGCCGTGGCAGCTAGGAGATGACCAGTCCCAACTGACGGCGGCGCCTGTTCACGAACGTGACGCATAAACTAATATTATACTATCGGTAAACAGAAGGACCTTATAAAAAAAAAACCGGTCAAGAGCGAGTCGGACTCGCGCACCGAGGGTTCCGTTCCGATTTCTGAAAAAGTGTGCTATTTATAGACATCGTTTTATTTTTCCTGTAATCTTTACATCAACTTCTATCACATAGAATAATTTCAGATTTTTATTTTTGCAAACTTCGGAGATAAGGGGGGGACGGTATTTTTTTTTACATTTTAAAGTCTAAAACTATGCGGCTTAAAAAAAAGAAAAAATATGTTTGAGAATGTGCAAACAGCCCTCTTTCATATGATACCCCACATGCCTTAGTAACCCCACTTTGATTTTTTAAGACCCCCTTTCAGTCCCTGTTGCAAA
The DNA here is from genome assembly GCA_905163495.3 of Cosmia trapezina. Lineage (NCBI taxonomy): Eukaryota > Metazoa > Arthropoda > Insecta > Lepidoptera > Noctuidae > Cosmia > Cosmia trapezina. The sequence continues at coordinate 19,103,667 of LR991038.1, read as the reverse complement.
AAAACCTAAATATTTTAATTTCTTTCTTATTTGCAAAATAGTTGGATCAACGTCATCTAAAACTATTCTAAATTTCAAGTTGATAGCATTAGTAGTTCTTGAGATATCCAGCTGTGACAGACAGATAGACAGACAGACAGACTGAGTGACACCATAAGGGTTCCTTTTTTACCATTTTAGTACGGAACCCTAACAATTGAATGGCTTGAAGACTGTTAATACCCCCGTTGGGTCTTGCGTCTAATACACACTAGGTGTACAAGTTAGTACAAGGTGTAGTACAAGAGGCCGGGTGCGTGATATTCTAGTCCGTGTCTATGTTGCAGTCAGCTAACAGTTAATTAGCCGTTTAGTTAACAGCCATAGACTTATAAAAAAAGATGGACTCCGCGCCACGCATATCGAAAGTGAAGCACCGTACCGATCTATGTGTGCATGATTTGAGTACCTGCAAAGACGCCGTCGCTCGTGTCACGTAATGGCGGCCGGTAATACTATGATGTAAATGTGTGCGCGAGGCGTGTTTGTACAATCGGTCACTTTGCTTCACTTTCGATATGCGTGGCGCGGAGTCCATCTTTTTTTATAAGTCTATGTTAACAGCCTAGCCTTTTAAGTAAATTTATTTATTTATTTCGGAATAAAAAACAGGAGTACAATTAAATATTATAAAATTAACTACTAATTAAACAAAGTACTTATCATACAACCAACAACATTATCCACCTATTACTAGATGATACTAAATGCGTCGTTCAATAGCAGTCTGAATGATGTCCAATTATAGGTTAGGTTGGAACTGTAACACAAGACCACACTCATCCTTACACCCCAATCCTCAAAACATGCCTAAATAAAATAGCTCAAGCTTCACTCCGAAAACAAAAAAAGCAACATTTACAGTTCACCACTCCTCGTCCTATAACATTGGAGCCAGCCCCAAAACACCAGTAAGTTTAATACCTCGTTGAAGTAGACTAGGAACACAAAACGAAGCAGACATTCGACTAACTACGTAATTCAGTGATGGCGAAAAATAAGCAAAACCCATGTGTAGGCACGAGCTTCAGCCAGCTGTGCCTTGTTAGAACTTGCATGTAGGAAACATGGGGTCGACGGTAAATGTGGAAAAATTCAAGTTCTGTCGGTACTGGATCATGCTTATGGCAAGAAACTTGCTGTTAAAAAGTACCTGATCATTGTCTATTAATAAGAGTTTTCCGACCACTTCGTGAAAACAAATGACTCTTTTAGGGACCATCCTACATACCGAGACTAATCCGTGCCTCGGAATTCACGTTAAGCCGTTAGTCCCGGCTGTCATTCGTCATTCGTGGTCAGTCGTTACGGGTGGGTCGTCAGAAGCCCGAAAGTCTGACAACGAGTCCTTACCAATGGGTATCGTATTACCCAGTAATTGGGTTGTGAAGGTTAGTCGCTCCGTATAAAAAACTGGTATTCAACTGCATCTAGAAATGCTGCTGCTAAAAATTATAAGAACATAATGTACACAGTTATGCAATAAATACATCTTTATTTTTCTTTATCCGGTTAGTGTGGAAGCCGACCCTAACATAGTTGGGAAAAGCAGATTGATTTTTAGGCCCGCTTCCACCAATAATTTCTAAATGCAATTAAGCTCCGTATTACAGAAGGAAACTCAAGCACTGATCTTTGTTTAAATTTAGTTTAAAACTAGTTTCAACCAATCAAATGGCTTGAATCTAGTTTTAAGTAATGCTTGAGTATTGAGTGACGTTCTGTAATACCGACCTAAGAGGGCTGTCGCATTTTGTCACCTAGCTCTCGCACGGGACCAAATTTTCAAGAATTTTAAATGAAAAGATGCTTTTTGAAAAATGTAATCAATTAGCGAACTAGTAAATAGGGTACCTCGCCGTCTTAAATGTAATATACAAAATAGATCGGCAGTAGATAAACCAAATTCTTCTTCTCCCTAATCGCGTGTTGTGAACACCAAAAACAGTGGTATTTTCCCTACATATTCTAACTTCAACTTTCTTCTGTAGACCACTTTTCTTCCTTATAAATGTCTGCTTTTGACTTGGCTTTACCTCATCCACCCCAATTCTGACCTCTCAATGTTATAAACACGTGTGCTATGCAGGTACACGGAAAGCCAACGGTTAAAACTGTAGGGAAAACATTGAAAATTTGGGCGCTTATCAGTCGGCGTGCTAACTTTTATTTTTGGCGCCCGAGGCTCGCTCCGTGTGTGCACGAATTGTTCGTAGACCTTTGTAGCTATTAGATGTGGCTTTATTTTATATTTGGAGCAGATTTTTGCTATGGTGACAATGGTGGTCTAATTAGGTACCATAATACAGTCAAGAATAGCCAGCTAGAGTGCCTATTTCCTTGAATATCATTAAGATAAATGTGCAAAATTAGCCCGCGAAATTCAAATTTTCTTACGGTTTTTGCAATTTGCAGGTCAGTGTCAGGGTGTATCCTGATGAAAATATAATTTATTTTGATCTAAAATGTCATGATTTCGGAAATCAAGATGTATTGATGATTCATAAGGTTATAATACGGTATTTTACTCTATAGGAGAAAAATCTAAAAATATATTGTTTAGATAGCTTAGGCAAAAAGCAGTCGGAAAATGTTAGCTTTAGTTCGTAAAATAACAATATTTTAAAAGTGTCAATCTCAACTGTCAACCGATGAGCGTATAAAAAGTGTTTGTTTACTGACTAACTGACGTCATGACCACAGAGCAATATGGCGTCCACTGCGTCTAGCGTTTTCGCGCGAAATTTGAAAATGTAAAATTTAAATGCATTTGGCACTTATTGATTGAATAAAAATTTTATGTTTTTTTAGTGGCTTATTAGCACTAAAGAATCTAATTGAGACACTTTTTAAAAATGTGTAATACCCTATTATGTAAATACATACCTGTTATAGTTGTCATTATTTTCGTCTGCCGCGTCTACGCCACACAAGCGTGTTTCTAAAGCGCACGCGAGCCAGTATTTACGGCCGGTATTTCGGCCGTGTGTTCTCACACGTCGGCCGATACACATCTGATTCATTACCAGCTGTTCTGTCTATACCAGTACTTACACGTAAGCTTGGGCATTGATTTAGCCGTGGAAGTTTTGGCGCGGCGATTTTAAAATAGGTTTTTGGTGGTATTTTATGTGCTACTACATAGCCGTTGCCCGCGGTTTCGCCCGCGGTTTCGATGTCGGAAATTATCCCACGAGAACGTATTACCGGGATAAAAAGTATCCTATGTGTTAATCCCGATTATAAACTCCAGATTATAAACGTTCAGCCGTTTTTGCGTGATTGAGTAACAAACATCCAAACATCTTCACAAACTTTCACATTTATAATATTAGTAGGATTCCACACACATTTTGATTATTTACTTACTGTTGTGTCCAAGTTGTGTCTAAATTAACTTGTTCGTTGGCTGTGATACATATCTGACTAGCTTTTGACTGGAGGAACTGCTTATGGTCTATCCGTTTGCCAAATTTCTTCCAAATCTATTCTAAAGGCTGAATAGATTTGGATAAAATTTGGCATACGGATAGACGATGATATATTGAGCCAAAGTTATGCCCTAGAGTTTAGGGCATAACTTTGGCCCAAATTGAGACAACTGTTTAAACTGGACCGACTGCTTTGGACTGTTTAAGTGTCGGGACCACACAACCGAACGTTGTATGTCCTTCGGTATCTAATAGATGGCGACGACCATTGGTTGAGTTAACTATGGATCAAAAAACCGGCCCTTAGTCAGTTGAAGGAGGCCAAAAAAGCACTTAAAAGTACCATTTAATGAAAAAGTTAAAATACCTCATGTGAAGTCATGTGTAATTTCTAATAATTATATGTATATTAAACTAGCTGTTTCCCACGGCTTCGCTCGCGTGGATGTCATACTTACCCATTTGAATCGGATTTTGTTCAAAATTATTTTTCTAAAATAAAAGTAGGCTGAGTTACTCCTTATTTATAGCACTTAACCAGTGAATGTCCCGTCAAAATCTGTCCAGCCGTTTTGAAGATTAGCCGGAACAAACAGACAGACAGAATGACGACAGATAAAAAAAAATGTTTTTTTTTTTTTGTTAAAAGTACCGTCCTATACTTTTATACATTTATACTTTTATACATGCATTTAGTAATTTTGACATTACAAACAGACACTTCAATTTTGTTTATTTGTATAGATTAGATTTTATTTTTTATAGAAATACAAAAACAAAAATTAAAAAACATGTGATTATTATCTTGTCGTAATTACATCATCATTTGCAAGCCGATGACAGGAACGACATCAATGACATGTGAAAGTGCGGAAGCGATCGTTAACAATGACATTCCGAGTTCTATGAATCATATATTACTGACATACTGATTGATATTGATAAGCATGAACTTAGTTTTAAGCTTTCTACAAATTCCGACTGTAACATGTATTCTAGGCTAGCTAAATTAGCAAAGTTCACAGTTTAATGAACTGTTATCAACTTTAAGGTAACATCTCTTGTCTATAGCAGTGCAACGATAAAAACTAAGGGATTCAGACTTAGGGGGATACATCGATAATTTTGTGTTTTTAAAATTCCTAAACCAAATGTATATACATAGTTAAATCATTTGGATTATACTTATGTGTTATTAGACTATATTGCCTACTACTGTACTAAAACCGAAACATGATTAAGTACTTGAAATTTTTTTGATAGAAAAAAATTCCACAAGAGCACCATCTATTTTCTCTTAACGATTATACGTAAGCAGTTCCTTATTGTGCAGTAAAATTTGCTTTAAATCAAAGGTATTTAATAAAAATTGATTTAATTATAACATTTTGTCATAAATCTACATTTAAACGAAGCGCGTTTAAATTCCGGTGCGCGTGAGTCTTTTATCTCGCGCGTCAAACTAGACAGCCATAACACCATTTCACTTACACACCGAGCTAAATCACGCTTCGATATATGTATCGTCTTAAGGCCCCGCAGACAGGCGCGACGCAACACCGGTAGTAGTAGTACCTACAACAATTTTAATGAAGTTTTCATAGAAATTGTTCCACCCAGTTCCACCTAGGGGTACCAGATGGTATCCATGTTTTGTCCTCCCGTCCTCCCTTACGTACTGTAACTCCTCCTTTTTACTAAATATCGATGAAAATTTCGTGTCGTGCGCCGTGCGTGCGTGCATGCGTCCTGCACCCTAATTGCGTAACACATTATCAATCGGAGTTTGAATCATTTTGAAACAAATTGCTTCTCTATTGCTTCTTATGTTCGAAAGATTTGTCTGCTCGACAACGTAAATAAAGCACTGAATTTTGTTGAACTGTCAAAATGAAACCAACTCCGATTGATAATGTGTTACGCAATTAGGGTCGGGTCAGTTAAATCTTAAAATTATTTGTTGCAAAACCATGAACTTCTTGCAAAAATTAGCAACTCAGCTAAACATGATTAAAATATAGTAAAATATTGGGAATAATTCGTTTAATTGTGAATATCCTCTTTTTTTTACAGAAAATCCACCTTTTTAGACTCATCTGTCCTCCTTTATCAAATTATCATCTGGCAACCCTAGTTCCACCAGAGTCGCGTCACTCAATCGCGCCGCGCCATTCTACGCGAGCCTTTACTCTCTTGCATGTACGCATGTTCGAGTAGGTAAGCCTTTTTTTTTCTTTGGGGAAAACCTCATTGATACCCACCCTCCGTCTGGGAAGAACGGAGGATTATGTCGGACTCCTACCGACTGAACCCCACTGTTACTTCCAGTACCATAAGTCAGGGACCCGGATCACCGCTGCAGTCCGCGGCCCCGACTGCGGTATCAGCCCGCCCCATGCCTAGCGGGCCCCATCACCAAGTGCAGCCCGAGAAGAGTAGGTAAGCCTGACTAATTTCGGGCTTGACCAGAGTTCTTCTTCAAATCACCTCTTTTTGTCTATTTTCTTAAAAATTACTTTAAAACAATTTATTTTAAAATTATTATAAAAATCTATTTGATTTTTTGTTTTTTTTTTTATTGTTTCTATTTAATCTATTTCTATCTATTTTTTTTTCTTTTTTTTTTCACGGTACAATTTGCAAAACTTTTTTTATTTTTCTTATTTGCTCCCCAAAAGTGACCCCATATTCAAAATGAATTTATTTACAATACATGTTTTTTTTTTTCTTTTGAGGTACAGAACCCGAAATATACTTTATTAATTCACTACACATTATACAAGTAGGTATCTCCTAAATGTCAATATTTATATCAACTTAACGGTCAATCCGAGGTTATCGTTCTAAAGTAGTAAAACAAATCTAATTTGTTGTGGCTACAGCTAATTTCGTTTCGTGTCGTCTGCCCCGACCCTAACTGTTTTTTTTTCCGTCGAGAGAAAATTATCAAACAGTGATTTTTGGGATATTTCACACGCCCCGATTTTGAGAAAATGGGAAATAAAATTCAAGTAAGTTTTAAAGACATTTTTTTGTCCCTTTCCAGTGTGAAATTGATGCTTTAGTACGTAATCATTAGTTAAAGCTAAGTTTAAGGTAACCTACGTTTTAGAAATAAGTACATTTTTTTTTTGGAGGAATTCCTCATACGTAATATTATACGGTTTAAGACAATTTATTTCACTCAAAAATAATACAATTATCAACTTTTACGAGTATGAGCAAAAACATAATAATTAATAAAAGCGACGGTTTCGCTGGGTTATAAACTAAAATTGAAATTGATATATATACATGATCTGACCAAGATTATGTCTGGACTTTAAAAGAGACTGTGACCTCTGAGTTTGTTTCGGCGTTTCTTCTCAGAGTAGTCGGATAGGAAACGTCGAACTCATCTAGTTTTAAAAAAAATATGCCTGACGTGTAAAAGTGTTTGTACAAACCTTCTTACAGAAAATAAATCATTTATCATTTATCATTTATACAACGTGAAACATTAAATGCGCAAAACCTCTTAAGGGGTCCTGTTAAGACCAAATATGAAATCGCGAAAAAAAATCATCTGTTCAGTACATTTTAACGAATTATGCAAACATAAATGTACTGAACAGCTGATTTTTTTTCGCGATTTCAGGTTTGGTCTCATAGTAAAAGTTGTTCATAATGATGAGTACAATGACCCTTTAAGAGGTTTTGCGCATTTAACGTTACACGTTGTATAGTAAAAACTCACAATTCAAACACCATTCAGAACATGATGCTATAATAGTCTTTTAAAAGTTGGAAGTGATTTCGATTCCCTAATTACTTTAGGTATAGAGTTGAGCCCCCTCATATACTTACACCAGTCTTTCTACCGTTGTTTGTCCTCGGAGCTCTTAAAATTATAATGGAATATTAGGTATGTATATATTTATAGCCTCAGTCAGGAAAAACCAAAGTATTATGTCACATGGTGGAATATATCCATTACAACTAAAACCCTATTGCCATTGGATCATGATATCTTTTTCCTACATATCCTAGATGATATACAATAGGTACCTATATTAGAATACCTACCTAGTTGTATATGTGTAATGACTAAGTATGTCGGTTAAAATATGTTCTTATCAAATGTACATATTTAGAAGAACAAAACAAAAATTAACATATGAATATAGATAGAAATACCTTCATCCTTTCCTGTATCCTTAGTTACGTGACTAATTCTGACGTGAATGTGACGTCATAATTATATCAGACATAAACCACAATGCTAGACATAAACGAACACATTTATTTAGTGAAAGAAACCACAGACCATCACCGTCACCAGACGGCAGATTACCGTCACCTCTACGATCCTTGCGGTGGATAGTGGATATACATATTGGAAACGTAATACGTAACATGAAATACGTAATTCATACACGTTGAAATAAATTGGCTTTTTCGTTGTACATTTCATGTAGCATGGTCCCATGGTAAAAGTTGTTCATAATTCGCTGTCAGTCTCACACATTATTTTTTATTCCGTTTGTTTTAGCTGTAAGTCATAAATAGTTAATAAATAAATAAATAAATAATTATGAGTTGAATGAGAGGTTATGAGTTACTTAAGGTACACCTTGCATAGTGAAAGTGAATAGTAAAGCTCTATTTACACGGCGCAAGTTTATTGCCTGTGGCATACCATAAAATTGAAGGGCAAATATCTGGCACCGTCTAAACAACACCTACAATATTGTTGCACGATACGGGCAACTTTCAAAACTGGTATAAGCATGTACAATAAAATCGCACAGCACATACAATAATTGCTCGTACAATAAAATCGCATTCAATTCTGGCATGATCTGACATTGTTTGTGCTGTCATTGAAATATGAGTGCGGTGAGTGAGGGTGTGGTAATCGTTGTTGCTATTTTGAGGCAAAAAATCAAATCAAGAACAGCTTGAAAAATATCTTGAGAAGACGTTCCATAAAATTAAATGAAATCATTGCTAGGCAAAACTTGCATGCAATAATCGCCTGTCAATTTTATTGCCTGGTGAAAGTCGCATGCGATTTTATTGAATGGAAAAACTTGCATTCAATTATTGTACATGCCATTATATGGAATCGCACGCGTGTAAATACTTCATGCAATTCTTGAATGTCAAAAAACTTGAACATGCTTTATGGCATGCAATTATTGCTCTTGAACGTTCCAGAAACTTGCACCGTGTAAACGGCGCTTAAGGAAGGATTTTTGAAAATTCATCGCCTAACGTTGAGTTGCACGAAACCAACATTAGTTAAACAGAGACTTTAAATTCATGCCATCCCTTACATTTTGTATCAAAAACAAAGTGACAGCATCAATTTAAAGTCTACGTTAAACTAATATTGATTTCGTGCAACTCACTTTAAAAGGGTTAAATGGATGAAAGTTTGACTACGATCCTTGCGGTGGGTACAAATACCTATTAATAAGGTGTTAAAAAATTGACTCTAAAAACTTGAAAGTGTGCTTTAGATTCTATAGCACTCTTATTCAGTTCGATGGTCTAAAGTTTAGACCATAGAACTGAATAACTTTTACTATGGGACCAACTTTGAAATCGCGAGAAAAAAATTAGCTGTTGCCTACATTTATGTTCGCTTAACTCTAAGTGTACGGAACAGCTGATTTTTTTTTCGTGATTTCAAAGTTGGTCCCATAGTAAAAGTTATTCAGTTCGATGGTCTAAAGCACTCCTTAAAGTTTTTAGAGTTAATTTTTTAACACTTTATATTACACTAGCACTTCCCGCGCGGCTTCGCCCGCGTGGATGTCGGATAATATCCCACGGGAACGTACTACCGAGAATTCCTTCCTTATTCCTTGTCTACATTATAAAGGGAACCTCTGTGCAAAATTTCAGCTTTCTAGGTCCAAGGGTTTGGGCTGGGCGTTGATGAATCAGTCAGTCAGTCAGGACTTCTCTTTTTATTTATAAAAAATATAGATAGATAGATGTGTACCCACCGCAAGCATGGTAGAGGTGACGGTACTCTGGTGACGGTGGTGGTCTATATAGTTTCTTTCACTATACAAAGTCTAAGTTAAATAACGCACAACCTCTTAAGGGGTCATTGTACTCATCATTATGAACAACATTTACTACGGGATCAAATCTGAAATTGCAAAAAAAAAATCAGGTGTTCTCTACATTTTGACGAAATTATGCGAACATAAATGTAGGGCAACAGCAATTTTTTTTCGCAATTTCATGTTTGGTCCCATAGTAAAAGTTGTTCATAATGCTGAGTACAATGACCCCTTAAGAGGTTGTGAGTCATTTAAGTTACACCTGTATAGTTAAAGTGAACACAGGAAGGATTTTTGAAAATTCTTCGCCTATAAGGGTTAAATAGATGAAAGTTTGTTTGTTTGGAAGTTCTTCAATTTTGTCGATGGGAAATCCCACCGGGCACAATAATTTTTGTCCTTACATCTCAAAACTACACACCACACAACCTACCTTCCAATAAAGCACGAACAAAAAAAAGAACCCACCAAGTTGAGCGAAGTGAACACGACTGTACCAGCAGTACCTACAAGTTGGAAACTAATCTAAGTGGCGAGTACAAGTTGGCAGACAAGTGCCGACGTGGACGGGCCATGTTTTTTTAGTTTTCACCCTTCAGCCAACTGCTCCGAGTGATATGAGCATCGCATGCATGGAGGAGCCACAGAGTAGTTGGGAACAGAGACATGTAAAAACTAAGCTGTCAGATTTTTTTAGTTATGTATGTCTTGTTTACTTCGTTTTAGGGTTCCGTACCAAAATAGTAAAAAGGAACCCTTATGGTGCGACTCAGTCTCTCTCTCTCTGTCACAGCTGGATATCTAATGCTATCAACTTGAAATTTGGAACAGTTTTAGATGACTTTTACCCAACAATTTTACAAATAAGAAAGAAATAAAAACATTTATATTTTCTTTGCAACAGGGACTGAAAGGGGGTTTTGAATTCAAAGTGGGGCTACTAGGGTATGTGGGGTATCATATAAAAGAGCGCTGTTTGCACATTCTCAAACATTTTTTTATTTTTTCAGGCCGCATAGTTTTTTACTTTTAATGAAAAATGTAAAAAAAATACCGTCCCCCCCCCCCTTATCTCCGAAGTTTGCAAAGAGAAAAATCTGAAATTATTCTACGTGATAGAAGTTTACGTAAATATTTCAGGAAAAATAAAACGATGTCTCTAAATAGCACACTTTTTCAGAAATTGGAACGGAACCCTCGGTGCGCGAGTCCGACTCACTCTTGACCGGTTTTTAACTCTGGATGTAATAGGTAGGTCATGAGTGGAATGACTTCTACGATCGGTTTGTAGGTTTTGTTCTAAACATGAGTGAAAAAAACTGAATAGGGGTAAAAGTTATCGGGTATTTATGGGTAATGGTTCCAATACCGGGAATCGAACCCGAGCCTCCTGAAGAGCAGTGGTGGCCTAGAGGTAACGGCCCCGACTTACGAGTTGTAAGTCATGAGTTGGAACCTATGCAGGCGCTTTACTTTGTGTAAATATTTTCATCACCACTGCTCTCAACACGGTGAAGGAAAACATCGTGAGGAAACCGACATGTCCTAGAATCAAAAATTCGAAGACATATGACAGTAGATGTCACATGTCTTCGAATTTGACATGACCACGTGGTAGATTACAGCCTAGTCCCTCTCGAAGAGAAGAGGCCTATGTTCCATCAGTGGGAACTCTATAGGCTGATTATGTATGGGTTATGGGAAGAAGGCCTAAAAAAATATATCGAGCTAACCTATTTCAAAATCTAAATTAAATGGTCGGTAAAAATAACAGCTTTCTAAAGAAGCTAGGCAAACAAATAACACTTATTTCTATTTTCACCCATTTCGTAATTGTCACGGAAAACCGCAATAAAATAGACGCTAAACCACTTCTCTTTATTATATCAACTGCTCTGCCTTTCGAAAACTGTGCCGATTACGCATTTATTTTTACATAAAAAAAAAAAACACCAAACTTACAAAAAATATCTGTGACTTATGCACAATGGTCCACCAGAAGGACTAATAAGTATGGAAACCAAATCCTCTAACACAGAACATGGAACATGTCTGTGTCTTTTTACATGACTACGACGAAGCAAAAAGGAGGGTTATGATTTTTAGGGATCGTCTTTCTCAAACTGTCATCTGGTATAAAAACTAGGTCGGACTTTTAATTAGCTGCAGTAAACTGACACTTCTAATGTCATTTTTACTGTCAGTTCGCTGTCAAATGGAAACATTTTTTAACGAAATGACAGATAAGAATTGTCAATTTACTGCAGCTAATTAAAAATCCGAGCTTAACAAAACAAAACATCGCCATCACAATCTCAGAATCAATCTGCCTCCTTTTTTCCAACTATACTAAGATCGGCTTTTAGTCTAACCGGATGCAGCTGAATACCAGTACTTTACGACCTTTGGTACATAAGACCTTTAGTAAGACTGGTTGTCAGACTTTTAGGCTTCTGACTACCCGTAACCCGACTGTCGAAGATCTACAAATGGTAAACCGGGACTACCGGCTTGACGTGCTTTCCGAGGTACGGAGGGGTCCCGAACTCTCGATATGTAATGGATGGTCACCCATCCACGAACCGACCGCGGCAAGCTTAGCTTGATCTTCGATCGACCCGTATGGCTGTTATTAGTTAGCCACGAGCCCCCCATCACATTCTATTATCAAACAATTCAGTTCCCGAAAACCTAAAACAATAACCCTGCAATCTCTACTCGATATTACTCTGTGCAAAGCCTTCGAAGACGTCTGGAAGGTACGTGCTGCCAAAATATTCATTTCTTCCGCCTCGCCGCCGCTTGCTTGAACGTTCAAGCTTGCATTCTGATTTATACGGGACCAGTACACCTTGTTATCGCCATATATGTCTTACTTACAAGAGCTCTGAAGTATCTACGGTCCTTGGGTCCTGAAGATAGAGTGGTCTAGTCTTTTTGGAAGACTTGAGGAGGATTTGTCTGAAGTATTTTGAGACTACCTGGATCGGAACTATGAATGGAATGTCTAAACTCATAATAATTAGGTATGCAAGTTATCACTTTCGTGTCATTTAGTCCCCAAAGATTTAAATCGTTACATATGCCCTCACCGTACAACAAAAAATGTCCATACTGAGAAGAGTGAGCTCACACATTATTAAATAGCGTTTCCATGACGATCAATCCATGATGTCACTGCGTCATTGCGTGTCAGAGGTGTCAAAACGAATCAGAAATGCGACTATCTTTTGACGCGGTATCGCGAATCTAACGATTTAAATCTTTGCCACTGCGTTCATTTTCATGACAGCCGTCACTGCGGCCGTTCATGGCAGTCATACACAGATCTTCCAAGAAACCGTAGCTTTAGTGACCAGAAGGTCAGGATCATAAGTGGTTTTGATAATGATAGTAAAAGTGAACAACGTCACATCACATCCATTCCTTGTAGGTAACATGGCCCTTTGGGATAAAGAAACATTTGCCTCGACGTTTTCTTCTTTGGCATGATAACCAGCCTAACAAGCTATGGTATCAAACACAGTAAAATGTTTTAGCAGGCCGAAAACAAAAAAAAATCTGACGAAAATGACTTCCTCGCCAATTACCATGAACACTGAAACTGAATTAACAATGACGACAACCAACGCTTTTCCAAAACAAGCTCTCGGTAGACCCCTATGACCTAATCCTCACCGGCCGAGCTCATAAGCCTCATAACCCATATTTAGGCCAATAAATCACAGTACATTATTAAGAAAGCCGTTCTTTCCCCATTACAAAGTGAGGTCAGATGTTATCGGCGCACATACAGGTTACACACGTAATGCTGATTCTGACGTGTGGGTTGACTTCGTACGACGTCAGAAGCATTTAACTGCGAAAGTCGCCCTTAGGGTTACGAAATAAAGGCACTGCTAAATTCGAAATTGTTACTGTTTTAAGTATGGTTCGCTGTATGTTCGTGACTTTCGTGTTAAATTGGTTGTAAGGTGTTTAATGGGCGCCTGTGTGCACGTATGTGTTTTGTTTTCTTTTTTTTCGGTTTTGGGGTGAATATTTTGTTGAGCTTAACGTTATAGGTACTGTATTTTGTTAGGAGTCACGCGACTCACATACTGGATAAGGTTCACGGCACTCCTAAGATAATTATATGTTTTACAATGAAGACATTAATGACATTTTGAGGGGCAACTGTCATCACAATTTTTGAAGTGAAAACTTCTTTATGCGCATTGAGCGATGCTAGTGCAAAGTGAAGTGAAGTGACTAACGTCATTTATTGGCAAGGACACCACCAGTCGTATTACCATATGGGCAGTAGTGTCGTTTACAGTCTAAGGGCCGGTTGTTTCAAACAGTTGGTTAACGTAACATACGCACCGTCAAATAATGACGAACGTAAGATTTTAACGTTCGTTAAATACAAAGCGAAACACACTGCAAAAAAACCAATTGTCTGTGAAACAACGCTTTTTTTGGTTTGACGATAGTTAGCGCCATTTTTGACGTATACTCGTGCGTTAAGTGTACGTGAAACAACCCGCCCTTAAAGACTGACGATGACGATAAATTGGACCGATTTAAGCAAATGTTCCAAACCACACAAACCTCATTTTGAGATTATTGACTTAACATAGAGTTATGAGTTAACGTAGAGTTATTGTTATGACTTAACATAGAGTTATTGAATTAACATAGTGTTACTAGTCTTTGAAATGGTTAAAATATACCTTTTGAAGTACATAGGTCACAAAAACTCGAAATTGTCGAGGTTGTGGGTTGGAACATTTTTGCTTAAATCGGTCCAATTATATGAAAAAAAAAAAAAAAAACAAAAAGCGATCAGTCACAATATGAACGTTCAAAAATCGAAATCCGTGAAAACTCTAAAAAGAAACAAAAGACGAAACATTCTACAAAAAGTCTTACAACATTGCATCAACCACTTCTATACAATAATAAGTAATAGATAATTTTATACATTAAAGTCGCTTTTCGTGTCTGTCTGTGTGACCGTGTTGTTCTTCTAAACTACTTACGCTACGGATTCTGATGAGGTTTTACTATGATTAAGAGAAGTTATATGGAAGGCTTAATGTGTATATACATAGTACATTTAAGTATCCTTACCTACATAAATCTCGACGTTTTATCAAGTCGTTAAAAGTTAAAACCGTGCGAAGCAGGGGCGGGTTGCTAGTACTCTATGATCTATAAAAACCCGGTATGCCGCCATCACAAAATAAGTTTCCCATATCTGAGCGGGCCATTCACAAATCCATTTCTTTTTTTTTCCCGCGTAAAGTAGGTTCAAAGCCCGGGAAAGTGACGGATGCTTTCACGCCTTACCCGCTCTTGAATGAAACCTTTTTACTAAAATCCAACTATTTCAGTCCCACGATTATTATTTTATGGTAAATTTATGATACAATCAATAGAACATTATTATTAACTATAGGAAAATAATGTGAGGTACAATGTAATTTTTGCCCTTGAATTAATTAGTTCAGGAATCAGGTTGAAGGTCACTAAAGACTTTGAAGATTGCTACTATATATTTGGTATTTTTACCATACATAGTTTGATTCAAACTGCCTTGTGAAATAGTGGAGTTTATTTTGGCAATTGTGAGTAAAAACATATATATTTGATAACTAACTGAATTATATAAGGGCTCTAAATACCGGTAAAAATTCATAACGTTACCTCTGTTTGACAGAGTTACTGTTATTAATGAAAATAACGGTAAAAGAATTAACGTTATTTTATGCTATTTGTATTAAAATTAATTGTTTAGTACCGGTGTGAGGCGGAGCGGCAACAGTGCATCGTGATTCAATGCTAAGCGACCGCGATCGGAGCTCACACAAAATATAAAGCTATGTACGGAACGGCAACGTAGCTAAATTAACAGTAAATTAACGTTATTACCGTATTTTCGTTAATCTTAATGAACGTTATATTACTGGTAATGTTATCAAGTATCGTTACATTTATGTAACGTTAGTAAAGTATCACATTGTAATTAACGTTACGTAGGTAACGGTTATTATTTTGTTATTTGGTAACGTTAACAAGCCCTATGCCTTATATAATGTAGATAGGTATTTTATTAGTATTTTTGTGAATGCAAATACGTTTGAAATATGAAGCATCGTTGACTAAACGATTTCCAAATAATAACAAAAAATTTAAATTACCTAGGTAAGTTTGTAGGTATATGAAAGTGTAAGAATTATACAAAAACCGGTCAAGTGCGTGTTGGACTACGCACAATGAAGGGTTCCGTAGTTGGGATGAAATTATCCCAAGAACAAACTTAACATTATAGTTGAATAACATGTTCTCCCATACATTCCAACAGTAAATGTAAGTTGGCACTCACAATATTGAGATATTTACCATCTTATTTTAAGACCACTAACTTCTTATAGGTTTTCCTGTAATCTACAGGTATAAAACTATTTTCTGTATTTTTTTCAAAATTTTAGGCTTAGTAGTTTCGGAGATAAGGGGAATGGTCAATTTTCGTCTATTTTCTTAAATAACTTTAAAAGTATTTATTTTAAAATTTAAAAAAATATATATTTGAGACCCTCATTGTAAGCCCTTTCATTTGATATGTCACACGGTACAGTTTGAAAAACTTTTTTTTTTTTTATTTGTCCCCTAAAAGTGACCCCCATATTCAAAATTCATTTATTTTCTTTAGCCGTACGTGTTTGGGTCACAGAAATCCATACGTGTATCAAATTTCAACTTAATCGGTCCATTAGATTCGGAACAAATTGGCTGTGACAGACGGACAGACAGACAGACACACGAGTGATCCTATAAGGGTTCCGTTTTTTCCTTTTGAGGTACGGAACCCTAAAAAGCATAAAAGCGAGAGCAGAGCGAGAAAAAAAATCATCATCTGCATGGATGCGACTGAAATACCAGTAATTTACATGGAGCGACTGCCTATCTGACCTCCACGACCCAGTTACTGGGTATTAAGATACTGGTAAGATACGGGTCGTCAGAAGCCCGGAAGTCTGACAACCAGTCAGTCTTCCGGGCTTCTGACGACCCGTAACGACTGTCAAAGATATATGACAGCCGGGACCACACGGTACCTATGTATCAAGACGGTCACCCATCCACGGACCAACCGCGGCAAGATCGATCGACCCGTGCGGTTGTACTTAACCCCTACCCTACTGGAGCGAAAATAAAAGCACTATTTCATTCAATGATCTTTTCAAAAGATGTTATCTTTAATACAAATCGCGAAGTAACTGCCTACTTATGTTCTAAATAAATGTTGAATTCCGTACATTACCACGCGAACTACTAATGACTTCGTACCAAATGTATATTAATATGACTTTAATATAAATATCATAAATTTCGTTAATAAAAACACTTTGAATTAATGTTTTGATTATGAATTTAATTGTTGACTTAAAGGTCAACAATCAACAACAACAACAAAACAACAACAATAAACAACAACAAAAACAGCAACAATTAAATTGACCTGCACCCTAATTTCGTAACACACTTTCAATCACAATTCCAAGGAAATTGCTAATTCTCCCTCGTGTGAGCTGCCTATCTGTTTGTCTGTCTGTCCGTCTGACACAGCCGATTTACGTGTGTTATGTGCACATATGAATATCTGTGACCCAAAGACGAACGTGTAAAGTAAATAAATGAATGTTGAATATGAGGTTCACTTTTGGGGGTAAAATTAGAAAATTAAAAAAAAAAGTTTTGCAAACTGTACCGTGTGATATATCAAATGCTTGTTATGAGGATTTCAAATATTATATTGTTTTTGTAATTTTAAAATAAATAGTTTTACAGTTACTTACTGAAGAAAATTGATGAAAATTGACCATTCTACCGAACCCTTATCTCTGAAATTGCTGAGCCTAAATTTTTTTTAAATACTTTATAGACAATAGTAATTCTATACTTATAGATTACAGATCTGATCTTAAAATAATATTGTAAACTAGCATTTCCCGCGCGGCTTCGTCCGCGTGGATGTCGGAAAACATCCCACGGGAACATGCTACCGAGAAATCCTTCCTTATTCCTTGTCCATATTATAAAGGGAACCTCTTTGCAAAATTTCAGCTTTCTACGTTCAAGAGTTTGGGTTGGGCGTCAATGAGTCAGTCAGTCAGGACTTCTCTTTTTATTTATATATATATATATATATATATATGTATATCTATATGAAGATCGAAGATCACTCAATACTGTGCGTACAAACCTATATGTGCAGTTGGTATGGGGGAACATGTTCTTCAACTAAAACGTTAAGTTTGTTTTTAAGATAAATTCATCCCAACTATGGAACCCTTCATTGTGCGTGGTCCGACACGCACTTGGCCGATTTTAAATTAGTCATCGTCACCACTGACGCACAGTGAAGGAAAACCTCTTAAGGAAATGTGAATCTGACATCGTCAACCTGCAGTGAGCAAGAGCGATGATCAATGCTACTTCTCTGTATGAGAAGAGGTCATTGTCCTGTACGTCAATTCTGTAAAATTTAAACATCAACTCGCATCTCACATCACTATTCACTCTCACTTCGCATCACTTCTTCACTGCTCTTTATTTGACACTTTGAATCTGCAGTGCTATTCTGGACAATTAACACCGTAAAAACTTAGGTGAAGTGATCATGGAGTGGGCTGTCAGTAGTGTCAATCCCTATCATCAGGTGGAATGACAACTCACTTCGAGCTCTCTTCACCTAAGTTTTCACGGTGAGATTGTTGCAGAATAGACCGGGTTTGGTTTTTTTTTGGGTTCGAGTGCGAAGTGAGCGTCGAAGTGACAGGGAACAGAATGCACTTCTTACGTCATCTCATACTATCTGTCAAAATCTCACGGCCAATTGCTGACACGCTCGCAAAGGTCGCGTAAAAACTCGGTTGATAATTCGAATTTACACTAGTGTAAATTCGAATTATCAACCGAGTTTTTAGAATGCCAATCAAGAAACTCACAGCGGATTCAGATTCGAAGTTTAGAATGAGGTCTAGACAGAATCACACTGCTGGCCAGTAAACAAAAGAGTAAAAATCTGCCTAAACTTATTTTCATTTACGTTGGGATCAGCTTCCAGTCTAACCAGACGCAGCTAAATACCACTATTTTACAAGGAGAGCCAGCCTATCTGACTTCCACAACCCAGTTACTGGGTAAACCGATTCAAACATTATTGGGCTTCTGACTACCCGTAACGACTGTCAAAGATCTACGAATGACAATCGGGACCAACGGTTTAACGTGCTTTCCGAGGCACGGAGGGTCTCGATATGTAGGTAATGGATGTTCACCCATCCACGAACCAACCGCAGCAAGCGGAGGTGACCTTGATCGACTCATGCGACTGTAATCAAAAGAATAGGTAATAGGTACCTATCTATTACTTATAGTAAATTCCAAAATTCATCATACTTAAGGCAGGCAAAGTTGCAAATTCCATTATTGAGGAATAAACAACATTAGGTTTAAAAAAATAATTTACGTTAATCCAAAACTATACATGGGTATTTAATAATGATTTGAAAACGCATTATAAGTACACGGAAAGATTTTTTAATAGACTCCGTTTCTTGTAAATTATCGTATGAGTAATTCTATTAATGAATTAAGTACTTACATAGAATATATCAGTATTATTTTAGTTAGATAATCTTTTAAATCGACGGATTATTAATCTAATGATTGAATTATTAGGACTAATGATTAAAAAAATTACCAAATTGGAGCATACTCAAAAAATGGATAAATAATAGGACTTAATGATTTGTAGGAGTCTTTGGCTAAATAATAACAGCCGCACGGGTCGATCCGTCAGGTTAAGCTACGCTTGCCGGGGTTGGTCAGTGGATGGGTGACCATCTTTACATACCGAGATTCCTCCGTGCCTCGGACAGCACGTTAAGCCCTTGGTCCCGGCTGTCATTCGTGGATCTTTGACAGTCGTTACGGGTCGTCAGAAGCCCGAAAGTCTGACAACCAGTCTTACCAGGGGGTATCGTATTACCCAGTAACTGGGTTGTGGAGGTCAGATAGGCAGTCGCTCCATGTAAAATACTGGTATTCAGCTGCATCCAGTAAGACTGGAAGCCGATCCCAACATAGTTGGGAAAAGGCTAGGCAGATTGATTACCTATTATTATTTCGTACGTTATTTTGTCAACCCCAAGTGGCTGGCAAGTCTATTGCCAGATGATTACCAGTCACCAGCCAATTCCAAGCTGCTACAATACGCGCCCGGAAAGATGAGACTTGACCGCGCCTCCCGCGCTCTTTCCGCCGCCCTGACGACGCCCTGTCCCTTCCCGCGCTTCAGACCTAGGCTCATACCGCTAAAGAGACTTAAAAACGTACTGCGAAGTGAAACCACGTGGTGTGTCAAGTCTCATCTGTCGTGGCGCCTATTGTTAGTACTAAGAAATTCCCAATGAAAAAAGAGGGTTTTATGTATGACCATACGATAGAAGTGAAAACCACGATCGGAGCCGAGTATACCCGATTCAGCGTCACCGACATGAGCGTGACGGTTCAGTTTTGTTCACAGTTCAGAAGAAGTTTTCACTTCAAAAAGTTCGTAACACTTTGACCAGCACCCTAATTGTGTAACACTTTGACCAGCACCCTAATTGTGTAGCACTTTGACCAGCACCCTAATTGTGCTACACTTTGACCAGCACCCTAATTGTGTAACACTTTGACCAGCACCCTAATTGTGTAACACTTTGACCAGCACCCTAATTGTGTAACACTTTGACCAGCACCCTAATTGTGTAACACTTTGACCAGCACCCTAATTTTGTAAGTACCTAACACACTTTCAATCACATCTGAATGATTTTCTAAGATATTGCTAATCTATTGCTTCATCAATCAATCTGCCTATAAGCCTTTTCCCAACTATGTTGGGGTTGACTTCAGTCTAACCGGATGCAGCTGAATACCAGTATTTTACATGGAGCGACTGCCTATCTGACCTCCACAAGACCACAACCATGTTTATACTGGGTAACACGATACCCCTTGGTAAGACTGGTTGTCAGACTTTCGGGCTTCGGACGACCCGTAACGACTGTCAAAGATCCACGAATGACAGCCGGGAGGCACGGAGGAATCTCGGTATGTAGAGATGTTCACCCATCCACTGACCAACCCAGGCAAGCGTAGCTTACCTGTACCTACCTGATGGATCGACCCGTGCGGCTGTTATTACTTAGCCACGAGCTCCTCCAACCCATTTTACTGTGTGTTACGCAATTATACTCCGCTGCCGGCTAGGCCACTAGATCAACGAAACTGTCAGAAACCATACAAATAATATCTTCCATTACAGTTGTTTTATCTCACGAAAGCGGGTGAGCCATACTTGTACATGTAATGCGTATAGACACGAGCTCGACACGCGCTCTTGTGTGCGAACTTACCTGCAGGTAGCGCGCTCCCGAGCTTACGCACACAAAGACAATGTGCGTGTAACATTTACAGATACAAGTATGGTTCGCCCGCTTTCGTGAGATAAAACAACTAAGTATACCCATACCATAGACTTATAAAAAAAGATGGACTCCGCGCCACGAATATCGAAAGTGAAGCACCGTACCGATCTATGTGTGCATGATTTGAGTACCTGCAAAGACGGCGTCGCTCGTGTCACGTAATGGCCGCCGGTCGGCATACTATGATGTAAATGTGTGCGCGAGGCGTGTTTGTACAAACGGTCCGGCATACTTACTGTGCTTCACTTTCGATATGCGTTGCGCGGAGTCCATCTTTTTTTATAAGTCTATGACCCATACCTACTTGACGGTTAAATTATACCGGTAAGTATCTACCTACCTAACATAACACAGGTAGTGTACATCTATAGAGGAAGGACACTGAAACAATAGGTCAGACGGGCATTGTCTCCCAAACTTTACCTGACGGTGACGCTACCGCAACACTTATGTTTGAGCACGTGGTATTATTTTACATAGTTATACTGGTTATACATCAAACTCACGCCTTCTTTCCATGCCAGGAACTACTGAACACCACCACCAGCTACGATTATAATTCTACTAGTTTTTGCTTTTTAGCTTTTTTTTATCCTACGGGAAAGTTTTGACGAGATAAAAAGTATTCTATGCCCTAAACCAGGTCATGGTCTACTCATGTGCCAAATTTCATCCAAATCCGTTCAGCCGTTTTAGCGTGAAAACGTACCTAACAAACAAGCTCACTTTCGTATTTGTAATAATATTTGTAGCTGTTGCCCGCGACTTCGTCCGCAATCCAGGATGATAAGTAGCCTATGTTCTTCTCCAGGTCAACCCATATACCAAATTTCATCCAAACCCGTTGAGCCGTTTTAGCGTTTTTTTGTTTGGCAGCCAGGACCAACGTAGTCAAGTCATCCTTAGTGACGTCAAGTCATTGATGGCAAAATACGTGAAGGCGCGGAGGAGTCTCGGTGTGTAAAGATGGTCACCCATCCACGGACCAACCCGGCAAGCGTAGCTTAACCCGTGCGGCTGTGTAGGTAATAGTAAAAGATGGCTGACAATAAATGACAATACCTACTAAATACCTAAGTCGGCAAAACGTGTTAATTTTTCCAAGGACTGCACTATCAGTTACAATTTATTCATAAAATGGGATTATTTTTAAGCCCTTATAATTAACCATTGGTTGAGTTAATTATGGGCCGGTTTCTTGATCCGTAGTTAACTCAACCAATTGTTGAACATTGTAACTAATGGTTGAATTTTGGCTAAATGTATGTTTGCCAAAATGCCATTAGTTACTATTTTTAACATGAATGAGTTAACATGCATACATTCATGCTTAGCGTTCACATTTAGCCAAAATTCAAGCATGCTAACCATTTAACTACAGTGTAAAGGTGGGTTAACTCTAGGGCAAAACGTTGTACCAAATCGAGACCAATGCCACAAAGCATAGACTTATAAAAAAAGATGGACTCCGCGCTGCGCATATCGAAAGTGAAGCACAGTAAGTATGCCGGGTCCGTTTCTACAAACACGCCTCGCGCACACATTTACATCATAGTATGCCGACCGGCCGCCATTACGTGACACGAGCGACGGCGTCTTTGCAGGTACTCAAATCACGCACACATAGATCGGTAGGGTGCTTCACTTTCGATATGCGTGGCGCGGAGTCCATCTTTTTTTATAAGTCTATGGCCACAAAGTTAAATAAAAACCAGTCTATATCGCCATCTATTAATTAGTTGCCGAGCGAAGGACATATAGGTACGACGTTCGGTTGTGTGGTCACACCAGTTTGGGCAGTTTAAACATTGTCTCGATTTGAAATTGTTTTTAAATAATTATTTTATTTTGTTGTAGTTTGCGTCATTTTTACCGCAAATAGACGTTTTTTCTTTCTTTCTTTTCTTTCTTTTTATTTGGGCCAAGTTATGCCCAAGAGTCAAAGTTACCCGCCCTTACGGTACCTATAAATGTGTCATAATTAGATTCAGATGGCAAAATGTGGATGTTATTATACAGGGTGTCTGGTAATTAATGGATAACCTCATAAGGGGTACTCTTACTGATCAATATGAACAACTTTTACTATGGGAACAAATCAGAAATCGCGAAAAAAAAATTAGCTCTTCCCTACATTTTGACAAATTATGCGAACATAAATGTACTGAAGAGCAGTTTTTTTTACGCGATTTCAGGTTTGGTCCCATAGTAAAAGTTGTTCATATTGATCAGTAATAGTACCCCTTATGAGGTTATCCATTAATTACCGGACACCCTGTATATAAAACACGTCTGCCTAACCCTTCTAGGAACACAGGCGAGGCGTGATGTTAAGTATCTATGTGTCATATTCGGAACCCCGTGATGAGCAACTGTTACTGGGTTTTTCCTTTGAGAATTTATTCTTAGTAGCAGCCTGGAGTATAGATTTGTCCTCGGTTACACTCCGCCGGAGAGAATACGTTCTTGACACCTGACAGGAATATGTGTTTTGCGAATTTGATCCGTATTACTACTAGAAATTGTCCAACTGACAGATGTCAGTTGACGCAATCTCTCGACGGCCGGACTGTAAAAGTTGTCTTAGTTTATGGGATCTACAACATAACTGGCTAAATACCTATGTGTTAAATTTAATTACTCAATGAAAATAATTGAATAGAATATGATTTACTCTAGCTGCAGGGCCCTATTTCTTGAAACTATTAGTTCACTAGTATACCTAAGAACCTATTAGATTAGTTACTGGTGTAAAAATTACAAATCCTAATATTTCCTGTTTCTTAAAAACAGGTACTGGACTAATAACTAATAGTAGGTAGTAAACTAATAAAAATATTAGGCTGGCTTGGCTGAATACACGTACAGTTTACCCACGCCTCTTTACTGATTAAAAAAAATGCGGAAAAGTTCCCGCCACTTTTGGATTCGTTTGATTTCGTCGTATGCACTTTGGCGGTAAAACTGTAAAAGCGGATTGTTTTATTTAAAATCAATCAATCCGCCCTATTCCCAACTATGTTGGTGTCGGCTTCCAGTCTAACCGGATACAGCTGAATACCAGTACTATACATGGAACGACTGCGTATCTGATTTCCACAACCCAGTTACTGGCTAACACGATACCCCTTGGTAAGACTGGTTGTCAGACTTTCGGGCTTCTGACGACCCGTAACGACTGTCAAAGATCCACAAATGACAGCCGGGCCCCTTAGCGTGCTTTCCAAGGCACGGAGGAGTCTCGGTATGTAAAGATGGTCACCCATCCACTGACCAACCCCGGCAAGCGTAGCTTAACAATTATAAAATTGGTCAAAATTAAAATAACATTAAAAGTTGCGTTTGATTTTTTCAAAGTAATTTTTTGAGTTAAATGGCTAGGCTAGCACAATTTCAATAAAAATTGAGTTCAAAAAAATAATTACCTCCTATACCAGAAAGGTTTAGGTAGTGAAATAAATGTAAACAATCTTGATGAGACTTTTTACACAAACACATATTAAACAAATAAACTACTGCTTAAACGAATGGTTCAATTGATTTAGTAATCATTATTGTTGTATTTACATTGGGTTTTAGTTGCATTTTATTTTTAAACTGAAGTTTTAAAATAAAAAATGATAAAAGACATCAAGATTGTTTACCTTTATTTTACTACCTAAACCTTTCCCGTCTTACTAATAAACACAGAATAAAGTTAGTCCATGTTTAAACCTATGAAAATGTATGGTTATTCCTTTGTTATTCCTGATATAACTTTATTCCGTGTTTTATTTGTAAGAGGGTTCTAGTATAGGTGTGGAACAATTTCTGAAGTCGTGTGATGTTTATTTTTCATAAACAGATTATACAAAATTATAACGAACTGCTTACAATTTTACAACCTGCCAGTATCACTACACATTGTCAGGTTTTTTTTTTATTTCTCGAGGGTCCCATTCATCCGGTACAAAATGTTTGTTCACAGAAATCATGTGAAGACGGTGTGTTAAGTAATTCCTACTTCAGTCCTCGGTCTTTAGGGCTCAAAATGTTGATCTGAAGTGATTTTTCCTCAATGAAATATTAGTTCAGGAAATGTTCAATCTCATTGATAAATGATAAGTTGATAACACAAAAAAGAAGAAGAATAAACTTTAGAAAACATATAAACAACAAATATTGTGAAGTAAAAATAATAATCAAACTACTTACGACACGTTTTATCTTCCTAAATCTATCCTTATCCCAACTCGGTACTTCCTCCAATAAAATCTCGGTAGTAAATATTTGCTCGTGATTTGTAGTATTGCCATCCGTCCGCGTTATCTCGGACATGTCCTAATTTTCGCTCGACCTCGGCTTGACTGGGGGCGCGCGACAACACCGCTTTTCGGATGCAAAAAAGTCACGATCTTAAATTCTTCATCTAAATAACGAAGACACCCGAACGGCCAGTACCTAACCGCTATCTCAGCATAACATTTTTGCGTACTTTTAAAAAAGTTGCTGAAAAACTTACAGTCAAATTTTCTTCGTAAAACTTCAGAGCCGACAGATAGACTGTAGGTATCCGAAAAGTATATATTGTGAAGGAGGCGTCACATGTGTGTAGGTATTCGAGTAATGTGACACATGTGTGGTGGCGGCAGCGGGCGCGCGGGGGAGGCGTGCTCGCGTCGCACGTACGTGTGTGTGTGCCGGGGCGGGGCCGGGCCCGCCCCACACCGGCGCGGGCGGCCAGTGCCCGCCGACCGCACGCCGAGCCGATATTCGGCATTCGCGCGACACCGCCGCACCGCGCGCTCGTCTCGTCATTTCACTTCGCGCTCGCGAGCCACCCGCGACACACGTACGTGCCGTCCTCGCTCCCGTCGCCACCCTCGACGACAGCGCGCAGCCACAGCGACGCAAACTGTGTAGTGCTACCAAACTTTTCGGTGACTCAGTGCTTACGGACACAACTGTTGTTGAAAAAAAATCTGTGTGAACTCAAACGGAATAGTGCAATGCGAAGATTGCGGTCCGGCGGGAAGGCGATTCTTTGAGCGACGAAAGGGTTGGGGAGTGCGGGGTGCGAAGCGGGCGGAGGGCGGCGCGAAGGCGCGCACGCGCCCGCTGCTGGACGGCGCCGCGGCTCAACACACGCGGTGACACCGGCGCGCGCGATGGACGACAAGACAACCGCCGTCGGCGGCGGCGAAGAACATTACAGTCTGCGCTGGAACAACCACCAGGCGCACCTGCTCCGCTCCTTCGAAGCGCTGCTGCATGCTGAGACCCTGGTGGATGTGACGCTGGTGTGCGCCGAGCGCCGCGTACGCGCTCACAAGGTGCTGCTGGGCGCGTGCAGCCCGCTGTTCCGCCGGATATTCAGCGAGAATCCGTGCAAACACCCGGTGATCGTGTTGAAGGACTTCCAAGGATGGGAGGTGCAAGCAGTTGTAGACTTTATGTATCGTGGAGAGGTATCAGTGGCCCAGGAGCAGCTCGGAACTGTGATTCGTGCTGGAGAGTCGCTCCAGGTTCGGGGCCTCGCTGATCAGGACCGTGAGGAGCATGCGAGGTCTCCGCCTCCGACGCCTTTGGCGCGGAGCCCAGTACAGACGACACCGCCGGCGCCTTCACCACCAGTGAGCCCAGCAAGTCCTCAGCCGCGACGAAAGCAGGCCCGGCCTCGTCGTCGCTCAGGAGAGTCAGATACGCCAGAGAACTTATCGATGCGCCGTTCTCCGAGTGGAGGTCTGAAGGCAGTGCGTCTGTCGAGGCCTCGCTCACCTCCGAAGCAAGAGCAGGAGGAGCCGGAGGCCGAGGTGCCACCGCCGCCACGTATGTTCGCGCCGCACCAGGACATGTTCCCACCAGTACCACCCGCCGTCTCTGCGATGTCATTAACACCACCGCACAGTAAGTACACAATAGTATTTAATTTAATTTTCGAAATTAATATTCAATAATATCTTTCTATGTTACAACACTTGGAATCCACCGCCAATTTTACCAATACTTTTAACCAAATATTTATTTAAAAGTTAAAATTTTCGAGTAGGGCGACAATGTTTTATTTAGGAGTGATGAACTTTATTCATTCAGATTACAATTTTGCAAACATGTAATTAATATAAAATGCATGTTAATGAGTAGGTAGCTGCACAAAATCATCGCGTATGTCAAAAAACAAAGGTCGATCATGCCAATGCCGTCATGGGCGAACAATTACTAAGTAAACAAATAATTAGTGGTAAAAACTGACCTCGATCACTCATTGTCAACATCTCCAAAACCAATCTGAAGATGTTTTTTGCCTAAAACGTATTTACACCATATTTTAATCAAGAATATGCAATCGACCTACAAAGTGTTAACAAAAAAAAAACTTTTGATGATATTATCAATAAATTATATACAAGTTCAGATTTGTTATTGAAGTGCTTCCAAATAATATTCTTCTAATATTTTCTAATTAGAATCTTAAGAGATGTGATCTATGTTACGAACGCTTAATCGGAGTGGTCGATATGAATAAATCTAAAAGTCTAATTAAACTCGAATCATCAAAGGATCCGTTATCGTTGAAGGCTTATCGATTTCATAAATCGCATACAGGTTACCCGTGATTCGATTAGCGACCGATACCGAGTGTTAACCGGAACGGTTCACAGATAAATTAAGATCACCTATTCATACGTCGGGTGCATTATCTCTTAGATCGCGTGAAAGGTTTTAACTTTATAAAGTCCATTAAGCGAGCATGTCGCAAACATTTCTCGTAAAATATCATTATAAATGGTCGGTGGACACGGTGGTGCTCGAGCCATGATCGTGTATGGTTCCCATAAAGGTGTCTCAGTGTAAATTTTACACCTCAATAATTATTGCTTGTGGGTACTCCTTGTGCGTATAAAAGAGGAAGCAATTCCAGCAGTCATCTTGTTTTACGAGCCCTTTTCGATTTCTAAACTTGTTTATGGTGGAAATTCTTTGATTGTCATAATCTAATTTAGGAATCGTATATAATCTCGACCGATTATTTCTCTTTATTGTTGTTATAGATTTTATAGTCTGCTATATAAATATTGAAGGTTGGGTTTACAGAACGCCGAGTTGAAAAGATTTTGATGTTCTATCTGAAAACACACTTCTCCAAATGCAAACTGAGATTTATATTTTGAGAGCAGCCTAAGTTCATTCTCAGCATTAATTTGCTCAATTAAAGTTGAGTGCCCAATCTATTTGAAGGCACACTCATAAATTACAGTTCTAATATATTTTACACAACGGACCGTAGAGGCTCAGGTTGAAATTAGTCCAAGGAGTGGTTTTATACGTCAATTTTGTTTTATTGTTTCCTCAGTTTCGCGTATGTGCCGAGTGCTTGATTGCGCCATAATAGTCGTAGGTTGTAATGAAGGGGTGCACGCACTCGGCTCTCGCCGGCCGCCGACGTGCGTGGGGATACTAAACGCAAGGGGAGTTTGAATGTGAACGTTTCCGCACTTGTCATTTCGTTTCGAAAATCAAATTTCAAATTGCCCTAACTTAAAATGTTTATTCGTGTTTACATTTTCGTATCTGGCAATTCGAACGTACTCTTTCTAGTTGTAGACAGTGCTTTTTCGTTTTTTTGCTTCTTTTTTATTGACCGACCTGCCGAATTTGGCGGAGAAAGGTTTTTTTGTCCGGGTAATTCTTAAGTGGACAGCTTCTGTGGTGGTTTATTACAGATGTACATTTTATTTTATCCATCTCCGTGTGTGATGGGCTTGATTACAGTTAATGGTGGTGCGTAAATGTAATAAGGGCTTGGCAGGACTCCTGGCAATCACGGAGCGTCGGCGAGCCTTCCTGATTGGACTCGAGCAAATCCAAATTTTCTGGATTATTCTTTCATTACTGTCATATGATTTGAAGTAATTTAATATAATATTCAATTTAAAAAATCTATAGTGAAGTTAATGTGATAGGAACTCTTTGTCTCGTGTATGATTTATTAGTGGAATAAGGTTACAAGTGAGGTTTTTTTTTAGATGTCATCACGTTTGCAGTCCGTCAAAATAGGAACTTACTGAAAATAGCTTTTGTTAATTAATAAGTTTGCAAATTACAAAAAAGGCTTTCATCCTAATTTCCAAGTCGATGTTCATAACATACCTACTTAACTATGTCAGAAATGCTGTCGAACCCCGCGAGATGGGTAAACAGACTGAAAAGTAATCGGGCTGAAAGTTGTCATTAAATTTAACAACCGTGTCAACTTTTGGCCTACTTATAATGTGGAACATCATAAGGAGTGTTTTGGTTCCATTGGAATCCAGCACCCTAATTGCGTAACACACTATCAACCGGAATCTGACTCATTTTGAAGCAAATTGCTAATCCATTGCTTCATATGTTCGAAAACTTTGTCTGTTCGACAACGTAAATAACGCAATGAATGTTGTTGAACTGTCAAAATGAAACCGATTCCGATTGATAGTGCGTTACGCAAATAGGATGCTGAACAGTGTCAAAATGAAATGCATTATTGCAATCAACTGTAATTTTATGTGTGTTTACGCAATCACAAAAGATATAGGTACATTAACAATAACGTTAAGACGAAGGAAAACAGTATCTAGTAGTTGTAGCTACCTATCACATGCACACATTAGAGTACATGTAAAATTATTGTCTTCCATTGTTCGAGATAGTCACTAACTGAACCGGTTTAAAAATGTCTCATTACTTACCTATTTGATTTTGTCACGCCAACACAATGACTATTTCATAAAATAAAATATATTATGATAAATGTTTGTATCTCCCATAAAACTGAAACAGAACTGATGAACTTTTCCAACATGAAAAAGATCTTCAACAAAATTCACCAGTGACATGAAAAATCAATTACAAATTATCTCTCACAGTATGAATTTTTCCTTCAAATATCCACATTGTGATTATTAATTTGTTTACATTAATTCACCACCTGACACGCGAGGTTTTACATCAGGTACACGACCTTCAAGGGTGGCAAAAAAAAGATAGAAAAAACTGCGCAGGCGACGACATTGGCACGAAGCGCTAGATACCGAGCGCACACGCAAGGGCGAGTACGGTCACTATGCGTCACTGCGGTACGGGACAATCTACTATTTGTGTCATTTGTACTTAGGTGGTACTTGTCTGTCACACTGAGTAATAAGTATAACGTTGCTATGTTTTTTTCTCGCAAAACGTTGCATGGAAGGGTTATTTGGTCCGTTGGTTTTAATGTGAAGGGTTGATCCAGTTGGAGATTTACTTTCCGCGCAATTGGAACTCGATAAAGGAGATAAGTCTTCAAGTAGATGAAAGATTAGTTACAAAGTTACAACTGATACTGTAAGCTGTTATAATGTAGTAAGACATCACTATTACTTATTCCACGGCTTTAAAATTACGACCTCATACAGCTTTTGTGATATTTACTCAATTAGAGAAAGTTAGTAAGTATAAAATCAGCATAAATATAGCTGAACCTATGATCACTTTAACGAACAAACGTCATAATTTATGAGCATGTATAAAATACATAATACTGACAAGCGTATGCTCGTCCTAAACATTACACGGTAATTACTCATTAGTGAGAATTACTGTCAGTTTCTAATTAGTCATTCTGTCTATTCCAGCAATTAAATATTATGTTTCAATAAATTACTATTGGGATGTGTAAACAAATTAATTAGTAATCGTAATTTGAAAACCTAAACGAAAGAACGTTAATAAAAAAATGGCTGTCAATCAAAAACATTATTTGTTACAATAGACAAAGACAGAGCATTGATACAATTTAAATTGTCCAGAATGATTACGTCGCGAATTTAAAAATCATTATTTTTATTTTGCTTTTAAGTTAAGAAACAAATAAACAAAAATTTTACTTTAAAAAAGAACATCTTTAGGAGAAAGTTCTCCGATTTGTCCTGTTTATAACCAAAAGGGTGTGCATCCTACAAAGGATGAGAGCGCGGCCAGCGCTTGCGCATTTACATTCAATCGACACCGCGTCTGCCCGGTGACCTACTTGTACTTTACATTTCAGGGTAAATGAAGTTTACTGTAAAAACCATAAAAATACTGGAAAAAAAACTCATTTTTTCTTGATAATGGAAGGTCATTTGTTATTATAAAGAAGACTGTGATGAAGAAGACTGTTATGATTGTTTTTTTTTTTCTTACTTCATAAGTACCATAGTTCAGACAAGCATCTATCTATTTATATAAATAACAATGAAATGTTGATCGTCGGTACGAACATTACTTGAGAACGACTTGACCGATTTGCTATTTTTTTTATTTAAAATGTTCGTAATAGTCGGAGTTAGATTTTTATGAAAAGAAAAATTTGAAAAATTTTCAAATTCGTGAAAAGATGAACGTCATTTTTTCTATGGATTGAAATTTGGACAGGACAACGTCTGGCGGGTCGGCTAGTTAAAAATAAATAAGACCACTCTCATTGCGTAGCGACAAAGATTTCTCGAGCCCTAACTTCCCACGTCATAAAAACCACGATAAAAATAAATTACTTAAGGGCCAAACAAAACCTACATGATCTTTATAAAACACACTTTTACACGCGAGAGATTCTATACAACTATGTTTAAAAAAAGAAGTCGAGCTTTTTAAAAAAAGAATGCCTGCAAAAAGACTAAGATCAAAACTCGATCATTGCCCGAGGGGTGCCTTAGACAGCAAGTCTGACAGACTGTCTGGGTAAGGCATCACCTGCCTGTCTGTAAGTCTGTTCCTGACCTAGCATAACTAAGCTACCAAAAGTGAAACCTGTTTTCTAAAAAAAGATGCGAAACTTTGTTAAGTAAAGACGGAATATTTTGAGTTTTGTTTATTTTACACGGGATCTAGGTAAATACAGTTTAAAAACTAGCATTTTTACAAAAACAATACATCAGTTTTGCTTAAAAATATTTAAGAAGAAAAATAAAAACTTAAAACTTTTAAAAATAAATAAAAGTTTACAACAGTTAAGTTATCCCCTACAAATAATACTTGCAAGTGTTTAGGATTTTATTGTAGCATTGTACGAGTAGGTACCTATGATAAAACATGATCTAAATCATATACAACTTGCAAAATATCAAAACAAATAAATTAACTAACTTTAAGAAAAAATATAGCCTTTACCATAATTGCGTAACACCCTATCAATCGGAATCTGAATCATTTTGAAGCAAATTGCTAAAACATTGCTTTATATGTTTGAAAAATTTGTTGCTCGTTCGTTGCTCGACAACGTAAATAACGCAATGAATGTTGTTGAACTGTCAAAATGAAACCGATTCCTATTGATAGTGTGTTACACAAATGCCCCGCTATTTAAAAAAAAAACTCTAAAACTAACATCCGCGTCAATACCCATCAACATGTAGGTATCTCTCTTAAACGTTTGCTGTACGTCGACCAATTAATTGTTATAAGGCCATAAAAACTAGTAATAAAACATACACACATTACTAATCCTTCAATTATAATCACGTAACATATCTGCGTGTCGCGAGCGCATGCAATTAACATTCTAATCAAGCATTGTATTACTTGAGCTAAGCGAGCAAAAAAAGCGAGCAAGCGTGTGAGTGTATTGTGAGACAGGGTTTCGTATGTTAGTTTAATATTGTTGTCCCCCGTCCGAGGTTCACATTTTTATACAAGGTGTAACTTTAATAACGCACAACCTCCTAAGGGGTCATTGTTCTCATCATTATGAACAACTTTTACTATGGGACCAAACCTGAAATGCGAAAAAAATCTGCTGTTCCCTACGCTTATGTATTCGCATATCTCATCAAAATATAGGGAGCAGCTAAAGCAGCAGCAGCTAACAGATTTTTTTTTTTTACAATGACCCCTTATGAGGTTTTCAGTCAATTACACCTTGTCTATAACCTACTTTTTCTAATAGCTAACAAAGTTGTCAAACCATCAAGAAGAGCTGTTTCATCCATTACTTAGCAATTCGGTGAACTACCAATCATCCGCCACCAAGAAATTCATTCAACAATAAAAAACTCTAGCTTAGAAAATGAAAACAAAAGAATTATTTAATTACCGAGACATCTTATTGTTATTCTAACACTTCGAGAAAATGGCGAGCCTTGCAGGCCATGTTACAAAAAAGGAACCTAATTTGATTCTTAGAGAAAGGAAACAACTTCAAGCCTTGTATTCCCTGAAGGAGTAGGCAGAGGCAGGGGTTAGGGGGGCGGTGGTGGTATCAGATGCAGTTGCCCGCCCTGGGCTTCGACCAAACCTGTCTAAAACTCTAAATTAGACATAAACATAGTTTTATAACCTGTATTTTTACTTTGTCATCCCCGAAAAGGGTATAGGGATGAAAAAGGGGGAAAGGGGGATATAGGTGTGGAAGGTTTTTTAAAAGGCTTTTACGAGAAATGCCGCCCCCTCTCCCAGCACTGACACACTCGGAGCAGCAACTGATGATTTCCCATTTAAAAAAATACTATTGCAATGTATCTTATTCTTATACTTAGGTTCCTAAAGTCTGTCTTTTAATCTCGGAGACTAAATTGTCAAACTGATATAAAAGATAATGATTTAAGTCAAGTTTGACATTTGCACTTGTCAATTTAGTCTCTGAGATTAAAAATGCACTATATGCATCTTTCATTTTGACAATTCGACAACATTCATTGCGTGATTTACGTTGTTTGGCAGACGACATTAGGTAATTTCTTCAAAATCCTTCGGATTGTCAAACAAAGTGTGTTAAGCAATTCGGGTGCTGTATCTCTTACTCAATCGTAAGACCAACGAGGCAGTCAGAGAAACTGATAACTATTAATTATTTTGATACGGAATCCTAAAACTGATGTAAACTTTTTGCGGCGCCTCCACCAAGCTACGTGTTGATACACGTGCTTAATTAATACTTGACGACATGTAGAACATACAAGCTATTGTAGGTGGTCCACATAAATTTAATTCACCAGATGGTTCGATTGAAAAAAACATTGAACCATTAGGTATTTCTTTTCGATAGATTAAATTTCTATTTCTTTTAATAATATTTAATTATTTATTATGCTGTGATCTTCTTCTGAGAAACTGTTTTATGTTGTATTTAGAACTGAACACCATCATGTGTTATTAGTATGTACATTTCTCATTTCCGTCAAAATCAAGGCAACTCTTCGAACAAATGAACACTTTCGTTTAAACTATAATTTTCCTGAGCGAATAAAAAGCAATCTACTTACACTCATTCTAAAACCTTATTGTAGAGCAGACAGAAGTGAATACGGACAAATGAACATAAATACAGAAAAACAATAAACATTTTAAGACTTCCGATATGGAATATTAAATAAAACTAATGTCCTAGTCATAGGAATCGTAAAGCTCATTCATTCATCTTGCTTTTGTTTAAATCTGTCTATTGTTGTTTAGCATTTTTGCTGAGAAAAATGCTAAAAGCGTGATGCTAAAGCATGAATGAGCTTTAAGTATAGATTTTGGTTACCGATTGAAAGGGTTTTCGACAGGGTTTTTCCAAGAAGTTAATCAAAAACCCGTACGATGTAGGTAACCCTTTTGAATAGCCTGAAGGACAATTTTGGGTATCCATTGAAAGGGTTTTCGACAGGTTTTTTCTAAGCAAGTACACAAAAACCGATACCTCCTCCTCCTACTCCTTTACGATGTGGGTATCCCTTTTGAACGGCTGAAATTAGGCCATTCAAAAGTGTTACACTTTAAGTGTATTAAAAACGATAACAGCGTAACATTCGGACTCGGAGCAATGTAATATATGATCTCTGATGATCTCTCTGGGCATAAGTTGCAAATAACTAATATGGTAACCCGAACAAAACTCTTATATTATATAGGTTATCTTAATGAAGGGCATTGAAGGGGTAACCCTTTCACTGGGTTTCAACTATAGAACCAATTCAATATCCATATTGAAGGGATAACCGTTTTACTGGGTTCCAAACCTATTCAAGGAAGTTACACATGATAAAGGTAACCTCATAAACGGCTTACCCTTTCGAAAGACTTAACTCTTAACCGGGGTTGTACGGTCCCTGCCTAAAACAGATAAAACCAACAACAATGTTAAGAAAAACACAATCTAAAAGCACAACAGTAAAGTCGAACAATAATTTATGTGTATATACCTATCAAGCACAATTTATTCAGCAGGTGACCACGTCGTGAAAGGTGAGAGTTGTCGCAACGATACACGGCCACACGACCGACTTGAATAAGTGATATCGCGAATTTCAATTCGCGTTTACATGTAAAGGTTGTTTTACTAGCACGCTCTAGTTTCGAGAAAAATAGGTGAACTAGAATGGAGTGTAGCAGTAAAATATTTGAAGATACTTCATGAGATAAGACTAGAGTAATATAATATACTAGCTTTTGTCCGCGGCTTCGCTCGCGTGGATGTCGGAAAATATCCCAAGGGAACCTGCTACCGGGAATTCCTTCCTTATTCCTTGTTTACGTTATAAAGGGAACCTCTGTGCAAAATTTCAGCTTTCTAGGTCCAAGGGTTGGGGCTGGGTGTTGATGAGTCAGTCAGTCAGGACTTCTATTTTTAGTTATTTTTCTATGTAATAAAAATTAAATGCTGTTCGTTGGTAAGCTCATCACTTTGAGGACAACTTGGCAACGACAGATTTGGCTTTAAAATGTTCGTTATTACGAACATTTTAAAACAAAAAATAGCCAAAGTTCGAATGGTTCTTACGCAAAGGATAAATTTAAAAGTTGTTGCGAAAATTTTAAAATTCGGGAAAACTGAAAGTGCATTTTCTATGGGAATTTTGTATGAATTTTTTATTGAAATGTGGACAGGACAACGTCTGTCGGGTCAGCTAGTTAGTAATAGATTTGGAAAGTGTTTTTTAAATACAGAATGCTACGTGAAGGCGGTAGCTTTCGTGAAATAATAGAAAATTAGAACAAATTCTTCGTTTTTCAACTGAATTATGATGAAGATGATCATAGGGATACGATTACGAAGAACGTAAATACAGAAGATATCAATGTCAAAATAGAAAGAGTTTATTCTTATATATTATGTATTTCAGCACTCTCAGCTTGAAAATATCATAATAATCCATACAAAAGCAAAACAGCCCAAACTAAAACCAGACTTAATTATTGATCTTATAAATGCGAAAGGTTGTTTGTTTGTTACGCTTTCACGCTAAAACGGGTAAACGGATTTGGATGAAATTTAGCACATGGGTAGACCATGACCTGAGGGGCAATTCTCGTACCTAAAAACGTTCACAATCTCATGCCAGCATCAATCAAATGTCAAAAATGTAGGTAAACGCTATACAATTTTTGACAGATTGAGTCTTGAAATGATATTGCGAACGTTGTTAAAAATACGAGAATTGCCCCTCTGAATTAGGACATTAGATACTTTTTATCCCGGTAGTATGTTCCCGTGGGATAATTTCCGATCTCCACGCGGGAGAAGCCGTGGGTAAAAGCTAGCACATAATAATATCCAACTTCAACCTCAAAAACCTTCACGCCTTATGTTGCCATAGGTTTCCTACATACTTAGTTAACAAGGGCATAACTACCGGACTATATCACAACATTCACAACGAATTTAATACCAAAGATAATGTGCACCGGACACATAATTACAAACTTAATATATTAGCAATAAAACCGATTAAAAGCCCATGCGGACCAGATTAAAATTTTATGTATCAATTAAAGCGATATACATATTCTCTTATTAATTGATAATCATGAACAGATAAATGAGTACATCGAAAAAAATATAAACAGGTGAGAGATATGATTTGAAGTTTCTAATTTCCAAATCAAGAATGTTATAGATATAGATATTCATAGATATAGTTTTAAATAAACATATATTGATTCGAAAGTTCTCACTTCCAAATCAAGAATATCTATCACCTCTATCAGTCTTCCCCTACTCTTGTAGGTGAAGACTAAATAAACGACGGGTGGATTGCATGAAAGGAAGGTCGGCTAGAAGGGGATGAATAGATACTGAGAGGACGACTCATAGATAGTACTTTGTAATGAATGGAAGAAGACATGCTGCTAAGACTCCAAAGAAATTGTGATAAAAGAAGATGATAGTGATGATATGGAAGGTAGAACTAAAACAGACGTAAATACTAGAGCTACCAAAGATTAATGTAAATGGTAAAAGGAAATGGAAACAGTAAAACAGTCTGAATAGACATAGTTTCAATTACATTACACTATTAATTCCTTTTTAATTCATTGAACGTTAAAAAGGTAGGTATTAACAGTATTAATGCGAAATAGAAGACTGGTTATCAACATCATAATAAAAAATCAATGTTGATTCAATTGACTTTTGATAACTCATAAAAAAATGGTGGCAAAGCAAACTCTTGTATAATGTGTAAAGTTAATAAGCATTTGTATAAAATTTATAAGGATTTTATCTTCAGCGCAGGCATTCAAATTAATGTATGATATTCATATACCTATTAACAACCCATTTACAGGTCTATCGTAAAAGTCACAAGTAGCGATTAAATCTAACGCATATTAGAATTCCTAAAACTAATTAGCAGAAGCAAATCAAACGGTTTATAGTGGTCCGTTAAAACGTATGTAAGTAGGTAAGTACCTAAAGTTTAACGCGTAAATCAGTAAGAAAATTTTCGAAATGTAACACGAACTACCGCTCTTTTGTTTACGCATATAGTTTTTGTCAGACGTGCGAAAATGAGCCATAAATTATAATTTAATTGTTCAATGTTTGTATCCAACTTATGTGCAAACCAGTTGTTCTCAATTTTAATAATTTTACTAAGAAACGAAAAAAAACTTTTCCGTAAAATGTGAGTATTTATTTTCTTAGAGTAAAAGTCTAATGAAGACTGATTATTAGACAACAACAAAAAATGAGACTATGTATCCACCAGATAATTATTACGTGATTTTATGTGTATTGAGGTGATCATTTTTTTGTTACAACACAAACTTCATTTTGTAATAGTACTTAAAATTGATTTCTCCTCAACATAAGATATTTGAAGTAGGATTTCATTAATTTATTCATTTTCCCTTAACTATCAGCAAGTGCAGTAGGTACTT
This sequence comes from Cosmia trapezina, assembly GCA_905163495.3. Taxonomy (NCBI): domain Eukaryota; kingdom Metazoa; phylum Arthropoda; class Insecta; order Lepidoptera; family Noctuidae; genus Cosmia; species Cosmia trapezina. The sequence goes on along the minus strand of LR991038.1, from coordinate 19,065,492 downwards.
TGATATTATTTTACAATAAATAAATAAATGAATGAGTTGAAAATTATAGAAATTATTTATTAGCAGCACAATTATTATATAATGCCGACGTAGGTACACATTGACGTCAAGCACCTATTACGCATATAGCAAAACCACAGTATTATTATGACGTACTGTGTAAGCCTCTCATATACATTTATGAGAAAAGATGCATAAAATTCAAATAAGGCTAATGACACCTTGATACCGTCATATGTATGCCAAACTCGTAAATCCATACTGTTATATCTATTATTCTGTTTAATAAATCTTTTGTCTATAAAATGACTCCTATAAGCCAGAACTTCCCAAGAGTCACAGTTGAAAAATCTAACTGTGGGACTTGGAGTCCCCTAGGGAACTATCTTAGACCCAGTTCGGTAATTAACCTAAAAGTAAATACGAGAATCGGGAAAGCGATGACTAGTATAGCAAAGATAAGACATAATGAAGACTGGGTACCTACCTTCTAGGGTTCCGTACCCAAAGGGTCCAAACGGAGCCTTATTGCTGTCACTCACGTATCCGTCCGTCACACAGGTTTTACAGCCAAGCGGTTGGAGCTATAATCTTCAAATTTTCACAGTATAAGCATCTTGCTGACCCAAAGCCATACAAATGTCAAAAAATGTGTTCCCCCTTAAACACATTTTTTGACAATTTTTATGGCTTTCGGTCAACAAGATGTTTATACTGTGAAACTGCTCCCATATTAGATAAAGGGGGTCGTGAAAAAAAAATTTTGACCTACCCCATCGAGTCTCATATCGTTGTTTAGAACTTGTTCAATAGATAATTAGTTTATTTTTTGTTTTAAAAAATATTGGATATTTAAGGAATGAGAAGCCAAAGTCAGCTTTTTTTTACAAAATTTTATTCGAAATAATTTTTTAACTTCCCATTGAGCTATGAACTTGAAGTTTAGTGATAATGTTTATTATTACGTATATTTTACTAACAAATACTAACATATTGATAAATCCGAAACGCACTTGGCCAGTTTTATTATGATGTCAGAAACTACCTATTAGATTCTAAGTTGTACCAACTTTGGAATTGGTATTTTCTAGAAGATTTGGATGAAGAAAAGTAATATTCATTCAATTGCCAAAATCAGACACGAAAGCCGTGTCTCCTCTGTCCTGATGCAGTTACGGCGTTTTGCGGGTTCAGCTACTTTAGTAAAAGTCGTAATCAAGGGCACGTACTCAAACATTTAAGATTATTGTTTTACGAGTACAATATCTACTTAATCATTTCCTGCGCAATACGATAATATAATTATTAACTTGGATGATCAGCAATCAATAATTACTGTCATTAATTTGTACTAATGCATTAAATATGCTTTCGCAGTCGGAAATACAATCGCTTTTCTTTTTCCTTATTTAAAAATACATGCTGTACATACATATACGTATGAATGTTACTTATTCATTATTTAGTACACATACATATCTACTGTGCATCAAGCACTATTTCCAAAATCACACTATTGAAAAAACTGCAGAGTGATGTGACCAGATGATTGCAAGATCTTGTTTTTGCTCAAAGAAGAATAATTACATTGATGCAAAGGTTATTAACATCATATGGGAAGAAAGAGGTGTCCCCTGACCTTAAGAATGCACATTCAAAATCACTAACAACAAATCACAACAACAAAAACTAGAAAGAAGCATTTAAGAAAATATATTTTAAAACAATGACAAAATAACTCATTAAAGTGGCATAAACTTTGAAATACTGTGAGGATTAGATTCCGAGCATGCGCGGGCGCCTGCAGTCAATACCGCGTCGTTAGTCACGTGCATTGACAAATACTCGCAGTTAATTGGATGAAAACGCGCACTCGCCGCTGTCCGCGCAGTAAATAACGCGCTTTACGACGACGCACTGTTATCAATAACCCTTGTATTGAAAGCTGTTCCGTTTATATGCTCGCTATTTGATAGGTTCAGTTATATTCGCATATCCGCTTCGTATGTCATTTCTCCGGAGTTTCTAGCGAGCCGTGCCGAGTGATTCGCCGGTGCGAATGTACCCGCTGAACCCATTCGTAGAACTTTCGTTTGTGGTTATTGACATAACAACTGTGACACAGTGATAATTTTCAGGAGTAGCCTCGTCATAGACTTCATTAACAAATCATGAATGGCCAGGAATATGGTATTTTCCTTATTTCCGCTCGTCTGGCAGAGCAGTGCAGTGACTAACTCCATGACATGGGATGTAGTAACGTCGACTCTAGTACCTACACATAATACTGCTGCGTCACTCGCTCAGCCGATACCGGCGAGGTGACGAGGATTGTTGTCCGTTTAGCGACGTAAGACCCACAGCCCGCGTCTTGACTTTTGGTTGGGAAAACCCGCTACTGAACAATTACATAAGTATTAAGTAACTGTTATACACCACATCAAAAACAATCTAACAACTTTAACCTGTAATTATTATTTAGTAAAACAACGTCATTAAGATTAATCAAACGCGTTTAATAATAATTATAGAAATGTAGATATATATCTCCGTAAATACGGGAGCATCAAAATTATATGTAAATCATTGCCATTTTGGAACACAGATTTGTTTGTTAGAAAATCTCATAGAGAACTGTTATTCGGGTTCCCATCACGAAACCGGAACTGAAATCACACATTAGATTTAATTTTATACGAATTTAATAACAAGTGAGATGCGCGCTCGTCCATTGTGCTCCGTGACCATGAGAAAAAAGCACTGCTCGATTTTTTTGTTGCCGATAAAGAGGTGCCGACGTACAATTCGGAGCAAGATTGATGCGCATGCATGATCGTATCTGCCCGCTGTGAGCGCCGCGGTAATAATTAATATTCCATAATCCATTCATCCCCACATTACGCGGCGACTCCTTTCACCGCGCCTCCCTGCATCCCGCGCGGCTCCATCGCTCCACTGGCGACCTCCACCGGTATCGGTAGCAATATGTAATCGTCACACATCCGTAATTGATTCTGCCCGTTAAATTCGAAATTTGAATGAGCTCTCGCTGAATGAGAACCGAAATAAGATCACGAGTGTAGTGCGCTCGGAAACGCTGACGGGTCTCGGCGAAGCTCTCGGTGAGCGGCACAATGACCGCGGCGCACACAGCCAGATCTCTCTCTTGATAAACTTGTAAAAAACGTAACGAAAAAACTACATGTCATGCATCTACGTGTGCTAGTCAATTTCACAGCGACCGTCATGGGAATCGAACGACGAATGGACTTTAGAAAGCAATTAAAATCTGTGCCCACGAAAAAGAACGCGACCAAAAAGTGCGATCGACACATAAAATCGGCGCACACGTCGCACTTTGTGCACGAAACTCTTAGATGTAACTCCACGCTCGAGCACCGCGGTGCACGGAGCCCGGCCTGCCAAATTCTCAGAACTGAATGATTTTGACAAAAACGTACAACGCACTCCGGTAACGAGACATGAAGACAGGAAAAAGAAAATCAAAGAATGATTTCGTCTACTTTACTCAGCGCAATTGGTTATTATTTGAAATAGCCGTGCGGCGAATAACTGTTTAACGATTTTTCCTTGGCGCCACAAGTTTCATTTGGTACTACATCAAGGAAAATACCTTTGCAAACAACTGTTCAACTTTGTGTACCTTTTACTTTATAAAGACGATACAAAGGGGGACTACTTAGAGACCAAAAGTGGACTTTACTTTTTTACAACCACAAAAAGGTCGGTATGAAATCGAAATCAGATTATGGATCCTGCGATTATAAAGTTTCGGCCGCGGACAAAAGGAAGGTGACCACAATTTGGTTGCGACCACACGGCCATGCATTATGGAGATACGTTAGTGAGCGTACGTGTTACTTCGGACGTGACTTCCCAGATTGAAAACGATGACAAAAAAGCGATTGGAAAACAGTTTCCGCGGTGTTTTTGGGTTCAGCAGTTTCTAAGAGAAACTTGGACCGCAGAAGTTGGTGTGTTGTTGAATATGTTTACGGGTCATGTCGACCAATGATATTATTATAGGAAGATGTAGATAGGTTATACACGCTCCGCAAGCGGCACGTCAAAATCTGGCTAATTAGCGACATTTTCGTCCTTTATTCTCTTTTGCTAATTACGACATGCGGTCCTACTTCCACGTGTCATCTAATAGTTCGCCATTGTGCCGTTTTTGAACGTCGAATGTTGGGTAGGTAGTTAATCTATCTACGTCTTTTTACTTATAAATCATTGATGTCGACATTTATCATGTTGCATAGATGATACTATTTACTTGATGTTGGAATGTTGTTAAGACTTAATAAATCTTGTAGGTGGACATTCTATTCTTTCGCTATTTTTGGCACAATAATGAGAACCAACTGGCAGTAGGTCTCAATTAGTTAATTATATCTGTGAATGAATCAGAGCCAAACAATTCGTTGCTGCAGACCATCAGACTTATTAATTAGCATGTTACACAAACACCTGCCTTTCAACTTATTGACATGTTTGGCATCCAATTAAACTTGTAACACATTAGTTAAAAACGTTACTAAGAAATAATGGCCGTCATTGCATTATTCCCATTCCCAGTAATTTAATTACAAATTATATAGGTTTATTTATCTGCGCACGAGTGACTCACTCATGTGAGTAATAATGGCGGCGCAAGCGCCGGTTACCGGTGTTGCCAGATGAAGAGGATTTGCCCATTTTAGGGGACTTGAATTATTGCTCGGGTGTGTTTGTGGGATAAACGGTAGGATGTTTTGAAAGGGATTACTTATAGGTGATTATTATTGTGTAGGGTAGATGATGGATGGTCTCTGATAAATATAACCAGTTTCATCCTTTAATTTATTGTAGTGGAGAGAGCACTTTATAAATATTATGTGCACTTTATGATTGCAAACTGGGTAGGAAAATTTTGTTGTAGACTATCAAATGAATTCTTGTCGATATACATACGAATAAGAACAAGGTTAACGAACAAGGAGTTTTAATTTCTTAACTGGCAACACAGGTTGCAACAAATCACTTGCGCGGTCAACCGCACTTGTAAATAGCAATTTTGAAATCAATCTAAACTTTTTCAATAACTTCAATAGCAATAAACTTTCATTCTATGCATATTATACTCGTATGCTAATTTATCGTCAAAAGGAAAGCAAAACGGAGAAATTATAACTTCAATGAAAATGTTTCTTATGATATAAAATCTTATGAATGAATGAAATCGTAGATTCTTGAACTACCTATATCCCTAGATTTCTTTTTAAACATTAAGAGGATATATTGAAGCGTGGTTTAGCTCGGTGTGTAAGTGAAATGGCGTTATGGTTGTCTAGTTTGACGCGAGAGAGATAGAAGACTCTCACGCGCTCCGGAACTAAACTCGCTTCGTTTAAGTGTAGATTTATGACAAAATGCTACACTTATATCAATTTTTAGCTTAGTAAGTTCTTAACATATTTAAATACCTTCGATATATAGCAAATTTTACTGCACAATAAGGAACAGTTTACGTATAATCGTATAAAACAGAAAATAGACGGTGCTACTTTGGATATTTTTTTCAAAATTTCAAGTAATCATGTGTCGGTTTTAGTACAACAGTAGACAACATAGTCAAATATAGGAATTTTAATAACACAAAATTATCGTTGTATACCCTTAAATGTTCTACTTACGTTGTACCTAATAGTGTGCAAAGCACTACGTTATGTGAAATCCTACTAAAAGATGAATAAAAAATGTCCAACAGTACACACTTTAAATGGACCTAGTATCTATAAAAATAAAGTAGGTAATATACTAATTACGCAGCCAAACTTGGTCATCCATCAGACGTAGTGTTCCCTGTAATAACTTTCCTCATGACGCGAAATGACGCTGTCGACACAAACAATTGAACATCGAACGCACTACATACATAAAACGATAATTAAATACAATACATTTACGTCGTTTGACGAATAGATATCAATATCAACCTACCTTTTTCGAACTACGTATGTTGGGGTCGGCTTCCAGACTAACCGATTACCGCTGATTACTACTATTTTACATGGAGCGACTGCCTATCTGACCTCCATGACCCAGTTACTGGGTAACACTAGATGTCAGACTTTCGGGCTTTGGACTAGTAACGACTGTCAAAGATCTACAAATGACAGCTGGGGTATTGATAAGTAACGGATGGTCACCCATCCACAGACAGACCTCGGCATGCGTAGCTTAACCTTAATCACGAGCCCCTATACTTACGTCGTTTGACGAATAAATGAGCAACATAATATATGATACCAATTACCATGTTTAATACAAATAAATAAATTTAAGAAAAACACATTTGAACACATTCACTCTTTTGTATAACAAGAATCGTTGCGTTACCAACATAACAAAAGGTACTTAATTTATAATTGCACCTCACTTTCCATTACGCCAACATAATTTATGTAACATTTGCTTTGTGAAAGAAATAATTTGACATTTCATTTTATAATGAAAAACACGAACATGGACGAATTGATAATGGATTCCGGATTATCTTGATTGAATTGTGTGGAGTATCTAGATAGACACTTTTGTTGGCTAGATTGGCTATTTAACTATTAACCGTATAAAAGACTTAGGTACTGTATGTGAAAACACCTGAACGGTAGCACCCAATTTGTTATAAGTAATATCCAAAACTCAGATAATTGTCTATGATTAGCTAAAGCTGTTCTCACGAAGGTAACTGTAGACTATGACCGTTGTTCATTTTCGGAAGCTCGACAATATCTATAGTTGCGCTCAAGTGCTAGTCGCTACCTGAGGTAGGTATGTGAGCGGTGAGCAGGGACCATTTTGGTTACCCATTGAAAGGGTTTTCGATAGGGTTTTTCTAAGCAGTTAATCAAAAACCCATACGATGTAGGTAACCCTTTTGAATGGCTTGAAGGACCATTTTGGGTTTCCATTGAATAGGTTTTCGATAGGGTTTTTCTAAACAGTTAAACAAAAACCTATACGATGTAGGTAACCCTTTTGAATGACTTGAAGGACCATTTTGGGTTTCCATTGAAAGGGTTTTCGATAGGGTTTTTCTAAACAGTTAAACAAAAACTTAGACGATCTAGGTAACCCTTTTGAATGGCTTGAAGGACCATTTTGGGTTTCCATTGAAAGGGTGTTCGATAGGGTTTTTCTAAGCAGTTAAACAAAAACCCATACGATGTGACACTTCAAGCTCTCTTAAAAAACGATAACAGCGTAACATTCCGACTCGGAGCAATGTAATATGATCTCTCGATGATGGGCATACGTTGCAAAATAGCTAATATGGTAACCCAAACAAAATCCTTATAATATGATATAGGTTATCTTAATGAAGGGGTAACCCTTTCACTGGGTTTCAAGTATAGAACCCATTCTATGGGTTACTCATATTGAACGAATAACCCTTTTACTGGTACACATGATAAAGGTAACCTCATAAACGGCTTACCCCTTCGAAAGACTAAACTCTTAACCGGGTTGTATGGTCCCTTGCGGTGAGATGGGAGAAGGCGCGATTGACAAGATTGGCAGACTGAGTTTGCTTGACGTTTGTCTACCATCCTCGTCTCACCGCTCACATACGTCAGGCGGAGACTAGCACTTGCGCGCACACCATATCAAAAATTTAACCGGGAAAATGACACCTTATTTTTTCCAACAATCAGCATTGCTTTATTTCTGTAGGCATAACTTCTAACCTCTTGACATTAGCTATACTCCATTTGCATGGGAAAATGACACCGTAATTTTTCCACCAAGCAGCATTACTTCATTTCTGTAGGCATAGCCTCTTGATATTAGCTATACTCCATTTACAATAAGATTAGACGTTTAAACAAACCTTTTTTACAGTCCGTTCAACCGATTTTGACTTCTATTGCGTTGGTGGCATGACAAATGGCAGCTGCAGTAAACAGTTGGTATTGTAACCACTTTTTTGCCTTTAATGCCATCCTTAAGGACGCTGTCACAAGTGTTTAGTCAAATCATTACTTTTTTACACAAAAGTATGTTTATTAAATAAAATGCTTTGCATTCTTAAAATGTTTTTTGCTAGAATTGTTGATAGACGTGCATGGTACCATTCTGTACTATAAATATAATTTTAGATATGTACAGTTTCTCAATAACGGTACCGAAATGAAAATTTTTACTTCGGTACCGTTATTGAGAAACTGTACATATTTAAAATTATATTTATAGTTCAGAATCGTACCATGCACATCTATCAACAATTCTAGCCAAAAACGTTTTCAGAATGTAAAGCATTTCATTTAATAAACATTCTTTTGTGTAAAAAAGTAATGATTTGACTAAACACTTGTGACAGCGTCCTTAAGCCTACGGAATAGAAGTTAAAATCGATTGAATGGACTGTAAAAAAGATTGGTTTAAATGTCTAATCTTATTGTAAATGGAGTATAGACAATAGGAAAGCTTTATTAAATAAAAAAGCTATAGTATAATAATAAATAAATAAATAAATAATTTATTTTTCCAAAAAGTAATGTGCAAAAAATAGGTATGGGCAACATTTACAGCGTAGGGCTTACAAGTGCACAGAGAAATTGATCAATGACCCCCATGCTAGGTGGAACCTGTGTAAATAAGTGTTAACTTCGTTTCTTGCTGATTCAGTCACCAATTAATCATCAATCTATTGGCCTTATCCCAATTTATTTGAAGTCGGCGCAATGTGTCTGTTTCTTCCATACTTCTCTATTAGTCGTCGTATTATGGGTGAGAAGAGAGACTCATCTCGGTATGATCTTTACATACCGAGACTTTCCCGTGCCTCGGAAAGCACGTTAAGCCGTTGATCCCGGCTGTCATTCGTGGATCTTTGATAGTCGTTACGGGTCGTCAGAATCGCGAAAGTCTGACAAACAGTCTTACCGAGGGGTATTACCCAGTTACTGAGTTGTAGAGGTCGGATAGGCAGTCGCTCCATGTAAAATACTAGTATTCAGCTGCATCCGGTTAGATTGGAAGCCGACCCCAACATAGTTGGGAAAAGGCTAGGTAGATTGATTGACTTCTGTATTACTCGTCATATATCATCTTTCACACAGTCCACCCATCGTTTCATTGGTCTTCCCCTACTTTTATAGCCATCCATATTCATACTCAAAACTTTCCTCACGACATTTTTCTTGCTGATTCAGTACTAGGTAAATCGGCTTCTATGTTAATTTGCCATAGGTGTAAATTCATACATTTTCTTTCCTGTTTTGTCAAACTGGACATCAGACCTTTGCCTTAACCATGTCTCAACTTAATTCTACTTGACATGCGTCAAAAACTTGGAGGCGATTTGTTTTTGTTTTTGAATTACCTACTAATTGACGTCTCCGCCTGACGCACCGAGATTCAAGAAGAGTAACTCCTGCGTAAACTCGCTTTATTTTGATTACTTGTAGCTATAGCATAACAACAGACTGGTTATTTAATTAAACAAATATTTGTTAAGTGTATACATCGAAGCATGGTTTAGCTCGGTGTGTTAGAGAAATGGCATTATGTCTATCTAGTTTGATGCACGAGATAGAAGGCTCTCATGCGCACTGGAACTAAACGCGGTTCTTTTGAATGTAGATTTATGACAAAATGCTAATACTTCAATCAATTTTTAGCTTAGTAAGTTCTTAAAATATTTAAATACCTTCAATTTAAAGGAAATTGTATTGTACAATACGGAACTGTTTACGTGTAATCGTATAAAACAGAAAATAAACGGTGCTACTTTGGATTTTTTTCTACCGGAAAAATTTCAAGTACCTAATCATGTTTCGGTTTTAGTACCTAAAGCAGTAGACAATATAGTCAACTAACACATATGGAAAATCTAAATGATTTAACCATATACATTTTGTTTTATAGAAATTTTAAAAACACAAAATTTATCGATGTAGTTTCATTGATTTCAAAAAAATGGTTATTGATGATGTTCCTGAAATGCCTAATCTCGGCAATTTTGAATGGCTATTCTCAACATTACCGTAATCATACGATTTTATGGCTAATCAAACTTCAGTGTTCTAATCCACGTAACATTGCTTAATTTACTGAGGTCCAAGTTAAGTCCTTCAAACAAGCGCAACACGCGACGCGAATCGCGCCCGACACAAAGGTGTCGCGCGTGTCTACACGAGCCTTTATAAGAAAACATTGCCAGCAACGTAAGTACAAGCAAACATAACAGTAATTTTGTATTAATTTTCCGTTAATATACCTAATAGAATGAACGCCGCCAAATTCTATTAATATCTCATTCAAAAATTATGTAACAAACTAATTTCATATAAATTACAATGAACTTTTTGTGAAGTTCACAGAGAAAGTCGCTAACACTTGATTATAAACCGTATCGATTTTTTATTTATTCGTATCGTTTTAGCTACTCGGAATCGATTCTTGCGCACGACCGCAATCGTTTTGGATATCATTCCACATGCTAGATTACATACGCAACGGAAGCGAGTGACCGCAAAATATATTATGAGAAACTGACTTCCATTTGCAAAGATCAAACATATAATAATTAACTTATTATTACGGTGCAACGTAAACTAGTTATAACTGCTATATTCAATCTGTGGCAGAAAAATAATGAGTATGACAGTGAAGGCTGTATGACGAATTACTTTTGCCTGCCTATAACAAATAATATAATGTTGATTCATAACCTCAATAAAAAATGAACCCTTCGTCTGATTCATTTTGGTATTTTGTACCAAAAGTGCAGTATTTTCTTGGTGAAATAGACGTAAGTTGCAAATCTCTTCAAATATAAAATGTGGTGGTAGAATCTAGTATATCTTAAACCTGTACATGAATATAACGCGGAACTTTGAAAGGACTGAAAGTTATAGTGTACTTAAACATAACGTACGGTGAAAGTATTTTAAGATTTAGCAGTTAACCGCATTATTTATTCATGGCTTGCAGTAAACATAAATCGTATTTTAAACAAGTGCATTTTATAACACTGACTATAAAAACTACTTTAAGTAAATTACGATACTAAACTTCATCTCATGATCTCGTGCACTTTGTGCTGTCTTCACTAGAAAAATTATTATATTAACTGTTATAGTTTAGTAAAAAGCTTTATTTGTTTTAAGGTATTCGCGTTTTACTTTGTGTAAATAATTTTATCACCATTGCTCTCGAAACAGTAAAGGAAAACATCGTGAGGTAACCGGCGGCATGTCCTAGACAAACAACAAACACACACATTCAAAGACATGTGACATCTACCAACCCACACTGGGTCCGCGTGGTGGATTACTGTCGCGGACACATTAACGGGATATGCCGTTGATTATCGCGATGAAGGACGTTGGCCGTACGTGTAGCCACCACTTACCGCGATAATTTGACCGAATCTTGACCGAATTTAACTACCGCGATGTTTATGGCAATGATGGGCATTGACGTTGATATTAGTGTGGCCCGGGCATCACAGAGAGGAGGCCTGTGTCCCAACAGTGGGAACATTATGGGCTGATTATTCTAATCAACATTATTCGATCGAGATTGTGTTCTATCTCTCAAATTAATTGAACCGTTATAGAAAAACGAGGCAAAGTTTCAACCAAAATGATTTCCCTTCAAAATCAATCACACATGTAATTAGATGACTGGGCCAATCTCTATACAACAATGGCCAATTCCACGTTCTAGTGTGAGCTGTGTGGTCTGCTAATCGAGCATAGAAAAATGAGATGTCTGGTATTAAAGCCTCATCTATGGTATTCCGTGCGCATAGACAATGAGCGACTCATTTTGGAAGCTCGTTCGGAAACAATAGAAAGCGGGGCCTCATACAACTTCACACGGGACGCGCAACCGGTGGAAAGTTAACGAAAATACATTTCAATAGCTAAAAGCAAAATTGGATGAGTGGCCTTACGAAATTATCGCGTTAGCCGTAATTCATTTGTGAGTGAACTCTCCCAGGCGTCGTGTGACCGTGTGTGATCAGATCCCGCTAATGTGATCTTGTTATAACACCTCTTGCGCATCGTTTTGAAACCGTTCTGTCATTGTGCAGCTTAATTACGATTCACACATGAACAAATTTTTTATATAAATTTATGAACCAGTTCATTTTATAAACCACGAGATTACATAAAATAACGTTACAAGTAAGTGGCCATTGTTTTATCAGTGATAATCAAACGGTACTCAAGGTCTACCAGTCTTATAAATATTAAGTTTCCTTTATGAGCATTCGCCGGTATTTACACCCCATATTATTTATGTAATGGGGACTTATATTGGACACGCGATCTTCTGAACAATGCAAGGAGACGATGCCCATCATCTGCGACCTAGACTTCTTTCCAGTTTAATTGTTCCTCACATCGATTATAACGTACCTATATTTCACTGAAACAATAGATTAACCCAGTTGCGGCATGTTCTATAATAGTTATGGCGTTTCTCGTCCCGCGATATTATTGCTTTCGTATCCTTGGCGTGAGCGGCTATCTATCATGTGATCTATTGTACGTACAGTCGACATCGGTATTAGATTAAAGCGATAATTAATGCTGATTCCATACGACCTAGATTCGGGCCCGCTCGATAAAGTTAATTTACAGTTATAGTTGTAAATCTCGTTGCAAAATAAACGGCGAGCACGCGCGCCTGCCTGACCGTAGACAACACGCGGAGACTCCCACACACACCTCGATACGTCAGCGTCCTCCCCCGCACCGCCCGTGTGTGCCTCCACACCGCGTGAATGGGACCCTTCCCGAACCGTAAACATCACGTCACGTGGCTGCATGCGCGTATAACCCGACCCGGACGAAGTACACCCTCGCAGGAAGCCCCTGACGCGTAACAGGGCATTCTCAATGACGCCGGGTTTCAGGGAAAACGCACGCATGTGTGACGAGACAGACGAAACAACACACGTGCGTGACCCACGCGCGAGAGAGAGGGTGCGTCAACTGTTGTCTGAATGAACGGGGTGAACTTTGACAAGTTGTGTACACATGGCCGCGAAAGGGTTGAGCCGAGTTGCAAACTAAGTTGGTGAACGCTTTCGATTTCGACGCGTGTTGCATATGGGGCGAACGTCGATCGATCGTAACTTTGTTGTGGTGAAGTTCAGTGGGTACTTCGTTTAAATCAGATTAATAGACTGGAGAACAACTTTGTTAACTGCGAGAATATGTTGCGAAAAGTCTGTTAAAATTGAGTTGTGAAAATTGTGGAAAAAATTTCGGATCGAATCGTCGTCGTCGTGCTAACGTATTGCGTCCACGTCTAGTTATCGGGTGTGTTTCGTAAATCATTGTTTATGGTCGAATAGTTATCTGAAGGGGTCCGAGAGACCGGAATTAGAAAGCGTCAAGCGCACCGACCAGCGCTACGACTAATTGACCGCAAGGTTTACGCGATTCTGCTAGAAATTGTGACGTAATATAATAATACTGAAAATGGCACCTGTTATACTTGGAGTACCAAAAGGCAGTTTATTTTCACGGACGTCATAACTGGTTTAACAACTCAATTTTACAATGATGGTAGAAAATAAATAAGTAAAAACTATTTTGACAATTTCTTTTTTAAATCTGACGTTAAATTACTTTACGAAACTGGCAACTTTCGCGTTAACTCGCTACTATTTCTGAATCGATATTTCGCCGGATTCGATGATTGAATTTATTTCGGATTATAATAAACTTGAAAGGCAGTAAATAATCTGAAATAAGTTTCGACTATAATGAGAAAAGTGGAATATGATAACAAAAAACCGGCCAACTGAGTGTCGGACCACGCACAATGAAGGGTTCCGCAGTTGAAAAGATAATTAATTTATCCCAAAACCAAACTTAATATTGTAGTTGAAAAACATGTTCTCCCATACATTGATATCGTCACGTATAATAAAATTACAAGTTAACGATTTTCGGAATTTTTCCTTTACTTGTACTGTGAGGCCTTGCTTCTTGCCAAATTCCATGATTTTGGGTCAACGGGAAGTACCCGTAGTACTAGGTTTTGATTTACTCGCGAGTATCAAAATATGTTGCATAAATTACCATATTTTATTATTGCGTTGACTTATAAGCTTGATTTTTTTAGAGCTCCAAGGAACCATATGCCTACGAGTTCCTGAGAAAAAGGGTATTGACAGACTGACAGACAGACGGACAATGAAGTGATCCTTTAGAGCGAGCGCGCACTGCGGTGCGTTTCCGTTAGTTCTGGCGCACTGGGCGGGGCCTACAGTATCAAAACGCATGACCGCAGTGCGCGCACTTCAAAGACATTCCACACTTCACAGATTATGCGTTAGAAAAACGCACCGCAGTGCGCGCTCGCCCTTATGGGTTCAGTTTTCCTTTTGAGGTACGGAACCCTAGAAATGCTACACTGCATCAATAGTGTTTGTAAAGTTACCTAACCGCGTTTTTGCCAGAACAAGTAGGATTTTTATATTAAACAATTTAATATGTAATTCCTACCTTACATTTCTGAAATTGCGTTTAACATAAAAACTTATTGAAGTAACTGTAACTAGGTACATGTTTCCTAAGACACACCTTGTGTCTGCGTTTTATTATAATAAAACAATAATAATAAATACCATTTTAACAATCAGTAATTATTGATAAATTATATCCTTTACAATATTTTTATATTTCACACAAACTATAAAAAGCTACCAATTAAGACAACCCGGGGTATTTGCGTCTCGATCTAGATTTGTGTACATTTATTGGGGTCCCGCAATCAAATAATAAGAACTGTTTACTGTAGGTACCTACCTATTCAATTAGATCTGTATAATTATAGTTCATAACACCTCAAAAAGTTTCGTGTTATGTTGTGTTCCTTCGCAGAATGCATAAATCTAACGTTTAAATATTTTGTAACCACTGTTTTAAGTATCTACGTTTAAATCTAAGATTACTGCGATAAGTTTAAAAGGGCCATGGAGTGGAGCGTGCCATGTTAGGCATATCATTAAGAGCTCGAGTCCGAATAAACAGAATCTATGTTGGACCAAATTCCAAGGCATCGGGCGTTGCGCGCGTTTGCTCTAAAATAGTGATGGATAGGACAGAGGCAAGAAACAAAAGATGAGAGAAGAAGCAGAAGAAGAAACAGTAAAAAAGGACTGAAAAGTCATGACGATTTCCAAGGTGTTGTGGGAAAAACCTGGGATTGGATCAGGTTTCCATTTTTTGTACTGGGAAGACCTACCACAAAGGGAAAAATAATTCATCAGCTAAATAAACCTAATTACAATTCTCAATATGATATAATATTATTTAAAACACATTAAACCGAATATTTGCACAACAATATTTGTGAACAGTGGCCAATATTTTTCTGAACCTATGTCGCAGAACCGTCATTTCCTTTGTTACGACCTCCGGTTACGTTCTATTATCCAATTATTACGAACTAGGTACAGTAAACCAATAATTCCAAAAGGTATAAACCGCAATTTACTACTACACTCAAACAAAATAGAGGTAGCCAATGATCTACAGAACCCACTTTCCACATCAACATATGCACTTGAAACGTTTATTTTTAAGTCTTCGATCCGAATGTGGGCTTATTGATTGTCGGTAATTATGCAAAATAACGAGTCGCAGACTGGCTCGCCGCTCTAACTAGTGACGTGTATTAACGGTTCGTTAGGACCGACCGCAGGAAAAGTTAATGCCGACGTTACAAAGACACTGCGTGCGGAAAATTTAATTAATTCAACACACCATATGTCTAATACGAATTCTACAATCAAATGTGCGTTTAAATGTGGAATATAGTTTAAATTACGAACATAATTTCTAAGGTTTATTAGTTTCGAGATGCTGCAGGCTGTACACATTATAGTGGGTAGTAAAACTGCAGTCTGTGTGCACATATCGTGGTAATATACCTATCTGCAGTTTACCTAATTAGACTCACCGACGTTTAGTGTAGTAATGCAGGCAGATAACATGGGATTATGGCATAAATGAACAGTTACATGTAACTGTGAAGAAAGTTGCTTTTAGTGGCAAAAGCTTCACCGACTTGATTGGATTTCCATGTGAGTTAATGTCAACTAAAGATGGACGTAAATACATGCATTCAGCGTGTTTTATAATGTCAAATTGACAACTAAAGGTGATTGAATGGTATAATATAGTTAGTAAATAAATAACTATAAACTTTATTGACAATTACGCCTTTGACACCGCTTGCAGTATATCATTGCAAACGGTGGATTTAATTAGCGTGTAATGCTCATTTAAATTGAGCATTATGACTAAGGTCCGTATTACAGAACGTCACTCAATACTCAAGCATTACTTAAAACTAGATTCAAGCCATTTGATTGGTTGAAACTAGTTTCAAACTAAACTTAAACAAAGATCAGTGCTTGAGTTTCCTTCTGTAATACGGACCTAAGTCCCGTATTACTGAATGTCACTCAAGCATTACTTAAAACAAGTTTCAATCAATCAAATTGAATGGCTTGAATCTAGTTTTAAATAATGCTTGAGTATTGAGTGACGTTCTGTAATACGGACCTTAATGCTGGAGTGGAGTTACCTCACATCTTGTAAATACCTTGTTGAAACGGAGTTCCAACGAAATCCACTATGAGAGAACAATTAGGTAGAAGCTAAAGATTTGAAAAAAAAAAGGTCTTGGCATTGCGATAGTAATTTATTTTTATTTTTGACTTTAGTGATTCGCCACTTTGACATTTGAATTTGAAGCATTATTAAAGTCTTCTACGCTACATAATACATCTTTGAAATTCGAATCTCCACGTCCACAGTAATCTTGAAGATAAGAAGCGCTAGATACATCTACATAAGCAAGAGGTGTCTCGGTGTAAAACATCGCCAACGATATCGATTCGTTGCACAATACGTTGCTACTCCTTGAATTGCATCTCATCTGAATACAGAGTATAAATGCAATTCTTCATCTCGATTTCTATGTTTGGTTAAATGTTTGAATTTTTGTCTGTCTTTTTGTTTAGCAACATGGGTTAAGTATTCCTTTGAAGTGTTACTGTTAACCGTGTTAGTCCATGCATTACGTTTTTTTGAACTTTGTGAAAGAATTATATTAACAAAACCGATCAAACGTATGTATTTAATAGCTCAATTCCCTATTTATGTATTAATTTCTGTAAGCATTTAAATAGTTCCTCGCTATCATACTTTGTACTTAATTGATTTGATGTTAAATTTGTTAGTTGTTAATACTGTTTGTTTTCCGATTTAAATAAAATAAAATAAAATAAATAAATAAATAAATAAACACAACGGCCTTAATATAACAGTGCAATTTTAATTATTAAATTAATTGAGACAATTCTGTAACTTTGATCTCATGCATCACAATTTACTATTACAATGTTTTCACACTTGTAATTACTTAACCAAATCAAATAGGTAAAGTTCTAAAACAATCACAATCTCAACTAAAAGTACTAGGTGCACATAAATGCAAAGCATTACACTACAGAACAAAAGATTCGCAATGAAGCAACGAAGGCGATCGATTTGTCGCATTCGATTAGCGGGCGACGACACTAGGTACGCGAGATGTTATTTATTGTACCTATGTATGTAACAGTCTTGAGTCTTGTTACCGACCATTTAAAGCCATTCAGATAGAAAATAATAATTGTAATTCGTGATGGATTTTAGAAACTCTTTTGTTTAATTCAATACTTTAAATTAAAATTAATTTCAGGAATGCACTAATTAGTATTGAATTGATTGCAAATGATTAAATGTAGCAATAATTGAAATGGATAATATAGCTGCTACACTGTGTTACGTAGTAAGTGGGTAAGCGAGAGACGAAATCCTAATAGCAATCTTTTTCTGCCCAATAACTGTAAAAAATGTGCTAATAAATATAAAATTTACTGACCCCTTATCATTTAATTACACAAATATTTAAAGTTAGATAGGTACCAAACTTTTGCGATGTTGGATCGACTCGAAGGTTTGCGTTGTAGGTACAGCTAACGCCATCTAGCGTCGAGTAGCAACACTACTCGTCGTAGCGAGTGCCTTGTAATAAGGCTTTCTTTGCATTTTTGAAATTGAGTTAGTTTCTAATGGTCATACAACTATTAAAAATTTTATTTACTTTTTTTTACTGAGTAAATCAATAGCACTTTAGTTACGAATATTTTTTTTTTCTAGATAGCGGTACTGTAAGTACCTACATTATAATTATAACCTCTAATCGTGTTCTAACAATAGTATTTCTGACCCAAATGTACGCGAAGGCGTCTTTCCAGTTTAATTCAGGTTCCTAGACTGGCGTAGGACGGTAGATTTAGTGCCAATTCATGATAAAGGCACCCAAGTGTAAAATGAATAAATAGGTAGGTCGCTTAAACTTTTTAATATTCTCTATGTCACCGCGCTTTACTTGAAGCGTGAGCAATTAGAATCATTCCTAATTTTAAAATGTCTGCTAGTAATAAAAATAAAAGTGCTGGTACATGCTGAAAACTATTTTGGTGCAGCCCTGAGAGTTACTTATATCTTACTAGCTGCGCCCCGCGGTTTCACCCGCGTAGACCGGGATAAAAAGTATAGCCTATCCAGGGTATAAGCTATCTACATAGCAAATTTCATCTAAATCGGTCCAGCCGTTTGAGCGTGAAGAAGTAACAAACATTGTGTATGTTTGTTACTTCTTCACGCTCACAAACTTTCGCCATTATATTAGTGTGATCATAATGCATTCTACGATTGTCATACCTGTGGAAACCCCACATGAACGGCGACTAGGGATTGTCTCCAAAGCATCGGCTGCAGCATCCTGTTTACAACTATAAGTACAGTCAAATGTAACATACAACTTTAGAATAACGTTAGCCTTTTTAACATTAAACCTTTTTTTTTATCATAGAGAAATGCTCATGCATTCTGCACCACCATGGGGAGATAGTGCAGTTATGTGGGACTCTAACCCACAAAACTCCACGGTGTCATCCTCTCTGCCGCTTACGGCACACATAATTTACACATGGGCATGACAACATTGGTATTGGCATTGTCATGGGCATCGGGCATGTTAAGACAGCAAACCTAAGCCAAACTAAAACTAATAATTCAAGCAAGCATAGGCTATTTATTAGGTTTCTAAATTGCAGCTCCTAAAATTGTACTAGTAGGTATATATATACACAATTTATAAACTAATAATCTTAAAATAATAATATGTAGTCAGCGTCAAAAATATCGGGACGAACAGACTGGTTCAAAATGATCTCAACAACTAAGAAAATTAAACTTTATCTCAATTGGATAATGTTTTTGTCACAATGACAGTTGACGTGTATTGTCTTCATTCTGAAACATTCCTTTTGTCATTGAGTTAATATTTCATTTTCATAATTACAGTGGGCTGCACCTATTGATGCAGCCCACTGTACTTACATGTATAAAAAAGCAAGGGAAAGAAAACATGCCAAATTCTTCTTTCTTTTCAAATTCTTCATTGTCAACGCTTCTTCTTTCTTTCCTGATTTTAACATTGTCCTCTGTTTTGTTCCAGTGTTCGGCATGGACTCTCCACTGGGGCTGTTCCCGCCAGGCATGGAGCACAAGATGTACCCGATGATGGATGTGGAGCACCGCGCGCCGCTTGATGCGCAACTATTTACTAACGTTAAAAAGAAATGTAAGTTATTATTTCCTTTACTTTTCTAGCATTTACAAAAGCTAAGCTGAATGGGGTTGACACAAGAAAAGAGAAGCCTATACTTAGCAGTGGGTGAAGTCAGGCTATTGATGATGATGATGCTGGTGATGATGATGATGATGATGAAGATTAAATGAAAGCAATTCTACGTTAGTTCCCCCAAATCTGAGACTAAACTGAAATTAGGAAGCGATAGAAAGCAGGCCTCCATGCCTTCCTTAAGACGAGTACAGTCGTGAAATGGTTGTTTTTGAGAGACTAATGCTTTTAAATGAGCCTACAGAATATTCCAGAAAAAATATATTTTAAACTTTGATAAGTATACTTCCTTCAATCTGAGCAATTGAAAATTTTAAGAAAATTAAATGCCATGCAAAAAAATATTGAAATGAGGTTGTTTTCAACTTTAAATTCGCTACTGCTTCTAAACTACAAGTGATATTTTCACTGCTTGACCACGATAATATTGGTAAATCACTATCTTACAACTGTGCATTTTGTATTTTAAAATAATGATTAATTTTTACAAAACGCAACTTTAACAGCGGAAATTTAGAGATATTCGAGATGACTGTATGGGACCACGATCGACGACTATAGGTACTCGCCTTAAGCTGGGAAGAACTGTCACAATAAATAAGCAATATACACCCCAGCAATCAATCGGCCTGTCGATTAATTTTAGCCATAATAGGAGCAACAAATATTTAAATACTGGCCACCCGAAGGCATAACATATCTTTTCCAAGTAGGTACGGGTAAACTTCGATAAATGTTCTAAAGTTCGGACTCCCAATCAAGAATAATAAACCACCGGTTTCTGTATTACGCCACAACAAAAGCCTACAGCAAATATTCTTTGAAAGACTCACAAGTTATCTGTGAACAATGGCGCTCATACACTCACATCACAAATAGACGCGTGCCGAGCCGCAACAAAGGATCGAAGCGCAATAATGCACGCGCTGCATCCTCGCATCCCCATCACACATCGAGTGGTCCCGCAATCTCGCCGCGCGAATGTTAAACGCCCATTGTTTCTGAGCAAATGTTTATTAAGACGATCTGATAGCGTATCTCATAAGGGAACAGACGCCGACTCTAACGTATGCTTTGAATACGCTCCGTGGCTGGTCGCCGACGGCTCCACAGACCGTCGCACAATAGTCTCCGATCGATTAGCTCCATCGCTCGAGACAGCCACACGTGGGCCCAGCTCCGCTCCCTCGCTAACGAGCTACAAATAGAAAACATCCTTTTTAATTTTGAAAGTTCGCGTGACCCCCGACGACTATTAAAAGAAAAACTAATTTCCATAATAAAATATCATTTCTCCGACGACGTTCCGAAATGTTGCTCGAATTATCTGATCGGAATCGAGTTAACGTGCTCCGTTGAAATTATAAAACTATAAAGTTAGGGGCGACGTCGCCGGCGTATGCATGTCCGCGTTTCTTTTTGACAAACCGCCGTAATAGTCGCGTGCTCGCATCGAATTAATGACAAATCGCCGCCAACAAAATGTCGCCGCAACCCGCTCATTTCGCTCGCTCGCTCCGTACACAGTTAATGCTCAGCCGAAACATGGTTATTAGATAATGGTGCATTCGCGTAATGCCGTCGCGGTGGCGCGGCACACGGCACATGTCGTGCCGCGGAGCCTGCACTTCGCCGCTCGTAAATCACAGAACTCCGCGCTCGCGGTTGTTTCCTTATGTAATTAGTTAGCTAAACATTTCTGTTTCGTTGACACGAAACCTCAAACCACATTGATAGATTTAATAATGTTATCTGTCTTTCACAGGGCGACCGAAGGGCCAGCACAGCGCGCCGCGCGGCGGTCCACCTCGATCCTGGACGAACGCCGAGCTCACAGAGGCACTGCAGCACGTGTGGAACAAGAAGATGACGACGAGCCAAGCCTCCAGGATCTTCGGCATCCCGTACAACTCACTGCTCATGTACGTGCGTGGGAAGTACGGGAAGAGCCTAAAGCTGGAGCAGCTCAGGAAAGACTGTATCGGCGGACCCCTGGACGTGCTAAACCTCAACTCCGGCAACAACAACAACAACCAACCCTCAAGCAAACACCACGACAAAGACGACCACTCACAACGACCAGCGAGCTCCGAGCCAGACATCGCCTCGAATCCCATGTTCAATCCATTCCAGCAAGGGTTCTACCCGGAGTTCCCGCCAGGATTTCCGATGCCGCTCAATATGCTGCATCTACTCCCGCCGAACGACAAAGCGAGGGAACTGTATCAGTCGATGCCGATGGCTCTGGACTCGCTGTCAGGACTAACGAAAGAGGAGGATTGCAAGAGTGACAGGTCAAAAGAGAACTCAGCTGATGAGGAGGGCGACTCGTACCGCGCGCCCTCGCACCCCCCGCACCCGCCCGACACGCGCCAGCTGCTGCACCACAACGGACAGGACTAGGCCCGTCGCGCGTCATATCTCCGATATGCATGTACCTTCAACTGTTAACAAACCACTAGGTGTATGTGAGCGGGCTCCGATGTTCCCGCCGCAGTTGCAGCTGACATCTTCAGGAACTCGCTTGTTCTATCTGTTGACGGACTAAAACTGGAATTTAGTTAGTGTATTAATAAGTCTCGTAACAAACATATTTACGTGTTTTAGAAATTAATTTTATATCTTGTGGTCGATCACTGGCGACAGAACTTAAGGTTGGTGTGCTTAGTGGTACTATAGTGAAACTTTTAACAACTTTTTAATGTTTACTAGCCAAATGGTGAGGTGACACGTTATTTAAAATTGGTATAAGTCACAGAAGTATGATAAATGGAGAGCGGTTACGTTAGACGCGAAGACATTTTTCATATTTCTGTGACGCAAACTATTTATTGTTATTACTTTTGTAGAGGTATCACTCGCGAGGAAATCAATAAGGATCTGGCGAGGCGGCCACATAGTGTAATATTTCGATTGGAACCTAAAACTCGCTTAAATAACTTCGACGGTAGCTGAACGCCCGTGTATATTTGCTATTGTTTTAAAGTGCAATACTAAATTGGAACTTACTATGAATACACTAGAAAGGTTTCAGTTTTACGGATTACGTAAACTGTATTAGGAAGTATTTGTGAATCTCCGGGATCGCGACCGGCGACGTCCGCATTAAATTAGTTAAATTTATATTTAAAAGATGTGTTAATATTGTAAATGTATATTAATATCGCGTACTAAGTGATAGGCGATAATTTATTTTGAAGGAGTGCAATAAGTATGAAAGGTGTTGTGATTGTTATCGTTAAGACATTCCGAATTTCATTATTGTTACGCATTCCGTTACATTCCCTATTTTTAGATAATGTACTATAATTTCTTACGATTTTTATGATTGAATATAATAATGCATTGATTTCTTCATTCATAGTGAAACCTTTGTAGATATAATACGTTATACGTGCGAATTCACTTCTGCATTTCACCAAAGTTTGTAAAATATTTCGTATTAATAGTTATAATTCGATGATAAACAATTTTTAAATGTAAATAGTTATTGATAAAAAATTAATGGGATATAAATTTTTGAATTAACCAGTAAATAAGGTGGACATTTATATGTGTCTAAAATGGTAAATAGTAGTGTATTTGTAATTGTTGTAGTGTTAGTGATGTGAATCAGTGAGCTGGGCCGAGTGGGGGACGTGACGTCACAGGGGGCCGCGACGCACTAGTCACACACATCCACTCACCAAACGTTTGAAATTGCGTTCCAAACTCAAATGTAACTAAATCAACCGACTACCCACTATACAGCACTAACTGGCGCATAACGAGGACCATGTCCAATAAAAAAGAAATTTAATTTCGTTCAATGTTTTCAATACTATTTGATGAGATGAGAAAGAGCTGCAATTATTACTCTGAATCATTGATCAGTAGATAAGAAACTTAAAACAATCTGTGTATTACAATATTTATAAAGGTAAAAATGCCATTAAAATTCAATATCAACTTCAAATAATTGCCAGTCTCTTGAACTCTTCAGAATCAAATTTCAAAGAATTTCCACAAAAGAAGATGACAGTGCGCGCCAAGTTTAGACAAATAATGTATCTGCACTCAATGTTCAAATAAAAAGGAGCTTTCAAGATTTTAGTAAATAATGAAAGTTAGAATAAATCGTTCAATACTATCTGGCTTTAGATAAATGTATACAGTGATCACTAGAGATACCGTGTGGTTACTTAGAACACATGATTTTACCTGTTGTAAATATTATTTGTATAATAATGAACTATAATATCTGTTGAATAAATCGTTTCCTACGCTATATCCAAATCGACTAACAGTATTTACGTTCTATGACAATTCGATTCCTTTCAACATAATGTTCCCGCGTGTTTTACTCGGAATAATCGATATTTTCATCCAAATTAATTAACTATAGTCGACGGAACATGAAAATCTCTCAACAGAAGACTGAACACTATTTACGATTCTATTTTATAAAAAATATTGTACATTTCACATAACAGTACAGCAACAATGGAATCCTCATACCTACATACAGTAGTAACACATAGTGTCACTTCATAATAACAATATTATCATTACAGGGATTTTATATATTAAACGATTAAATATGATTAAAATATTGTAATAGTTTTAACAGATTTTATATTGCTTTTTTTCTCATTCCGTTAACGCTGGCAACATTGAAGAATGCAAAAACCGCGCACTTTTGTATTTAAATGTAACGGATTCACATGTAGATAATAAAATAAGGTCATGTATTGAATAAATAAACAATTGTCTGTATGAAACGTAAATACATGTGCCAAAAATTGTAAAGAAATGATTTCACGAGTTGCGTTGGCGATGGCGTTGTGTTACTGTTCTACAATGTTCTCTAACTGAGCTTGTGTTGTGACTTGTGACCATAGATTACGTTCAATATTTACCTAATTCGTACAAATTCAGCAGTATTAGAGTGATTTTGTTAAAGTTTTAATTGAGAAGTTTTTTTTGTAATTAAGTTTTGTTATTTGTTAATGTGTAGGTCCTGCGATTGACGAAATGGTTATGATAAGAGAATGTTTTACAAAGTTCAAACGGAATATGTTTTGTGTATGTCTTTAATATGTATATTTCTGGTTCAGTGGTTTACCTTATTGCTTTAACACTTCGTTATATAGTAAATTCTGTTTATTCTCGACCTCTACGCCGCTAGACACGTTCTTATAAAAACTACGTTCAGCTTTTCAGCACTGTTCTCATTAAGCATAGGTGACATCAGGAGCCAAATGTAATAACGTAAAGAATTAATAGATAATATATTGTACGACATTGAGTACTTATTTTTAGTTTATAAAATGTGATTGTATTAATTTTAGTGAAAATTCAAAATATTTAGTTCCTTCAATTTTTGTTACGAGTATTTATAAATTGTAATTGCAATGATTTTTAGCTTTTAGATAATTGTTCTCTCCGATAAAGAGTATAATTAATTGTAAGTTTTATTTTTTGTAATTTAATTTGTTGTATTTTTGCTTAATATAATGACAAATTAAATTAAATGATATCGTTACATTAGGGTGTAAAAAAGATTATCTATTTGATCTTAAATAAAATACGAAAAAATATTTATGTTCTAGTATCATTCTAACGTGTAATTGAAATCGAAAGATGGAGCGTTGTAGTAAAATTCGTTTACGGTCACCGACGTAAAGTGTAAAAAATAAAAATATGAAATACCAATTTGTCGTTTCATTTTATTTATGACACCGACACTCACGAGTCCAATTTGTACTCGTATTGTGTTACACGTCCATTTGTTATTTTTTCCTTAATAGCAAAACTCCAAATGATATGAAAAAGATTAAATGGATCAAAATGACATTTCTATGAAAATCAAAGTTTCTGCGAAGAAAAACTTGTTGGGTTTACAGTTCGCATCACGTAAGTTTCATTCCGATGTAAATCCAACAATTTTTGACAAAGGTCTGTAAAGTACGTTTTATGTAAAAGTGTATCAAGAGGGTGAAAAAATTTCATTATTTTTGCTCTTAAGTACTTGTTCACGTTACCTCGCGGGCGCGGTCACGAAATATCAAACATATGGCGTAATATCCAAGTGTTCACGTACGAAACGCACGCGCGGTCTAAGTAGCGGGCCAGCTAGCGACTGGCGCGCGCGGCTCGCTCGCGGCAATATCAAACGCGTGAGGTGTTAGTGTGTGTTTACGTAGAACTAGCGGCGCAGCGCGCGATTCACTCGCGACGTCAGGTAAGTTCAACCAGTATGAACTTGTCGCTAGAAACGGTAGCTCGCGCAAACGCCTGGCGGCCAATGTGAATACGAACTCGCCACGACTCCGCGCTCGCACCCGCCGCCGCGCCCGCGCGTTCCTACGTGAACAAGTACTTAGACGTCTAGTTTTTGACATATTTGCGAAAAACTCAAAAAGGTGATTCCAAGTTTAAAAGTTTAAGCTCTTATCACAATACTCTCAACGCCCTCGACATTTAGTGGAGTCCTTTATGGAGGATGAGCATTGGTAACCCGCGAAATTAATATTTTTTTGGGTTTTTATTAGTTATTTCGCGCAGATTCGTCGAACGAACGAAATCTAACAAATCTGCACGAAATCTAACTTAGAGAAATGTATTGTTGATTTCTATGGTAAAAATTATGTAAATACATAATGTTTTATTGCCGCGTATCATATTTTGATCAAGATACAACCTGACACGGACTTGCAAATTGCAAAAATACCCAAAAAAAATTGAATTTCGCGGGCTACCACTGCGCATCCCCTTTAATTAAACCGACAGCTGGTGGATCGGCTCAAACATGGTCATTTGAGGTTCGTCCGACAAAGTTGCAGAGTGTCGAGACGGTCGTATAGGTATGTTCGGTAAAACTGCGATTTTCTACGAGAGTTTGGAATGTGACGTCACATTTTGCTACATCCGCATTTCACATGTTGAAGGTTTTGTTGGCAAACATGTTACAAGAGTGGTACGCAGCACCACAATAGTACATTTTGATACAAGTGGAGCTTGCATTCGAGGCGGAATTAACACCCGAGCCGTAGGCGAGGTTGTTTTTGAGCCGAGAACTGCAATAACAAATGTCCACGAGTATCAAACGACGTTTTTCAATACACTTTTGAAGAAATAAAATAAAATAAAGAACATATTTTAGTCATGAATTATTAGGAAACTATGATTTAAATTTTCTTTTTTTTTCGCGATTTGCTTTCGCCAGGTTGAAGGAGAAGCAAAGGTATAAAGCCGATAAACAGCCTAATATATGAATGATAGAAAATTCAAATATTTTCGAGTTTAGAACACAAATAAATGTTAATTTGTTCATAAACGTTTTTTTATTGTAATAATCATAGTTTTTGATGATATTCTATTTATAAACATTATATAAATATTCGAAAAATATTAACTCCGTAAAGACCCATACCTCTTTGCCGAGATTAAAAAAAACATTCACCTCCGAATAGACAGTTGTGAATAGAGGCATTGAACCAATTTGGACTAAGTATAGGTATGAGTTATCTGTGGCAATTTTTATTCCCGCACACGTGCAGGAAAATGAAAAATCGCACGCGTGTGATATGCATTAAATATAAAATAAATAAATAAATAAATATCCTTGGACATTTCACACAACGCCATCTAG
This sequence comes from Cosmia trapezina, assembly GCA_905163495.3. Classification (NCBI taxonomy): domain Eukaryota; kingdom Metazoa; phylum Arthropoda; class Insecta; order Lepidoptera; family Noctuidae; genus Cosmia; species Cosmia trapezina. The sequence goes on along the minus strand of LR991038.1, from coordinate 19,038,056 downwards.
TCCCAATCTAAGCAACCTAATGCTTGTGTTATGGTAACGAGATGGCTGATAAACTACTTATATACATTTTTTTTTTGTAAATACATACATATTATAGATAGAAAAACACCCCGACTCGGAACAAATACTTGTAGGTCGTACAAATATTTGTTCCGTGCGGGAATCGAACCCGCGACATGCTGCGCAGCAGTCAATCGCTCAACCACTGCGCCAACCGTGTCGTCATTGCATTGTGAACCTAATCGTAGTGCGATATGAACCAGTTTTCGAGGAACTGTATTGAAAAAAAAATTAAAGTATTTGCGTTCGTCAAGGGGTAATTCTACCCGTCGCGTTCTACTGAACAACTTTTCCTACGAAATCCATATTTAAAAAAAAAAGTTGTAATTCATATATCGAAATAGTCAGATTTTTTTCGATTATCGATTATGAGTCTCATAGCGAAAGTGATTTCGAATGACGCGAAGAATCACCCCCAATAACTAAATCGCCACCCATTATAGACTTGGCACTTTTTTTTTTTTTCCTCTTTGGCAACTGAGCCGATGTCGACCATTCTGCCAGCGTCATGTGGTGACGGCGGCGACCAGTGAGGTGAGCCGTCCGTCGAACTTTGCACTTCGTGGTAGTTACCTATTTATATGTTAGTAGGTAGCTGAAAGGACGAGACAATTTTTTTTTTCTACATATAACCTAACACCACAAGGTGTTAGGTTATATGTATATGTATTATGATTCTGCCAAAGTGGCCGTTTAGCCACCGCTAAACGGCCACTTGGGCAGAATCATAATAAGATAATATTACGATTTCAAATATTATTCATAATATTATCCTATTATGATTCTGCCAGTGGCCGTTTTAGCCCCCCAGATATATCTACAAAGTTAATAATACTACACACAAAACTACATTTTGATTTCATTGAACTCTGCAGTCATAGTGCTGGCTGATGGCTGTAACGGCCAATTCGACCATTTAGGGCCCTCGCTCACGGCGACTTTTTGTAGCGATGCAGTGATAATATATTAATTTAATTAATTATAACTTTATTTCAGATAAATATTAGTTTTTTTAATTTTTTTAATTAGTTAAGCTAAGTTGCAGTCGAAATATAGCCCTGTTCAACAACATACGTCTTTAGAGGTTTCGAAAATGATAGGCTTTCACAGCGAGTGCATGCTATAAATGTGATATGCATGGCTATGCTATGACATTCAGACCTGTAATCAGATACTTACAGAGTTACACTGTCCACCGCACCGGGAACGGGACGTCAGCGAGAAAAAAGATGACGGCGCCGAAGTAGCGACAGTACTTACATTTACAATGGCTAAATAAATAATCTCGTTTCTCGCTGACGTCCCGTTCCCGGTGCGGTGGACAAACAGTCTTAGGGCCCAGTTTCCACCAAATGGAAAAATCCGTGTGGCTGACACTGTCATTGCCACCATCAGGAATTTTAGTTTTGATAACACAAAAAATTAGTCGAAATTTGCCGCCAAATATCAGAATTTGTCGGTCACTGGTTTAAAAGTTATAAGGGTTAATAAGGGGTGGTCGATCTGGAGAGCGTCTCCAGCTTGGCCACATTTATACGAATATCTCAAAACCTAGCGAAGATCCGTTTTCTCCCGAATTTAGTCGCTAATTAGTCGCAACTTTTCGCCAAGTCACAGATTTAGTGGGGTCTTAGTTTAGAAGATATAATGAGTTGTATAGTCCAAGAGCTAGATCGAAGAGTTTACCATAAAATCTTTGATCTAGCTCTTGGACTTCTTAAAAATTTAAAACGGAGTAGAGAGTTGTCTCGTACAACGTATTTGCATTATATTCACTTATCTCTGCTTAGCTTAGCTTTATAACATTTTGATTGTTTACAAGACATACCTATTCATTTCTTCTTGGCTTTAGTGAAATCCAGCCATAAACCGCTAGACTATGAACGCCACTGAACTACTTTCACTTCGTTTTCCATCAAAGAAGTCCACTAAGGCTCAATTCTGCATAATCGTTGCATTCAATCCTCAGGTTATCTATAAAACTCTTACTTCTCTTTCTCCTTTTGATCCTCGAGACCTTTGAGGTACAGAACCTACTAAAGAAAGAAACACATTAGAGCCTACGGATTTATGTCCGAATGCGTGCCTGGCCGTATGCGCACCTCCCGCATTCGATCGTTTCATACACGTTTCATACATACTGTTCCTTCAAGCATGCATGAGTTTGCGGGCGAGGCACGCACGTGGGCGAAAACCCGCGTGACAGGAAAAAGACCCTAACGCCAGAGTAACAAGGAGTTTCACTGTTACCCAAAGATATGTCTAGATAGACAGTCAAAGCTGTGAACTTGTCGAAAAAATAGCGTCTAACTGTTCGCCGCATTTGCACTTACACTAGAAAAGCACAATAAATTGGCGCGATTGTAAGAAGTCAGCTGTCATGCACACCAGCAGCATAATAAAGTTGGCATGTTTGTTTTGCAGCGCGACACTATCTAGACATACAGGGTCCCGTAATTACTGGATAATGTTGAAATAGCAACGGACGATCGGACGGTTATGTAATGGATTGAGATAACACTCGTTATTGTTGCGTTTCCATGCTGTCTAGGATTAATGAACCAGTTACTTTTGCCCCCGGTTACAATAGCCCCGGGTGACGTTACTTAAGACATTATGGACGTTCTAAAAAAAATACAATACAATATATATCCCAAGTAACCTAAGATTGTTTAGAAAAAAAATACTAACCTTTTTTACATTCTTCTTCACCACGACCACAAATAAATGAATTCCATCGGTTATTTGTTGCTATAATATAGTACGTTGACTATGCCGACAGACGGATGAGAGAGGCGGTAATCAGCAGTGTTTCTGAACTGCATAAAGTTTTTTTTTTTTGAAATTGCACCTTAATAATACAAAAAAATATATATCCGAAGTAGTAACTTGAGATATGTTTTTATTTGTATTTTTTTTAGAACGGTCATAAGGTCTTATGTAAGTAGGTATATGCTATTTCAAGGTTATCCATTAATTACGGGACACATGTATAATCAAAGCTGTTACCTTCAAAAATAATTTATTAGGTTAAGCGGATTGACAATAAAACAAATTATTCGATATCACATGAAATCATACACTTTTATTTTCTGTCTCATTAAATATGATTTTATAAATACAAAATTATACACTAATCGAACGGTGGATACTGTTAGCGTTTACAAATATCGTACATACTCCACTTTGAGCAAATGCAAACAGTTTATCAATTTTACACACGCTTTTATAATCTGTCTTACAATTTTATAGTGTTTTTGAAGTTCTATCTATTGAAATGAATATTGAATTTAATTAACCTGTGATCTATAGTAGAGTAAATAAATTGAAACATAATTATGGTTCATTCAATTTCTTTATCATCATATCGCACGCATCCGATTATCGGATGCGTACGTAAATCATGATTTACGTGCACGCGCATGTACGCACTTACGAGCGGATATGACTAGCCAATTCGAACGTAGCATTATACAGAATACGATCGCCAAGTGTGAAAAGTATTACAGAATAGAACTAATTATGTAAACGTCATGCATTTCAACGATGACTGAGTCCATTTTGACTTCACGTTAGAATATTTTATTGTAGTGGCACTAAAATTCAACGAAATTACTTTTAAATGGTTTTATAATACTAGTATGTGAGCGCAGCTGTGGGTATAGCTAGTCCATATTATAACACACTATTGTAGTTCACAGGTTAAGCAAATAATCCCACCCTTACACATTTACATCATACTTTAAATTCTATACCGACAAGTAAAAAATTGCACATTACTATACTTTGGGACTAAAAGAGCGTAACTGACATTACAACAACGTCACTTACGCCCTTTTGCCTCAAGAAGTAATTGGGGTACGGAAAGTTTTGAGGTAACTATTTTGTTATACACATGGTTTATATGTTGAGTATATTCCATCAATATCACACGGCTTTGTTTCTTCGATAAATATGTTATTATATATACACATTACATTGAAGAATGTTATAAGTAAGTTAATTTAATTGAAGTTTTTTAAGTACTAATAAACCAATATTAATGTTTACTCCTTACTTATAAGTTATGTGGAACTTAGCAAATATAGATTCTCAAATAGTCGTAAATGACACACTTTTAGTAAGAAATTAAAGGTATTACTGAAATTTAATCTAAATTTTATTTGCAGAGGACAGCCCAGTAGATTAGCTACCGAACTTTGGCAAAAAATTGATTGGACAAGTGTTTTGTAAAAAGTTACAGCAATTCATTTAAATATCTAATAAATAAGCAGCTTCCAGTTGATTTTGCAAGTGCCTTACAGCAAAAAAACAGAAGATGGAGCGCCGAGTGAAAAAAAAGTGAAGCCACAAAACCGTGATCCTGCAAGTAAAATACACGCACACACATACAACTAAAACCATGCTCACCGCTCTTAGTAAGGGACGAGTCGTCGTCTAGTTAACATAGTAAAAATAGAATTATGCCGTAGGTTCTGTGTAGTGAAAACTTGTAAAAACAATAAGCAAATCACATAAAAAGTCTCACAGAATCACTTTTCACTTGCAAGTACTTGAAATAACATCGTTTTTCTTTTAATAAATAAACTATGAGTTTTAGGTTACTTGAAACAAAAAACCTTAACGAACAAACGCATTGAGATAAAGTGCGAGGGTTGCCATAACACGATTTAAAATTTCCCCCATTCGATTCAAATTCAAATACTTAGCCCATTTGATTAAACAAATTTAAATATGATATCTTACCCATGCAACATTATTCCCCAAATTGAGGGAAAACAATTTAATAAATGGCAACCCATTCGACACACACACAGATAAAAAGGTGGCTTCACTTTTAATGTTCGGGGCGCTCCATCTTCCTTTTTTTGTTGATCTGACGTGCCTTAATAGTAGTTACGGTTTTAAACACCGCAGCTTTGTCTTAATAAGAACATCGTTTAAAATCGTAAGTGCAATTTTAACACCTAGAGTAATGTAAATAAAGGTTAATTTCGTATGCACCTACTCGATTCGATCAGACATTCACAACTCGTATAGTCAGTATTTACGTCTAAGATTTTCTAAGCATTTCCCTGTCTTATCAGCAGAACTTGATTTGTACACTCAATTATGAATCTTATCGTAAAGTTTAAAAGGTTCACGTTACTAAAATGTTAAGTGAAATAAAAGGAATTAGACATGAATTATAGTATACAAATCAAAAGCTGCCACAAATCTCTAAACATTTTATTTACTTGACTATTCCAATTATATCATTGTTTAATTAGTTAATGTTTCTTACAACTTCATATCGACTTTACATGCAGAACTTTTAGAAAGCTTATTACACATTAGGCACTGTCCTGATAGACCGCCACTCGAACAAATACGCGAAGTAGCCTTAAGGTTGAACTAGTCGCGGGCTCGAACTCACTGGTGGGCGTGGTCAAAAAGCACGCTGTCTCATCTGGCATCGTTTCCGACAGAGAGAGTATCAGTGACGCTAGTATAATAATAAATAGTTAGTAGTAGTAAAGTAAAACTAGACGAGCGCCTAAAAATTTATAAAAGTCCTTTCGAAAATCGAGTTTTATGAAAAAACCACTGCAATTACAAATCAAGTTTATTGAACTATTCGGTAAGTTAGCTTTGTCGGTTCCGACTTTGTTTTGGAGATTTTACACTTCTTTTATTACTTATTAACGCCCAAAGTTGCGTTAAAATTTGCAAGAAAAAAGAATCTTTATTGGCTCATAACTTTTTGATGGCCTTTTATTTTACTATTCTGTTTCCGCAGAGACGAAATAAATAATGAGACAAAACGATATCATGTTTAAATTTGGATGCACAATGTCAACAATGGAGTAATACCCTCCCGAAATTTGTATGTTTTTGAACTTCCTTATCATATTTTTCGCACAAAATAAATACTCGGCCATGTTCGCGTAGTGACGTTCTATCACGACCAAGCCTAATCGATCTCACAGAGAGGCCTTGTCCCAGCATTAGGAACATTATAGGCTGATTATACTAATCGATATCGTTTCTATCTTCAATACAAGTGATTTCAAACAGTCGATGTCCATTAAACACACCCATAACATTTAAATCCTAAACATTTTCTATCTAAACAACATCAATATTCCAATGATTTCTTAAACACTCCAATATCGACCCATAAATTCGAATGGACACAATTCCATAAAAACGTCAGAAAAACTAATAATAATTTATGAATGAATAAATGACATGAATTAATGGATTCGAATGGACACAATTCCATAAAAACGTCACAGAAAAACGAATAATAATTTATGAATGAATAAATGAAATTAATGAATGGATTCGAATGGACACAATTCCATAAAAACGTTACAGAAAAACGAATAATAATTTAAATATAAAATTAAATAATCATGAATGAAAAATGTATCTTAAGTTACGTTAATATTAGTACAACCTTAACCTAGTTTAAGCAAGATACGTTAGTTCAGCGTATTTGGTAAAAATCTATTTAAAAAAATCGCAAATCAGTGCATATTTTTTACTGTCACACCTAAAAAGCCAAATTGTTTATAATTTTGTTACTAAAGGACTATGAATTTTATTCTGAATAGTTTAATTTATAGAAGTGTATGCATGACCTATTCGATTGGTCGTTTGTTTAAAAAAAAAAGAATTACGACTATTTTCATACACACACATTTTATATAATTTAATAAGGCTTAATATGAGCTTTAGTTTCCAGTCGGCTTTCTATTACAATTACTTCATTTTAAATATACAACATTATATTATTTCATAATACTTTACGATAACGGAATACATTTTGCTCTCGAGCAATCAAATAGGCCAGCGCATGAGCAAGCGCGCGTCATTCGGACACGAAGCGAATAATGACGTATATACAATGTAATATAAACCTTCTGTACATATCACAGACCAGCGGGTTTTTATTTGTTTATAGTTTTAAACCTAACCTAGAAGTATTATTGAAATGCTATTGGAAATAGGTTTGATTTTTAATTTTACTGATATTAAAATGACCATGAAAATTAATAAATGGTAATGATATTAAAAAGGGTTTTGAGCAACCACACATAATTTGAGGGCCTTATTAGAGATCGCGGGGGACCGTTACATAAAAGACTACAGGCTTTTATCTTCCAAATCCTTTTTTTTTTTCAGGCCAACTCCAATCCCTTGTGAAATAGTAACAAACATCACACGGTAAAAATAAGTAATAAGCTTTCGAACAACGCCATCTCTTGACCAACAGTATAAAACATGAGGATTAAGTACAAATTATATGGCAGTGTTTAGCGAGGTACCTAATGATCCTAAATGAAAGTATTAACTATAATAATAATATTCTAGTGGAATTAATTGTGAAAAATATTGATGTTACTTAATACGTAAATTAATACTGTTTTATGTCTTAGAAGACAGATGGCGTTGTCTACAGTTCTACAGGTATGTATAAGAATTACGCCTTAGAAAGTATCCTACTCTTTCTATCCGAAACAGTATTTGATCAGAACACCAAACACACAAAAGTAAAATGCGATTGGCGTTATTCAAAGACCTCTTAGAATAATCTTTTCAACTGAAATCTCTCAAACCAATAGCATTTCAATCAGACGTTATATTGGTAATCTCACTCACAATTTGGCTCATTAGGAATGGTTAATATTGGACTATTATTAGGTTAACACAAACCTGACGAAACATAATCAACATTTCTGCTATAGTAATAAAGTCGAAAGTTCAACATTACACATTCATAACCGTACCTTCATAAGTAGTAATGCGATATCCAACCTTATTCCAATGACACAAAGTTCATTTTTGCTTAACATTGGACAGCTCTTCGACAAATTTGCGTCGACCGCCACTCATCATCCACATTTACTCGTTTTAATAATATTAACGCAAAGCCATTTAGGCAGTGATCGGTACGTCCATATTGAGGACCACAACATTCGTCTTTTTTTAATTATTGAAGTTAAGATGGGTATAGACATACTGTAGTCAGGCTGAAAGCAAGCAGAGTTCTAACAGACTGTACGTCTAAATACAGTTTGTCTGTATCCACCCTGAAGCGCCTCGTCCACAATAGAGCTAAAGAACTTTGAAATAGATCTACGTAGACTTTAATTTGTTGTAATGATACAATAGCTGGTGATCGCCAACCAGCTGGCTGCGACTAGAGACTGGCCAGAGACTACGTGAAATAATATCTAGTAACTAATAAGGATCAAATTCGCAAAACACATATTCGTTGGTATGAAAGTGACAGGTGTCAAGACCGCATTCACTCAACGGCCGGACTGTAGACTTTAATATGTTGTAGTGATACAATAATAGACTTTAAGGACTACGTGAAATTAAGAATGATTTGTGCCAAGTCGACCAGGTGCACTAAATTACATACATTTTTGATCAACATTGGAATACGTGTGCGCACCACTGACGTTACTAGTACTCGCGGTTGCGCTTGCGACTATAACTGCACAAAGATCTCTTGGCGCGTGACAATAAATCGGAACTACAGCCGCCATCTTGTTTTTCCAATGCAATTTAATGTATTCTTATATGTTTGTACATTTAATACATAGGTTTCATGTTGGATTATATTCGAATGCAATGTGAATAAGTAAATTGAATTGAACAATTTCATAAATGTTTACCAACAACGTCCTATCAATGTTATTCAAGCGCCAAAATATTAATGTAGCACTCGTAACGAGTTAGTCTGTACTACAGTAACATGTTACTTTGATCTTACGGATTTACTTTGATAACAACTTTCGACTTAATTAAAAACTTAATTTTATTCGGTGTGTGAACGCATTCAAAAGGGTTTTAATCTTTGGTTGGCACCCGTAGCTGCAACACATACATCAGCTTGCGCTACAGGCACAGATTAATACAGATGGGACACTCCGCAGTTTAGGTACAAGTACGCGGCGAGCCCATCTCACTGGGCTAATTCAGTATGGGCTGCCGCGCACCGGCTCGCACGTTAGTTCGATACTCACTCACACGCCGCCTCGTAAAAGAACACAACCCTAACGAGTCAAAAGGTATAAGAGTTACGCGATAGAAAGAGAGGCAACTTGTAGATGAATGTAACTGTAGGTAGTAAGCGTTGTGCGACCTGAATTGTACTTTATTGTGTCGTAGCAAGAGTCGCTTTTTATTTAAATGATTTTGCGGAGTGTCCCATCTGTATTAATCTGTGCTATAGATAGTGCAATCCACGAAGACGCGCCCCACTACACCAGGGTTGCCAGATCGGAACTTACCGAGTCAGGGACAATTCCATGTCGGGCCGTGGCTATAGCTATGAATATAATTATAAATACATATAAATTACGGGATATCTAATTTTATATTTGTATTTATTTTTAAAGGAAAATATATTTTATTTTTAGAATTTATACTTTTATTAGTCCAGATAAAAGAAGTTTGGTAGAAAATCAACATTGTAAAAGATATAAAATTTTCTTTTTAACCGACTTCAAAAAGGAGGAGGTTCTCAATTCGTCGGAACCTTTTTGTTTTTTGTTTTTATAGTAGGCAATCATCAACAAGTTCATTATGATGTACTATTTTATAAACTATTTTTTTTATTACTAAATTTTTCGGAATCCGGGACAATAGATCGAATTACTGGACACGGGACAAGACGTAAAATTTCGGGACAATCCCGGAAACCCCGGACATCTGGTAACCTTAACTACACCTCCTAACCGTTTATAGTTTAAGTGTGCAACGGTTAGGAGGAGTAGTGGGGCGCGTCTTCCTGGATTGCACTATCTAAACAGGTCGAACTTCTCGTGGTAGCGCACCATGTGGATGCCAGGCCGCACTGCCCGACGCTCCGGTGGTTGTTGTGCGCGCATGATCTATGTATTGCAGCTGCAGCACCACTGTTAGTTTATTTTTAATATGACGTTATAGTATATTTTAAAACTATAGATTTTTGGAGGCATCAAGTTTTTCTTTCCTTAAAAATACTTAGTAACCGGTACACCAACAAAACCTTTTTATATTATAGAAATCACGGGCACGCACCGAATATCTACAACCCCATATCAAAAAGAAACTATCAGTGATGCACCAAAAATTCAAATCCTCCTGGATGCGTTCAGACACCAAATACAATTAAGTTTTTCATAAGTTGAAAGTTGTAAACCCGTTATCAAAGTATTCCCAATATACTGTAATTCATAAGAACCTTTTCTTATCACGGGCGGCTTTGTCCCGACTCAGCCTGGCTTAAGACAACCTTTGACATCATGGACGAGGCGCTGTAGATATGACCGAATTCGTATAAACATGGACCGTCTTCTTACAAAACAAGGTTCATCTTCAAAACCAGGTTTAAACCATGTACCCTTTTTTGAATTTCGAACTTTATTCAGACACATTAAGATGTCAGTTTTACAAAACTGACAACTTAGTACCGGACTAAGTTGTAAGTTTTGTATAAAGAACTGTATTTCTATCACAGCTAGGTTCTTATTACAAAAACTGGCTCGATGGTTTAAACCATGACAGAAGAAAAACCTCGTTTTGTAATAAGACCGGGAATGTTTTATTCCAAAGTTTTCATATTAGGACCTATACTGATGGCAGTTAATACTAATGGTACATCGATACTAGAAACCGACCGATTTTTAATACGATACTATTCCGAAACATCAATTAAAATTTATCAATACTAATATCCACTTCAATGCTGTAGATGTAGAAATCAACCTTGATATTTTTTTTAAATTAATATCTTTTAAAATACATTCCGTTACACAAACCAAGTTGCAGGAAGCATTTTTAACGTTCAATTCGTGTAATTGTCATGGCCGTTACACATCATACAGAATATCCAGTTTACGTTTTAAATACATTATTAAGAAATAAACTCCCTCGTTTATTTGATCTCCTCGTTTACAACCTGTCTTATCCTCGTGAGATTTCATTCAAAACGCAACCTCCTTTTACATCACAATAATAATTAAAAAAAAAACAAAAACCTAACGTCACAACTGTTCTTTTTTCAAATATGTCATCCTCGAACAATCAGATGAACAACATTACTCTAAACCTCATTTGTACATTTAACCAGGCTTACTTTTACCACAATCAATTTGAAACGACAAACATAACTTTTAACTTACAATTTTAGTCCAGACTACTATTTTGGACGTTCATTTCTTGGCGTGTTGCAAGTACCTAATGACTGTGGCGTGAAGTTCTTGCGGTAACTTCGTTCGGTCGTATTTTGTGGAGTATGCTTGGACTATGTGTGTCATTTGTGCGTGTAGATCCAGGATCGCTTCAAGCCCGATGGTTCGCAGTGATTTTGCGTTCTTATATACAACGTTATCTAACTCAGTCTTGTTTATCAGTACTTTCTCCGTGTCTGGAATGGATGGAAAAAAACATTTTGAGGTTTTTGATCTTTTGGATTGAGAACAATAAAATTCTTAAGCAAATTGGTTCTCCTCGAGACAACCAAGGTTCGAGGGGAACTAAGAATTTTAGAGGAGTATTATGAAAATTCGTTCTCCTTAAGACAGTTGTTCGAGGGGAACCAATTTGGTTATGAATTTTAGAGAATACTTCTGCAAGATGTTTTGGCGTTGATACTGTTAGCAATCAAGCCAGGCAAAACCAGGAAAATCAAGCTCTGTCATTCTGTCAAATAGAAGACCATAAATAAGTAGCTCAATGTATACAAACCTCCACTGTGGTCGTGCCCTGAATTCCTCTTCTTTGGTGATGTCTTTGACGGCGTTTTCTCTGATGACTTCGTGGGACTGCGAAAAATATTATTCGGTCTTAAAAAAAGATCTTCAAATATTGCAATATTTTATTTCGATGCAACGATTAATAGTGTGGCCCGTAGCTTCGAAACTACCTAATGAGCTCTGATTGATTTGTATCAAATCTGACGTACAGTCGGAAGTCGTTGTGCAAATCCCTTTTCAAAACTTTTTCGGCTGCACGTTGAAATCGTAGTTTACAACGCCCTTTTTTACCAATGAATGAAGGATGAGCCTTTTTTTAAGTCAATTGTTTTTGTTTGACATAATGAACGAAGAATGTCGCCTAAGAAAGATGATAAAATGAACAATGTCCCTTTTCTTAAACATTAATTGCTGTTTTTTTTAACTTAGTTAGAACTTTTTTTTATAATGTGCGCCAAAGCGCTATTGATGGTCGATAACAATGCAGGCAATGCAGGCGGGGCTAGCTACTGGCCCGTGCATACGAAAAGCGGCCTTATGGGGGTGAGGCACAAAAATCGTTGACTGTACTTGGACGCAAAATCATCATAAGGCCCTCTCAAAAAACTAGCATTATTTTTTAAGCTAATTGTATTTGCTGTGGCCATCTTGAGTAATATTCATAAGTCGACACGACACCACATCGTTCCGTTTGAGATCGAATCTAGCCGGCAATCGGGAAAGTTTAGCTAGATTCGGAAGTATTCATCAAACTTACCTTTCCAACACATGGTTGTTGACCACAGACTGCGCAGTAATATTGAACATGGTGTCGTTGTTTTGCGGACGTCGCAGCGACGCATCATCGTCTGAAGCTAATGACGTAGTTACTTCACCTCATTTACATGTTTGGAAATCTTCGGCTAGATTCGGAAGTGTTCGTTAAACTTACCTCTCCAACACATGGTTAATGACCACAGACTGCGCAGTAATATTAAACATGGTGTCGTTGTCTTGCGGACGTCGCATCGGCGCGTCATCGTCTGAGGCTGATGACGTAGTTACTTCACCTCATTTGGATGTTCGGAAATCTTCGGCTAGATTCGGAACTGTTCGTAAAACTTACCTTTCCAACACATGGTTGTTGATCTCAGACTGCGCAGTAATATTGAACATGGTGTCTTGCGGACGTCGCTTCGGCGCGTCATCGTTTTAAGCTGATGACGTAGTTACTTCACCTCATTTACATGTTTGGAAATCTTCGGCTAGATTCAGAAGTGTTCGTTAAACTTACCTCTCCAACACATGGTTATTGACCACAGACTGCGCAGTAATATTAAACATGGTGTCGTTGTCTTGCGGACGTCACAGCGGCGCGTCATCGTATAAGGCTGCTGATGACGTAGTTACTTCACCTCATTTGGATGTTCGGAAATCTTGAAGCTAGATTCAGAAATGATCGTAAAGCTTACCTTTCCAACACAGGGTTGTTGATCACAGACTGCGCAGTAATTATGAACATGGTGTCGTAGTCTTGCGGACGTCGCATCGGCGCGTCATCGTCTGAGGCTGACGACGTAGTTACTTCACCTCATTTGAATGTTCGGAAATCTTCGGCTAGATTCGGAACTGTTCGTAAAACTTACCTCTCCAACACATGGTTGCTGACCACAGACTGCGCAGTAATATTAAACATGGTGTCGCTGTCTTGCGGACGTCACAGCGGCGCGTCATCGTATAAGGCTGCTGATGACGTAGTTACTTCACCTCATTTGGATGTTCGGAAATCTTCGGCTAGATTCAGAAATGAGATCGAATCTAGCCGGGAATCGGGAAAGTTTAGCTAGATTCGGAAGTGTTCGTAAAACTTACCTTTCCAACACAGGGTTGTTGATCACAGACTGCGCAGTAATTATGAACATGGTGTCGTTGTCTTGCGGACGTCGCATCGGCGCGTCATCGTCTGAGGCTGACGACGTAGTTACTTCACCTAATTTGGATGTTCGGAAATGTTCGGCTAGATTCGGAAGTGTTCGTCAAACTTACCTCTCCAACACATGGTTATTGACCACAGACTGCGCAGTAATATTAAACATGGTGTCGTTGTCTTGCGGACGTCGCAGCGGCGCGTCATCGTCTGAGGCTGACGACGTAGTTACTTCACCTAATTTGGATGTTCGGAAATGTTCGGCTAGATTCGGAAGTGTTCGTCAAACTTACCTCTCCAACACATGGTTATTGACCACAGACTGCGCAGTAATATTAAACATGGTGTCGTTGTCTTGCGGACGTCGCAGCGGCGCGTCATCGTCGGAGGCTGACGACGTAGTTACTTCGCCGTTGGGGAGGGGGGTTGATGTGATAGGTTTGTTCTCTTTAGACTCCTCGTCTGTTATCGCCATGGTTGAGTCTTTGAAGCTCTGTCGATATTTCCAGGGATTTATATATCGTCAAAGACAATAGGGAATATGCATGTAATTCAAAACTCCTTCATTATTTAAACATACATTGTATAAGAGTCAAGAAACAAATTGCAATTTTTTTTTATTTTTAACACATTACTTATTTTACAATTCATTATTTTATGTTACGTTTTTTTGCTGGAACGTAACGCAAACTCGAAACGCGTCGTCTTCGAAAATGCCGGAAGAGACCTCAAAAGCTATTTGAATAAATTTTTAAATAATTTTTTCTTAGCAAAATGTTTGAATTCTCTCTGATGTAAGTTAGTAAGTGCGATTTCTGCTTGAATGTACAAAAAGTAATTTAATTTATATGATTTGTGTCTAAAAAAAAGAGATGTAAACAAATCAGTATCTTGAATTATGACGTCACATTATGGCCGTGACAATAACGGACGTTTGAACTGTAGTAGAAAATTGTTGGAGTTTAATCATTGTTTTGAGCAACAAACAGTAGTACAGTAGTACCCAAGTAATATGGCTTATCGATGTACCTGCGCAGAAGATGAAGTTTCAAAGCGCGGGAAATGCTATTGACCAATCGGCACGCTCCACGCTTTTTCCTGTACCGCTATTGGTCGGTAGCTGCCGCCATGTTAGCGCGCGCCGCTTGACAGCCGCCATACTTGCGAGTGAGACGGAACTAACAGCTACAGTGTATTATGAACCTTATAGTAGTGATCTAAGGTTGATTGTAAGTTTTAAGTATTCTCGTTAATCTTCGGGGCCATACTTTCTTTTCTGTGCGAACGAAGATTCACGACGCGCCTTATTAGTTGAGTACTACTGTAACATTTGACTATTAATACTTTTCTCGAGTTTATATTACTATGCTTTATTGATTAAGAGAAAAAAAATAATAATCATGCATATTCCCTATTAAGTGATTTATGCAACTTGGAAGTGGCTTAAGTTCAGCACTAGACAGCGCAGCGTTAAGCTAAGTTGATTGAATGAAAGCTACGAAAAGTCCAAGCATATTGTCTGAATTTTTTATGTTTCTATGCTTGCGCTTTGCTTATAGCATAAAATAAAGAACAATTATAAAATGTTAGTTGTACTTTTAAAGTTCTCCAGGCTAACGGTGAGTTGCACAAAACCAACATTAGTTTAATGGAGACTTTAAATTGATGCTGTCACTTTCTTTTTGATACATAATAATAAGGGATGGCATGAATTTAAAGTCTTCATTAAACTAATGTTGGTTTTGTGCAACTCACGGATAATCCCGAATGCCTAAAGCCTTGGTTTCCTAGGAAAGCGGTTCCATCATTTATAACGGCCGCCATGAAAATCTGTCATTTTTATAGCTAGATTTCCCCTCGCAGTACTTAGGTGACCAGAAAAAGTGTCCATACTGAGAAGAGTGAGCTCACACATGTTTCCATGACAATCAAGTATAGTTATATCAGAGGTGTCAAAACGAATCAGAAATGCGACTATCTTTTGACGCGGTATCGCGAATCTAACGATTTAAATCTTTGCCACTGCCATCTCATGATAGCTGTCACTGCGGCCGTTAGTAGAGCCACCACTCTGCTAGCAAACCGTAGCTTTAACTGATATTTCAGTGCGGGCGAGAAGACAACTTGGCAAGTCGAGTTCTGTTATTACACTTTTGCTCGTTTCGTCAGTTGTTAAAAGTACGACAAAACCTGTTGAGTTCAATTGTTTTGTTAAAATTATAGAAACAACTTACACAGTCACAACATACCTTAGACGTCTTCTGTCGCTTGACCACCAGGCCTTTGGACCACGCGTTCATTCGTCTGCGCTTACGCTTGACTGACTGCGGATCACTCTTGTCACCGTTCTGTGGAGTTCGCGATTTTTCACTCACTAATGAGTCGAAGTGATCTGTAAATGAAAAATAAACATTGATAAAACGACTAAATAATTAAATACATACTAAGATGTTTTTTGCCGTGGACGTCCTGTTAGACTAAGACTGTTTGTCCACCGCACCGTGAACGGGACGTCAACGAGAAAAAAGAGTGACGGCTACAATGTAGCGACAGTACATTTACTATATCTCTTTTCTCGTTGACGTCCCGTTCCCGGTGCGGTGGACAAACAGTCTACTTTATAATTATTCATTTAATTTTCCTTTCTGTCAACTCTGATCCAAATGTCAGAAAAGTGAACTGTCCCCGAGAAACAAGTGTATTAATTTAAAAAAAAAATCAAACAAGCTTTTATTAGTCTGGATATCATATAGGACCAGAGTCCTTGTCAAGACGAATCAAAGAGCCTAAACTAGATAGGGCTGCGTCATTTTATTACCGAGTTCCCATGTCCACCTTCCGGCTCCATCATCAGATCAGCTCCTTGTCATAATAATATTGCATTGGCATCCGATTTACATATATGCATTAAAAATTTCAATCGGAAATCGGGAAGTGGGTCAAATTTAACTTGCAAGATTAGATTAAAGCTTGTACAGATAGTCAAATCCACGAAGACGCGCCCCACTACTCCTCCTATCCGTTTATAGTATATGTGTGCAACGGTTAGCAGGAGTAATGGGGCGCGTCTTCGTGGATTGCACTATCTATAAAATTGATGCAATTTTCAGTGGCAAGTCAATCAAGCTAATTTAAACCTTACTACCTTGTCATCATATCCCCTACCAATTCAATAACTACTTACGTAAATTAGAAGCCGTACAAATAAAGTCCGGTAGATCATTGTCAGCGATATCGCCTTCCACCTGCCGTCTGTTCGCGATCTCTTGACATTCGAGCTCGAAATCGCTGTCCATTTCAACGTCGATCAACGCGTGCGCATGGTCGCGTAACGAACACGCTTCGTGACGTATCTGTTTGTCTGATGACGTTCTGTGTGAAGAGAGAATGGTTTTTATTGGTAAGTTTGTAATTGGTTAGCTAGAATTGAGTTTTAGAAGTTGTCTTTTCGGCCGTATTGTCTTTTTTAGATTCTGGTTAAGGCCCTATGACCCGACGCTCGAGCTGCGTACTGAACTGAAGTAGGCATTTTTTGTTCGTCTATGTGTCCTGTGACCCATACATACCACTTTTATCGTGCGCCGCGATTTCGAAAAAAAAATCAAAATGGCGATGGATCGATATGCCAGCTTCCATACAAAAAAGTTCAAACCCCTCTAAACAAACCATTTTTACAGTCCGTTCAACCGATTTTGACTTCTATTACGTTGGTGGCATGACAAATAGCAGCTGCAGTAAACAGTTGGTATTGTAACCATGTTTTGGCTTGTAATGCCATCCCTATGCCTACAGAATAGAAGTCAAAATCGGTTGAACGGACTGTAAAAAAGGTTTATTTAAATTTCTAATCTTATTTCAAATGGATACGAAGATTACCGAAGAGCATATCTTTTCTTGTTTAACAGTAGTTCATTTTACTATTGATGAAAGATCTTTTTGTTCATATAATTAGTTTCATTCATCCGTAACTTTTTATAGATAGTTCTAATTCTAATTACATCTATGCTAATACAGGGTGTTTCTTTTAAGGTGTCAAGCCGGTGCGAGCTGATAGCAGAGTACCATACCTATCGATTTAACCCCCATGTATGTTCTACGATTTTTTGTAGTTTTCGAGTTATTTTGGATCCCTCATTTCATATCAATGGTAGTGGTTAAGGATAGTAGTCTTAGGTATAAAATTTATGCTTTTATTATCAACTTAGCTCTGCTTAAACGTAGAGGAATAGTAAATATCAGGATCAAAAATATGCAAAGATAATAATAAATTATAAAACACGTAAATCACAAGATTTCAGATACACCACTTTCAATGACTGATTTCAGCAAATAAAGCCATATTTAGTACATTCTTGTTCGAAGTTGACCCAAAAAAGGTGCAATTTTTTAAAGCCATCATCTCGTTGAATCAGGAAAAATATCGAAAAAAAATTATAAGTCGCAAACTACAAAAAAATCGTAGAAATGGGGGTTAAATCGATAGGTATGGTACTCTGCTATCAGCTCGCACTGGCTTGATACCTTAAAAGAAACACCCTGTATAGTTATTGCTATCTACGATTATGTTAGTCGCTGTTTAAGCTACATACATGCTACGTCACTACATGCATATTGTCCGAAATATTATAATTAGCGGACAAAAGGTTAGAGGTTGTTGTTGTATACACACGGAAGTTTTAAATGATTAAGAGATGTGGCGTGCTTAATATCGACAAACAACAAATCGGAAATTTTATGGTTCCAAAAATCACTGAATGGTCTCGTTTTATTGTAAACTAGCTGACCCGCCAGACGTCGTCCTGTCAAAAAAATTCCGTTGTGTTTTTCCTATTTTTTATTTTTTTTTTAAACCCAGGGGTGGGTTATTAGAGCGAACCAAACAAAACAAAAATTATTCAAATCGCCCCAGCCGTTCTCGAGTTTTAGCGAGACAAACGAACAGCAGGTGATGTGATTTATATATATATATAGATAGATTGCGGAAACCGGTTGTCATGGTATGGGCAAACGATGGATGGACTGTGTGAAAGATGACATGGCTAGAAAGGGGGTGATGACGACCGAGATGACGACTAATAGAGAAGTATGGAAAAAAGGACATGTTGCGCCGACCACAAATAGATTGGGATAAGGGCAGGAGAGTGATGAGATACATAGATTAAATTCATCCATACATAAGCTCACGCCTTCTTCCCATGGGGCCCATGAGGGTAGGCAGAAACTACAGAACGCTACTCGCTACGATCTTTTGCCTCAATAACTTAAAAAAAAAAAACACTTTTTGTGTCCATCTGTGTGACCGACTTGTTCTTCTAAACTACGTATCGGATTTTGATGCGGTTTTCACCATCATTTAGAGAACTGATTCCGAAAGGTTTATGTCTTTAATACATCCAAACTTACATAATTATTATAATAAGAACCGTGCGAAAAGGGGGTCGGTCGCTAGTTTCTTTAATATTGTTACGTAGACGCTAACGCCATCTCTTATCGAGTAGCAGAACTACACGATGCGTCGATTCGTAACAGATTTTTCTAGAACATTCTAAATAAACCTTTCCAGAATGTTCTAGATAGTTAAGTGTTGTTTTGCAGCATTCTAGAGCATTCCTGTAAGTACTAGAATGTTCTCGAATTATGGCCTCGAACTTTCTAGAAGCTTACACTTGTCATATAAATAGAGGGTAGCCAGCGGTATAGGGCAGTTCAGCTAGGAATGCGAAACATTGAACACTGAACAATAGTGAACTAACAGTGAGCTACAAGTGATTCTGCTTAAAGTTTCTGATTACTGTATTTGTGATTATTTAAATATAGTGTTTTTGGTGTAAACTGGCATAAATTTATTTATCCCGAACCCCAGCTCGTAACAATATTCTTCTAAATAATTATGATTATACTGAAAATCATTTTACAAAAAAAAAAAAAAAAAAAATAACATCCGCCTCGCCTTACATCTAAAATCACTAAAAAGTCCGGGTGTATATTTTCATTATGTCAGCAATATACATAAATAATAATAATTTCTATTGTAATAATGTGCTATTAATAATTTACAAAGCGTTGGTTTGCTCATACCTATACATCCCTCTAGCCCTTTGATTGGCGCCGGGAATGTGGAAAGAAAACACGTTCAAATAAATTAAAAATTAATGACAATGGCGTAACTTTGCGACAATGTGCGCTTTTATAATTTCTAACATGGCCAAATCAATGTGCTTCCACGTTGATAACATAGGGAAGTTAAATGTTTGGAAATATACAACATTAGTTTTTGTTAACCCTAAACCCGAATAGAGGTCATTGTAATCATCATTTTGAAAAATTTTTTTCTATGGGACCAACCTTGAAATCGCGAAAAAAAATCAGCTGTTCAGTACATTTTGACTAGTTTGATGTAAATAAATGTCACCATCAGCCATCAGCCAGCTCAGCTCATTTTTTTTTCGCGATTTCAGGTTTGGTCCCATAGTAAAAGTTGTTCAAAATGATGAGTACAATGACCCCTTTTCGGGTTTAGTGTAAACAAAAACTAATACGCTTTTGACGCTTTTAAATTTCCGTCCACGATAACATTATAATGGTGCTCGTGGCTAAGTAATAACAGCCGCACGGGTCGATCAATCAGGTTAAGCTACACTTGCCGGGGTTGGTCGGTGAATAGGTGACCACCTTTACATACCAAGACTCCTCCACGTTAACGTTAAGCCGTTGGTCCCGGCTGTCATTCGTGGATCTTTGACAGTCGTTACGGGTCGTCAGAAAGTCTGACAACCAGTCTTACCAAGGGATATCGTATTACCCAATTACTGGGTTGTGGAGGTCAGATAGGCAGTCGCCTCACGTAAAATACTGGTATTCAACTGCATCTGGTTTGACAGGAGCCGACCCCAACATAGTTGGGAAAAGGCTAGGCAGATTGATTGATAACGTTATAACGTGCACGTATTTCCATACATTATAAGGACGGGACATCCACGATAATACTCATTTCGTCAGAAATTATAAAAGCGCATATTATCAGGGCAATATTTTTGTAAGGAAATATTATCTTTGTTGAAAAGCCAGCTTGGGCTTTTGAATCTGGCGTTAGTCCAGCGCAGCCATTTATCGAACGTAAACTTTACGCAAACGTATACGCAGCTTAAGCGCTTCGCAAACTTGACGACAATACAATTAAACATACGCGACACCGCGCGCCAACGTTAGCGCATCATATTCATTTTAGCGGCGAATACGCCTACGTTAGACATACGCTAAATTCAAAGACGCTTTTATATTGGAAGGATAAGTAGGTAAATAGTATCTCTTTAAGCTTTACGCCATTACGTATAAGCTCAAAAAGTGAATGGAATGGAATGGTTTAGTAAATTAAGATGGTGAGAAAATAAATGAATCAAATGATACGTCAATTGTTGAGTTTCAATGGTATTTTTTTAACATTAAATATATTCTTACAGTATTTTTGTCTCACGAAGCGACTCACGCTTTACTTGTGGTTACCAAGTTTACAAACATGCTGTGAATGTGTGTGTAAGCGCAGGAGCTCTCGGTACCGTCCGAGACAGTGGCGAAGTCGGAAGTGTGTGTTGTGCTGACGCTACTCGTCTTCACGCACACATTCACAAAGTGATTGTACACTTGGTAAACACAAGTAAAGCGCGTGACGTTTCGGAGATAAAAATACTATACTAGCTAAACAATATTCTTTGGGTCAATATACCAATACTATTAAAATAACATATAACCTAAAACCCCTAATCTTATACTATGAGGTCACAATGCATTACCTGTCCGGGTTATACTCGAGTGCGTTCGCGCAAATGAGGTCGATGTCATCAAGAAATTCTTTGGCGCAGTTGTATTTGTGCAGGTCCACCTTTGTCATCATTGACTCGAGGTCCATCGGCTGTCTGACGATGTCCAGGTAATCAGTAACCTGGGAAATGAGAAACGAATTATGTATAAACAGGTAGATTTAAAAGTCGGAAGTTCTGATATACTTTCAAATCTTAACAGTTAGGAATACTAAAGTAGTGTACAGGGGGTCTACTCCCTAAGCACGAAGCCCGTAGTTTCGGCCTTCGTTACGGGCGTTTCCTAATCCGTATCAACCACGGATGGGTGATTGGTTCGGGGCCCGAACGAAGTATGAAT
This sequence comes from Cosmia trapezina, assembly GCA_905163495.3. Lineage (NCBI taxonomy): Eukaryota > Metazoa > Arthropoda > Insecta > Lepidoptera > Noctuidae > Cosmia > Cosmia trapezina. The sequence continues at coordinate 19,016,195 of LR991038.1, read as the reverse complement.
GACAACACGATTTGACAGCTGTCCCTACTTCCGATATGTTTTTGCCCGTCCGAAAAATTTAACTTTTACACTTGTTTTGATGGATCGTTATGTCAGACGGACGGACGCACGGAAGGACGGACGCACGGAAGGACGGACGCACGGACGGACTTAGGGAGTAGACCCCCAGATCCTAAAAAATCATTGACTAATTAATATACTTGATGAGACTTGAGGGATTGATTACTGCTACTTCAGGAGACCACGCCCCATGTACTCATTTGTAGGAAATATAAAATCTTCAAAATTCAAAGGATTCTCGGTAACTTTGGTCACATTGCCCGTCGGGAACCAGATAACCTTGAAAAGTTGGTGGTGATGGGCAAGATAAATGGAAAAGACCTCGCGGCCGGTCACCTAACCGCTGATCAGACTAAGTAACCGCCCTCACTGGACTCTCTGTTACGACTGCCCTGAGAGAAGCGGAGAACCGAAAGAAGTGGAAGAACATCATACATAAAACCACGAAGGCCTTTCGGGGACACGAACTTGCCGCCAGGGTCGCGGGTTGTTCGAAAGAGATACCGTAGCCCCAACGAATTAAGAATGATATAGAATCATAACTCTCTTACGAAGCCCGCTAAAACATAGTCCCAAACTCATACTACTAAACTGATAATACTAATGCAACACACGCACAGACAAAATTTAATACTTTGCTAAATTTATTTTCCTTACATGAATTCGCCCAACCATTCATTTGGGGCGCAATTTTATTTAGTAAGATAATGTTAGAGTGAAACGGAAATATCGAAGCCAGGGAGTGGGTACGAGATGGATTATTAAGTAACCATGGTAACATCACAGTATAAAAACATAGGACTGTGGTGACATTGAGCATCGAGGATGGTGTAATGCAGTATAAAGTAGGAGTCAGTAATTTATTATGAACTCAATTATTATGAATTAATATGACACCTCTTTACCTTTAGTTTCCAATATTCCATTCTTTAAAAAAAGAAAGTAAATAGTTATTTTATTACTCACCAAATATCTATTTTAATTGTAGAGAGGAAATCATTATTTCCATCATAGTACAGGATCTATCGAATTTCGTCACAATTTTTAGGGTTCCGTACCAAAATGGTAATAAAAATTAAATTAAAAATTTAAAAAACCCCCAACGCAAAAAGAAAAGGGAACATTTAAAAAGTCAAAAATAATACCTATCGTTGAGCCATCAAATTCGATTGAGTAATACCTATATATATTTTAATTACAGAATTTGATGGATGGCACGATAAGGTTTGCTCATTGAAATGGCCCTATAATGTCACGGCGGGGTACCGCATAAGTAAGTCAGACCCTTCACTCGATTGACTATCTACATATGCGGTACCCCGCCGCGAAATTATAGCGCCAATTCAATGAGCAAACGTTATCGTGCCATCCATCAATTTCTGTAATTAAAATATATATAGGTATTACTCAATCGAATTTGATGGCTCAACGATAGGTATTATTTTTGACTTTTTAAATGTTCCCTTTTCTTTTTGCGTTGGGGGTTTTTTAAATTTTTAATTTAATTTTTATTTTAACATTTTTAAACTTTTTAAACAATTTAACAATATAGAAATGCATTTTTATTACTGCAGAATGTTAAGTTTCTCTGCACATAACATTAACTTATAATAAGACCACCATCGTACTGCAAATAGAATTAAATACTGATAAAAAAACGAATACAAATACTACTATCTGCTATTTTTTTTTTCAAGAGTGTATTAGTGTGCTGGATATCCTGACTGCAACATCAGTTCATCGTGTTGCCACCATTGTATTGTATGTAGAATCAAATACTGATGTAAATGAATCCAAACACGACATATCTGCTATCACTTTTTCAAGAGTGTTCTAGTGTGCTGGACATCCTGGCTGCAGCATCAGCTCATCCTGTTGCCACCATTGCATTGTATGTAGAATCAAATACTGATGTAAATGAACCCAAACACGAAATTTCTGCTATTATTTTTTCAAGAGTGTATCCAGCACGCTAGTGCTGGATATCCTGGCTGCAGCATCAGACCAAGAATTTCATAATCTTGCATAGATAGGATAGCATACATGGATGTTTCAAATTTTAGGTCACACTAAGGTTTGAAAGTAAAGTAAATACCCATTACGCGTCTAAGATCCCTACCGCAGCTAACAAAAGAGCGGATAACTTTGAAACGGCTGAACCGATTTTGATAAAACATGTCTAAGAACCATCGCTGGAAAACCTGCTTTCAATTAAAAAAAACCGCATCCAAATCAGTCCACCCGTTTAAGCGCTACGGTGCCACAGACAGACACACAGACACACACACACACACACTTAGCGGTCAAACTTATAACACCCCTCTTTTTGCGTCGGGGGTTAAAAAAGGAACCCTTATGGTGTCACTCAGTCTGTCTGTCTGTCTGTCACAGCTGGATATCTCAAGAACTACTAATACTATCAACTTGAATTTTTTTAGATGACGTTGGCCCAACTATTTTGCAAATAAGAAAGAAATCAAAATTTTTATATTTTTTTTGCAACTGGGACTGAAAGGGTGTCTTAAAAAATCAAAGTGAGGCTACTAGGGCATGTGGGGTATCATATGAAAGAGCGCTATTTGCACATTCTCAAACATTTTTTTTCTTTTTTTTAGGCCACATAGTTTTCGACTTCTGATGAAAAATGTAAAAAAAAATACCGTTCCCCCCCCACCCTTATCTCCGAAGTTTGCAAAGAGAAAAATCAGAAATTATTCTATGTGATAGAAGTTTATGTAAAGATTACAGGAAAAATAAAAGGATGTCTCTAAATAGCACACTTTTTCAGAAATCAAAGTTTTTAAGTAACGGAATCCTCGGTGCGCGAGTCCGACTCGCTCTTAACCGGTTTTTTTGAAGTAGGTGACATAATAAATGCAATTTCCTTGATGTTTAATACTTTTTTTCCTGATAAGTAATCGTATGATTGAAGGTCATTTATTGGCAAAAGCCATCAGAAGTACGAGCCAAAATTTAAGGGGTGATTGTACCCGTGCTACTCAAAAACTTTAGGGACAACCAGGGAATCCGTTTCCGGAAACGTGTTTTTTTATATCCCAGCCCTCCTATACAGTAAGTATACACATTGCAATCAGCAGATTGAACACAGTTGGTTTTTAATCATAGCCTGTGTAGGTAATTTATGCGGTGGACCCAAATGCCTTTTCTTTGGTATTGTTCGGCGAATCGTTGAGGTCCTTAAGTTTTAAGTTGAGGTGCACGATTATTGACAAATGCGTGCACTGACTGGACAGGTCCATTCAATCTGTGTGGTTCTTTCCTCAAAAGACCATTTCAGACACCTATCTACAAGGTCTTCACATGGTCTTATTGAATTAAATGTCATTCTGATACTCTTGGTTGAATGCATGTATCTGTGCTTGTTTTAGAATGATGTGTAAGTTCCTATTTCTGGTACTTGATGTCCCTTCCGTAGTTTTATTTACTGTGTCATGTACGTTTGATGAACAAATAAATAAATTATTTAGTTCAAGCTATAGAAATCTTGTTTATTATTATATCTCGAAGTGATCTGACCAAGATTATGTCTGGACTTTAAAAGAGACTGTGACCTCTGAGTTGGTTTCGACCTTTCTTCTCAATTCAAAATTTAAATCAAATCAACTCAAATCAGTTTATTGCAAACATGTTTTGTACAGAGGTTGGGATAAGATTGGTTGGACCTTAAATATTAACAGGACTAACTGTACAAATAGGTACCTAAAGCAGATTTTTTAAACATACAATTGCCTGTGCGTGACGAAAATGAATGTCTTCATTCCTAAAATGTATACAGCATACCCTACTAGCACTAGTTGGTAACTTGTTGGTCTCTTCTTTCAAAGCGGACTGCTGTAATCCACTGTAATAATTGAATCTCTTTTTTGGGAGTGCTTTACTGAAGGATACGTAACACTAACAGGAAATCCCATCCATCCATTTATAAAAACTCTGTAGGTAGTAGGTACATACAAAATATTATATTATAGTTACGTATTAAAAACTGGCTGGTTATCTGGTTGCATAATACAGACAACAATATTTTTACAAAACACGAAATGATGTCACTTTTCTGTGATAAGGTTATCCCGGTTTGTTTTTTACTTGCTTCTTTCCGTCTTTTACACCACTTTACCACACAGGAGGTCATTTTTGTCCTCGAGAAACTAGTTGTTTCTTGGATTTTTCACTAATCGAAACGATTTAGGCGTCTGTCACTGAGCGCGCGACAGACTGAGCGGCGAGTCGGTTGTACTTTTTTCCGTCCCGCCCACTCGGTTGGAGTTTGCGTGGAACCATTTTTGAGCGGAATTCGTATTCTATATCATTCTTAATTCGTTGCGTAGCCCTGGCACAGGCAACTGAAGGAACACGGGCGGGTTTTAGTCAGTAAAAGTCTCTCCCGCTCCGCCCCGAGCGGACATTTGACGATTACCCACATCTACAAAAAAAAAAAACAAAATGGTACACGAACTTCACTAATGAAGTACGCGACCAAGAAGAAGATAAAGCGTCTATTTCGTCTTCTTACCTCCGCCAAATCCACAGGTTTAGTGAACTTATAGAACCGCCTGTTGGACGCTAGTTTGCGGCAAATGTCTCGTAGGAATATCCTCAACTCGCGCAGCTTGTAGTCCTCCTTACGTTTGCGACGCGTCACTTCTTCTGCGGTCTCGCGGGGCGGTGGGGGTGGGGGCGCTGCGGAATACAAAATATGGTTCGTTATACAAGTTAGAAGAGAGCGTTAGAGAGTCGTAGGTCGTAGGTTCGTACCCAGGCAGGCACTTTAATTTGCGTAATTTATTTCATCACCACTGCTCTCAAAACGGCGAAGGAAAACATCAAATTATATTTTTGTTTATTTTATTTGACAAAAATATAATTTAATGTATTGTGTTGCGTAAATTATTTTGCATAGGTACTATTGTATAGAATCTAGTTCTTCTAACTGAACAGACAGCTGTGCTGCTGGGGAGTTTGTTCCGCTACTTCTTCTTCCCAGCTAAAGCACTAGGAAGTGGTGAAGGGCGCGCGTTTTGTGGGGACTGTCTTACTGTAATTTCGACGTTCAAAAAGTACTGATTCTCAGCCTAATTTGAATAAAGGACTTTTGATTTTGATTTTGATCGTGAGGAAACCGACATGTCCTAGAACCAAAAATTCAAAGATGTGTGACATATACCAACCCCCACTAGGCCCGCGTGAGGAATTACGGGCCCACTCCCTCTCTCAGAGAGGAGGCCTGTGTCCCAGCAGTGGGGACTTTATAGGCTGATTATGAATGTATGTTATGTATACAAGTTCTATAGAAAAGTACAAAGGAAATAAGGGAAGGATTGGCGTAAGATTAGGATTCGGATGCGAAACAAAGATGTATAGGCCTGGAGCTGGCAATCTTGGACAACTCATTAATGCAACTTCAGAGCGTTTTATTATTATTTTTCTGTAACTTTGTCTTCCCCAGATGGAGGATAAAAATGAAGATTTCGCACCACTAGCAATAACAAGACATAGAACAAATGTGTTATATCTGCTACTTTATTGGTAATTAATTAATACCACTTTAGAATATAAGTATAAACCTTTATTAGCGATAGCGTACAACGCACAGTACAACGTGTTACCACAGTCTATAAAAACATAATTCACATGGCGGCGATAGTGCTGCCCCTGTTTACTAATAGTGCTGGGCACATATTTAGTTTACTATGACACTCTTCCCTGCTTAAATAAAAAAATACATTTTTATTTAACGTTACATGTTGTTTAAGTAACTAACTTTAACTAAATTTATTAATCAATTATAAATGTTGTCCACACTCTAACAACTGGTTTACATGTCGTTTCCACCTTAGACCATCCACCTCAACAGTATAAGTCACACCTGGGACTGTGATTTCAATAATTTTACCAAGTGACCACTTCTTTTTGTTTTTTCTTTGATCTTTTACCATAACCTTTTCTCCAATGTTAAATGTTTTGAATGTGTCCTTACTGCTTATTGTTTGTTTTATTTGTTCAATATCTATTTTATTGTTGATTGGATTTGGTCTTAGTAGTGAAAAACGACATCTCAACTCTCTATTTAACATTAACTTCGCCGGGCTCTGCCCCGTTGTTTTATGCACTGTACTTCTGTAATCGAAAAGAAATAAATTACAAGCATATTCTACTGTGTGGCCACTCTCCACAATTTTGACCACATGTGACTTAAAAGATTCTACAAAACGCTCTGCCAACCCGTTGGTAGGCGGATAATATGTTGGGGTAAAGCTTTGTTTTACTCCCAGCATTTTACAAAAACTCCTGAATTCTTCACTTGTCCATGTGGGACCATTGTCTGTAACTAAATGTAATGGGTAACCATACCTCACAAAAATACTTTTAAATACTTGTATTGTTTTCTGGGCCGTTATATTATTCATTACAAATGCTTCTGGCCATTTTGAATATGCATCAATAATTACCAAATACATTTTTGAATACAGCGGTCCCAGAAAATCTGCATGTAACCTGTGCCAGACAGTAGGGGACTGAGGCCAAACAGTTAATTTTGTTTTTTTCTGGATTCTTATGATTCTGTAAACATACTATACAGTTTTTAGTTATATTTTCAATTTCCTTATCCATGTCTGGCCACCAAAAATATGACCTTGATATTTCTTTCATTCGCGTAATGCCCAAATGACTCTTGTGTAATTCTAACATTACTTCTTCCCTTATATTTTTCGGAATTACTATCCTGTATCCCCATAGTAAACAGTCCTTTTCAGTTGTTATTTCATTTTTTCGAGTAAAATATGGTTCATATTCGTCACCTTGATCATTTTTTAGTGGCCAGCCATCTCTGCAATATCTCAGAATGTCACATGTAACTTTGTCGCTCCTTGTTTCTTTTTGTATAGTTTGCCAATTTAATGCATCTATGTTTGATTTATTTATATAATTAACTGTACTTGTTTCATATGACTTTTCTATGAATCCTGAATTTTTATAATTTTGATCTTCACATTTTTCATTGGTAACTACACGTGACAGGTAATCTGCTGGATTGTTTTTGGATTTTATGTGTTGAATTTCATAATCAAACCCACTTAAAAAAATTGACCAGTACTGCAAACGTTTTGCTGCCATTTTTGGTATTCCATGTTTTGGTCCTAAAATTTTACTTAATGCTTCATTGTCTGTTTGTAATATAAATTTCGTTCCAAATAAATACTCATAAAATTTGTTTACTCCAAATATTATGGCATATGCCTCTTTCTCCAAAATTGGGTATTTCATTTGTGTTTCATTAAGCTTTTTACTTGCAAATGCTACTGGTTGTATTAAATTGTTTTTATCTTTTACTGACAATATAGCGGCGACACCACTATCTGCTGAATCGCACGTTAATATTATAGTTGATTCTTTATTGAAATGTGATAATGATGATGTGTTTATTAGTGCTTTTTTTATTTCTTTGAATGAATGATCACATTCTTCTGTCCATTGAAATTTATTTTTTTTCAAGCAATCATACAGTGGTTTTAGAGTCATTGCCATGTTTTGTAAAAACCTATTGTAGTAATTGACTTTGCCTAAAAACGATCTTAGCATCTTAACATTTTCTGGGGGTGGTAATGAGAGCAAAGGTTCAATTTTACTTTTAATTATTTTCACTCCCGTTTTATTTACTTCAAATCCAAAAACAAATAGCTTTTCTTCGAAAAATTTACATTTACTTGCTTTTAATTTTAAACCGGAGTCTTTTAACCTTTGTAGTACCATTTTTACTTTTTCATTTGTTTCTGATAGTGTTTTTCCATAGATATATATATTGTCTATATAAATAACTATGTCTAACCCATTTAGTTTTTGTGTTAATAACCTCTGGAATGAACCTGGTCCAGTGCTCACACCAAACGGCAAGTACAAGTATTTGAATATCCCTCCTCAGTAACTATTGTTACTAGTTTTTGAGAGTCCTCATCTAACGGTGCTTGTAAGTAAGCTTCACATAAGTCTAATTCACAAAAATAATTGTTTCCTTGTAATTTTACCATTATATTATCTATAGTTGGGAGGGGATAATGATCAATTTTCAAGTATTTGTTTATGGTTATACGATAATCTCCACATAGACGAACTGCCCCGTCTGGTTTTAATATAGGTACCACCGGAGTACCCCACTCAGAATATTCTACAGGCACAATACGTTTATTTTCTATCAGTCTGTGTATTTCCTCTTTAACTTTATTTTTTAACGCAAACGGAACAGTTCTAACAGGTAAAAATATTGGTTTTACTCCTGGTTCAATTAACAAATGTATGGGCTCTCCTTTGTACATACCCATGCCGGGCTCAAAAACTTCTTTAAATTCATTTTGTAAATATTCTGTTAATTTTTCTTTAGTTGTGTTTTCACAGGTTTTTTGTACAAATTTTGGGGGCCATAATTGTAATAAAGAGAGCCAATCCTTTCCAATTATCCTTGGTAGACCTTCTTTCACAACAAATAATCTTTGCTTACTTGCTGTCACTGATTCATAACTCACAGTTAAATTCTCAATTACCCCCAGAGGTGTTGAAGTTGATTGGTCAAAGTTAGTGAAAATTACATTCCTATGTATTATTTCTAAATTTGGAAAATGTTGTTGTTTATCTGCCAGAGTGATTGTACTTACATCGGCTCCGGTGTCAACTTCGAAGTCTAATAATTGTCCCTCTACACATACCTTCAAGGTTGCTGATGGAACTTTACGGTTATTGTTAAAATAGAAAATATCGAAATATTCTGTGTCCATTTCTTTTCCCTCTTTGGTGGTATTTTCTTCCTTATTTTCTGTAGTCTCCACAAGGTTCATCTTCTTTGCTCTTGCCTCTTTATTTTTTCTGCACATTTTATAAATATGGCCTTTATTTCCGCATTCACTACAGAATTTTTCACGCAGATAACATTCCTGTTTCATATGTCCATTCTTTCCACAGCAATAACATGCAATGTTTAGCTTGTTTGTTGTTGTTGATTTTGACCCATAGTTACTATTTTTATTTCTTGTGGCATTCCTTTCCTGAACTTTGAACATCTGTGATTTTTCCTCTTTTTTCTCTGGATTAAATGCTAAATTAAATGCTATTTCTGCTGTTTTTCCAGTGTTTATTAAACTTTCTAGTGGTTGTTCGGCCTGTTTTATTAGTTCAAATTTAACTGAATCACAATAAGTACCATTAAGTAGTCTTTCTTTTAACTCATTATCTAAACTTGTGAAATTGCAATTCTTCGATAATTTTTTTAGTTCTACTATGTACTGCTCAATACTTTCAGTTGATTTTTGGCATCTCTTTCGAAACTCAGCTTGGTGTAGTACATAGTTTTGAATAGGGTGATAGTACTTTTTTAGTTTTTCGCAAATATCGGCATATTTTACATTAACTGGAGGTGTTGGGGTGCATAGTGTAGTTAATAAATCATAAACTTTTGTGCTTAGTTTCGTAATCAAAAGTGGCACTTTCTTTTCTTCCGGTATGTCATTCACTATTAAAAAACACTCGAACTGTTGTTGATATGCATTCCAGTTTTCGCCTGTGAACACTTCCATTGTTGTAATTGATGTCATGGCTTGTTTTTTTAATTCGCTTTTGTCAACGATTTCTCGTAAATGTTTTCTAACCTCACTAATAGTATGTTCGCTCGTAAATAATGTTTTTTTTTTCTAAGTTGTTTGCAATTTCTATAAGTTCTTCTTTTGTTTTAGTTTGTATCCATGATTTTTTTCCTTCTGTAATCAATTTCTTGATTGTATCCATGTGCGTCTATCACACCCGCTTTAATTTTTTATTTTCGTGACCAGTTTAATACTTATTGTTTTCACACTAAACAGCGTTACACTAAAACTGATTCGTTTCTCTCTCGTCGCCAATGTTATATCTGCTACTTTATTGGTAATTAATTAATACCACTTTAGAATATAAGTATAAACCTTTATTAGCGATTAGCCTTTATTTCGTTGTAATTAGGGCGGTTTTTAACAGGCAGACCTATACAGGGCGTCCCTGTATAATGTATGTTTGTTGTTATCTGTTCCCTCATAACTAGAGATCGAATAATCGGATGCATATTTACCTGAAGTTAATTTTTGTTTTAAGAAACTATGAAAGCAGCTTCTTAATTATTATTTTTTCTTAATATAAATCCCGGTATTCCAGAAAATCCGGGAATGCACAACTAATCGGATACATTACTCAAAAAATACCAGGACACCCGGATCTCATAACTATTTCTATGCTTGTTTACATGAAATTCCACTTTAACATCACTTATTCTGACATAATGCTAAGGCAGTTTGGCAACCTACTTTGCAACATTAGCTCAACGTAAGTAAATATACATTCGCTTCTATAAGTTACAATTCGAAATTTGTCGATCCCGGACTCCAGGGATTTTTTCGATACAAAATTGCATTCCACAATAGCCAACACCTCGGAATATCCGATCTATACTCATAACTCCTAAATTACTCGTCTTATCGTCGGAAGCGTCAAGTTGTTCCGCGGGTTATAGCTGACCATATTCGTTTCAAACTCAAATACCACAAGTCAAAGGAGGGTTCACATTGAAAAATAAACTAGTTCTTTTGTAGACTATAATATCAGAAGTTGATTTACCTCTAGGTAAAGGAGGAGGCGGTTCATTGCTCTCAATAGGCGGCGGTTCCAACAACGCATCAGCGAGCACTGGCTTTAAGAAGCTGATTACTTCCGCCGCGCTCGGCTCACGCACCCTGTATACGCAGTCTTTGTATACCGGGAATAGGTCTTGTAACTGAAAGATACATTTTGCATATAAGAAATAATTTATTTATTTATTATTTATGTATACAACGTGCTGCCGTAATTGCGACATTCCTTCAAAGCGCTGGTAGGGCATCATAAAAATTATAATAAGATAAAATAATTCGTAAAAATGAAAAAAATAATAATATTACAAACAAACTAAATAATAAAATATAACCAAAATTAGGATCACTCTATACAAAAGACTCTTTCATGAAGCTATAATTATTGTTCTATGCCATCTAGTAATAGGTCGTTGACCCAACACCTTTTTTTTTGTTCATCGTTTGTATCTTTTTTGTTGTTCAGACCCAGCTGTGAATAGCTTCATGAATTAATTTTTTGCAAAACCCCCAGAAAAAAAAACTCGAGTGGTGTGACCTTTTTTTTCCCGTTCGTATTAATTTCATCTCTGCGCTACAGGTTGCCCCAAGATGCAATTTTAGAAAATTGTAAATAAATCAATACTTAAATAATAACGTTTAATGAAATAATAAAAATATCTTTATAAAACGATAACGTGGAACCGTATACGCGTGTTGAATTAATGTCGCAATTGCAGCTGCACGTTGTATATTAATGAAATAAAGAAAATAATAATAAGCCGAAAGCTTCGACCAACATCTCTCGAGGCTCTCGTTAGGCGGTTGATCCTCGATACGGCTCGCATTGCAAGAAGGTTCCTGTCTCTTCAGGCCTAACCACCGCTAGCTTGGACCCTGCTCCCGACACCGGCGGAGCTCTATTTTTTTATATTTTTAAATGTTTTTTTTTATCTTTTTAAAAAATATTTAAAAATGTAGCAAGATAAGAAAGAAAATTAATAAACGACATAATAATTGTTATTAGGTATGTCAAAAGACGTGGAAAGATTACAAAGAGTCAGGGCCTTCCCAGCTTCGGGCTGTCCGGGTACGTCTACGTATACATTTTTTTTTCTTTGCGCGACTGTAGAGATGTTTGATTGTTTGTGGGATGGATTCCCAGGTCGGGCAAAGTATTATTGGAATTTTCCATACGAAATTTCTTAGTAACAGCCCGGAGTTTGGAAGTTGGCGGTGTGATACCACCCTCGGTGCGCACGTTAAGCCGTTGGCCCTGCGCCTGATGTCTCTCCGGTCGTGTCGGATTGCCGTCCCATCGGACTATGAGAGTGAGGGAAGAGAGGGTGCACCTGTGTCTGCGCTATAATACTCCTGCGCCGAAGGCTGGTCTCCGCTGAGATTGTTCGCCATGGCCGAAATTCGGTCTGGAGGGCTATTATTACATTTTATATAAAATTATTTTCATTAGATCATAATTGAAATGATCTTTCATGTTGTGCATTAAAACTTAAAGAAATACTGTAAAATCTGTAAAACTAAAATCACGTAAATCAGCAAAAATCGGCAAAATTTCGTGTACGGCGGTTGGGCTTTTAATATTCAAAAAAAAAATACCTCTATAGGTAGCTGGTCATGTCGGCAGTCAGCTGTAGCTAGTAATAATGTGTTTTCTCCGGCCGCTCTAGCGCGACACAACTGTCGCAATAGTGTTGATAACGCGGCCCACACTAGTACCACGTCGCGAATGAATAGCACGCAGCCGCGGTCCGCTCGACGGCATTCGGAGAATACCTGTGGGGATAGATAAAATCATTAATTATTACGAATTAATCATATCAATCTGCCTAGCCTTTTCCCAACTATGTTGGGGTCGGCTTCCAGTCTAACCGGATGCAACTGAATACCAGTACTTTACATGGTGCGACTGCTTATCTGACCTCCACAACCCAGTTACTGGGTAATACGATACCCCTTGGTAAGACTGGTTGTCAGACTTTCGGCTTCTGACGACCCGTAACGTCTGTCAAAGATCCAAGAATGACAGCCGGGACCAACGGCTTATAGAAGGTTTTCCCATGGTTTCCGAAATAGAGAAAAACGGGTGTAAAAGGATACTGTGTCTCATTATGTTCATACTGACCGATATTAGCGCCTGTTCTTGCGTGAAGGTGTGCGCGGAGTGTAGGGTAGACATGCTGAGCTCCTTCACGGTGCAGTGTTCTAGTTGGGCTAGCAGGGCGGGTGCTATGTGTGTTTCAGCACACTCGCCTGTGATTAGCAGCACGCTTTGTGATAGGGATGGGTCGCAGATCCTGTAAAAAAGAAAGAAAGATTAATATTTATTGACATTTTAGATCACAACACAGGGTCAAATTAAACAAGCTAGCGAAACTCTGCTGACGTCATGGACATCTATATCAATAATAAAACAAAAAATTAAAAAAAACCGGCCAAATGCGTGTCGGGTCACAAGCAGTAATAGTGCCTAAACACACTATGCCGAAGCTACGCGACCGAAGTTCCGCGGCTGATGTTACGTTCCGACGTGTTCGGCTGATATGACACACCATAAGTGCCGAACTTACGCGACGGAAATTCAGTTGCGGAACTTCAGTGTCTTGAACGCTGTCGTGCATAAATACTTGAACAGGAAATAGAGCCATGTCGTTGCATAAATAAGGAGCACTTTCGTATTTGCAAATAAAAATACTTTGAACTTTTCCCTGATACGATTATGCTCCTTAATTACATGGCAACTCGAATCAATTTCCTATGCAAGTATTTTGGTGGTTCATCCATTTGTTTAATCCAAATGAACTGACCGTGAGTGCCCAGCTTAAGGCGCGGACTGACTATATTTTAAACGGCAAACAACCGCTTAATCTATTATCACCATTAGCTGGCTTGAAATAAGGTTGAAAATTGAAAATGATATTTGTGGTTACGTCATACTCGACAACCATTGGCCATCTTTTACACATTGTACTATATATATGGAAATATATTAGCTGTAAGCTTTCCTAAAATTAATAAAATAAAATAAAATAAAATAAACCCAAGAAATCATTTTTTGTAAATATTGGGCTAATACCACGCCTTAAGCTATAGCATCGTGGGGCGGACACGCGGGGCGCGGGCATGCCTGCCTCCCGCTGTTCCCCGCCCCGGATCTTCTTCGGCAATCGAACCGAACTTCGGTCGCGTATAATGTGTGCTCTACAGAAAACGTTGCCGCCGAATTGCCGCTGAACTTACGAACTTACTCCAAAACTAACCTAAACGGTTAGTTTTGGATGCTGGCAGGGGGGGGGGTACACTTGACTCTAACAAAAATTAGCACTTTAAAGCTTAATATTTCAGAAACGGATCCCTAAATCAAAAAATTGTTTTCACAAACCCGCAATATTTTTGAAAGACCCATCCTACAACAACCCACACCATGGGGTAGACGGGAAAAAACCCCTACCCCTACCCTAAAAAAAATGTTTTTCATGATTTTATCTTACCACTTTGTCGGCGTGATGAATATGTATATCCATGCCAAATTATAGCTTTCTAGTACTAAGAGTGTCTGAGCTAAGCTGCGGACGGACAGACGGACAGACGGACGGACATAGCGAAACTACAAGGGTTCCTTGTTGACTACGAAACCCTAAAATATGGTTCATAACGTCTGCGGAGTTTCGCTAGCTACTTTAATTTAACCTTGTTGAGATATTTCATTAATAGGCTGTTTCATCTGATGTGACGCACAGTGTGAGGGCAATCTTTTTTTGTAGCGGAACACGTTCTGCAACACGTTGCACGCGGCATGTATTTGGGCTTGTAACAGCGGCGCACAGTATGATGTGAAGGTAATCTCTTGGCTGCTAGAACGTTGCTGTAACCTACCTCTTCTCAGCGACAGTGTGTAGCGGGAACACGTTCTGCAACACGCTGCACTCGGCCTGTACCTGTGCTTGTAATAGCGGCGCACAGTGTGAAGGTAATCTCTTGGCTGCTAGACCGTTGCGTTGCTGTAACCTACCTCTTCTCAGTGACAGTGTGTAGCGGGAACACGTTCTGCAACACGTTGCACGCGGCATGTTCTTGTGCTTGTAACAGCGGCGTACAATGTGAAGGTAATCTCTTGGCTGCTAGAACGTTGCTGTAACGTACCTCTTCTCAGTGACAGTGTGTAGCGGGAACACGTTCTGCAACACGTTGCACGCGGCATGTATTTGTGCTTGTAACAGCGGCGCACAGTGTGAAGGTAATCTCTTGGCTGCTAGAACGTGGCTGTAACCTACCTCTTCTCAGTGACTGTGTGTAGCGGGAACACGTTCTGCAACATGTTGCACGCGGCATGTATTTGTGCTTGTAACAGCGGCGCACAGTGTGAAGGTAATCTCTTGGCTGCTAAAGGACTTGTTCGAGCTCCGGCTGCTACTAAAGAATGCATGGCTTCTAGGAGATCGATTCGGGTTACTTCTACCTGTGGTTGTGAAAAATTAGGTGGTAAAGTAATAAGCTTTTCACATAAGATGGTCAGTGTTAACCTTCAAAGTACTTAAAAAACCGCTGGGATAAACCAAACTTTCGATTTTACCAGTAGTCGTTTAGTTTTATCGTCGCGACTTAGTCCGCGTGGAATTTCGGACCGATCCACCGCGTCACATCGCATTGCCCTCCCACGCTATTACTTCTATTTTCCCTGAGCGTACTTTCTGACTATTTTTATTTTTGCTTGGCTCTTTAGGGTCGTACCGTGATGTGAAATAGCCTATAACCTTCTTTAAGAATTGTGTTATCAAAATCAAAAAGATTTTTTTAATCCGACTGGTAGTTCTAGAGATTAGCGCGTTAAAACAAACAAACTCTTCAACTTTATTATATTGGTATAGAAGTTTAGATAACAAGAACTTAAAACAAAATAATTGCCAGAATGTGTTCAATTCTCAATTCTTTATTGCATTCTATAAAGTAAAACAGGCGGTAAGCTTAAAATTATGACACAATCATGGACCCTGTCGGACACAGCATAGTAGGAGAGAGGAGGAAGAGCGCTTATTTTATTTTTATTATTATTTATTTACTCTAGTAATTGCATTTTAATTTTATTTAGTTCTAGTTTTTCTTCTTCTAATATTTAATTTATTTAAGTATTTTAATAATGTTTAGGCTTAATTTCTTAATTAGTAAGTTATAAATAATACCTGATTGAGTAAGTAGATCGTTTTAATGTTATACCTATTATGTTTAGTTAGGTATTCCTGTTGTTGGGTTTGTGACTGTTAGAGCGAGACAATCACAGTACATTTGTCAGAGAGTGACAGAGTTAAATGTCAAAACGTGATATTCCTTTTCCATTTTACCATAAAATTGTGCCAATACCAGGCCAGGCGCACTCCGCAGTTTACAGTAGTACCCAACTGATAAGGCGCGTCGTGAATCTTCGTTCGCACAGAAAAGGAAGTATGGCACCGAAGATTAACGAGAATGCTTAAAACTTACAAGCAACCATAGATCACTACTATAAGGTTCATAATACACTGCAGCTGTTAGTTCCGTCTCACTCGCAAGTATGGCGGCTGTCAAGTGGCGCGCGCTAACATGGCGGCAGCTGCCGACCAATAGCGGTACAGGAAAAAGCGTGGAGCGTACCGATTGGTCAATAGCATTTCCCGCGCTTTGAAAATTCATCTTCTGCGCAGGTACATCGATAAGCCATATTAGTTGGATACTACTGTACGTATGAAGCTACAAGTACGCGGCGAGCTCGAATTGTCTAAGCTAATTCAGTGTGGGCTGTCGATCTCGCTCGCACGTTAGTTCGATACTCACTCACGCGCCGCGTCGTAAAAGAACACAACCCTAACGAGTCAGAAAATATAAATTAAGAGTTACGCGATAGAAAGAGAGGCAGCTTCTAGGTAATTAACGTTGTGCGACCTGAATTGCACTTTATAGTGTCGTAGCAAGAATTGCTATATATTTAAATAATTTTGCGGAGTGAATCTTCTGTAGTGAATCTGTTGTACTATTATATATTCTGTGCCAATACATTTTACTTACATTTTTAGCATCAATCATCAACGCGTGTTCACTTTCATAAACTTGAGGATATACTCGTCGCAGCGCTTTCAGCACTGCTTCAGAACACAGTGCCTTTAGATCGGAACCTAAAAACAAAACAACATCATTCCACTTTTTGTATGGATATATTGGCTAAGAAAAGGAAAACAAACTTATCATTATAATTGTTTTTATGTGATAAAATTACAAATTAACCATGTTCAGACTTTTTACTTTACTTGTGCTGTGAGACCTTGCTTCTTCTTGCCATTCATTATTCTAGGTCAACGGGAAGTACTCTATAAGTTTTGATTTACTTGCGAGTATCAAAATTATGTCACATAAATGGCCGTATTTTTTTATTGCGTTGACTTAGAAGGCTGTTTTTTTTTAGAACTCCAAGGGATGGTCCCTTTGGGTTCTAAAAGACCTACGTATTTAATATTAAATTTAACTTCATACCTCCACGAGTTCCTGAGAAAAGGGGTATTGACAGACTGACAACGGACAGACAGACAGATAGACGGACAACAAAGTGATCCTATAAGGGTTCCGTTTGTCCTTTTGATGTACGGAACTAATTTAATTTATTTTGTTTTTCTTTGATATGGTGACTGTATCTTTTATTTGATTTAATTGTATATTTTCATTTGTGATAGAAAATTTTGCATGCCTAAATTTTATTGGTAGGACACAATGAACTGCGCATTCACTAACATCTGAAATATAATATGTACTGTGTTCAGCAATAAAGATTTGAATTTGAATTTGAACCCTAAAAACGACTTATTCAAATAATTAACAATTGAAACACAACCTAGTTACTTCAGCATAAGGGTCAAATTGATTTAATGAAACAAAATCACGCTGGAGTGTTAATTAAATTAAGCAATTACCTAGCCTAGCCTGATACCTAGGTATATGAAATGCATAAAAAATATTTTTTATAATAATTATCTTATCTGTTACCAACGCTCCACTCCAGCGTAATTTTTTGAGAAGCTCAACTAACTATATCAGAAAGGTTTAGGTGGTGAAATAAAGGTAAACAATCTTGATGCAACTTTTTACACAAATACATATTAAACAAATAAACTACTGCTTAAATTAATGGTTCAATTGATTTAGTAATCATTATTGTTGTATTTACATTGGTTTTTAGTTGCATTTTATTTTTAAACCGAGGTTTTAAAATAAAATAAGATAAAAGACACATCAAGATTGTTTACCTTTTTTTCACTACCTAAACCTTTGTAAGTATAGGTTGTGTTTCAATCGTATTAATTATTGATTAAGTAGTTTTTTTCCTACATTCATCAATTAATATAATATTTTTCGAAGATTCTTACCTCCATAGCCTCCAGTGACTTCTGCCAGATAATCCAAGGTGTCCTCACTAGGTCTCGGCTGCCAGTCTTTAGTATAAATATCTAATATGTCCCTCCTAGCGTTGGCGTGTGGTGGAGGGAAGTGCAACTCGCGGTCGAATCGTCCCGCGCGACGTAATGCGGGGTCAACGGCGTCTAGGCGGTTGGTAGCGCCGATTATCACCACTTCGCCTCTGAGAATAGAGACGGTTATTGAATGGCAAATTTTATGTGTGTGTGTGTGTGTGTGGCATAATTTTGAATGAGTAAGAAATAAATTGAAAATCAACAATAGTAGCTTTATTTGGTACATTTCTTTAAAAATATGGTTGTGTTGTTTTGGTCTTTTGCCTCAAAAGGACGCAAAAGGCTCCGCCATTCATTATGTTAAAGGTTGCGTTGGAAAATACTACTAAAACATTCATTTAGAATTTTAGAACATACAGATCATATATTCGATCTTTTTTTTAATTATTGCTAGGCAACTTAAAACTTTATGACATAGGACACAAGGTTCATATTAGATCACACATAACCACAGAATTACTACACAATATATACCTATCACACAGTCCGTCCATCTCAGCCAACAATGTCCCAACTACGCTAGTGTGTACTTGTTCTTGACGTACACTTCGGACCGGCGCAAGCGCATCGATCTCGTCGAAGAATATGATTGATGGCTTCATTTTGTTCGCCTGGTAATTTGAAAAGGATTAAAATTAATTGTCGTTTTTCGTTTAGTTGTACATGGTATTTTTTTTAAATATCGAATAGCACATTTAGTCTATAAAGTTCCTAGTTCTAGTAAGTTATCATGTGTCTTTGGTAATCATTCAGACACAGTTAGTCTATGAAGCATACAATGGGCCGTCTTCATTATTTACGGTCCGACTTCAGCCACATCTGGGCATATCACTTTTTGCTTTTAAATACTCGAGTAATTTTAGCCACAATAAAACCTGAACTTCGCAACACATATCATACTGTTCAAGTGACATTACTGTATTATCGAATTCAATTCTATGTAAACAAAATGGCACACCTAAAACGCCAAAAAAATAAAACAAAAACAAATCTAACATCAAATCACCTGTTGGAACAGTAACTTCAAGTGCCTCTCGCTCTCTCCGACCCACTTCTTCAGACAATCAGCTCCTTTCCTCATGAAGAAAGCGACCTTCCTCCCACCAACTAACGTACATTCGTTGGCTAAAGCCCTGGCTAACAAGGTCTTGCCTGTTCCTGGGGGTCCGTGAAATAAAACCCCTTTAGCTGGTCGAGTCTTGAATTTTTGGAATAAGTCTGGGTACATTAGGGGGAAGAGTACCATTTCTCGGAGACATTTTATGTGCTCTTCTAAGCCTCCGACCTGTAAGAAATGGTATGTTTATATTGACTTAACATAACATATAATTTTACTCCACATTTAATAAGGGGGTTAGAGTTATTTATCACGTATATCAGATAAACAACACACTTCCTTTTAATTAAAAGCTTCCCCACAAAAGTATGACGCAACTTCTTAGCAAGTGTTGACAATATTATCCATCCTTATCTCATTTTCTATGAAGCTGTTACGCTAGACTCGTAGGAATCGCGGTGCAGACGAGCAATGCGACGTGTCGCGTATCAAATCGCGACTATGTGGTTGCCTTTTTAGAAATATGTAATAGTGCTCCAGACCGAATTTCGGCCATAGCAACCAATCTCAGCAGAGACCAGCCTTCGGCGCAGGAGATATTATAGTGCACAAGCGCGTGCGCAGACACAGGAGCACTCTCTCTTCCCTCACTCTCATAATCCGATGGGACGGCAATCCGACATGATCGGAGAGAGATCAGGCGCAGGGCCAACGGCTTAACGTGCTATCTGAAGCACGGGTAGAAAAACGTAATACAAGTACTCACCGAAGTAAATCTGACACTGCCGTCCACTTCAACAGGTTGTATGTCTCTCAATGCTCTGTCCGTTTTCTTATCATCCATCGACTTCGACTTTTGTCTAAAATCAAGCGAAAGTAGTAAATTAATGGGAAAAAGCTTTTAAAGATAATGTATTTACTTTTACATTGCCAAAATATTTTAGAAAAAAAATACGTCTTCTGTTTGAATGCATACATAGATATGCGCGACAAACATAACCTTTCTTAGAAGCAGGATAGATTTTTTTTTTTTTAATTTTGATACATAATAGATTATTTTAGAAGTACAGACGCCAGCAGGTCAAGCCACCCGAAACTGTCAAATTTTTGCAATCAACTTTGAACCTTATGCTTTAGCGATAACGATGAAAATCTATAAAAGAAAGACAGGTTTGGTGTCTGTACTTATTATTATTATTTTTATTTATTTATTATTATAATTGACCGAGCGAGCGAAGCGTTTTCAGAAGTACTTATGTATGTATTAATTTATTTTTATTATTTTTTTATTATAATTGACCCAGCGAGCGAAGCGTCTCTGCTTCAAGTCTAAATTTCTCACTTTTAGATATCTACCAGTGAAATCGGCCCTTTAACTATTAGGTAGGGATTGATGAAGCACCTGGGACCACCATCTCATCACAAAACTAGAGAATTCTATAAATAATTTTCAGAATTCTCTAAAACGAGGCTTTAAAACCAATATACTCTTTACCCTAGTTATGTGTTTATTCTTTAAGTGAACAATGTATGTTCTTTTTAGAATAAATAATGAATCTTTAAACCCATATTAATGTTAGTTTTACAATAAGGTCAATAGATAGCGCTACTGTGCACCGTATACAATTGTGGAAAAAAGTTTGTGCTCGCGAGGTATACTGTTAGCAAAACTAATAGTGTTAATATGTATAATTAGCTGCGCCCCGCGGTTTCACCCACGTAGACCGGGATAAAAAGCAGCCTATGTGTTAATCCAGGGTATAAGCTATCTACATACCAAATTTTATCCAAATCGGTCTAGAAGTTTGAGCGTGAAGAAGTAACAAACATACACACACACACTCACAAACTTTCGCCTTTATAATATTAGCATGATTAGTATGATCGTATGATTCTTCTGTACGTGTGTTTGTCACCTAACTCCTCCTAAACGGCTGGACCGATTTGGATGAAATTTTGTGTGTATATTTCAATGGGTTCCTGGATGGTTTGAAATTGGACCCGGTAAGTCGCGCTGCAGTCGGGTTCTAGGATCGTTCAGACAGGATAAAATATAATACACTAGCGGACCCGACGGTCCGCTAGTATATTACCTATTATGTTTTATTTAATAACTTAATTATTTTTTAGATTTTATGTACTTTACTTTCTCTTCACGGTGTGTACATCTCTTTTTATCCTCTGTCCTATCGCAGGTGTGCTGAAAGAAATTTCTTTAAAAATAAGCATCACCTTTGTACTATTGAAGACAGAAGTGCATGGAGAGCCTAAGGTCGACTTTTGACTGTGAAGTTTTGCATTACGTTTCATTACTTTTCAAGAGACTATCAAAATAAGAACATCTCCAATACAATTTCTTAAAGCTGTTAATATAAGTAAGTAAGTTAATATACCAGCATTATAAGATTTTAAATTTTGATAATAAATTATTAAACAATTAAGTAACTAGCCCTAAGCCATCTCAACCTAATAAAATTCTGAAACCCTGTACAAACGATTTTGGTTTGGAATTCTCCATGCACTTCTGTCTTCGTTAGTACATATTTTTTGTTCCTTTCTTCTTGTCTGTTTGTTTGTGTGTACATAAATGATTAAATAAATAAAAATGTCGGGTTAATAACAATAACATGCCATTTTGTGATGACTTTTTTCACTGATTTGTTTACCAATCAGTTATAAGACATTTTTTTATTTCAGCATAAAATGAATATAGTTACTAACCTGCCCTTAGTCTTGTTTTTCATTGACACATTAAGATCTTCTTCAGTGTCTGAACTAGAAGTACTACTACTCATTGAACTGGACGGAGATTGTGCTGCAAAGAGAAATATCCATATATTTCATGTGTTAAAGTAAAACAAACTTTATAGTAAACGGGACAAGACTTACATCTGATCGTCTTTCTACGCAATATTTTTGGTTTCCTCTCTCTGAGACAGTATGGCTTCTTTCTGATTGTGAATGTTTTCGCTGGAAACGGAAATAGCTGTTACTTTCAACAATAAAAGTACAGATTATACACTTCACGTGACCAGAGGGCTGGCTCGTTATTTGTCCCAAGAATTAGCATTGCCATTCAACGTGGCAATGCTGCCAGTGTTGTGGGCACGTTTCCGGATAACAACGATGCCGACGAGTACTTCGACGCCTAAGTGTCCCTTCTTGTTTGTATTAAGTAATTATTATTTGTTTACACGTGAAATTGTTAGTCAAAGAATCAACAAAAAAAGTTCCTACATATTTTTTCACTTTTAAGCCGGATTTACATTAAAGTAGTTTAACATAAAATTATTTTCTTTCTTGACATTAATTTCACTAACAATTTCACGTGTAAACTTCTAATTTCATGATGCATGAAATCTAAACACTTTCTTGACAAGCGCCATTTTTGATGTCAACTAATTCACAATCGAATGCGACGTGAAAGAGTGTCGCAAAAGCACATTTGCACGATAATATTGTACATTGCAAAATAAAGCATTGATGCTGCCGGGGCCATGATTTCGGTGATGCTGCAGATTTCACGATACATAGTATTAAGTATACGAAACTAGTTTTGTGAAATTAATTTTACCATGCATGCAATGCAATAGTGATGATGGCTAAAAACATTTTATTTTATCCGTCATGCCTGTAGATAAGTAAAAAAATATTGGACACGTATTTTTTATTTTTTTACGTAATTAAAATATTATGGCGAATGGCGATACATTTAGTTAAAATATGGCATGACATCACCCCTAACTAGATTGTATACTAGAAGTGACGTAGCTACACCCCACTCCCTAACTTTAATGCGTGTTTACTAAATATTTTGACGACACGGTTGGCGCAGTGGTTGAGCGATTGACTGCTGCGCAGCATGTCGCGGGTTCGATTCCCGCACGGAACCAATATTTGTACGACCTACAAGTATTTGTTCCGAGTCTGGGTGTTTTTCTATCTATAATATGTATGTATTTACAAAAAAAAAAAAAAAAATGTATATAAGTAGTTTATCAACCATCTCGTTACCATAACACAAGCATTAGGTTGCTTAGCTTGGGACTAGATGGCGTTGTGTGAAATGTCCAAGGATATTTATTTATTATTATTATTTTTTATTAATATGATAAAGCAAAAATACGTGTCTAATATTTTTTTATTATCAGACTGACGGACTAAATAGAATTTCTTTTCTTTTACCCAGGCACCACCCCTATTAATGTTGTTAATGTAAATCTTTATGAAAATAAACATAACCGATATAAAAACACTAATGCCCAAGCTCGCTTTTGAATTTTCAACGCTCGACTCAGCGTCGAAAGTTGAAAATCCACTCTAAGACTAGTTAGTGAAAACAGGCATAAATACCTCTAGATCTAGTCTCGTCCTGCGCGATCTGTACGAAGGCCGGCTTGGGCTTGCGCGTGCGCTTAGAGCGGCGCGGCGCACGGCTCAGCGTCAACTCGCTGCCAGACTCCGATGATGATGACTCTGGTATAGGTATAATGTTTATTGCTGTTAGAGAATGCTCTCTTAGAATAAGGATGTTTCCTGGGTTTTAAAAAAAGGAATTCTATTTAGTCTATCAGTCAGATAATAAAAAAATATTAGATACGTATTTTTTGCTTTATCATATTCATAAAAAATTACTTAGATAACACGCATTAAGTTGGGGGGCTCGCTACGTCACAACTAAAGTACCCGTCACGAGAAGCTATAAATTATGTAAACAAACATCTTTTACTAAGTAAACATTTTATACTGCGAGATAATAATAAATTGACCATATTCAATCGACATGAAATATAGACGGGTTATATGAAAGTAACAACCTATTTAATTTAGTCGGATCATATTTTAACGATGCAAAGCGCTATCGTTTGTGTTTCTTGGTACCGGAAAGCGTCCGTCGCAGGGATTGTAAACTATCGGGACGCCATTTTGAAATAAACGCGTCATTCGAGTTTCGTGATACATGTCACTGATTCTGACACAGAAATGGAAACATCTGAATCTGACGAATAATTATTCTTAAATAATATATGTTAATTAATATTTGTTACTTAATAATTTATTAAATCTTAAACAAATTCATTTTTTTTGTTGGTCCAAATGTTGTGAACTCCTGAACACTTGTTTACAAAATTTATAGCTTCTCGTGACGGGTACTTTATAACAATCTACGTATAACATCCAGCAAGGAGTGACGTCATGCCACATTTTAACTCAATACATCACCGTAATCTTTGATTACGTAAAAAAAGAAAAAATATGTGTCCAATATTATTAAATAAACTACATGACGGACAAAAAAAAATTGTATACATTAACAGCCCTATTGATAATTATTCTGTATGTTTGTAACATTGAGGACAGTTTTGGAAACATTGACATAAAATCAGGAATATCATGATCAGAAATACAGAAATCTGGGCCCGCGTGGTGGACTACGGCCCACTCCCTCTCACCGAGAGGACGCCTGTATCCTACCAGTGGGAACATTATAGGCTCATTATGCTCATGCTATAGGTAATAATAATATTAAGGTCATTTACTATACAGGTCAAATCAAATTAGCTAGGCAAACTCCCCAGACGTGATGGGTATATCTAATCACGACAAAATAAACCACCTCGAGAACGGGTCTTATCGCAATATTCCTTCTTCCTTTTCTTCTTTTTTTTTTGTAGGTACCTGTTCACCTCGTAAAAAAGGAATATCGCGATAAGACCCGTCCTCGATGTTGTTATAAAATGTGAAAGTTTAAAAAGTTTAACGACAAAATAAAAACTAAAAAGATTTGATGAATTTTTTTTTTTTTTTTTTTTTTAATGACTGCTGGTACTGGTAGTGTTGTTAATTGAAGTGTGAGTTAATAAAATCTGTTTTATCGTGTTGAAATATCGATACACATCTCGTTTGTGAAGTTTACACAAAAAAAAAACTGATTATTAAACTGATATTTTAAATGAACATTCTACCGGCGGTTAATGACTCCAAAAAAAACATCATCAAATTAATTTCTTTTTAGGGTTCCGTACCAAAATGGTAAAAAAGGAACCCTTATGGTGTGAGTCAGTCAGTCTGTCTGTCACAGCTGGATATCTCAAGAACTACTAATGCAAAATTGAAATTTGGAACAGTTTTAGATGACGTTTACCCAACTATATTGCCTATAAGAAAGAAAAAAAAAAAATTTTTCTTGCAACAGGTGCTGAAGACCCCCTGTCTTAATAACTCAAAGAGGTGCTATTAGAGCATGTGGGGTATCATATGAAAGAGCGCTGTTTGCACATAATCAAACATTTTTTTGTTTTTTTAGGCCGCATAGTTTTCGACTTTTGATGAAAAATGTAAAACCCCCCCCCCCCCCCCCCTTATCTCCGAAGGTTGCAAAGAGAAAAATCTGAAATTATTCTATGTGATAGAAGTTTATGTAAAGATTACAGGAAAAATTAAAACGATGTCTCTAAATAGCACACTTTTTCAGAAATCGGAACGGAACCCTCGGTGCGCGAGCCCGACTCGCTCTTGACCGGTTTTTTTATTTTATCATGTTTAGATACAGATACCCTTAATTTGACCCTTTAGATATAGAGCTCAGTTAAGGCTTGTCCTCCTTAAGATACGGCGAAACTAAGTAACTAACCATCTCTTACAGTAGCATATTTTTGATAGGAAAAAATACACAGTAATCTACAATACTGAAGTGATTTCATTTGTCCTGAAATCTATTTTAGTTTATAGAACTAAAGAAAGAAAAAATCTAAATCCAGGTCTATTTTTTTTAGTTTTTACCATATTACTCCTACAATTTTCATTAAAAGTATTCATAAAATACAGTTCTCTACAAAATAATAAGAATTTGCAATAAATTACCAGCGTTGTGTTATCGCGCTTCTCTTTCTTTTTTTTTTTACGGCGGACAAGCCTTGGGCTGAAATGACGCACGCCACTATAGTTAGTGCAATCCACGAAGAGGCGCCCCACTCTTCTTCCTAACCGCTTACAGTTCAAGTGTGCACCATTCCGCTAGTGTTTTAGTTTTGTCGATACACACTAATTGCAGGTAACTATAGGTGTAGGTAATTAGTGCGTACGGCTACAGATCAAGCTATAAATTTCCAGCATAAGCTGATCTCGCATTGTATAGGATTTCCTTACAGTGAGAGATCAGTGTAAACTGGAAAAGTATGTCTTGATGTGTAGTCGTGTGTACAATGTTCCATATTTGTACTGTAAGCGATTAGGAAGAGGAGTGGGCCGCGTCTTCGTGGATTGCACTATCTACACCGGATTTACCCTAGTGTACGTATAAAATTTTAAGTAGTGGGGCGCATCATTTCACCTTAGGCGAGCTCTATAGTACGTTAAATAGTATAGGATAGGTATAGTCATTATTTTGTACCTGTGTTTTTTTTTGTTATTAAACAATGTAACAATACTATTACAAATTTCCATGAGTACCAGATGATCGTAGGACAATAATTAATATTCTAAAAACCTTGTAGAAAGCTCAAATGGAATAAACAGGATAAATATTCGCGCATTTTTTTCAAAAAGGGTATGATTTTGCGCGTTTTGGCACAGAATGGTTATCTCGATCTCTCAAAATTATTCTAATCACATAATTTTAGATAGGTATCTAAATATCCTAAACAAACATTAAAATTAATTATATATTTACAATACAAAAAATAACAAACTATTGACAGTGGCGTCTGTCATAATTACTCATCAAGAAGAAGAATTGAAGTTAATTTTCTTTTGACATCAAATCTGTCAAAAGAGGATTTATCTACATGAATAAAAAGAGAAGTCCTGACAGGGGGCTTACTATGAGCTCTTATAGCAGGGCAGAAAATCAACGTTTCCAGTGACAGAGAGTGACGGTGCTATAGGTCGTATATAGCTCCGTCTCTCTCCCTCACTGGAAACGTTCAACTCCCAGCCCAAACCCTTGAATCTAGAAAGCTGAAATTTTGCACAGAGATTCCCTTTATAATGTAGACAAGGAATAAGGAAGGATTTCCCGGTAGTACGTTCCCGTGGGATATTTTTCGACATCCACGCTGGCGAAACCGCTGGCAAAAGATGTATATAAAAGCGAAAGGTCACTGATTCATAAATTCATTCACTCACTGATTAATCACGAAATCTCAAAAACTGTGTAGTCTTTTTTACGAATAAAAAACCGGCCAAGTGCGAGTCGGACTGGCACACGAAGGGTTCCGTACCTTATTTAACACTACATATTTAAAAAAGACTTCAGTTTGAAAAACACGTTTCTTGTATGGGGAGCCCCTTTAATTTTAACTTTATTTTATTATTTGTTGTTACAGCGGCAATAGAAATACAAAATCTGTAAAAAAAATCAAACGTCTACCTATTACAGACAGCGGCGGCTTAGGTTTGACAGCCTTCGGTTACGGAACTCTAAAAAGTAAATCCTCTTTTAGGAACGCCTCAGTTTGCAACGTTTTTTTTTTTGTTATATCATGCCAGTACATACACGGGCAGGCAGGACTAGAGGATGCTACCAATTAAAAGACAGTAATTACCAGTTTCCTGTTGACTGTCTCCCTTCTTAGCTTGCCTGCCTCGGACGGCCTTTCTTCTGCTTCTTGTGGTAGCTTGATTACTGCAAATTAAAACAAAATCTATACTACACATACATAAAGTCACACCTTCCCATGAGGGTAGGTAGAAAATACCACTAGAAAATCACCACTAGACCAAGTAGGCAGTCCTCCAGACCCATTTCATCTCTTTCGTAAAATCTACTTAGAATACACAATGTTAAAGCAGATAGTCAGTAAGGCGACGTTCGCACGGACGTAAAAATATCGCGGCGGGATTTTATCGCGCACTGGATTTTCAACTCTCGTTGTTGAGCCGAGCGTTGAAAGTCCAACTTAACAATAATAGAGTGCATTCTAGCGAGTCGAAAAACACACTGTTGGATTTTCAACTCTCGGCGCTAAACAGAGCGTTGAAAATCCAGTGCGCGAAAAAAAATGGCCGCGATATTTTTAACGTCGGCTAAATACCAATGAAATGTAAATTATCTGGAGATTATGAATTGAAGACTGACTCAGTGGACAGACAGTCGTGAAAAAAATACAGAGAAGAAGAATCAACAAGCTCCATAGTACAGACAGGGAAACGAACGTCTGACCACCGTAAGGACTATTCTTGCTTGCAGCGCTCGGCCGCTATAGTAACGCTTACCTACGCTCATCAACGCTCATCAACTAAATGCATCGCAGAATCAGATTTTTGCTGAGCCCCTTGTTTTTGTAAATTAAAAAAAAAACCGTAAAAAAAACCAACAGTGGTGGGCGGTTCGGTAGCTCTGCAAAGCAACTGAACCCGAGAAATTAATTGAAACAAAATGTAAAGTATAAAAACATTTAAAACTTTCTTGTGTGGTGCTTTTTTGTTACTTTCCTATTGGTAGAAAAAGGGTGGTTAGACATCTATGACCATTAACAGAGCCTGAGAATTTTATTTAAACAAAATAACAAATATTTTTGTTTTCGATTGCAAAAAGGAGCGGTAAACAGATGTGGTCATTGAGTGCACGGCATTTTGTTTTCACGGTGTGCAGACATTCGTTTCTCTGATAGTACCTCTTCTCGTATGTACATACACTATGCAGGGCAAGAATCTTGATCTGAACTGAACATACCTTTCACTATCCTGCCCCTGCACCGGCTGCTCTCCTTCCTGCTTAACTTCCATAGAATCCTCCTTCTCTTTAGCAGTAACTTCTACCTCCATCTTGTCATCTTCTTTTTTGTTCTCTGCTGGTTTCTTCTCGATGACCGTCTGATTGTTATCCTCGTCGGAATCCGATTCAGTCGCATCCTGGACATTGCGACACAAACAATGATTTGAGAATTATTGTTTTTTTTTTTATTATTAACTAGCTTTTGCAAGCTGCTTCGCCCGCGTGGATGTCTACCGGGAATTCCTTCCTTATTCCTTGTATACATTATAAAAGGAACCTCTGTGCATTTCAGCTTTCTAGGTCCAAGGGTTTGGGCTGGGCGTTGATGAGTCAGTCAGTCAGTCACAACTTGTATAGATTTTGTATTGTAAGTAGTAAAAATGTTCTTTATCTTTTAATCTGAGTTTGTTCTAATTGAGGAATTGTGACGGGCAATTATTAGACAGGGTTATTTTAAATTGGCTGGCTGAACTCCGTAGACGATATGGGTATCAATATCTAAACCCAATAAAAAAAAATGTTTTTTTGGGAGGTCAACAACTGCTGTTAGTGTTGTTACTTAAAGTATGAGCTAAAGTGGCAGTGGGCTGGCCATGTTTGTGGAAGGACCGATGGCCGGTGGAACAGACAAGTCCTGGAGTGGAGACCGCGTATCGGCAAGCATAGCGTGGGATGCCCTTAGAAACTTGGCTGGGACAGACTGTATGCGGAAGGCGGAGAACAGGGTGTTGTGACGTAGTCTGGGAGAGGCCTATGTCCAGTGGACTGCGGTAGATTGAAGTATTCAAATAAAAACTAAAGAGGGTAAAAACTATGAACAGATGAGTAAGTATAACTTACATTTGTTTTTTTGTTGTTGAATCTAGCAGAAGTTCTTCTCTGTCGAGATAGTTGAGTGTCTTCGTCGGTGTTGGTAGGGGGATGACTACGGTTCTGTGCAAAACAAACCATCATTCATTCAGTACCTATTTATGATGAGCTTTTTCATCATATTGAAATGAAATGTTTGATGCCCCAAAAACACGACTTTAACATCTCGAGCTCAAGGTAATCCGCTGGATTTGAGAACCACAGGATCGGTCGATGTGGTGACACTTTGGGGAGCCCTATGTCCAGCAGTGGACGTTTTGAGGCTGGAATGATAATGACGATGACTCACCAGCTGTTTCTCAATGGCGACACTCGCGATCCTAGGTTCATCAGCCGATGAGAATTCGTCTGAGGAACTAGAGCCCAGGAACCCGTAGAAGTTGTTGTAGCCCTTCACTTTGAGTGGACAGACAGACAGACAGATGTTGTGTTATATGAAATGTTGACTCACCAGCTGTTTCTTACTGGCGACTCTCGCGACCCTGGCCTCGTCAGCCGAAGAGAATTCGTCTGAGGAGCTAGAGCCCGGGAAGCCGTACAGGTCGGGATAGCCTTTCACTTTGAGCTCGTTGGTGATCCAGCTCTCGTTGAAGTTGTGGTGCAGGAGCTTGCGTTTGCGGCAGCTGCGACGGACATCTGGATAAAGAAATTGGAGTTTTGAATGTCGACACGATCTGGCAGCACAGATTAATACACATGGGACACTCCGCAAATTCATTTAAATAAAAAGCGACTCTTGCTACGACGCAATAAAGTGCAATTCAGGTCGCACAACACTTAATTACCGACAGTTATATTCACCTACAAGTTGCCTCTCTTTCTATCGCGTAACTCTTATACCTTCTGACTCGTTAGGGTTGTCTTCTTTTACGACGCGGCGCGTGAGTGAGTATTGAACTAACGTACGAGCCGGCAGATGCGCGGGGCAGCCCACACTGAATTGACCCAGTGAGCTGAGTCCGCCACGTACTTGTAGCTTCATACCTAAACTGCGGAGTGTCCCATCTGTATTACATTAGTATCACGAGGGGAACAATATTTGTAAATACCTATACCTATAAAAATTCATACTATGCAGAAGCCAAAGTCGGTAATGACTTCAATTAGATCTATATGGGTTACTTCAGGCTTCAGGTTTGGTCCCATAGTAAAAGTTGTTTGTTATCATGATTACAATCACGTGTTTAAGTATCGGTCACTAATTACCAGTCACCATATATACATATTGAGTTATTCAGTACATGCATGTTACATTTACAGTCATCATCATCATCTGCCTAGCCTTTTCCCAACTATGTTGGGGTCGGCTTCCAGTCTAACCGGGTGCAGCTGAATACCAGTACTTTACATGGATCGACTGCCTATCTGACCTCCAGAACCCAGTAACTGAGTAACCCATACCCCTTGGTAAGACTGGTTGTCAGACTTTCGGGCTTCTGACGACCCATAACGACTGTCAAAGATCCACGAATGACAGCCGGACCAACGGCTTAACATGCTTACCGAGGCACGGATGAGTCTCGGTATGTAAAGATGGTCACCCATCCACGGACCAACCCCAGCAAGCGTAGCTTAACCTTATGGATCGACCCGTGCGGCTGTTATTACTTAGCCACGAGCTCCTCCATGTTACATTTACAGTATTGTTTTAATTAAAAAACACAGAGATAGCCGAAATTATCTGCAAGTAAACACGTTAATTATGATATTCTTACAAAATACTTACTCTCCTGTATAGGCTTGTCCTCACTATCTTCCATGTAGTTCTTCCTGGGACCGCGACTGCGCCGGATCTTTACACTCCGGTTAGTGGTATCATTACCATCGGCGAAGAACACTCGCACTTGTCTGGACCTATAAAAAAAAAAAAAAAAAATTAACTGTTTTTGGACAAGCTCTACTACTATCTCTTTATTACATTTGGCACAACATCGCCGCAGACCGCGATAAAATAGTACCTATTAGCAGTCAATAACATGTATGAAAAGCTATAACTTTCCCGGCGATGAGTGGGTTGGTCTCTAACCGCGAACATCCGTGGAGTGTCAGGGACATGGAATACGTGTTATCGAAAAATATTCGGTACAACATTTTATAATTATGAACGTCACGTCTCAAGGGCCAAAGAAGACCATAGCTACTTTTAGCATCAGCGATCGGCGATTTAGTAAACTCAAACTCAAACTCAAACTCAAAGCATTTATTTCAAATAAACCAATTACAGGCACTTTTGAATTGTCAAAGGGTCGGTCTTGGGTCGGTCAGTCAGAAAAATGAAGCTAGTTGCCCATTCCAAAGCGTAGATCCTGGAGAAGAACGGGCAAGAAACTCCACGGACACTCTTTTAAATCAAATATTTTACATAATATTGGTTACATCGTTCATATTGAAAATATAGATGTGAGAACAATGTAGAAAGACGTGCACGTTAAAAGCGTCCGTAATGAAAAAGATAAAAACTAAAAACAACTAAATTAAAAATAAGCCGTGGCAGCTAAGAGACGACCAGTCCCAACTGACGGCGCCCGTTCACGAACATGACGCATGGATCAGCACCAATTAGCTCAACCATTTTGAAGGGAACTTAATGATCCAACACACACGCCACCACCAGCGAGACATTTGAGTGAGCATGACATACTCTCAACCGCCAGGGCACATTCAAGTCAGTGAAAGACGAACCCAGTAAAAGGTAGCTTTATATTAGCTACATAGTGCTCACACATGTGCTATGCAATTATACAATATTAAGAGATTGAATTTACACAATGCAAAGAAAATTTTCTCTTTTCTTGATCTTCAGCAGCTCCAACAATATTTCCGAATGCTAATCAATTAGTTTAAGCGTCCTTGTGGAGCAGGACCAGCATTTAGCCAAGCATTTTTGTCAGCAATGTAATCTCCCAACTTATAATATGCCTGGCTGCATAGTGTGCGTTTTATACATGATTTAAATTTCGTTTCATTTAACTGGAGTATGTGCGGAGGTATTTTATTATAACATTTTAAACAGTACCCCATGAAGGATGAGTCTACTTTAGCTAGTCTGAAACCTGGTTGAACTAAATGGTCCCTATTTCTAGTCCTATAATTGTGTCTTTCACCTCTTTTACCGAAAAGATTTAGATTTTTCCTTACGTACATGATGTTTTCATAGATATATGAAATTAGTAGTAAATTTTTGGAATCTTGATGCCACGTCCTAGCGCTCCTTTCTACATATCAACTTAGCCTATCGCAAACCATACATAGCCGGACACAGGACTCTCCCAGACTGCGTCACAACACCCTGTCCTCCGCCTTCCGCATCCAGTCTGTCCCAGCCAACTTTTTAAGGTCGGGTCTATCTAGCTGGGGTCGTCCACACTATACGTTTGCCGATACCCAGGACTCGTCTGCCCCACGGCCTTCGCACTGCCACTTCAGCTTGCTTACTCTGCAGGCTATGTCGGTAATTCCGGTTCTTTTCCTGATAACTTAAGACCTGATCTTACCCTTCAAAGAAACTCCAAGCACAACTCACTCAATAGCGCGCTGAGCGACCTTGAAGACCTATCCGCACACATAGGTAAATACGCCAATCGCGCTGATTGAGTCGCATTTTAGAAGCTTGATGCAATGACTGAACATTCACTCGCGTAATTTTGATATGGTTATCGAACACAGAAAGTCGCCAAAACGCGATGCAATCACAAAATAGCCCATCGCTGATTGCTGATGCTTCAAGTAACTAGTCTGCTTTGGCCCTAACACAGCATGGATGTGTGCAGTTAACCCTTATGGTGTTTCATGATCAAAAGTTTAGCTTACCTTCTAGAATATTTCCTGGTTTCTGGTTCTGTATCACTTTCGGGGAACACGATCCGAGGCATCTTGATGGTACGAAGACGGCGGCTATCTGCAATGTTACTAGAACATTAACTTCCAGATAAGGTGAAGGGAAGGATACTGCATTTGACGTAAATAAATGAAGGCATCTATACTACATTTACAATAAGATTAGACAATTAAACAAATCTTTTTTACAGTCCGTTCAACTGATTTTGACTTCTATTCCGTAGGCTTAAGGATCCAATGCGCGTGGCGCGTTCCTGTTTTAGTATACATATTGACTACACTGCGCAATCATTTGTAGCCTATTTCAGAGCGGAAAACTTACATGACGCGAACTATACCTATTACGGTTTATGAGATACATACAGCCCACTGACAGTAAGACGGATCAACATATAGATGGAGAATGGAGGCTTGTTGGTCATCCTTCGGGTACGGAACCAATCAATCTGCCTAGCCTTTTCCCAACTACGTTGGGGTCAGCTTCCAGTCTAACCGGATGCAGCTGAATACTAGTATTTTACATGAAGCGACTGCCTATCTGGCCTCCACAACCCAGTAACTGGGCAATACGATACCCCTTGGCAAGACTGGTTGTCAGATTTTCGGTCTTCTGACGACTCGTAACGGCTGTCAAAGATCCACAAATGACAGCCGGGACCAACGGCTTAACGTGCTTTCCGAGGCACTGAGGAGTCTCGGTATGTAGAGACGGTCACCCATCCACTGACCAACCCCGGCAAGCGTAGCTTAACCTGATACGGAACGTAAAAACTTATTTCTATTTCATTTACATTACACACACTTTATATTTTACTAGCTGTTAGTGCCCATGTCTCTATCTCCAGTAGTTTAGGCTGTGTGTTGCCTATTTTCATACAGTAATACCATCCCAATTTAATACTTTTCCGGTGAATTTTCCAAAAAAAAATTGTCATACAAGCCTTGTCCTGACAATTACAAGCACAACAAAAAAGAATTACCCAAATAAGTGCAACCGTTTTGATGTGATTCACTTACATACATTCAGCAATTGATTTTTATTTAATATACATCATTTTAATACTCACAGTTAGTAGGCCAGCGTTGTATTTTCCTAGTCACTTTATACTGGCTACTCCTCAACTCTCGTGGCGTCCAATTAGATGGTTTTGGGGTCTAAAATTATTTAATTAAATATTACTTATATGACAACACTGACTCTAGTTACATTATATTAATAAATATGGTATCTATAGAGAAAAAAAAATGTAGCAGGAGCATAACATGGACCTTACTTCTATAGGCCCCTAAGGGAAACTGTGCTGTAACCCACAGTTCACAAGTGACAGTATTAGGTCACAGGAAATAGGGGGCAAGGCTAGCCAGCTAGTGCAGGTTCAAATACCAGTGTATTGGGCATTTGTTTATACAGGACAGCCCTTTTTCTCTAATATTAATATTGATTCACTATGGAATTTCTAGGTATAATGGATCTGACCAATCCTAACCAATATTATAAATTCGAAAGTGAGTTTGCTTGTTTGTTACGCCTTCACGCTAAAACGGCTGGACGGATTTGGATGAAATTTGGCAAACGGGTAGACCTTGGCCTGGATTAGGATACAGGATACTTTATATCCCCGTAGTACGTTCCCGTGGGATGATCTTCGACATGCACGCGGGCGAAGCCACTGGCAAAAGCTAGTACCTACACAATATTTTAAAATGTGTAGTAAAATGGTATATCCATATGTGGATGTCCTCATATAAAATAGTTAAAAAATACTTTATTGACTATTCATATAAGTCGAAATTATATACTTGAGATGGGTTCATAATTTAAATCCTATAGTGCTACTTAATAAAACACTACTATAATATTTAAAATAATAACTTGTGTGAACCACATACAACCCCATGCAGATACAAAATTAAATATGTCTTAGCCCTCTATAATTATTAGATTATTACATTTTAGGGAAACTTAGTAACTTGTTAGGGTGCCTGAATATTCCATAGGGTTTATGTAAAGAGGTACAAAGTATTGGGTGAGGCAGGTGTATAGCCAATTCTCAACATTTTACAAGAAAACAACTTGTCTAAATAGAAACATGTGCTGAAGAAACGGAAAACAGTATTATTATGACAATGCTTTCGTAAAACTGTATTTGTGATCTCAGCAGATCAGGTTAATTAATAATTATAATGAGCTATTCATTACTTCTCTAATAGGAGGCATTTTGTTTTTATTAAGTGCTTTCTTATAGTATAGATAAGAAGTAGAGTTAAATGGTCCTAGTATTCAGTGTGTGGTCCAGTTTGAATCACATAAATCTTCCATAATGCCAAAGAGGGTTTTGCCAGGATCTATGTGGGTAACATGAATTGATGTGCGGTAGCTGCACATCAATTCATGTAGGAATAAAAAGGATCAAAGTCTACCTCATCCTTGAGCTTTAAACTCTAAAGTCTGATTCACACAGGGTAAGTAGCTGACTCCAAAGTCGAACTAAGTCAGCACAGGGGGCTTACTATGAGCTCTTCTAACACTGCATGTAACCAGCTACTGACCCAGGCCTACAGACAGGGTCAACAGCTGACTCCAAATGCAGTCAGAGCTGGTGCTGAGAACTGACTCTCACTGTTTACATGTAAACTACTAACTTCAAGTACTACTGACTCAAATCAATTTACATGAAGACAGTAACGGGTCAGTGCTAACTTGCTTTGAGTATGCAGTCAGCTATTGACCCTGTGTAAATCAGCCATTACTTCCAAAATCACTGACTGATTGACACTGATTGGCTGTCAATCAAATGACAAATGATATCAGTCTTTCCCCATGATACATGATCATAACACATGAGTGTTATTCTTCACTTTCTTTTTTAAACTTACATTTCTTTTTACCCAACGGCCAAGGAAGGGTTAAGTTTTTTGTGTTTATCTTGTATGTATGTTTTTATATCATTCAATGTGTTTAAATAGTGTAATTGGCTTTGGCCGTTCTATTTAATTTAATTTAAAAATAAATAAATAGGGTTTGGCTATACATAGCAGCGCTAGTTTCCAGACTTTGCAAAGATAGATAATTTTTATGTCTATTTATGCTCAATTTATTGATTGAGGACAGCTGCCACAGTATATTATGAGGTTAATCAACAATATGCATGTGCAACAAACAGATGGTTCTGTTTTTAAAATTAACCTGCAGTATTGGTAAGTATGTAACTGTATCATAATATAATTTTGTTTTTTTTTTTGTCTGAAACAGAACATTATTATTTAGTGACATAACACAATTTTAAAATAAAACTACTGCCAATTTATTTACTCTAGATTCAGAACGTGAGCCAGATTCTATGACAGTATCTTCATACAGGTATCCATGTAACTTCATGTTATTCTTTCTCAGATAAAATAATTTTTACAAGAATGTAAACAAATAACATCTTCATTCTTACTCACAACAACTAAACATCTTCAGCATTGAAATGACATCAGTGATGCAACCATCACTATTGACATAGAATGTGTAAATTAACTGTGTGTCGCTTGTATTTGGATATCCATAGCGTAGTATTCATATTTATGTAACATACTTGAGAATTCTGACATCATAGCTATGCAAAATCGTATAGATATACAAGAATTAGTTAATACACATTCAAGTAGCTTGTAGGCTTACAAGTACATAACTAATAGTAACAACTTATACACTACAAAACCCCAGCTGTATTCATAATAACTTTATATCTCCAACAATAAGCACTAAAAGCACATGCATCGACGTGCACTCACGACAATCAAGTACCTACAGGGAAACAGGGACAGGAAGTTGGTACAGTGTAGCATACAAAGCCTTGATACCAAACCACTGCACAACAAACGAATGGCTTCAAAACATCACCTTCTCATCAGTCACGATGCTCACGTCGTTCATAGCGTAATTCCCATCGTCAACCTCCCCGTTTTCTCCATTACTGCGACGGGTTTTCACCATTGCAGTAGCTGTGTCGTAACTTTACATAAAAGACCCAAAATCCGTTATGTAACAGCCCTACGACGTTACAAACACACGCAACTCGTAAATCATTAACAACACAAATGTTTTACACTCAAAATAGAAAACTAGCACGACAAAGGACGAGCGTTATCACCCGCACATGTCGTTACACAGCGCCATGTTAAACGAACAATGTACTTCTGCTCCCAGCTACTTTTACAGTTGATAACTCACCAATCGAACGCACCGTGTTCTCTAATACACTTTTGATTAAAATAATAAACTATTTCAATAACGAAAACCATGAAAAATCAATGAATTAAACTGATACGAAACGAAATCCACAACTCACGATGTTTTTATTGACAACTGTCAAAAATTCCCGCAAATTTGTCATTTTTCAAATTGTTAGGTGAAAACACCGTTGTAAGCATTGCAGTTTCTCGATACTCTTTTGGCTTGCAGAAAATCGCATTGCGTAATTATGGTGCAATTCTCCGTAGTCATGCTCAAAATTGTACACTATAAACCCGAATTTTAATGAAGTCAGGAAGAGAAGAGTCTCCGTCGGTCTCCGTAGAATTATCTGTGGAATTGTCTAGTAATAGTGTTCTGTGGTCAGAGTTAAAATAAAGTACAACTTCTGGTGAACTTCTGATTGTACTCTGATTCCTTAGAGCATTTAACCTATGCTCTAAGTCTGATTCTGATATTCTCTATACGTTTCATAATGTTTGGACCTCAGGATTGGACCTGCGGTTTGGACCCTAGATTTGGACATTACTTGGTTTGGACTCCACCACAGAGTAATCGTTTATTATTATTAACATTATTTGGTTGATTAATAATAATAAACGATTACTCTGTGGTGGAGTCCAAACCATGGAAGTAGTAGTGACCAAACATTATGAACATTTATCACTATTTAAACCATTAATTATTTTAGTATGGTTTATTAAAGTGGCTCGTGGCTAAGTAATAACAGCCGCACGGGTCGATCCATTGGGCTAATTAAGCTACGAGACTTTCAGGCTTCTGACGAAGCCCGAAAGTCTGAGAACCAGTCATACCAAGGGGTATCGTATTACCCAGTTACTGGGTTGTGGAGGTCAGATAGGAAATCGCTCCGTGTAAAATACTGGCATTCAGCTGCATCCGGTTCGACTGGAAGCCGACCCCAACATAGTTGGGAAAAGGCTTGGCAGATTGATATGATTAATTCGTAACGTGAAATAATCGCGCGCGCTTGTCGCTGGTTTCGCGCGTGCCCGCCGTCTAAGCCCAAGTTCCCACGAGCGTAATAAAATTGCGGCGGAATAAAAACGCTTAGCGCGATTTTTTAGGGTATATGTATTCTGTGGCGTTGTGAGCGATTATAGTATAATTCGGAATGCACCCAGAAACAAGAATACAACTTGTTCTCTATATAGTCTGTGAAGAATACTTCCGTACCGTACATCACTAAATGTCAAAAACCACTCAAATATCAATATATTTTCTTTTCTTCCAATGTTTTTGACATCGTATTGGATTAGAAACATTTAAAATGGTGTATAATAATTTATAGCAACAAATAATAAAGAAACTCCATATCTTTAACACTAGTACTAATTAAAATTGTAAGTTGTATGATCCTTATTTTGTTTACATGTCATAAGTACACCTTTTTTTTTGTGCTCTGCTGATAGAAACCGAACTTTTATCATTACTTCCGTGTAACTCATTTTGATTGATTTTTAGTCCGTAATAACTATATTTTCAGATTTTACGATGGCCGAAAATCCAGAGCAAGTTTCTCCATTGGGAGAAGAGAAAGAAACATTAAACAACTCAATAAGCAACCAGCAATCAGAGGTTGACCTGGAAGAGGAAATATCAGCAAGAATGACAGCATCGTATAGCGAGATATCGTTCCACTCTGACCAGGGCCAGCCTGAGGAACAGGAGAGAGTGGCTGGCCCATCCAGACCCTATGACTTACCATCAGCAAACCGGAAACAAGAAAAGCTTCCATTGGATTTAGATGGACATGTGAGAAAGGAAGGAGAAATGACACACTATGTAGCTGATGATTTAGAATTCAAAATAAAAATATCAAGCCCAATAGCAAAAAGAGGTGAAACACCTGTATTTGGTAGTTCTAGTGCATCTCGCTCCAGTACCCCTTCTGGGAAGTTATACAAACAAATACTGGCACCTCAGATTGGACAGATAGACATAACAGTATTACATGACCTAGAATATGAAGCACAGAGGATTGCACAATCAGTAGATAATTTAATTGAAAACCTTTCTAGTATACTGCACTCAAACTCTTCACTTACTGCAGAGAATATGGAGGTGTATAAAGATGCAGTTGGCAAAACATGTGATGCCATGGATAATAATATCAAGAGCATGTACACAATTCTAGCGAAAGGAGAAGAGGTGTCTCAAGCAATGATCCCTGTGCAGGCACAAGCAGCAAGAATAGCAGAAATAAAGAGACTCCTCCAACTTTTTGAGGATAAGTTCTAGTTAACAACCTATGTTTAATGAAATTATATTAAGTATTTAAGTATAAAAAGGAAGACTTGTTTGATTTTTAAATAAGTACCTAAAATGTTATTCACACCAATGACTATCATGACAGGTTTTGAATTAGAGAATTGGTAAATTCTATATTTTGTATTTAGGACCCTGTTATTTTTCATGGATTTACATAAAATTATGAACTTCATGATGGAATCTTGGTCCTACAAAGAACCTTTATGATAGCATGTTTTCAATTTATAAATAGAATACTCTTTATTTCATGCACACAGTGGCGTAACTACAGGGTGGCAAGTCGGCAAAATGCCACGGGGCCCCCAGCCGGAATGGGCCCCCATGGTCAGAGGAGAATCCCAACTCCCAAAATGTAATATTACACATTTAGTAAAAATCCGATGAATTTGCCACGGGCCTCGAACGGTATAGTTACGCCACTGCATGCACACCTTAGAAATTGCTTTAGTAAATGTGTTGTTGTTGTATCAATCTAACCAACTTTCATGCAACTTTGGGCAGGGCGTGGCTTCGACCTGCGGCTATCGCAGGTCGAAGCCACGCCCAAAGTTGGATCAAGTTATTTTTGATGATTGAAATGTTTTCAATATTGCTGGAGTTTCTAAACGAAATAGTAAATGTCAAAATTAAGTAGGGTATGCACTCAGAAGAACGACTAGGTATGCACAGGCCAAATAACTATACAAGTTTTTTGTAGTAAGTACTATGTATGCCGTTCAGTAGGCTTACGTTTCCAGTGAG
This sequence comes from Cosmia trapezina, assembly GCA_905163495.3. Taxonomy (NCBI): domain Eukaryota; kingdom Metazoa; phylum Arthropoda; class Insecta; order Lepidoptera; family Noctuidae; genus Cosmia; species Cosmia trapezina. Next base: position 18,975,232 of record LR991038.1, on the reverse strand, counting down.
AGAGAGAGACGGAGCTATATACTATCTATAGCCCCGTCACTCTCTCTCACTGGAAACGTTCAACGTCTGCCCTGCTATAAGAGCTCATAGTAAGCCCCCAGTAGCTGTACCTACTAAACATAAACCCATATTTTCCTCACCGAAAATTGAATTGTGGTCATATTGTGGTACATACATACAAAAAACATCTTTGACGACACGGTTGGCGCAGTGGTTGAGCAATTGACTGCTGCGCAGCATGTCGCGGGTTCGATTCCGCATGGAACAAATATTTGTACGACCTACAAGTATTTTTTCCGAGTCTGGGTGTTTTTCTATCTATATTATGTATGTATTTACAAAAAAAAAAAATGTATATACATAAGTAGTTTATCAGCCATCTCGTTACCATAACACAAGCATTAGGTTGCTTAGCTTGGGACTAGATGGCGTTGTGTGAAATGTCCAAGGATATTTTATTTATTTATCTTCAAAAAACGATTTTGGCAATATTGGCTTCCAATCTCCAGTACTTACTGGTTTTTGTGACTTGCCACTCTCAACCATTGCCATGCGCGCGAGCGTATTGTTCTAGTTATTCTTCTGAGCCTGTGTCAGTTCGCTGATAATCTGTGGTTCGCTGTCGTGTTCTTGGTTGTTTGACACATGTTGTCATTCTAATTTCATTCTGTCATATCGCATCGACCGAGGTGGTTGTAAAATTAAAAAGATAGAAAAATGTGTTTTAAATCTAGAAAAATAAAATTCAATTACTAACATGAATGTTAACATCTTTATAAGATTAAGCGTGCAGTTCTTGGTCTCATGACCATTTAGTATTCAGCTACCATACAGAAATAACGTCTAGATGGGTGACGTTCTAAGCTTATTTTCTGTGATAATAATGAAATTTAAATCTAAGTTCAATGAAAGTAAGATTTATTTCCACTATGATCTTCCGTGGGAGAAGCTGAAGTCGGTGAAGTGGATGAATGAGAAGGCCACCGCGAACAGGGCCTATGTGCCCACGACGGTGAGTGCTTTTTCGCATTTTCTATAGAAAGCAAAACATTAAAAAATATTTTATTGTACACGATCGGAAAACTCGTTAATATTGTTATTATTTGTGGGAACTAAAGAACTGGGACAATAAAATTGTCACAATTTTGGTGCTATTTTTATTTCAGTTCAATTTAATATTCAAGTACTCAGGTCTTACTTGTGCAGTACGTAAAATATAATGCATTTAGTCAGTGATAAAAAGTATAAACCTTAACAAAGTTGTTAATTAGCAACAGTAGCCAGTAAAGTTGCCTCCGGTAAAGTGTTGCCCTATCCCATCCCAAATAAAACTAAAATAATATATTCCACATGACTTGAAAATAATATTTAAAACATGAATTTAATAAGTACTAAAGAACAGCAAGTATAGTCATAGTAACTACATATAGTATGGGTATAAAACCTGCTTTTTTTAATCAGTGCTGAAATTGGTAGCAAGCCTGCATGCTTTAAAAATAAGATGTTATAAAAAAAAATCCTATTTAGTTATCACAATTTATTATAGTAAGTACTAGCTTTTGCCGGCTTCGCCCATATTTATGTCAGAAATTGTCACACGGGAACATACTACCGGGATAAAAAGTTTCCTTGGTGTTAATCCAGGTTTTAAACTATCTGTTTGCCAAATTAATGTCATTCAAATCCATTCAGCCATTTTTGCGTGTACCTATGTTAAATAATTAACAGACATCCGAACATAAACTTTCACATTTAAATTATAAAATGTGAAAGTTAAACTTATCTATTGTACCATAGCTAATCCTACTAAGTAATATTTTTTTTTTAGTATTAGTAGGAAGTAGGATTAGATAAGTACTGAAGATTCATTTGTATTTTATTTGTGTGGGTTTCCCAAATAGCTAATTGTCCGACCCTAAAAACTGATGTTCAGTGTTATTATAATTGTTTTTACCTGACTGCCCCAGAAGAAGGGTAATTTTTTATAATATTATTTCTAAACAGTAGGCTTTAATAGAAGGCTTTGTTGTATGTTGTTTCCTTGCATTGTTTTTAACAAACAGAAAACATAAACACAAAAGGTATGTAAATACATACTTACTTAGTGCAAACAAAATAATTGGATAAAACTATTGTTTTTATATGTAATTTTAATGACAATAATTGTTTATTCGCAATTTTAAAAATACAATACAATATACTATGACTGAATATAAAATTAAACTTAAGGGGCCGTATACGAAATTTTGCCGATTTAGCTAATTTTCGTGATTTTAAAGATGTAATTTTAAAGTTAAAATACTGTATTTCTATAAGTTTATAAATGCACAACATAAAATATAATTTCGATGATAATCTAATGAATGAGCTACATTTTTATTTTGCGTGGAGTTTATTATGCGAGAATTAGGTTGTTTTAAAAGATTTTTTACTGGCAAATGTTTTTAATTTTTTGCAATTTTTTTTTCAGGAAATGGATTGATTTTGAATTGAAGTTTATTTCTGTTGTTTTTATTTTATGAACGAGAGTTCTAAGTAGCCGAAATCAAAAGCAATACTTTGCCAATTTTCTTAAAAATTTGACTAATAGAATATTTTTTTACTCAAAATGTTTTTATGAAAGTCGTAAAAAGTGATTCATACATTGTATACTTATACAACTTTCACAAGAATACATTGTAATTTTTCCATACCCTTTAGACGTCAAAACGATTCGTAATTATGTGTTATTCTAAACCTCTTACAGCAAAAATTCACAAAATAGTCGCCGGTTTAGGTCGATTAATCAAAATTAAACAATAAAAATAAAAAAGTAACTCATACATTAGATCATAATTGAAATGATATTTCATGTTGTGCATTAAAATTTATACAAATACTTTAATATAACTGTAAAATCTCGTCTGTAAAATCACGTAAATCAGCAAAATCGGCAAAATTTCGTGTACGGCTCCTTAAGCTATACCTAGTTACACTCAATGAATGCAAATGAATTTCATAATCATTAATGAAGTGAATATAGTGTGCATGATAAATCACATTGTATAGTAGGATGCGTAACAATAGCTGTTTCACAATAACTAGGTTACTACACTGTATTATTAATGAACATTCTTGATAAGAACTCAATTATCTCCAAACTTATTCAACAAGTGTTTAAGTGGTATATTTATGAAATAATATATGATGTATCTATTGGATGATATTATATTATATTATTCTTGAAATACTGACTGACTGATGTGCCTTTCATAGGCAACCTGCGCCTAACGCAGACGTTTGACTTTGCCGAATGGATAGGTGCGCTAACGCAGCATCATAATCTTCTTTTCAAGATAGCCCAGTAACATACAATACATATACTCACGCCTTCATCCCATGGGGGTAGGCAGAAAGTACAGAACGCCATCTGCTACGATTCTTACATAGGTAGGTACTAGTCAGCCAAGTTTTTATTTTTAAATTAATTCTAAAATTGGTTATTATCTCTGAGGACTCGCGCCAACCAATTTCAGACTGACAGATTTTACTTACAAACAGAAGTTTCATTGCTTATCTGATGATTTGCATAGTCCATATAATTTTACGCGCGTAAACATGTTTTGTAAAACGCTTTAGAGGCATGAGGAACAGGGTGTAAAGTTCACTCATCCTCTATTGAAAAGGGAGGATCCTCCGACCAGACGGGTGTTGTGTCTGGTGGGCTACTGCCCGACGGTTGATGTCGGGTCGTTGTATATGTGCTAATCGCGTGGTAAACTCTAATTGCGCGATGCAGGTTTTGCGTGACGTCATGTCATTGATGCGTAGTTCTTATGTGGCGATGTAGATGCCGCCACATCACTCCCCTCCGGAGACCGGAGGTCGATAGTGGGCTGAGTCGTGTATCTTGCGATGCTTGCCAGTGCCAGTTGTGGTTCCAGTGAGTCGGAACCGGGTGCCGCATAGTTCACGGTGAGTCGGAACTGTCTGCGGTGATACCCCAGTGAGTCGGGGTGGCGCTGCGTTATGCTCCAGTGAGTCGGAGTATACAGCGCTGGGTTGAGGTTGAGGCTGAAGGTGATGACCAGGAATGCGCGTCCGCTGTATGCTGTGGTCAGGATACCCGTTGAAGCCGTGGATGCTGGCTGGCTGTGTGACTCGCCGCTCGAAAGCTTGAGGAAGTGATGCTGATGACGTCACGCTGATGTAGTTGCACGAAGGCTGCGCTGACGTTCATGCTCGGGGTCACCAATTTAGAGGCATGAGGAACAGGGTGTAAAGTTCACTCATCCTCCATAGAAAAGGGAGGATCCTCCGACCAGACGGGTGTTGTGTCTGGTGGGCTACTGCCCGACGATTGATGTCGGGTCGTTGTATATGTGCTAATCGCGTGGTAAACTCTAATTGCGCGATGCAGGTTTTGCGTGACGTCATGTCATTGATGCGTAGTTCTTATGTGGCGATGTAGATGCCGCCACAACGCTACTGATAACGTAATTTAAATAAAATGTCCGCAATGTTAGTTTTCCTGATAAGTACGACATAATAATTCGTCAACAAACATTTAAAATTCGTTACAGATAGGTATCTAAACCTGATTGTGTAATATGTGTTTAGGTACAGACGCCAGCGGGTCAAGCCACCCGAAACTGTCAAATTTTCCCAATCAACCTTGAACCTAATACTTTCGCGATAAAGATGAAAATCTATTAAATAAATTTGACAGATTGTAGTAGCTTGATGTGCTGGCGTCTGTACCTACATACAAAACTAATCGTGTCCTGCTGCTGACATGAAGCAAACAAAGGTACTTATTACCTACTAGCTTTTGCCCGCGGCTTCGCTCGCGTTAATTTAGAATTTGACAATCAATTCGGGTTGTACTCTGCTTAGAATAATATTTAAATTCAATCATGATTCGAAAGACACGTGGCGTCATCTATTATCATAAGAATGTTATTGATATTGTTGTTTTCCTCGGGAACAGTACTTTCTTACTTTTTTTCGGGATGAAAAGTACCCTTAGATGTCCGTTTCTGTACAGCTGACTACGTATATGCAAAATTTCAGTATGGTCGGATCAGTGGTGTATGCGTGAAAATGTAACAAACAAACAAACTTACTTTCGCATTTATAATATTAAGTTAGGATTACATTTTATTACTACGTCATAAGCATAACTCATAACATAACTGTTACAGCAAATAAATTTTACTACTTACTATCTACTACCTTCTTTCTTCTTCTTCTTCTTCTATTTTCTTCTACTTTACTTACTATTTAATAGGTATCTTCTATGACCAATTCACCAACACACTTTAAGGCTCTTGTGTCTAAACACACTATGCCGAAGTTACGCGACCGAAGTTCAGTTCGATTGCCGAAGGGATCCGGGGCGGTTAGCAGCGGGAGGTAGGCACACAAAGTTGCGCAACTGAATTTCCGCCGCGTAAGTTCGGGACTTATGGTGTGTCATATCAGCCGAACACGACGGAACGTAACATCAGCCGCGGAACCTCGGTCGCGTAACTTCGGCATAGTGTGTTTAGACACTTACAGACAGAGGCGATATTGCGATATTATATCCGTAGAACAATATCGCGTCGCGACGCGATATCGCCTCTGTCTGTAAGAGCCTTTACGGTTTACCTATTGACTCGATTCTGCGATAAACGTGCACCACAGCTAAATTCAGGAATTTTCCGAACTTTTCCCTGAACAACAAGCGATTCTTGTTTATATACCATTCATGATCATCATCAGCCTATTGCCGACCCTATTGCAGTCCACTGCTGGATAAAGGCCTCCGTCAAGCATTTCCATGACGACCGGTCTTGTTCTTCCCGAATCCAGCGGATTCTCCACACCGTAGATAAACCTTTTACTTGTTTTGTCTGCAGTTCTGTGCCATTTACGATATTCAATATGCATAACTTGATCAGCTTGATATATAACTAATAATATTATAATAACAGCAATACCTACTACACTAACACATAAGTAGGTACCTACTTACCTTAGATATGGAATAGAAACTGTCATGGTCAATAACATTATTATTAACACAAACGGGATATTTAGCATGTTTACTGTTATTTTCGAGTTCCCGATATTTCGGCACTGTTGCAAGCACCATGATCAACAGTGCCGAAATATCGGGAACTCGAATATAACAGTAAACATGGTAAATATTCCGTTTGTGTTAATAATAATCTTAGATATGGATTCTGTCGGAAATAAATGGCATATTATTATTACGTAATACTAATATCGTCAGTCTGAAAACTTCTGACCCATTGCAGATGAAAGGTCAAATGAATTCAGGTTAAAACTAGAAATTTTCCAGATCATCAATGAAGGGTCTACATCAATTCACATTGCTAATGCACAGCTAAGTAGGTATATTACTATTGTTACCATCATGTCCGTATTCACATGCTGGCTGTCGGTAACCCAGCGTCCCGCATCAATGACGGAAATTAACAGTGCCAATTTCAAACTCGACTGAGCTGAGCATCTATCACACTCAGGTTCGTTTGGCACAGTTAGTTACACAAGAATAGAACCTTTGCCCGACCCGGGAATCGAATCCAGGACCCCACGCTCAGCAGTCGCGTTTATTTTAATGAAAGTTCGTTGATGCCTCTGCTATAGAAATCCTGGGGACGGTATAGAGGCATGAGGAACAGGGTGTAAAGTTCACTCATCCTCTATTGAAAAAGGAGGATCCTCCGACCAGACGGGTGTTGTGTCTGGTGGGCAACCGCCCGACGGTTGATGTCGGGACGTTGTATACAGTCGCGCGGTAAACTCTGATTGCGCGATGCAGGTTGCGTGACGTTATGTGTGATGCGTAGTTCGTATGTGGCGATGTACATGCCGCCACAACGGAAATCCATGAATTCTTTAAAGCCTTTTTTGGCCGCCTCATTGGATTTGAGATTTTTCCCCGGGGCTCAAGAGTACTTATAATAAAAATATACGGGAGATGGAACTCGTATTCGAAAATAGCGCATTATTTCGATTTTTCCATGGTTACAGAAACATCGATAACAAAGAAAAATCGAACGGCGGGAAAACAAAAGAACAACTGATTTTTTTTTAATATCATGCTATACTTATTATAAAACTTATTTGATTTTGGAATTCTAAATAGAATGACAGATATTGATCTTCACACTAGCCGCTATCAAAAATCGGCAATTACCTGAAGGCCTACATATCCCGCGACGAAGGCTGGTCTCCGCTGAGATTGGTCGCCATGGCTGAAATTCGGTCTGGAGGACTATTACAAGCATAGACACATACATACCCTATAAAACTTTATAGTAAAACTCTTCAATCCTGCTGTACAATACAGATTTTTACACAATATCATTATTGCACACCCAAAGTAGCATAACAGGATATTTACACAGAGCGCTCGTGAAGAAAGAAAAGTAGCGTATGCCGTATAAATATTATGTAACGCATGTTTACATACAAAATTAACTGTCTGTTAGTATCTGTACTACGTCACGTAATGAGGGAATGTTACAGTACTACACGGTTACGATTGTCAATCATGTACACCGGCCTTATCGTCAGTAGTTTCATTAACATTCGGTTTATTGATTGTTACTTCTTTCCAATTCCATTCATGTGAGTCGTCATTCAATCGTTATGTCGACTCGTGTGGTCTCAAAGTCTGTTTATCTTTATGCTCGCGTAAACCTCGAAAATTACTGGAACTGATTGGTTGAGTTTTCATTAAACAAGGTTTTACAACGCTTTGTTTTAGACCTGTGGTTTATGTTCTCGGGAAAATGTAGCGGTCGTAAAAAACTAGAAACATCGTTCGGAACGTCAGAGTATATATTTGTTTTTTATTTTAAAAGTTTCATGAGATTTAGCTCCTTGATTGTTGGAACAGCGAGAAGCTTCATTATGTACCTACAAGTTGCACGTAACAAAAACTTCTTAGTCCAGCTTATGTACCTAATCCGCGTCGTGACTTCAAGATGCATAAGTTGCTTTATCAAAAATCTTCCGGGCTTACCGTCTTCTGTTAGCTTTATCAATCCGTTTCCTTTGATTTCCATAGTCTTGGCAACTTTATATCGATCACACAGGTCATATCATCGGGCACTGGCCAACTCCGTGGATCGCCAGGGACCTGTGCCCAATTTCTCAAAGCTTAAATTGTTCTCAGATCCTCAGCATCTTTCCGCCTTTATCCCAATTTATATAGGATCGGCGCAATACTCCTAAAAGGAACCCGAATACCTGATAGGTCTTGAATCTCAAAAATCTATAACAAAGCATTCTTAAATGTGTTACATTTTAATCCCATAGAAACTAAAATATGAATAGCCTTCTAACTGCCCCAAATACTGTTATTAGTACGTCTATGTACGCATGTAAGAATTTATTCATGGTAACCACATAATTGCGTTAGCTTAAGTCACGCCAAGTACGAGTAAGTTATCCAGCCTTGAACATAAATATAGTGACTCTTATGTTTCTTGAGATTCTAGAATCTTAGCACCTTTAGTACCTATAGGTAACCTATCTACTGAGATGTTTTAAAGCAAAACCAATTAACAATGAGAGAAGTAGGTCCTAGTACCCGTATTTTAGTGTTCCAAAATACTGTTACTAACCGACCTCACAATATTATTGAATACATGATTTTGTAATTAGAGTCCCCTAGGTAGATCCCATAGGCCCCGGGCGAATCACGACGGTCGGGACTTCGGGAGCTAAATTAAGCGGCTCCATAAAGGTCTCACATCAATCGTATTTGCCATTTTCATGCCCTACCCTCACCATACAAACAGAAAACTTTCCTCTCTATAAAATTGAGTGGGTACGGTCAATAACGAAAGCGTGGGCCCCTATACGGTCGGTCGACGACATTAGAAATATTACAGGTCACATGTGGCGCCGATTAACGGCCGGGAAAGTGACCCGAACAAAGACAGGCATAATGCTGCACTAGATAGATAATAGACAAGATGTTTGTTATACCCATGAGTAGCAGTCAATAGGAGTTTTGTTTGAAGTCCATGAATAGATGTGAACTATGCACGAGGTGGATAATATCGCCATCGCTGATACTGAAAGTCTATTCAGCTTAATCAATCATTCTCATTACTCATCTCGTGTAAATAGTGATTAGTTGTCTGTTAACTTAGCCAACCGATCACATATCTTATTTCAGTTACCATGAAATTATGCGGATAATGTATCCCTAAAACGGCCACTTTGGCAGAATCTTAATAGGATAATAGGTATTATGAATCATATTTGAAATCGTAAAACGGTCACAAACTGACAATTCATAATTTATCTGCGTACAATTCATAGCACGCAATTCATCTGTTTGACAGTTTTGTATGGAGATTCGTAAAATGGTCCACAAATTATGAACTGCTTTATTGAAGTTTAATGTCAAATACGTTAATCATAATAAATTGCTGGAAATTCAGGAAATGGATCGCTTTTAGAGGAATTGCTTAATGTGGCTGTTTTAGGCCTGATCAGCAACCTCATTAGGTTTAAGACGCAGATATATGCCAACGGCCTTGAGTGTTCGGTTCGATTCCCGCACGGAACAAATATTTGTAAAACCTACAAGTATTTGTTCCGAGTCTGGGTGTTTTTCTATGTATAATATGTATGTATTTACAAAAAAAAAATGTATATAAGTAGTTTATCAGCCATCTTGTTACCATAACAGAAGCATTAGGTTGCTTAGCTTGGGACTAGATGGCGATGTGTGAAATGTCCAAGGGTATTTATTTATTTAGTGGTTAGCTTACGTGTTCTGTGCTGAGCTCACGCACCGCGTCGTATGTCCAACCATCAGTAATAGGATAGGGCTCGCATCACAGTCACAGCACACCCCAAATATGGCTCCAAGTTCATGCCGTGATTGAGCAATACCTGTCTTTGTTTAAAACCTACTAAGGTTATTCGTAACTGGGCATTATAAAGCAATGAACTTTGACTTCTCTTTACCCTTAGCCATTTGTTTTAAATTCGCACTATGATTATATCAGTGCTCAGTAGTAAATCATTATCCGTTATACTAATAATATCTTTAATGATAGCTTTCATATCATTCATCATTAACTTCGATGATATATCGTTCTTATTTAATATGTCCGCCAATATCACAAGATCTTTTTTTATACTTCTATTATTTTTGGCTTCCAACGCTACTGAGTGATTGAATTTAGATTACCCTATGGAAAATATAAAGGCTGGCATGGTTTTCCTTAATGAAATCGCTTGGGAGTTGGGGACATGTAAGCTCGTCCATCCAGAAAGACGTTCAAAAGTGCCTTTTTTGTGCCTATTTGAAATAAATTATTTGACTTTGAATTGGTGGGCCACCAAAAGAACGGTGATTATGTGTATGATTCTGTCTTTATAGATAAACATCTCTTTAGTTTCTTATCCATAGGTACTAATATTAAAATGCGAAAGTAACTCTCTCGTCTGATACCTTTTCACGCCTTAGAGCAGGGATGCACAGACCGCGCCCCGCGGGCCGCATGCGGCCCCCGGCTATATGCCAGTGGCCCACCAGCAAAAATGTTCCTAAAGCTTATTTGGTTCTACTTTTATACAACATTAGTTTTTGTTTACACTAAACCCGGAAACGGGTCATTGTACTGATCATTTTGAACAACTTTTACTAATGAGACCAACCTTGAAATCGAAAAAAAAAACAGCTGTTCAGTAGGTACATTTTGACGAGTTTGATGTAGATAAATGTACTGGACATCTGATATTTTTTTTCGCGATTTCAAGGTTGGTCCCATAGTAAAAGTTGTTCAAAATGATGAGTACAATGACCTCTTTTCGGGTTTAGTGTAAACAAAAACTAATGTTGTATATGTGAACAATTGATTGATTGTAAAGTGATTGTAAGCACAATGCATTGCCACGGTTCAAACTAGTACTTATATATATTTTTTTTTAATTAAATTTTTGGCTATTTTTATGTTTTTAATTTGTGCTGGTGGCCCGTCATTAGTTCACCATTTGCCCAAATGGCCCATGATCTCAATAAGTCTGTGCATCCCTGCCTTAGAGGCTGTACGTGGCTGTAAATTTGTCACACGGATAGATCTGACATGGACATAGGATACTTTTTATCTTGGTAATACGTTCACGTGGGCTGATCTCCACATCGACGAAACTACCAGCAAAAGCTAGTTTTCTTAATAAATCCTTACTACTTCCAAGAAACGATATGCTGACGTTATTAGGTACATTTCAATTAAAACATAAATCTAAAGCTTCCTCTCTCCAATATTTCCAGTGAAAACAAGTTGCAATTCTTTGTAATTTTTCTTATAGAACAGCGAAGGAAATTTTAATACCTATGTACAATCTTATTACGTGCGAAGTAACAGCGAGTAGCGCTAGTTGCCAGTAAGCCAGTTAGTGATGGGCGTACTTATTTAAGTTGATGCAATGTTTCTACGTGATCCAATTTTTTTACTACTCCATTTTATATAATTATGTCATGGTAATGTTTATTCAGCAAATTGAGGAAGACTTATGAAGGCAAAATGTTTATTGCAGTTCTTTTCATTATAAGTTATAGTAATAACTATTTTCTGTAAGTGACTTTTCAGTCACCCGTGTGGTGACTGAAAAGTTGTGTGGAAATCGGTTGTCATGGTATGGGCATGAGATGCGGGGGAATGAGGAAAATGTCGTCAGGAAAGTTTTGAGTATGAATGTGGATGGCTATACGAGTAGGGGAAGACCAAAGAAAATAAGGATGGACTGTGTGAAAGAGCATATGGCTAGAAAGGAAGTGACTACCGAGATGACGTCTAATAGAAAAGTATGGAAAAAAAGGACTTGTTCCATGAGAAGTATGAAAGAAAAAGACATGTTGCGCCGACCGCACATAAATTAGGATAAGGGCACCAGAATGATGAACTATTTTCTGTCCCTTATTGTTGCAAGCTTGGAAACAACAAAAAAAACCGGTCAAGAGCGAGTCGGACTCGCGCACCGAGGGTTCCGTTCCGATTCCTGAAAAAGTGTGTTATTTAGAGACATCGTTTTATTTTTCCTGTAATCTTTACATAAACTTCTATCACATAGAATAATTTCAGATTTTTCTCTTTGAAAACTTCGGAGGGAGGGAAAAGGGGGGGTGGGTATTTTTTTTACATTTTTCATCGAAAACTATGCGGCCTAAAAATAAATAAAAAAATGTTTGAGAATGTGCAAACAGCGCTCTTTCATATGATACCCCACATGCCCTAGTAGCCCCACTTTTAATTTTTAGGACCCCCTTTCAGTTCCTGCAAAAGAATTTTAAACATTTTTTTCTTTCTTATTTGCAAAATAGTTGTAACCGTCGTCTAAAACCGTTCTAAGTTTCAATTTGATAGCATTAGTAGTTCTTGAGATATCCAGCTGTGACAGACAGACAGACAGACTGAGTCACACCATAAGGGTTCCTTTTTTACCATTTTGGTACGGAACCCTAAAAACGCAAGAACAGTTTGCAGTAGCTTCGGCTGCAACCTGTTCTTGCGTTTTTGCAAGCAATATTATGTCATGACATTCAATAACTTTGCGACTAACGTAGTTTTTACATATTTAATAGAAACAACTATTGTTATGCTGTCGATGTATTTCTTCCCAGTGGGATTTAACTTTTCTTTCAGAATAAAATTGTTTCCTTCGTGGTACTGTAAAGAAATAAAATTCCTATTTTTAACCGACTTCAAAAAGGAGGAGGTTCTCAATTCGTTGGAACCTTTTTTTTTTTTTATTATGTATGTTCCCCAATTACTCGAAAATGGCTGGACCGATTTGGATTTTACTTTTTTTGTTCGAAAGGGTACACTTCCCAAGTGGTCCCATGATCATCTAGTCAGGATCTGATGATGGGATCCCATGGAAATCGAGGGAAACCCTCAACTTTTATGGGCACACTTATATCGATTTCGGTATTTTTTATAGTAACTCGTGCATTTGCTATCAGAAAGTACCATTTGGTGAACTGGAACTGATGATGCAGACCACAGATGGCCGTCGGAAATACTCAATTATATCTAAGTATATCACAGGTTGCGATTCGATTACTTTAATTTAACGATTCGATTAATTTAACGTGCACGTCTTTCTACATTGTTCTCACATCCATATTTTCAATATGAACGATGTAACCAATATTATGTAAAATATTTGGTTTAAAAGAGTGTCCGTGGAGTTTCTTGCCCGTTCTTCTCCAGGATCTACGCTTTGGAATGGGCAACTAGCTTCATTTTTCTGACTGACCGACCCAAGACCGACCCTTTGACAATTCAAAAGTGCCTGTAATTGGTTTATTTGAAATAAATGCTTTGAGTTTGAGTTTGAGTTTAATATGGTTTATGCTCGTCAAAATGCATAATGGTGACTTCACCATGAGCTCCAGTTCTCCTGGTTCTAACTAGGAGAGCTCCTCAACAATTAACGTCCCTGCATCGGGAAAAGCAATATTTAGTAAAACGTGATGAGCAGTTGACATTGGGTTATTGTAACTTAGATAAATTACAAACTGACCCACTAAAAAGTGAAAAATAAAAACTTTTTTTACAAAAAACAAAACCGACTTCCAAAAAAACACTACAAAGTGAAAAATAACTTTAATTTCGGAAGTCGGTGGCAAAAAAAAAACGAAAGTAAATAAAAAACCAAAGACACCGACTTAGTGTTTTTTTGGAAGTCGGTTTTGTTTTTTGTAAAAAAAGTTTTTATTTTATAAATATATAGCATTATTTTGTCATGAATTCATGATACTGCTGCTTATTCTTTTAAACATCAAGCTGATTGTAAAATCGTAATGTTACTTGAACACGATGCAGATTGATGAATTCGTAATTAAATACCTAAGTGAAAAAATAAAGGTGCAATGAAAAAAAAACTGTCGAATTCAAAACCAAAACATTCGGCCAAAACATGCATTTTCAGATTTTATTAGGATAGTAGAAAACTGAAAGGCCCAACCAACTGTTACCGAAAGCTGTCGAGATAAAAATCCAATTTACTAGCTTCAAATATCCCACGTCTATGTCAGGCAGAAATGGCTGTTTTTTTTATAAGCCGCCAAGAAGTGACTTAGAAAAGTTAGGACATGGTATAACTTAAATAATACCAAAAATAAGTCGTCAAAACTGAGTGAATTGTTCAACAGTACACCTAGTCAACAACTCGACACTATTGTCTTTTACTATACTGCCTTGTTGGTCATGTTGTGTTAGCAAGTGTGACTGCTGAAGACTGCTGAAGATGGAGTCCTGAGGGCCTAGACAAAAGGCATTCGCTTCGGAGCGATTCTATTTCTACAACAGCTTCAAAGTGACAATTTCGATAGCTTATGTCAACCCCATACATTTTTTGGATTTTTTGGCTTTCCTACTAGCATCATCGCTTCATCGCTAATCGAATGTTACTTTGTCTAGGCCACCTGGTCGATACTCAGGTTGGGTCACGTGTTAGTAGGACTTTCTCACTAGCAGCCCCGATCTGGATTTGTGCCCAAATTGGTAGCAAGAGACACGACCCCTTTTTTTTGTGTATGGGAAATCATCAACTGACTTCTCCCGCTCTTCGTGTCAGACTTTTACTGACTAAAACCCACCCGTTTTCCTTCAGTTCCCTGTGCCAGGGCCACGGTATCTCTTTCGACCAACCCGCGACCCCGGCGGCATCGGCCCTATTGGACCCCATCCCTGCTGACATCTCTTTGAGGCGCGCGTGGAACACAACACGCCGTCGATCCGGGCCAGGGTGCCTACTCCCTAAGCACGACGTCCGTAGTTTCGGACTTCGTTACGGGCGTTTCCTACTCCGTAACACCTACGGTCAGTTGATTGGTTCGCGGCCCGAACGAAGTATGAATGACAACACGATGTGACAGTTGTCCTTACTCTCGATGTGTTTTTGACCGTCCAAAAAATTAAAGTTTTACTTCACGGCGATCTGAAATATAATTGATTAAACAGAGTAGTAATTCTATTACACCCGTGTGAACATCGCGTTTTTAGAGAATAAAATAATGTAATATTTTATTAAATAGAATTGTTCCAGTTCGTTGTTGGCAACACCATGACTGTCACTTTTCTTTCGCGCGCGTTCTTGACATCGCAAGAAAATTTTCTTTCTCGACAAATTAATAATTTAAAATAAGTTTACGCTGTAGTTGACTGAAATAACAGAATGTTAACTATGCTAGGTGTTAGAAAGTGTATCGAGTGTATCGTCGGCGGACCTGAGACGCAAAATCTGGGCAAGTACAGCTCACGCTTGCACGGCCCCGACGTTCAACTACGGGAAGCCGATAAATACATCAGAAGCAGACGCAGACCCTTGGAGCTGACCACAAACCGAATGATCCGGACGCATCCCACAACCTTGAGGTGCGGGAATGCCTGGCTTTAACTGACCACCTAGAACGTGATTCTGACAGTGCTTTTGAGAGTACTATGCTGGTCATTAGCACTGCATTTTACATGTATGCTGTAAACTTGTTAAAGCATTGCCTCTCCAGTGTGCACGCGATGCCCTCAGTAACGTTACTTCCACGTTACTAGCTGGATGAGAAGCTACCAGTGGGGCACGAGATGCCCTTAGCGATGTTATTCTACACAACAAGCGCTGGTAGGTGGCCATCAGCAGAACCTCTCCAGTGCGCACGAGATGCCGTCAGTAACCATGTTACTACCTGGATGAGAAGCTAACCGTGGGGCACGAGATGTCCTTAGCGATGTTATTCTACATAACAAACGCTGATAGATGCCTGTCAGCACCTCCAGTGCTACCTCTCCAGTGCGCACGAGATGCCGTCAGTAACATTACCTTCATGTTACTAGCTGGATGAGAAGATACCAGTGTGGCAAGTATGTGATGCCCATAGCAATGATACTCTACACAGCTAACGCTAGTATGTGCCCGTCATAACAGGTGAGTCCCATTCCTACGAACTAGGTTAAGAAAATATAAAAAATGTACTTTGATATATTTTAAACTTATGAGTATGAAAGCTGCGAGACAGCCTTGCTCAACCCTGCACATTGTCTGTGCCGTACACTTGCAAAAGCACTATACTTCCCCAGCGGGGAGCTATATCACCCTGCTAACTGGATTGTTACCAGCGAGTACGAGATACTCTTAGCAACATTAATTCTATGTTGCTAGCTGGTACACATTTGTCACAATGTGCACATGCTTAGCATGAGACGCTCATAGCAAACTATCACAACACTAGGTGATCTAGCCCCGCATCGAGGATGATATTATGGTCACCTCGCCTTGACAGATTATCTTTTATCAGCTAATGTTACACATCCCTGCAACAAATGCTATGATATTTCTGTTTATAGCTATGCTGCCCAGTTGCCAATAAATCACCATGTACGAGATACTCAGTGCCCTATATAAGCACTAGGTGACTTAATTATCCTGACACAAATTGATAAATAACATATATTTTGTAAATTATAATAATAAAGCAAAATTGTGTAATTTTTACACACATACATTTAAATACTTTGTTAACATGATTCTGTGATACATTGGCTGATGACAAATGCCTCAGATAACTATGGTAACTCTTAAACTTGATTTGAGATAAAACTTAAACGGACCAAACAAATACAAAGTAATATTCTATGCTTCCCTATTTACTCATAAGGCTATCTATAGGCCTTACTCCCAGATTCCTCTAAACTGAGGGAACAAGGGATTGAGATATTCCAGAGCCAAATTGGACTGGTTACCCCTACCATAGGGAAAGCAATGACTGACCCATGCTAATGAAGAACGTCAAGACAAACACAACCTGTTGACTGATTTGGCTGATGCAACAAAACACCTGCCAATGTTCAATACCAAAAAAAGTTCAAAAGTAATGCCATCTCTAATGGTCATGATTTCTAATTTATTATATTTGGTAAACAAACAGATTCTGGTACAATGACAAACCTGAGTATACAATTTTATAGCCACAAACAATAACAATTAATCAAATAATATTAATACCACAAGACAATCACTCATATGATAATAGAGAAAACTTACCAGTCCTATTGAAAAAATGTAAAACAAGCACAGAAGGAAGTGATTTGCTACAGTAAATAACAAATTAAAACATCACACAACCGAGTCAATAACAGGAATCAATCAATATTGAAAACAAAAATGAATATTTGTGGTGGACCTCAACAACAACCCGGCCTATATCTATACTCCAAAATAACAATTCAACAAGACTGATACTGAAATGCACCAACTGAATGCTGACAAAACAGTTACATGCTGCTACGGCATGGCTGCGGGTACAAAGTTACAATAAACTATTTGATAACTATCAAAATTCAAGGCCAACTTCTCAATACCATTACAGTCAGTAAATACTGAGATGAATTACAAACAACTGACCTACAAAGAATTTATGGAAACATAGATTTTCAAACCCAAACAAAATAGCAAATTCAGTTTCAGTTTGAACCTAAAACTGTTAATTAACCCCTTCTAGGGCAGTGAGAATTCCGCCATATTTTATTGAACGAAAATGACCAATAAAATTCCCAGTAAAAACAATTCTTTTATACTGATACTGACCCGAACATAGTTGGGAAAAGGTTTGGCAGATTGACTGATAACTTGTATACTACTCAATTACCGTTCAATATATCAAAATATAGGTATAGGATTTAACCCCATAGGTACCCCTATCAGTTCCCAATACCAGACACCTAATAATGGGTTAAAGATAATTATGTACATGCTCTAATAACTTCCTTAAGTACTAGAACTTACATTCTTCCACTGTAGGTACCTTATAGAGATTATGTATTTACTACATTACCAGTAGTGAATGACACCTACCGAAACAAGCCTACCATGACTAGGTATTTACTTGTCAAAGTATCAAGACTGCCATAAAACATAATACTTACCTATTACTTAGGTACCTATAACCTTACCTATAAATACCACTTTGAGTAGGTAAGTATATTTAAATGTTTGGACTTCAAAATTAACCATGGAAACAATGGAACCATGGAACCTGACAAACATAATGTGAATTGTTAAGCTAGATTGTTAAGCTCTGTGTAGGTACCTACTTGAAGCAGGTGCCTTGAAATACCCATACTTACTTATTAGCTCACAAGTTAAATTATTAGTGACTTTAGTGACATTACATAATATCAGACCTGTACTTCCTGAAGGACTGGACAGAGATGGCCATCTTATCCAAAGGATATAAAATTAAAATACCTAATTAAACATTCAATCACTTCAACTACTAGTCTAAATAGGTACTTAGCAGTATACGTCAATGATAATTACAAGCCATCACTAAAGTGAAACTATCAAGGAAAAGGGGGGGGGGCACAAAGTATTGGTGGATGGTAGGTAGGTACGTCCATACAATCAATGTAGGCAATATGAACTAATAAAAAAAAAAAAAAAAAAAAAAAAAAAAAAAAAAAAAAAAAAAAAAAAACAATTATACAACCCCCTCACTTACTAAAACTCATCCTATAGGTAATCTAACTGTGGACATGTGAGGTCAGGGAAAAGAGATTCATACTTTTATACTAAAGAAGCATGCTTACATGCTTTGCTGCTTTTTTTTCTAAAGAATAATTAATCTACCTTTTTCTTGTTTAGTTCTTGACCTGACAATCTTATTATGCATTATTAGTCAACTAGGAAATTAACTAAATTAGTTAGTCCAAATTTTTCTTTTATCCAGGGAACAACTCATAAAATGGTGCTTACAAAACTTAAAATTGATAAAGTTAATAGCTTCTTCTGCTTACAAAACTTAAAATTGATCAAGTTAAAAGCTTCTTCTGCTTACAAAACATAAAATTGATAAAGTTAAAAACTTCTTCTGCACTTGACACCCTAGTTTCCAAAATAAGTATCTAACTCGTAAAACAGATAGAGCTGTAAAAATATTGTGAATACAAGGATTTGAACTGCAGGACGCCACTAAGTTCTTGTGGCGCATGACCAAAGTCGGAACTGACGTCGCCACTTCCTTTGATTTATCCGCAATTTACGTGAAAATTCTGTAGGTACCTCTTGACTCTCTGCAATCTTCCAAGTGTGGCGGAGATTGTCTCTTACCTTGACAGCAGTAGTCTTTCCATTGGAAGAAACCTGCTGTCTGAGTGACTAAATACATAATTTTAATGCGCAATTCAACTTAGTCATACAGTATACGCTTATTGTCAACTCACGCACTGCAGTTCACACTGCATCTCAAATAAGACAGTGACTGTTTACATTTACGGAGACAATATACAATTGCTATTCTCAATCATGGAAACATTCTAAACTTACAATTCAATATAACAATTAATATCTTCCTGATCAGATTACAGAAACAGAACAAACCAGAAAAACCTACAAAGAAGTTGGCTGCCGATTTAGCTCTAATGTCAACTCTTTGGACTAATAAAAGAAATACCTACTGAGACTGATTTAAAGTTTTCATCTGTAAGCTGTAGTAAGTGAGAGAGAAATTAATTCTTCAACTCTCACAGTACAACACACAAAGCAGCTCAACCTATAGCTGGCATCAATTGAGAAAACAATGTGGATTAATAAGACTTGCTGTTGATAATGCCTATCTGCTGGTTAACATTAGTTTCTTATCTTTAAATAAGCAATGCTAATGAAGAAAAATAAAAGTACCTATCTACATAAAAAAACTAGAATACTTTTAACCAGATAACTTATTAACTAACTGAATTATTGCAGACAACTCTAAACATCTACTCTGTTTAATCAATTATATTTCAGATCGCCGTGAAGTAAAATTGTGAATCAAACGAGCTTACCTGTTAAGCGAAGTCTTGATTCTAATTTTATGAACGGCGATCTGAAATATAATTACCCACCCGCCACCTAACAGCCCCAAAGCTGCAATAATTAGTCTACTTAAATATTCACATATCCTTTCAGGAAAACATAGTGAATGTAAGTACATGGAACCACTCTGTACAGAAAACAGAGCTTGTTCCTTATCTCAAGAATCTCTAAAATAAGTGACAGTCATGGTGTTGCCAACAACGAACTGGAACAATTCTATTTAATAAAATATTACATTATTTTATTCTCTAAAAACGCGATGTTCACACGGGTGTAATAGAATTACTACTCTGTTTAATCAATTATATTTCAGATCGCCGTTCATAAAATTAGAATCAAGACTTCGCTTAACAGGTAAGCTCGTTTGATTCACAATTTTACACTTGTTTTGATGGATCTATAAGTCAGACGGACGGATGAACGGACGGACGGACGTACGGATGGACTTAGGGAGTAGGCCCCCTGGTATCGGACGGCAGACTCGACCCCTCAGGGGACTTAAATATGTATAACTGAAATGAAATGTGGGTGCACCTGCACCTCTACCTTCCGCTTCGAGGAATACAGAAGATGTTATGATGTTGTTTTAATTTTCTCAATAAGTTCTCCCTTGTCCCCAGGTGGAGAACGTAGCGAACGTGTGCACGCACGCACTATGCGTTGCGCCCGCGTCGCTCGGCGCACGGGAGCTGCTCACGCGCTCCGTAAACGCGCCGCAAGCGATCGCCGCCGTTGTCTACGGGCTGGCACTTTGCCTGCTGTTCGCGGTGTCCACCACCTTCCATTCAATGTGCTGCTGCAGGTCTGATACGTGAGTTGAGATAGTAAAAAGAAACCACGGCGAAGGTGGTGGAATCTGATAAAGTTTGCAGGGCCAACATGGCCAGAGATCGCACAAGACGGGGAGGTTCGGAAGGAAAAAGGGGAGGTCTTTGTCCAGCAGTGGGACACATAGGCTACTTAGCAAAAAAATTTCATTTCATTTTCATGGCTTAGGTTCCGTCTTTGCTGGGCAACGCGTCGCAGTTACAAACAACAATTTTCTGTTCAATTTTGCAAAATGTGATATGTCGCGTTGCCTAGCTAGGATAGAGATAAAATATCCTGAAACTCATTAACACTAAAGTTGCAAAGTGTCGTAAAACCGGGATAGGATGATTTCAGTATAAAAGAGTATTTTCAATAGTTACGGTACAGAATTCAATTTACTTAAGTTATCTCCTAAATTATTCTCAGTAACGTCTAAAAAACTCGATCGCAAGTACTTTTGACTGATACGCCATTTAGGGACCTCTTTAATTCTAGATATTTTGTTCCTTTTGGTATCTTGAAATCTTAGGGTCCTGTGGTTAAGTAAAAACAGCCGCACGGTTTGACCGATCAGGTTAAGCTACCCTTGCCGCGGTTAGTCCGTGGATGGGTCTTTACATACCAAGACCAAGACACCTCAAGGGTGCCTCGGAAAACACAAGTGGATCTTTGACAATCGTTACGGGTCGTCAGAAGCCCGAAAGTCTGGCAACCAGTCTTATCAAGGGGTATCGTATTACCCATGACGGAGCTCGTGGCTAAGTAATAACAGCCGCACGGGTCGATCCGTCAGGTTAAGCTACGCTTGCCGGGGTTGGTCAGTGGATGGGTGACCATCTTTACATATCGAGATTCCTCCGTGCCTCGGAAAGCACGTTAAGCCGTTGGTCCCGGCTGTTATTCGTGGATCTTTGACAGTCGTTACGGGTCGTCAGAAGCCCGAAAGTCTGACAACCAGTCTTACCAAGGGGTATCGTATTACCCAGTTACTGGGTTGTGGAGGTCAGACAGGCAGTCGCTCCATGTAAAATACTGGTATTCAGCTGCATCCGGTTAGACTGGAAGCCGACCCCAACATAGTTGGGAAAAGGCTAGGCAGATTGATTGATCGTATTACCCATTAACTGTTCTTTAAAAGTTCTTAAAATCCTTTGAAGTCCTAAATCCGAAGTCGACTTGCTGCGTTCCTTGGCACAAATGGCCAACGCGATCCATTCTAATCACTTGTATTGAAATTAATGTTTAAAGTTGGCAGTTCCGCACAAACTTTCGCCGTTGCGCTCAAGTTTACAGCAGATGGTTAACGCAAAGCAACAGCTTGGCCTCTTTACATATCTTTGCAATGACCCACCCCATATTTTACGTAGTAATGTAGGGGCTGGCCTCGATTAAAAGCAATGAAACGTACATTTGTTTTCCATCCTGAATGTTATGACGGCATAATCAGACAGGTGAAAAACAACACATATTTGGACAGGCAGGCAGGATAATAATATCGGAATCATGGGTGGGATGGTAGTCTCTACATACATGTTGGGTCACTAACAAGAAAGAATAACGTTTATTTGGACACAAATTTCGTGAAACAAAACACTAATGTCAAAAAAAAAGTCAAAAGTAATAGTGTCGTCTGCATCAAAAATATGCATTGCCACTTTGCCAGACAGAGATGTCTGACGGTAGTAGTGTTCTAATGAACACTAGACACTACTCCACTAGTTACTAGAAAAATAAGTTAAAATATAATTCGCCATTCTTCACTCGCCAGGGACAACTCAAAATCCTAGCTTGTAATTGAAAGCCTGTCAGAGTACACTTACTCTGACGTAATCATTATTTGAACCCTTACAATGCAACGACTACGCGATTAACAAAGTTATAATGACTTGCCACATAACATATCTAGGTTAGGCCTAGGTTGCATAATGAGGTGATTAAAGCGTCGACACTACACGCAAATCCCGATATACCTCGACTCGACACAAATGCATCTGAAATGTCCAAATTCCTGATGCATGGCATTTCAAATTTCGACATTTGCGCCGAAATCGACACCACGTGTCTATTCACTCGCCCTAGTTCGGACTAAGCTACGACCAGTACAAATTTCCTATTTATTGAGCCATAAATTCCCCGAGCGTATCGTATAGGGATGGATGCTCTCATTAATTGGGACAAGGTCACATTGGAATGCAAGTAAATACTTTAATATTCGCAGTTACAATTCCCTTGTCAGTAATCACAGGAACGGTGGTATTTACACTGTGGAATCTCTGAAATAAAACCTTTGTGAACCAATTAACTTAATTAATTAGCCTTTAACAAGTCAAGCGCCACATTTTGGTAAAGCCTTTTGAAACTGCCAACGAGTGTTGAATAGCGTCATTACTGTTTGTGGCTTTGTCAGGGCCTTGTTTTATCTTTATAAGAACAGAAGAGGGAAAAACTGCTGTTATCCGGAAAGACAACTGAAGTATGAAAAAGCAGTAATTGCACCTCTCGGGGTAAGAGGGAGGTGGGGGTCTCGGGGTATTTAGAGATGTCTTTTTACGAAGAAATTGGATCTTTAAGAAGAAAACTAGGCGGGATTATGTAAATGTTCATAGTTTTGTGCTGTGCTTCAAAGTTTTAATACTTATTTTGCACAATCTACACACATCAACACGGTCTAGGGATATTTTTAAAAAGCGAATTACTATCAATGTGTTAATTATTTATATGACATGTATGTATTTAAAAGATACGTTATTTAATATTCTACCATTTTTTAATAATGGTTAAGGTACTTAGATTAAAATTTCAGGATTTTATGGAAAAAAAATGAAGCATAGACGGAAACCGTATATGAATTAACTTTTAATTTGTGAGTAAAAACTGAAAAAAATAGAAAAATCATTTAATTTGTGTTTATAAACTTGAAGTTAGTAGTCTGAGACATCGGCAACGATTCGGCATGCTCAGAACAAGGTTGTCAATGTCTTGCTGCGGAATATTGTCCCATGTCCTTCTGAGGTGCGCAAAAAGTTGATCTTCTGTAGCCAGATTTTCAGGAACTTCCTTCAGAGCTCTTCTTTGCAGCATATCCCACGCATGCTCAATGGGATTTAGATCTGGCGATTGAGCAGGCCAGTCACATTGGAATGCAAGTAAATACTTTAACATTCGCAGTTACAATTCCCTTGTCAGTAATCACAGGAACGGTGGTATTTACACTGTGGAATCTCTGAAATAAAAACTTTGTGAACCAATTAACTTAATTAATTAGCCTTTAACAAGTCAAGCGCCACATTTTGGTAAAGCCTTTTGAAACTGCCAACGAGTGTTGAATAGCGTCATTACTGTTTGTGGCTTTGTCAGGGCCTTGTTTTATCTTTATAAGAACAGAAGAGGGAAAAACTGCTGTTATCCGGAAAGACAACTGAAGTATGAAAAAGCAGTAATTGCACCTCTCGGGGTAAGAGGGAGGTGGGGGTCTCGGGGTATTTAGAGATGTCTTTTTACGAAGAAATTGGATCTTTAAGAAGAAAACTAGGCGGGATTATGTAAATGTTCATAGTTTTGTGCTGTGCTTCAAAGTTTTAATACTTATTTTGCACAATCTACACACATCAACACGGTCTAGGGATATTTTTAAAAAGCGAATTACTATCAATGTGTTAATTATTTATATGACATGTATGTATTTAAAAGATACGTTATTTAATATTCTACCATTTTTTAATAATGGTTAAGGTACTTAGATTAAAATTTCAGGATTTTATGGAAAAAAAATGAAGCATAGACGGAAACCGTATATGAATTAACTTTTAATTTGTGAGTAAAAACTGAAAAAAATAGAAAAATCATTTAATTTGTGTTTATAAACTTGAAGTTAGTAGTCTGAGACATCGGCAACGATTCGGCATGCTCAGAACAAGGTTGTCAATGTCTTGCTGCGGAATATTGTCCCATGTCCTTCTGAGGTGCGCAAAAAGTTGATCTTCTGTAGCCAGATTTTCAGGAACTTCCTTCAGAGCTCTTCTTTGCAGCATATCCCACGCATGCTCAATGGGATTTAGATCTGGCGATTGAGCAGGCCAGTCTAAGGCCCTAACATTGTGTGTATGTAACCAAGCTGCTACCGTTCTCGCCGTGTGTGCCCGGGCATTGTCGTGCATGAGCAGGAAATCTTGCCCCATTTGTGTTCTGTGGGGCAAGATTACGGGCCCCAGCACCTGTTGGACGTATCGTTCTGCCGTCATATTGCCCCGCACCCAAACGAGATCCGTCCGTCCTCCAAGACGAATTCCTGCCCAAACCATAATTGTTCCTCCTTGGTATGGGTGAACTTCCTGAGGGTTCTGAAGACGGCTCCATCGTCCAGGAACTCGCCAAACACGCGTCCTTCGTGAATCTGGATGGAAGCCGAATCTGGATTCATCCGTGAACAGCACATTGGACCATTGCTCACGGCCCCAGTCCACGTGGTTCCGAACCCATTCTAATCGTCGTCCACGATTGCCTCTCCGTAAAGGTGGGACCCGGAGTGGTCTACGAGAGCGTAGATTGCTTTCATGCAGTCGCCTTCTTACAGTTTGGTCACTCACAAGCACTTGGTGTTCCACTCGCAGCCTTTGGACCAATTGAGTCGCCGTTGCATTTGGTTGAGCTCGCGCAGTAATTTGCAAAAATCGGTCTTGTCTGGAGGTAGTGATGCAACTTGGCCCCCGGTGCCTCTCCGCTACTTCACCTGTGGCACGATAGCGTGTCCACAATCTTGAAATTACATTTTGGTGGGTCCCTATGGCCTCAGCAACATTACGCTGAACAGACCCAGCTTCCAGCATTCCCACAGCTCGTAACATCTCCGCCCTCGTCAAATGTTGGCGTTGCATGGCTACAATACCTCAATTTTAACTTTATCTTTCGTTTAAAAATGAAAAAAAAAACTGTAACTAAACGTAATTCGTATTGTTTTCTAAATTTCGCACAAATGAAAATTCCCTCTCCTACACATCAAGACATTTTTATGCCACCGAAACAAAAGAATTTTCAAAAATTTGAATTTGGAATTAGTCTGAGATAAATTACAAACAAATCGGTGTATAAAAGATTCCAATGCGGCCAGTACTTTTCGAGTTATTTAATTGAGTATGAAATATCCCTAGACCGTGTTGATGTGTGTAATTCACGCACTGGAAGATGACATCACACGAGTAGCAGGAAAAACCTGGCTGACAGAAGCCAAAGACCGAGACCACTGGTGTTCTCTGGAGGAGGCCTTCACCCTCACTACTTGAGGGGTTCATGCATGTTTTTTTATTTTTTAATTATTATTATACTCAATTTAATTTTTTTATAAATATTACAATTACTGAATTTATTAATTTATACAAATTTGAACTATTATTATTATAAAATGTAATACTTTATAATTAGATTATTACCAAAACTATTATTATTACAAATTAAAGAATGAATGTTAATATAATGTAGGTATATTTAATGAATAAGATGTTATGGAAATTGAAGAAATGATAGATCAACAATCAACTAATTGTAACAATTCTTTTTGGATTATTACATTGTATTAACATACATAATACATGTAAAATGTTAAATGTTTTCAGATGTTTTCAATGCATGAAATAAAAGGCTTTTTTATTTTTATTTTATTTTTTATTTTATTTATTTTATAAATTACAAACAAATCGGTGTATAAGAGATTCCAATGCGGCCAGTACTTTCGAGTTATTTAATTGAGTATGAAATATCCCTAGACCGTGTTGATGTGTGTACTTGGAAAACTTGAAAGCGTATCTTCCTCATAAGTTCAGTTTATTGAAGGGATTTTCTCACGCATGAAAAATAAGCAGTCATCATCTGCCTAGCCTTTTCCCAACTATGTTCGGCTTCCAGTCTAACCGGATGCAGCTGAATACCAGTATTTTACAAGGAACGACTGCCTATCAGACTTCCACAACCCAGTAACTGGGTAAGACGACCCCTTGGTAAGACTGGTTGTCAGACTTTCGGGCATCTGACGACCCGAAACGACTGTCAAAGATCCACGAATGACAGCCGGGACCAACGGCTTAATGTGGTTTCCGAGGCACGGAGGAGTCTCGTCGGTATGTAAGATGGTCAGACTAACCCCGGCAAGCAAAGCTTAACCTGATGGATCGACCCGTGCGACTGTGATTACTTAGCCACGAGCTCCTCTATATCTCCTCCTATGAAAAATAAGCAGTCAACGGATCTATTTTTACATCCTCTCTAACAATATTGTCATCTTTTAATCTGATGATGACGATCTTAAGTTCCAAATCAATACAATTAATTCAATTAACCGATCCGTAGGTCAACTCAAAGGATGATCAGAAATTCAAAATTAGCAATGCCCTTTAAAAAAATTATAAGCAACTTCCAAGATTACGTCGCTAATAGGCGGCCGGCCCCGCTGTTTTTGCCGCGAGTCAAAGGTGACCTATTAAATGATGAACAAGCAATCATCTACAACTACTAATTAGGTTTGGTTAACTGATGAACACGTTCTCTGTATCAAATGAGAAGTTTCATGATAAATTTTAAAGTCATAATTAAGAATCTTAAATATCATTCAAGAATTAGCAGAATAGAGGGAAACTAACGGGTGATTCATTTGGAGTTACTTTTTCCAAAACTAAAAAAAATATGAATAAAACAAATTTATCGGGTAATCTTTATTATAATACAAAAGAACCATTCCTTACATTTACTTTTTAAAGATTATTTCTTTCAAATGTTGTCCGTAACTGCGATTAAGGTGGTCCATTCTGGAGTTCCAGTTTTCGATGACCCGACCGAGCATTTCCAGTGGTATTTGGCGAATAACGCGAGTAATGTTGGCTTCCAGTTGATCAATCGTACGCGGCTTATCCATATAAACTTTGGACTTTACATAACCCCACAGAAAAAAGTCTAAGGGAAAAAGTCTAATATCACAGGATCTAGGCGGCCAACTGACTGGTCCGAAACGCGAAATTAACTGTTCTCCAAATTTTTCTCGCAACAAAGCCATGGTTTCACGTGCTGTGTGGCAAGTGGCGCCGTCTTGTTGGTACCAAAAGTTCTGAAGATCACGGGCTTCAATTTCAGGAAACAAATAGTCCGTTATCATGGTACGATAACGGTCACCATTGACAGTGACGGACCACCTTAATCGCAGTTACGGACAACATTTGAAAGAAATAATCTTTAAAAAGTAAATGTAAGGAATGGTTCTTTTGTATTATAATAAAGATTACACGATAAATTTGTTTTATTCATATTTTTTTTAGTTTTGGAAAAAGTAACTCCGAATGAATCACCCATTACAACAATACGGAATACGGAAAGACACAATCACAGGAGTCATACATCATACTACGTTAAATAATGGCCTCTCCAAACGATGCATAAGCTGGGAAGTTTGCCAATTCAGATAGTCTCACCATCTGTGGCTCTTTAATCATATTACATAGTATGGACTACGATCACCAATATCGTCACAAGATAATATAGTACCTGGCCGAAAATATGGCTCAAAGACTTTTAGAAAAATAAAAGTTTAAAACTAAAACCCAACTACGACAAAAACGTCAACTAAAAAGGTATAAACAAGACATCACAAACAGACAAATTAAAAATCTGGAGTCACACGTTATGTAATCTAACAGATTACGTATGACTCCGGATTTTTGATTTGTCTGTCCGCAGAACAATATGACGCTTCCAACGTTACCTCGTTTGTCAAAATACGTCGAGTAGTTTAGGAGTTATGAGAGAACAGATGAACATACTTACATAGCCTGTTAAAGTCATAACCCTCCTTTGGCTTTGCCGTAGTGGAGTAAAAAGTTCTGGTTTGTAGAGCTTCGCCTTCCCATGTGACAGTCTCTTCCTCAAGCTAAGCATCATCGGCCTGTAACGTTCTCACTGTTGGGGCACACTCTGTGGGAGGGAACGGGCTGCAATCCACCACGCGGGCCCAGTGCGTATTGGTGGATGTGACATGTCTTCGAATTTTTGGTTGGACATACCGGTTTCCTCACGATGCTTTCCTTCACCGTTTTGAGAGCAGTCGTGATGAAATGAACTATACAAAGTAAAGCGCCTGTCTGAGTTCGAATTTCGAATCTACGATCTATAACTTGTAAGTTGGGGCTGTTACCACTTGGCCACCATTGCTCAATGTAAGCCAGAAGCACTTTCTCATCCATGTATGTCATGCGTGTTATCCAAAACGTCACAGTGACAAGTCGCCTCTTGTATACGGATGTCGGTCTCCGCTAGACGTGCAGCTGATTTATTACCACTTTACACGTACCCATGTTGGTTCTCCTGACAGCTGACTAGATTAAAAAATAGCCCGTCTTTCATCAAGACGAGTGTTCGCTGTTCCGTCAATTTCCTCTGTGTTCATGAATCTGATTACGCTTGTACTTTTTGTTCTCGTCCATATACACGACAGTTTATTGACAATGTAATGGAAGTTTATTTATTATATGTTAGAAAAAGATTGGAGTATACTTGGCTTTAGGTTCGCAGCCGTCATTCACAATTTTTCTAATAGGATTTTTTTAAGCTTCAGTTCAGTGATATTCTGAAACGTTTATTGAATTCGTTCACGAGAATTGAAAACGGTTTAGCCAAAGCGGGGGAAATTCTGAAATTTTAGTCACATCAAACTAGTCCAACTATTGTACGTGTAACTAATAGTGGAAGAATTATGCCTAAAGCCCTTGGGTGTCGTCAGTCCACGAGTCTCAGTTAGCGAAGAGGGAACTTTGGGGAAGCTCCTAAAACCTATTATAAACTAGACTTTAGTACAGAACAGGGACAGTGCTATCTTAGTGACCCTAATGTATCGTAATTACCTTTGTGTTTATTAAAGCTTCACAGAAAAGTTCAAGGCAGATGCGGAACCAAAGACCGATTGGCAATTGAAGGGAGATTTAAATAAGAATCGATAATATTTTAGATGTCGTAAATAAATTGTAAGAGCAAAGCTATTGGGAACATCATTTGATAAGAATCTACGTTGAATGTAGATTTCAGGAAATGCATTTTATCCAGAGAAAGCTGCGCCTGAAATTTTAGCATAGTTATAGTAGCCACACATAAACACTAATTTATAAAACAAACAACCAAACTAAAATTGTTAGACGTTGAGTTGTACGAAACCAATATTAGTTTACTTACTTTAAATTCATGCCATCCCTTACATTTTGTATCAAAAAGAAAGTGACGGCATCAATTTAAAGTCTCCGTTAAACTAGTGGTTGTTTTCGTACAAGCTTGCAACTCGCCGAGAATGACCTAAACACGCAATTTTTGGAATAAACATTAACCTAGTAACGAAAACAACAGGCTATTTCATTAACAAAAATCTACGTCCTGCAATTATCACAAAATGCTTTCCAGTCCACACGCCCCACCCAATTGTTTCAGTGAATTATTTATTTATTACCGCTTCGGGTCTCGGGCTCGACACAGAGGGTATATTATTGAATTCTATTTTGGAACTCAGACACTACCAAGAATTTGCAATATGCCTTATCATTTATGGAACATGAAGAAGGTTTTTCATTCTATACTGTTTCACTAGTTGTGTATATCAGATGGCAATAGGTCCTTTGTATCCAGGAGCTATTTTTAGGGCTCAAATTTGGCTCTTTTATAGGTACACACATATAGGTCTAATAAGATATGAGTGGTAGTTAAAATTAAAAGCTCTTACATATATGTATATGAGCTTTTCCGCTCTTCATCTCTAACAAGCACAGGGTTTTCTCGCCAACTACTTCAATTATCTGTATGTTTCAACTTTTGTAGTTTATTGCAATGCAATATTTAAAAAAAAATGCATGACGTCTCTATGAGTCCATTCTCATTCTATCTAATGAAAACTTTTGTCAAGCACAGACGGCCTCTATACCCATTGAGCGAGAGGGGACGCGCAACGAAGCAAGAGGGGTGCACTGCCTCGGGGACGGACGCCTCAAAGAGATTAATCCTGGGTATAGACTATACCACGGTATACAGATGGGAGCATGGGTGGGAGTGATATTAGGGACTGGGTCTTATGTATACGCACAGTGTTCTATCTACGTATAGCATCTGTATACAATAAAAGGGCTGGCTAATTTTGGAACTCTGCCGATGCCGATTTAAAGATGAAATAACAGAGCGTTCTAACTTTGAAATACATTCAGCGATTCTGATAAAAAACATACTTTATAAACGTAACTAAATTGCAGCTGGAAACGGAACTTAAATTGCTTGATAAATAAACAAAGCAGATAGTACGTAATTTCCTTCGGAAAGTTTACAAATAGCTGGATTTCGTATTGAATGATAAATTACAGAGTAATTTCAATGAACGATGGCGATCGTTTACTAAACGCTACAATTTTGCCGTCGAGCACATGGTCATTACCGATGACTAATGATGTAAATTCAATAATAATGTCATTGACATTCTACTTTTTATCGTTTACAATGATAATAATTTGTCGTCGAACTTCGTAAACAAAAAACATTTAATTATTGACACCGCTTGAATTATCGTTAGAAGATAGATCGTGGAATGAATCGTAAGAAAAACAAGACAAGTTAAAATGCTTGTAGACACTTTCTAACTAACGATAGTAAAGTAATTTATTTGGCGATTTCTAATTTGACAGATTAGTTGATAGGGCAGACGATGGATAACCCGTTGTAAAACATGTTATCTTTTGACGACATTTCATATTACGTTAGATGATGATCATATTATGAGCAATTATTGAAATAACTACCTGTTGCCCGCGACTTCTTCTGCGATCCAGGATGACAAATACAGCCTATGTACTTACGCAAGTCATGGTCTATCTATGTGCGAAATTTTATCCAAATGCGTCCAGCCGTTTTTACGTGATTGAGTAACAAACTCACTTTCGCATTTATAATATTAAGTTAGGATTAGGATACTGCATGCGGGACCTCCCTTTGGGACCTTCGATGACAGCTTAGCTTCTTCGCATATTGCAGAATAACAATATTCCATAAGAGCTCTAGCGCCCTAAGAACGCACGTCTGAAAACCTATTACTTTAGATATAAGTAAGTAAAAATATCATGAGCGGATATTAAAGTTATCTGTTCATGATAGCTTTCATGAAAATGGATCATTGCGTCGTTAGATATTATATTTGGTTGTATATTTTTAGTATAAGCTACAGTATCATCCGTAATTTAAGTATCCAACCCTTTTGGTATTATATTACAACCTTGTGTGTCTATACTTACAGACCATGAATACAGTTTACCAAATAGTTATTATATTCCAGTATTTTTAAAACTTTAAGTTAACTAGCACCTTTTTGAGATCCCAGGTTCCAGCAGTTCTTCCTATTTCCTGTTTTTTATCCTATTTCCTAAGACCTTTTCTTTCATTTTCAGGTTGCAAAACAGAATTATAAGAATCCTTGGCTTCGGCAGGTAAATAAGTAATAACTTATCCATTACACTAAGAACTAATTAATTAATTGGAACACAGTTACTTACGTAGAATGTAGAAACTAAAACAAAAGCCTATCAACAACATAGTTCCATGAAGGGTGTTTTATAAATAGCTACAGGCCTTATATAAGTCCTAAGTCCTAAGGCTTCAAGTATTAGAAACAAGCAAGGTCGCGGCCAGG
The DNA here is from genome assembly GCA_905163495.3 of Cosmia trapezina. Taxonomy (NCBI): domain Eukaryota; kingdom Metazoa; phylum Arthropoda; class Insecta; order Lepidoptera; family Noctuidae; genus Cosmia; species Cosmia trapezina. The sequence goes on along the minus strand of LR991038.1, from coordinate 18,942,861 downwards.
AAGTGGCTTGTTATGTTTAAGACCACGTCAACCGTTTAGGCCATTCAGATGTGGCACCACTTCGTGCAGATTTAAATTAGTCCTTTGTGTGGGTGTTCAATAGGCAAAGATGGATTACCTAAATTGGATTGAAATTTTCCGCTCACGAAGTCACGATTGAGGAGGATGTGGGAGTTATTTTTAACTGACAGCTTTAGAGTTCTTTAAGAGAAGAGTGTTTCTTGAAGATACTATATTATCTCTTCCAAATTTTTGAGTTTCGCTATATCTAGGCTGCGTAAATATTCAAACTTTACCTACTATTTTCAACACCAACGGATATAGTTCAAACCTCATCCATATTTGAAGAACTCAATCACCCAGATCCAACCCGAAATATTTGACATTTCGTTTTTTCTTGCCCTTAGGGCCTTTCTTGGCAGAACAGGCTTCAGAAGTGAGGTCAGGCTTTTATATGCTAACAAAATGGGCCCGGGGTTTTTACAAATACGTGAAGGTGAAGCATCTCAAATATTTATTGATAAACCTTCCGCTGAATGGGTATAATAATATAATACGGGTCAATGGGTAGCACCGGTCAACAAGGCCGAAGATAGATTACACAACCTACTCAATCGACTATTGTTGTCTTTAATTTAAGCAGTAATTTAAATATTTTATTAGGGACATGCATACTATTGAGATATTTACTAAGTCTTGTGCTGTTTCAGCTAACAAACAACTGTCTTAGTAATAGATAGAATACATACTATCAATCGGAATCAGTCTCATTTTGACAGTTCAGCAACGCCTATTGCGTTATTTACGTTGCTGAGCAGGCAAATATTTCGAACATATGAAGCAATGGATTAGCAACTTCAAAATGATTCAGATTCCGATTGATAGTGTGTTACGCAATTAGGGTGCTATTTATAATGTGTTTTTCGAGCATCTCTGGGGATTCCAGTAGCTCTTTAGAAGCTCGTATGCAAAGAACCACGATTTTTGGCGGATTGCTTATCAAAACAATGATAGGTATGATTATGGATGCGGAAATGTGGCAATCCACTATGTCATATTTCTGCAACATATATCCTGTCCTGTACACCAGTGGGACGAGATCATAATCTGGTATGAAGCACCGGGTTACTAAGTTGCAGCTGTCAAGCTAACTTACCGCGTCGTATAATAGGCTAACGTTAAGCTGGCTGTGCAAGTGTGCAGTGTGGTTGCCTGGATATATTTTATCTACAATATTTATTAGCTTACATGAAAGAAGGTTAGGTTTTATGTAGCCTCACGGGTATTGTCCTTTTTTAAAAGTCACTGCTTTAATGCGGTTCATGGTGCTTAGCTTTTACGTTTTACAAAGCTAACAAAACTAAACTTCCTGCTTCAAAAGACGGACAAAAAACTTATGCAGTTTCTCTAACTTTGTCTTTTGTACATGATCCCGAATTACAAATCTGAATTTCTTTCCCACCTTTTTTATCCTTTTGGGCTTTTGCTATTTACCGCCACCGAGGACCAAAGCTGCTACGCTATATTTATTATCTGAACAATTAACTTTGCACTAGATAATCCGAGGTTCTTCTAGCAGTCATTGTGATTTTATGCGAAACGGTTTTAAAACTCCGCGAGCGTGGTTTGATGCTATTGTGTCACTGTGTCAAGTTTTGCTTTTACATTCTTGTCTGAAGAGTCGAGTAGGCTTATTTTTGGTCGAGGACCTAAGGCCATAATATCATTGTCTTTGTATATAACAAAGCAACAAAGTTCATTTTAGCTTGACACTATATGCGATTACAAAGTTGTGAATCAGCCTTGCTTGGCTTGAGTAAAGGCTAAGATTGGGTAATAGAGGCAAAGGTTACCAGAATTCGCGACTTAATAGATTCTCTAATCTAAGGACATTACAAAAAAATCTAATGTATTCGAATAACTCTGCTCATTAAGTTGAACAAGCATTCATATTTTTTACGGGAAATTATTAATCGCACACCAGAAAAGTATTCTTACATCAAATACTTTACATCTGGTTATACATGTAACTACTAATTAACTAATTGAATATCAAAACTTGTACGAATAATAATCATTATTTATACATCAATTTTTATCCAAAGTCACAGCAAAAATATTAATTATATATCAATACTAACTGTTCATCAAAAATAACAAATGCGCACCTAATAAACTTATTATTGCACCATTAGTTAACTAATTGAATATCAAAACTTGTACAAATTATAATTATTGGGCACCCCGACGTTCGGTTTGTTCCTTTAAAGTTAAACCGTGCAGACAAAAATAAGAGCTCCGCGCAGCGGGACTCCACCGACCTAACGTTAAGTTTAATTTATTTTATTTAGACATGCAAATTTTGATGTGCAAACAGTATTTTTGATGTACGTATTCTGTTGGGAAAAATTGGTAATTTTTGATGTGCGTTTAAAAAAGTACTACCCACATTTTACTAGACAAAGCAGTATGAACGAACGTCGAAGGTCCGAATTTGCAACTTTAGTGTAACGATAATGCTTATCTCGTCCTCCACACTCATGCACGCTAATCCTCTTAGCAATTAAATGATCAGCTTTTTGTACCATAAAATCTAGCTAGCGTACTACTTACTACTAAATAGGTACTACTAATGTAATACTAATATACCGACTGACTTTTTATTCATTAACATCTTGGAAAAAAACTCGACATGGACAAGCTTTTGCGAAAAAAAATCAGAAAGCCAATAGGGATGATGACTAAAAATTTATTTTTTGTCCGTCATAGAGATTATTAAAAAATATTGGACACGTATTTTTTCTTTTTTTACGTAATCAAAAAATTACGACGATACATTGAGTTAAAATATGGCATGACGTCACGCGTAGCTAGGTTTCATACGTACAAGTGACGTAACGAGCCCCCACTCCCCAACTTTAATGCGTGATAGCAAAGTATTTTTTTGTTATTATGATAAAGCAAAAAATACGTGTCTAATATTTTTTTATTAGGTATCTGACTGACGGACTAAATAGAATTTCTTTTTTTTTTTACCCAGGCATCATCCCTATTCTCGTACCTAAAAACGCTCAAATTCAAGCCGCAGTCTAATGCCAGCGACAATCAAATCTCAAAAATGTAGGTAAACGCTATAAAATTTTTGACAGATTGAGACTGAGATGAGATTGCGATCGTTGTTAAAAATATGGGAATTGCCCCTCTGATACGTACAATGTTCAGTAGGTGGTGTGTCATCATCAATCATCATTCTCCTGCCCTTATCCCAATCTATTTGTGGTCGGCGCAACATGTCCTTTTTTCCATACTTCTCTATTAGTCGTCATTTCGGTAGTCAGTCACCCCCTTTCTAGTCATGTCATCTTTCACACAGTCCATCCATCGTTTTTTTGGTCTTCCCCTGCTCTTATATCCATCGACATTCATACTCAAAACTTTGATCACGACATTTTCCTCATTCCTCCGCATCACATACCCATACCATGACAACCGATTTCCGCACAATCGGTGGTGTGTATTGAATGGTATGAAATAGTGTTTTTTAAGTATTACCAATGGCTGACTTTGATCAGTCTGTATACTCCACTAAACTGTCTGTGCTAACTGCGAACTAATTTTCACAGTAAAATGAAACACTTCCTGCACCGTTGCGACCGGGCAATGATTTACATATTCATCGCGAGTTCCTACTTCCCGTGGCTGACGGTGGGCACGCTATCCTGCTGGATGCTAAGAGAACTGCGGTGGGTCATCTGGCTGCTGGCAGTCCTCGGCATCACGTACCAGCAGATCTTCCACGAGAGATACAAGATGTTGGAGCTGCTCCTCTATCTGGTCATGGGGCTTGGTCCGGCGGCCATCATTGTCACGTCTAATGTACGTCCACGGTTTAGTAACGTGATATTTTTGGCACGGTCACTGCTCTGAGAATAAATCTGCACGTAGCTTGTTTGTTTCCTAATATAATTATTTATATTTTGCGCGAAATTGCGTAATTGTATTAGAGTAATTAAATAACTAAATCTGTTTACGTATCCGAATTCTTGTCATAATGCAAATTCGCTACGGAAATTCTTTCGGGTAAATTTTACTATGTGACCGTGACATTGCGATATTTTATCGTTTGCGGTCAGTCAGTAATCTGTGTATTGAACGTGACCTATCATCTATCAAGTGCAGTTGCGATGCTGAAAATATCACGTGCGTGTGAGGCTTCTCTGTTTGTGCACGCTTTGTACTTTGACTTAAGGCACGGGTAGATAAAATGCGTTAATTCTTTTAAAATGCGTTTGGTGCACAATTTCAACGGTCACATTCGAATCACGGTTATCCTCTTAAGGGGTCATTGTACTCGTCATTATGAACAACTTTTACTATGGGACCAAACCTGAAATCGCGAAAAAAAAATCTGCTGTTCGCAAAACTTCAAAATATAGGGAACAGCAGATTTTTTTTTCGCGATTTCAGGTTTGATCCCATAGTAAAAGTTGTTCATAATGATGAGTACAACGACCCCTTAAGAGGATAACGGTGATTAAAATTACACCCAGTATAACAAAATAAATATATAGTAATAGTATAGTGTAGGTAAATGCGAATGTTTTAAATATTCTCTCACAATTATAACCCTTTTGTATCTAGTTCACAATACATGAGTTCAATTATTTTATCGATTTGAACGCATCCTCTGCGCGCTCTTCCTTGCCTCTACGCTTCTTGCACTTGACGCGTATGTATGTTTGCGGCACAGAATAATAGAGCTACAGTAGTTTATCTGGGTAGTCACCTTGAATTAATTACCTACGGCTGCTTAGTAGATAAATACGCATCCGTCCGTGCGTAACTCCGCGCACTCGAACTGTTATGTACGCGGTATATACCTACTTAGCCGACGTTGCCGACGGGATTTTATCGCGCACTAGATTTTTAACTCTCGGTGTTGAGCCGAGCTTCGAGAACCAACAACAGAGGCAACAAGTGCATCCCAGCGCGTTGAAAAAAAAAAGACGGCGCTAAGCAGAACGTTGAAAATCCAGTGCGCGATAACATCCCGCCGCGATATTTTTACGTCCGTGCGAAGGCGAACATCGGCTTACTGAGGTTTCGAAGCGCGTCGTTTCGGTAATTTTCTATGAACATAAACTACTGTAACATTATTATTCTGTGCTTGCGGTGATGTAATATTACTTACCTGCATTTACTGTTCATGTGTGGTAATTAAGTAGATTGGATTAATTTGTCTTGTGTACTTAATAGTTTTTATTGTGGCAAAGTACTCTTCGTAAGATACGGCCAGAATTGACGTAAGTAAGTTTTGTTTACAACTAACGGTACTGCGCGTTCGCGTTTTTTCTTTTGTTTCATAAATATTCGTGAATTTGGGTACTCGTTGCGTAAACTCGCTACAAATCTCAAAATACGGCTTCAGGTAAGTTTTAATGACTTCCTATATTGCGATTCTGTAAGCGGAATAGTATAATTTATGCAGGGTGTATAAATTTGAATTTAAGTAAAGTTGTTCCAGTTGAGAAAAGTTTTTTAAACCTTTACCGAATCCGACATAAAGATTAGGTTTTGGTTTTAAAAGTTAAGTTCACACTAAGCTAAAGCCTATGTCTAGTGCGGCTTCTGCCCATCCAGATTCGCTGGAAATTAGGCCATTACTGTTATTCTCCACTTCCACTGGATACATTGGGCCAGTCTTGAACCCTTGAAATACCATTATTTTTCAAGGGTTTGCACGCTTGGTTGACGAAAAGGTGACGAATAATTAGCAAATTTTTGAACAACAATTATAAACAACATCAATCTGCCTAGCCTTTTCGGCTCGGGGTCGACTTCCAGTCTAACCGTATGGAGCTGAATACCAGTATTTTACATGGAGCGACTGCCTATCTGACCTCCACAACCCAGTAACTGGGTAAGTAATTCGATACCCCTTGGTAAGACCGGTTGTCAGACTTTCGGGCTTCTGACGACTCGTAACGACTGTCAAAGATCCACGAATGACAGCCGGGAACAACGGCTTAGGGCGAACGTGCACTGCGGTGCGTTTCCGTTAGTTCTGCCGCACTGGGCGGGGCCTACACTAACAAAACGCATGACCGCAGTGCGCGCACTTCAAAGACATTCCATACTTCACAGATTATGCGGTAGAAAAACGCACCGCAATGCGCGCTCGCCCTTAACGTGCTTTCGGAAGCACGGAGGAAAGAAAGAAAGAAAAAAGAAAGAAAAACTATTTTATTCCCGCGAAAAATGACGCACATACTTTCAATTTTTACATATCCTAAAAAATAAAAAACAATTGGGTAGGATGGGATTGGAGGAGTCTCGGTATGCAAAGATAGTCACGCATCCACGGACCAACCCCGGCAAGCGTAGCTTAACCTGATGGATCGACCCGTGCGGCTGTTATTACTTAGCCACGAGCTCCTATGAATAGAAATACCATTATGTGATATGAATATAATATGTAGTTAGCAGTATTTCTAATGGGTTTTACGTAATCACTCTCTTTTATAGTGTGTCGGGTATGAAGTTCATGGACAACACGTTACCAACCGGCCGCAGAGCTAGGTCACCTAGAAGTCTCGCTAGTACTGATAAGTATTCAACAAGAGTCAAGTTATCACCTTAGGGCACCTGTCCCACGGTCCCACAGCCAACGGGGAAGCCACTAGCTATCAACTATTTTCTCCTTCTAGAAACGTACAATCAGATGTAGATCCCGTGTCAGTAAATGAGATACATACGAGTATATATTAATACTTAGGTGATCGCTGACTGTTCACACTGCCGCGTGCCGGCGAGAACTCTCTCTCTCCACTAGTTTGTCGCAGTGACAAGAGCTATAAAAAAAATACTCGCTCAGCGACGGTCGCTTGCTTGCCGGGCAGAACATTCGCTGGGAGACTCTCGCCGAAAACTATCTCTTCACTAGTTTCTCGCAGTGACAAGAGCTATCAAAAAAAAAAACTCGCTCAGCGATGCTCGATTAGCGTGCAAACCAGAGATACTCTCGCTTGGTACATACGCATTACGCATCCATCCATCCACTAGCTAGTGACTGGGCAGTCATATACTCGTCGCACTCGCGCACTCGCTCATAGCCCTGCGGCAAAACTATCCGAACATGCTCGCTATCTCGTTACTAGTTGCTAGCTCTACTCGCCTGTCGCTAATCGTCGGCGGTGGGACAGGTGCCTTGTCTGAAACTCTTATCTCTTTTAATGTATGAGTGACATGCAAAACCTCTTTGTGTGCCGTTAGCTTTGAAATAATAATAACGCCTCGACGGCCTTTGTTCGAAAATGTGCAAATACTTAGCTTTTACCAACTTTTCATGCGGTAAATGAGTGATAGTAAGTTATAAATAAGTACATATAATATTTCACTGTACTTTCTAATACTTAGGAGTTTTTTGTCATTTGCATTTAGGGCATCTTTTAAACATCAATTTTTGGTGCAATTTTCACACAGTTTGAAATTTTCCAGTAGGTAAGTACTTACCTAATTAACAAAAATAATTATGCAAAGCATTTTATTAGGTTGACCGATGGATTAGGTACCTAATAGCTTGTTGGTTTGAAACTTCATTGTTTTATTTTGAGGATTTTCAGTGATTATGTATTCTGTGGTAAGAGTTAAAAAATTAGTTGTTGCTGCCTCGATGGTCTAGTGCAAGTGCTAAGTACTTCTGTTTGTTTGCTTCCCAGGTCAGGAAATGGTTATTGGGATTTCCATCAGGAATTTGTCAGTAGCAGCCCGGACTCTGCCTGGCAATAGGCTCGCCCCCTGCCATGGGACTTAAACATACTTAATTGACGAAATGTGAGTGTACCCTACTATAGGAACACCTCTGCCTAACCCTTTGGGGATTACAGTACTGGCGTGAAGTTAGGTATGTTATGTTAAAAAATTACATCAGGCCCTCGTACTAAAAAGTTCCCTGAAACTTTGAAATCATGTGGCGGCCTACGTCGCCACATACGAACTACGCATCACAATGACATGACGTCACGCAATCCTGCATCGCGCAATTAAGAGTTTACCGCGCGACTAGCATATAAACAACATCCCGACATCAACCGTCGGGCAGTTGCCCACCAGACACGACACCCGTCTGGTCGGAGGATCCTCCCTTTTCAATAGAGGATGAGTACTTTACACCCTGTTCCTCATACCTCTATAGGTAGGTACTACTAAAACTACTAGTAATATTTTCATTGCAGTAATTAAATTCGTTCTTTATATTATGTTGCCAGTTTTAAATTGTATGTGTCCGTTTTATAAATAGTGTTTTGTTTATATGCTGAGCTGAAACCGAATGCTCGCATTGATTGTATCTAATCTACCCACGTCTGATGTAAATGTCTTCGGAGAAATGGCTGGCTCTGCGTGCATATGGAGCAGTCTTGTAATCTGTCAAATGTTCTAAACTGCTAAAGCTAAAGCATGACCCCCTTATTCATAAAAAAACTAAAACGCTCTATAAACCTATTTTTAACCGACGAAAAAAAAGAGGGGTTCTCAAGTCGACAGAATTGTCCGATTTGAAAGATTCTTGTTTTACTCGGGAGAGTATGCCTACCTCGAAGTTGGTCTCATGTAAAATTTACTAACTTTGTTTGGGTAGTTTTTAAGTTAGCTTCAATAATACTTACGTATTTTTTTTCATTTATATGTGGATGATGTTCTAATTTCTTTTGTGAAAATAAAAAATAAAAACTTTTTTCAAAAAAAAAAAAATCAACAGACTTCCAAAAAAAACACTACAAAGTAAAAAATTACTTTAATTTTTCGTAAGTCGGTGACAAATAACGAAAATACAAAACCAGAGTTATTTTATACTTTTCGTTTGGGCAGGCGACGCGCGACGGGGTGGGCCGGGGGTACCAAAAATTTCACGCGGACTAAGTTTCTCGTTTTAACATTAAAAATATCCTAAAGGAGTCCAATAATGTAGCTTTCTGTCAGTGAAAAAAAAATACGGAATCAGCAGGTCCGATGATTACCTCCTAAGACATACAAACTCACAAATTATAACCTCTTTATAATATTAGCATATATATTTTAATAAAGCGGAAAGGTATTTGCATGTTAAATTACTCATATTCACATACCTATCAGGCTCATGATAATCAGCCTATAATGTTTCCACTGCTGGGACACAGGTCTCCTCTCTTCGAGAGGGAGTGGGCCAGTGGCGTAACTATACCGTTCGAGGCCCGTGGCAAATTCATCGGTTTTTTACTAAATGGGTAATAATAAATGTTGGGAGTTGGGATTCTCCTCTGACCGGGGGCCCCTTCCGGCTGGGGGCCCGTGGCATTTTGCTGACTTGCCACCCTGTAGTTACGCCACTAGAGTGGGCCTTTATCTACCACGCGGGCCCAGTGCGGGTTGGTAGAAGTCACATATCTTCGAATTTTTGGTTCGGTTTCCTCACGATGTTTTCCTTCACCGTTTTGAGAACAGAGGGCTTAGTGCGAGTAACGTAAACGTCAGTTGGTACTGAAAATGAATAACGCCGCCTGGTGACTATAATGGGAAACACAATTATTCCATACGGATTGACATAATTATGGTAACGATAACGTAAACGCGATCGAGTAAGTATAAAACCTCGCACTAAGCCCTCAGTGGTCTTAGTGTGAGTTTTTTAGGGTTCCGTACCAAAATGGTAAAAAAGGAATCCTTATGGTGTGACTCAGTCTGTCTGTCTGTCACAGCTGGATATCTCCTTAAAATTTGGAACAGTTTTAGATGACGTTTATTCAACTATTTTGGAAATAAGAAAGTGATAAAAATATTTACATTTTTTTTGCAACAGGGACTGAACTGGTCTTAAAAATTCAAAGTGGGGCTACTATGGCATGTGGGGTATCATATGAAAGAGCGCTGTTTGCACATTCTCAAACATATTTTTTCTTTTTTTTAGGCCGCATAGTTTTCGAGTTTTGATGAAAAATGTAAAAAAAATACCGTTCCCCCCCTTATCTCCGAAGTTTGCAAAGAGAAAAATCTGAAATTATTCTATGTGATAGAAGTTTATGTAAAGATTACAGGAAAAATAAAACGATGTCTCTAAATAGCACACTTTTTCAGAAATCGGAACGGAACCCTCGGTGCGCGAGTCCGACTCGCTCTTGACCGGTTTTATTCTTACTCGATCGCGTTTATAAACTAAAAATCTAACTAGGTACATAACTCAAAAACTATTTAATTTCGGTAGAACATTTGGTGGCTTAATTTGTTGCTTTTTAACCCTACTATGACGTCCTGCAATGATTACGTCCAATTGCAACTAACCCTGTAATTAATAAATATAGCATTAAAAAAATGCATTTTTAGCAAATTAGTAGAACCTTAAAATAGTTACTTATTGTAAGGTTCTACTAAATTTAGCCTACACTAATTTTATTTTAGGATAAGTAAGATAACCTAAAGAATTTTAATTAAGTATGCCAACTGCAAGTTACAGTGCGTAAGCTACTAGCATTGAGGTTGAGAATTTTCTCAAATTCTGACCGGAATAAAACAATGTGCCATTTGCAACGTAAGATAAGTAAATGGCCTTTTTTATTTGAATTTTAAACAGGTAGTATTATAGACGTTCACACATGACCTTGTAGGTTCGTAACCATTACTTGACTATACCTACGTAATGACGTCAATATTATTACAGTCCGGCCGTTGAGCGAATGCTTTCTTGACACCTGTCAGTTTCGTACTAAGCAATATGTGTTTGCGAATTTAATCCTTAAAACTAATAGAAATTGTCCAATTGACAGGTGTCAAGGGCGCATTCTCTCGCCGGCCGGTAAGTCTATTTATTCAAAGTGGCCTTAGTGCGTGTTTTTATACCTAACTACACGACTGCATTTAAGTTTACGTTAATTTACGTCAATTTGTATGGAATAATTTATTGTGTTTCCCATTATAGTCACAAAACGGCGCTTATTCGTTTTTGACTTTTTAGTTGTGGTAGGTACCTACCCTACACAAATTCGCATGCTTGCTATTTTTATTACATTATCAAAATACACAAAGTGGATTAAATACTTCTTATTAAATCTAAGTCAAAAACTACCCAAGCTAAGTTAATAAAATTTGCATCGGATCACCGCGCGGGCTTTCTCTACCAAATGAAAAAGAATTAGGTACTTACGTAAATCGGCCCAGCAATCACGGAAAATCGGTGTACTATCGAGGAAACTTACATCTGACCAATTTGAAAACAAAACCCCGTGCACCATAGAATTAAAGTCTAATTACTCTAAGCAGTGCACACGATGACTACATCTGTTAGCAAGCGTTACTATAGCGGCCGAGCGCTGCAAGCAAGAATAGTCCTTACGGTGTACGGCGTTTCTGACTTAAGTATTTCATTTTGCTCGGCTCCTAACGGTCCTAGGATTTAGCTTACAGCCTTCCTCAGGAATGGGCTATCAAATGCAAAAATATTTTTTCAAATCCGACTTGTAGTTCCAGAGATTAGCGCATACAAACAAAAAAACAAACTCTTCAGCTTTATTATTAGCGTAGATAGTAGGATAGATTTATTGGTGTGGAATCAATAGAGATTATTTAATTTCTCGACACATGGCGATATTTTCGTGATGATTGAAACTGAATGTACAGTGGGCTGCATCAATTAGGTACTTACCCAATACCTGGGGTACCCAATTGATGCAGCCCACTGTACGTTCAGCAACTATTGATTGGTGTAGACCAGGGATTCCCAAAGTGGTCGAACCAGGGATTCCCAAAGTGGTCGATATCGAACCCTTGGGGTCGAAATCGGTTTCCCAGGGGTCGACATAAACGAAAACTGATTGTGGGGGTCGACGAGGTCTAAAAATCGACCCCTATTAATGAACACAAGTTCTTATTTCAAACTTTCAAGATGTTGTACTACGAATACTTGTTTTAAAAATTTCTAATATTTTAGTAGGAAGTCTATTTATTTTGATGAGAAAATGATGCCAAGTTTACTCACTTACCCTACCACAAAGTTTTTAAATTGAAAAAAAACTAGAGATAGGATTTTTAAAGTAATTTGACTATAGGGTCTGAGGTATCAGTTCATTTTGGAAAAGGGGTCTCTTACCCAAAGTAGTTTGGAAATCCCTGGTGTAGACTGTAGTTATATTACTCCAATAAGTATTTTTAATCCATCAGCTTTTTGCGGCGATTTATAAGATTGGCGACTTCGTACCTACTATTTTAGAACGCGAAATATTTTCCTTGCGGTTTGCCTTGACTTGGCTCCTTTTAGAAGTAGTACCTAAAATGCACTGGTATTAATTAACCAGTGACTCTTAGTAAGTTTGTAGAACTTTGTGATAGGTACTTAATTTTGTTTAATGATATTCAGTTTGTAAACTGTGTTTTATACAGGGTGTATCAGAAAAAATTAAGGATATGGTACAGACCACCAAACTGAACAACTTACTCCATGGGACCAACATCGTAATCGAGAAAAAAATATCAGCCGTCCCATACATTTGGGTCGAGTAGGTTTTGAAGTTTTGTACGGGACAGCTGAAATTTTTTGAGTCATTCTTCAGTTTGGTCATAGTGCGTCTTATTATATCCTTCATCTTATATCCTTCATCTATTAAGTTTTATTCAGCATCTAAATATCAGTTATCCAGTTATAAGTTATTATTATAAATGGGTACCTACCAAACTACCAACTATTTATACGTCTTCCGGCTCTTCTGACACGCAAATAAATCCTACTTGTTATGTTAACATCAAACAACTATAATCAAATAAAACATACACAGTAAATAAACTACCTAGGTAGTTAAATTAAATTAAAAAATTAAATAAAACTTTAATTCAGACTAGGTCCATAAATATGTTAGTATTTTGATGTTAGTAACAATAATTCTTATGTACTAGGTTAGTATTGTTAGTTTTCAAACAGTAAGTAATTAATTATTATTACTCAGACCTAGGACTGTCCCCACCCAGTGTCTCTGAAAGGGACAATCCGCTCTGGCAAGTTAAGGCGCAACTATACGCCAATGACCATGAATGGTTAGCTTGCGCGTTCTGTGCTGAGCTCACGCAACGCGTCGTACGTCCAGCTAGTAATAGGACTCGCCAATCAAGGAGCACTGTCCCAAATTAGACGCATTATTAATTTATTATACATTAAACAAAAGGCATTTTAATAAAACATGTATACTAAAAGATAAATAATTAAATTACCTTTAAAATGGTGAAGGTTTCATAAAAATACGCCTGACAGTTTTTGCGTGATTCTCAGTTTTTTATCTGCGTTAGACATAACTTTACAAATTAATTACACTATTTAATATAAACATAATCTAAAATATTCACATATTAAGTTATTAAAAAAATGCTCTAATTTAACATATATTTTTTCCAAATCACTCGTTTTTCAAAAACTATCACTCATTTTTCAAAAACACTACTCGTTTAGATGTGATCTTCAGTTTAAAATCATCAAAAGTCAGATAGCGTCGCCTTAAATAAAACACACCCAGTAGGTAGGTAGGTACCTACTTATAAATCAAAGTGAATTAGATGATATAAACAAAAGAATAGGTCACCTATAAACTTGCAAGGACATAGGCGCGTGTAATAAACAATCACAAATGAAACGGTGTGTAATGTAGCGCGCATGCAGGAGTTCCCTACAATTGATTGCAAGAATAATTGAAATTTTATGCAAGAACTAGCGACCCGCGGGCACATCGCGGGGTAATTGCGACACACAGTAACAATAGCAATGGCTTTCATTTTGACAGAATAGAATAAACGTTTATTGTCTCCAGTATTACATCTAGTCTAGTAGTAGTGGACATACACAAAACTATAATACCGGAAGCAAAAGGTTTAAGCGTCAGCATTACGCTTAGGTGTAGCCGGTTGCTAAACGCTGGTTTTCAGCTCAAACCCTTGACTCCTGTTTACAAAAAGTTCAACAACATTCGTTGCGTTATTTACGTTGTTATTTATTGAGCAGAAAGAGGAGCTTGTGGCTAAGTAGTAACAGCACCACGGGTCGATCGATCCATCAGGTTAAGCTACGCTTGCTAGGGTTGGTCCGTGGATGGGTGACCATCTTTAAGTACATACCAAGACTCCTCCGTGCCTCGGAAAGAACGTTAAGCCGTTGGTCCCGGCTGTCATTCGTGGATTTTTGACAGTCGTTACGGGTCGTCATAAGCCCGAAAGTCGGACAACCAGTCTTACCAAGGGTTATCGTATTACCCAGTTACTGAGTTGTGTAGGTCAGATAGGCAGTCGCTCCATGTAAAATACTGGTATTCAGCTGCATCCTGTTAGACTGGAAGCCGACCACAACATAGTTGGGAAAAGGCTAGGATAGGCTATGTTGGGTTGGTTCAGTAGAAGAACTAAGCGGCCACACATAGAGACACATAGCGACTTTAGAAGGACGGAAGGTCTACTGAAGATTTCTTAGCAGGATAATCTTAGCTGAAGTATATTTCTGCTAAGTAATGAGTAATTGTATTAATTAAACCGATCCGTTTTTCAACTGGACTCAGTGTCAAGGCTATTTCATGCACTTTACGTCGTACTCAACTGGAATCGTAAACAATCGTAAGTAGTCCTGGTGGGTAAAAATGCGTGAATCATTGATCAATATCTTTGGATATATAACAGACTACAATGTATGTCCACAAACAAGTCAGAAACACAGGAAGAGCCAGTCTTCTTCTGCCTGTCCCGCTCTCCTACTAAATTGTTTTCTTCCATTCTCCAGTTTTCCTATCTGCCGCCACCTTATTCTTGTGGCGGCATCTAATCACACTGACGTCACGCAAAATCCTGCATCGCGCAATTAGAGTTTACCGTGCGACTGGCATATACAACGTCCCGACATCAACCGTCTGGTCGGAGGATCCTCCCTTTTCTATGGAGGATGAGTGAACTTTACACCCTGTTCCTCATGCCTCTATATTCTCTAACTTTTCATTCATTTTCTTCCGTCTACCTCTCTCACTCCATCCATCAATCTGTCTAGCCTTTCCCCAACTATGTTGGGGCGGTTTCCAGTTTAACTGGATGCAGCTGAATACCAGTATTTTACATGGAGTGACTGCCTGTCTGACCTCCTCAAACCAGTAACTGGGTAATACGATATACCTACCCCTTTGATAAGACTGGTTGTCTAACTTTCGGGCTTCAGACGACCCGTAACGAAACTGTCAAAGACCCACGAGACACCAAGAGAATCTCGGTATGTAAAGATGGTCACCCATCCACGGACCAACCCCGGCAAGCGTAGCCTAACCTGATGTATCGACCGTGCGACTGCTTATTACTTAGCCACGAGCTCTCCCTCCTCTCTCCCTCCATCCATCAACATTAATATTCATCTCTCTCTTATTCATATTCGTTTCATCCCTCCTCATCTCATGAAAGAAACATACAAGCAACGAATTAAGAATGATACATACAAGTAAGTAGATATTTTGTGTACAAATATCAGTTGAGCATAAATTAGACCACCGTAGCATTCGTATTTCATACCCGTAGCACAAAAGTCGGAAACTCAGCTGTCAACATGTCTCTCACAAGTTAGTAAAGTGCCTTTCTGCGCCATTCTGGCATTAAAGTTCCGTTTTGTGTCTTTGTAGGCTAGGCTTTTGAAAATGTATGTAATAGTAGTTTTGAGATCGAGCTTTAAATCCATTTTTTAGGACTGTATTTTTGAACGATGTATACCTACAGTTTTGAGTTTGAATGGTTGTTAGAATAGAGGAAGACTAACTTTTTTATTTTAAACTTTTTCCCCATAAAGTAGATAGTTTTATAAGTACTTAGGTACATACATACAGGTCAAACACATAACTCTCCTTTTTTGACTTCGCCGCAGTCGGGTAACAAGATCCAAATTAGCCTAAATGGTCATTCGACACGAAAAGAAGATTAAGACTGACATTACGACTGTACGACTAGAAGCAGATGAGGGCAGGAAGGAAGATGAGGATGATGATTCCCAGATCGTAGTTTTGAATCTTAATTTAAAACTGCCAAAATCATACTAATCACAAGCTCAAATAAAACCTAGTGGTCAATCGAGGCTATTCAATTCAATTCAAGTCAATTCAATTTCTTTAATTCAGACTAATGTGTCCATATAGTGTTAGTAAATACATGTAAAAGAACTTAAAAATAAATGTTAGTACATAATTACACAAGAGGAACTATCTAACGTGGATGTGTATCCACTGCCTCCATAGAGGACTTTCTACCCTCTCAGCAATGACCCTCAGGTAGCTGTTGGAACTGTCCCTCACCCTGCGCATCAGCGATGCCGCTCGCTTACGCATTATGGAAGCCATCCACTTGTGCGTCAGCAAACATCGCTGATGCGCTGCAATATCTAGGCAGCCCCATCAGCAACCTGAAAGCATTGTTGTACTGGACCCGATAATGCATAATGCTAATAGTTAGAGAATACGTTGTCATTCTATAGGTACCTGCAAGCGTCCCTGATACGTCGCCGAGTCGATGTAATTACATTTTATCTGTTGTCACGTCAAGACCCCTACCCTCACGAGACTTTGTATCATGTTACATAAATTCCATTTAGAAACTGCCTCGTGTTTAGAGATTGAAATGTAGTTAACTTGGTCGCATTCCCAGAGGAGACTTGGAACTCTACAATATTACGTACATTGTGTTCATTGTTCACATTAGATGTTCTAGAATCCCGTTATATACGAAATAACTAAGTATTCAGTTTAATTTAGCTTCTGCTTCATTTTATAAAGCAAAATGTGCGCAAAAAAGCTTGTGTTGTGAGCAAAAAATTTATTCTTTATTGTATTTTCTTAGAACTTCAGAATCGTATTTTGCGATAAGAAATTACCTGATTGTTTTCGATGTAATTCGAACTAGCTGACCCGACAGACGTTGTCTTGTCCTGTCCGTTGTCCTGTCAAAATTACAATAATTCATACAAAATTCCCATAGAAAACGCACTTTCAGTTTTCACGATTTTCCCGGAAAATTTACCAAGTCTTATAAGAACCTTCCTCGGGTTTTAAAGAATATTAAAAAAAAAATATTGCCGAGTTGGTCCAGCAGTTCCCGAGTTTTGAGTTTAGCAACACATTTAGCCATTCATTTTTAATTATAACTAGCTTTTGCCCACGGCTTCGCCCGCGCATGTATTGTACATAATTAAACCTTCCTCTTGAATCACTCGTCTATTAAAAAAAACCGCATCATAATCCGTTGCGTAGTTTTAAAGATTTAAGCATACATAGGGACAGACAGACAGCGGGAAGCGACTTTGTTTTATATATGTAGTGAAGATAGATATAGGTAATGTAGTTTATTCATTTAACTTCATAATCATGGCATCTGAAACACCCCAAACGGATTCCAAACTCATAGTCATATGAGTCATATCGGCTATGCAAAGACAGTTTATGTGACCTATATATTTCATCATGTGACCTCAACGCCCTGACTCTTGCACCCGGAAAGTAACTAATGCACGCTGACGAAAGTATCCGAAGTATCCAGGGCAACAGATAAAATATTCTTGCTTTCCTACTTAAAGATAAAAAGATGCAGGTAAGTAATTTAAATAATGAAACGGAGTCATTTTACTCATTCTTACGAACAACTTTTAGTACCGGATCGACCACTAAAAACACAACTGTTTCCTACATTTTGTCGAGTTAAGCGAAGTAGAATCTGCTTATATTCACATCGAAGGGAAGCCGCGTCATAAAGCAGTCTAAGAAAATAAACAGCTTTCTATTTTTTGTTGGTTAATATTTAGTTTTTATTACAGAGGAAAACATACTTACAAAGTGTAGTGTGTATCTTAATAAAAAAAAGAAAAATAAACATGAGCTGACACAAAACAAACATTAAAAATATATAATAAAAATTGTAATACAATTAATTATATACTTACTTTATTTTTTACATAAGAAATTAATCAATTTTGTCTGCTTTTATTTACTTTGCTTTTGCTACTATAGCCGGACATAATTTCTTAAAATATGTCATAATAAGCGACTATAGGCGTAGTCCTTAAATCCGAACTTTGATAGAAAGAAATTCTAAATGAAAACCAAACTTCGGAACTGCAATTACTTCATAATAAGGGGTTGTTCAATATAAGTAGCTGGAGTCATAATAAACGGATTCCACTGTAGGTATATATACTTTTCAGTTATTTCAATTACACCCTATAGATTCCCAGGTAGACAAAAGAAGTATCCATGTATATTTGATCAGAAGTATATTGAACGATTTCAACGAAACACAAGCTTAAAACCAACTTTGAGCGCAACTCAATAATGCATGACTGAATTTACAATCGTTTCCCAATAACGTTAGCGTTTTCAGTGACCTGTAATAGCGAACTGTATACTTACTTAAGTATTTAATTTGTAGCTAGCTACAATAACATTGTAGTTAATTTCTATTGCTTGTTTATTAGGTACTTGCAATAACTATTTCTGTTTTGCGGTATCAAACTGTATCGGAGTGTTTATTTATAGTAAGCGTTCGAATATGTGTGGGTTTTTATCTCAGACCAAGAAAAAAAGATAGACGGCGCGCCGCGAACATCAAAAGTGAAGCCATAAAACCGTGCTCCTGCAAGTAAACATACACGCTCACGCACACACCTACACTAAAACCATGCTCATCGCTCTTAGTACGTCACGAGTTGTCGTCAAGTAAACTTAAATTAAAAAAATAGAATTATGCCTTCCTGTGTAGTGAAAAGTTGCAAAAACAACAGCAAATCACATAAAAAGTCTCACGGAATCACTTTTCACTTGTAACTACTTGAAATAACATCGTTTCTCTATTATTAAACTGTGAATTTTAGGTTACTTGGAACAAAAAACCACAACAAACGAAAGCAGCGACGTAAAGTATGGGTGTTGCCATAATACGATTTAAAATTTCCCATTCGATTAATATATTTTAAATAAATATGATTTATTACTTCCAGTTATATTCCTATTTTCTTTTTAACCGACTTCTAAAAAAGGAGGAGGTTCTCAATTCGGATGTTTGTATTTTTTTTTATGTTTGTTCGCGCATAACTCCGTCGCTTGCCAACCGATTTCAAAAAATATTTTTTTGTTGGAAATGGTATACTTCCCAAATGGTCCCATTTTTGTCAAAATCCAGTTCTGATGATGGTATCCTGGAGAAATCGAAGGAACTCTTCAAATATTATAGGCACACCTATAGCGATTTGGGTATTTTTTTATAGTAACTCGTGCATTTGCTCTCGGAAAACACCATTTGCTGAAGTGGAACTGATGATGAAGACCACAGATGGCCATCGGAACTACTCAATTTATAAGTATTTCACGGGTTGCGATTCGATTGCTTTAATATGGTTGCTAAGTAATTTATGCTCGTCAAAATGCATAATGGTGATGATGACTTCACCATGGAGCTCCAGTTCTCTTGGTTCTTACTAGGAGAACTCCTCAACAATTAACGTCCCTGCATCGGGAAAAGCAATATTTTGTAAAAAGTGATGAGCAGTTGCCATTGGGCTATTGTAACTTAGATAAATTACAAACTGACCCACTAAAAAGTGAAAAATAAAAACTTTTTACAAAAAAAAACACTACAAAGTGAAAAATAACTTTAATTTTGCAAGTCGGTGTCAAAAAACTAAAATACAGATCCAAAGACACCGACTTCCAAAATTAAAGTTATTTTTCACTTTGTAGTGTTGTTTTTTGGAAGTCGGTTGTTTTTTTTTGTAAAAAGTTTTTAATATTTTAAGTATTCTTTCTTTTGGTATTTTTATTTAATATTTTAGGTTTCCAACTAATAATGAAATAAAAAATAAATGGATAGTAGCTATAAGAAATAGTCGGAATGATCCGGAATGGTTGCCATCGAAAACCAGCGTGGTTTGTTCTGATCATTTTGATGATAACAATCTGCTATAGGAAAGAGATAGATGTATGGATGAATAGGCAAATTTAGGCAGTTAATGGACAGTCCATGCTCTATGTCTATGGTCATACTAAGTTCATTGTATACATGTCAATAGTTGTTTTTCTCTCTTTCTAGATAGTGGACAATTTCATACAGGTATCGCAGTCCATCCTCTATGCCTACTTTCCTACCCACACAAATATCCCCAAATTATAGGGAAAAAATTTAACAAATGGCAACCCTTCGATGCACACATAGAAAAAAAAGTGGCTTCAGTTTTAATGTTCGCGGCGCGCTGTCTATCTTTTTTTCTTGGTCTGAGGTTTTTATAAGCATGCATGTTTCTCATTCATAATACCTAATATTTACTTTTAAAATAGAGCGCATTTTATGTAGACTGTAGACGAAAATGTCTATGGTAGGAAAATAGTTAAATAACAGATCGTCGTTGATACGTCATCAATTCATCATCATCAAAAGCGACTTGCCATAATGCTTCTGCTCTGCACTTGCTTGCTTGCTTGCTAAACCTAAATGTAGGTACTAGTCAATATTAATGTACAACAAAGTAGTATGAAATTTAACAATCAAAATGATATTAATTATCTATCAGCCGTGTTCACTATCGACGTATGAAGGTTCATCAATACTGTTGATATTGTTGTGTTACAAATTAATGGTCTTTTATATGGAGCAATATCGTGTAGTCTGTGTAATTACTTTTCCGAGGTCGAAATATTTAATGGAAGCGGTGATCGGTGAAATTTTGGGACAATGTAATTATTATAGTTACTCGTGTATCATTTGGGTTGTCAATAATAACCAGTTATTATGTATTTAAACTCAGAGCAGTTACTGGAATCCTCTGAATGTACAATACTTCTAAAGACACAACCATCCATACTGAATTTTGATATAGAAGTGGTGTAGATATTGGGTGAACTTCTTTCTCTATTTCATCGTTCTCGTGACCTCATCCCAATATATTTGAGGTCGGCGCAACATGTTGTTTTCTTCCATTCATGTATCAGCTGTCATCTCAGTGTTGTCTTCCGTACCTACTAGCCACCCATCTTTACTTTGGTCTGCTTCTTTTTATCGCCTTTCCCGTTCAAAATTACCGGTTTTCTTATCATATGCTCTTCATTCCTCACATGTTCTACCATGACCATCGGTTTCTCTATAACAAATTTCTTATTTTGCATTTTTCAAGTCAACTGCTAGAGTCTGTGCGGAAAGAGAATAGGCATAATATTTGAGGTTTGTGATGTTGTTAGGTCATTATAGTGCGACAGTAACATCTTGATATTTTGAGGCTGGACTCGGAAGCCATAGTCACATCTTTTTATTGATTGACTTAAGTACCTACTTTTGGCCTCCGCGTTTTTCAGATTCTGTCTTAATAACTTCATTAAAACATTGATGAAATTTCTTTCGTTTTCGTTTGTTACTTTCATTTTGTTACGCCTATTCTCTTTCCGCACAGACTACACAGGTACACATAGGGCTACATGGGTATGCGCTCTGTTACAATACAGGGTGTAAGGGACAGCCCTCCGCAAACTTATAGGGTGAATTCAGTATGTCATACTAAGATGACCGGTACATGAAATTTTTTCAGGAAAGTTAAGGGAATCCAATAAACCTGATTTGTTTGTGTTTTTGTGCACAAATCGGAACGTCTTTTACTGGTTGGGAGGGGTAGGTAATAGGTATGCGGTGAGTTCGATGAACTCTGTAGCTAGACAGAAAGTGAACAGCTGATTTCACGCGTCGTTGGTTAGAGTATTTCAACGTCCATTGCTGGTTTTTTTTTTTTTTTTGCTGTTTTTTTTACATAAATGGAGTGCTGCGAACACACAATGCAATTTTACATTGAAATAATGAAAATGTAACTGATTTTTTTTTTTTTTAAATGAAAATTTTCTTGAGATAATTTCCGGTGGAATATGATTCAAAATGAGGAGCTGAATGCACCCTGTTAGTTTGCGGAGGGCTGTCCCTTACACCCTGTATATTATATTAAATGTTCACATTTGATTTCTCCGTATCACATGTCTGGACATGTGATCCACGACAATCGTTACTTTTCCATCTCACATTATTTAAAGTCAACTGCTAGAAATTCATTATATTACTTATGTTTGTTTGTTATGTATGTTTTTGTGTCACCCTATGTAAAATTTCAACATTTATATCTGTAATTTTTATGGTGTGCATAATAAAGAGTAGGTATTCTATCTATCTATGTTTATCCACCGTAAAATGTTTACCCATCACTTTCAACGCGCGGTATAGTGGCACTTATTCCAGTAACACTATCAATCAATCAATTATTGAGAAAAACGAAATTCAATCATAAATATTGGCCTGTCAACTTTTTCATAAGTACTTATGACGACCTCAACGATCACTTGTTTGTTAATGGTTAGATACGGTTTAACCTGATAGGCCCTATCACCAGTACAAACCAAGTTAGAAGTTATTAAAACATCATCCACATAATGTAGACTATGTGGGAAAAATACGTATTATTGAAGCTAACTCATTATTAAAACTACCCATTATTAAAACTACCCATTATTAAAACTACCCATGCAGAGTTAATGCATTTTACATGGGTTAAAAGTGCACCATATTTGCTAACGCCCTTAACCATACAGATTTGATTTCTCGGTAGACCATAAACAAAATAAGCGCACCATAAATATGGGAAATATTTATGGTGCCCTGGATACACCGTCATTATTTTTAAACGTTTATAAATATAGTTCACGCTCGATTTCTTTCACGAGGTAAACAGAATTCTTACCACCGTCACTAAACGTTGGCACTATTCAAATCCACGTGTAGGTATTCGGTAGAGCAGCATTCCCAATTCTGAAATGACGATTCTTGCCAATGCTCACATTTCGTTCTTTGTGAACTACTAAAGAGGTTTACTACAAAGTAGTTTTTAGCATTGGGAAAAGCCATCATCATCAGCCTATAGTTAGCCTATAGATGGTATATATTTGGTCATATAATATAATACTCGATCGATTCTCGGATACTCGGCTACTTTCATCTATAAATAATATTATGTACATTTTTATTTCAGAAAAAACACATTTTAGCGTTCACAAAAACAATTTTCCAAGTAAAAATATAATATGTATTCCAGAAAGAAGTGTATCGTTGGTGTACGTATCTACTGCAATGAAAAAAAAAATCATTGTATCACAAACAACAGATTTTACTTAAAAGAGACAATATTGGGCTTGTGGCTAAGTAATAACAGCCGCACGGGTCGATCGATAAGGTTAAGTTACGCTTGCCGCGGTTGGTCCGTGGATGGGGGACCATCTTTACATACCAAGACCCCTTCGTGCCTCGGAAAGCGCCGTTGGTCCCGGCCACGGAGTAGAGAATTCTTTTCGTGGATCATGCTATTATTCGTGGATCTTTGACAGTCGTTACGGGTCCGAAGAAGCCCAAAAGTCTGACAACCAGTCTCACCAAGGGGTATCGTGTTACCCAGCTCCATGAAAAAAGCTGGAATTCAGCTGCATCCGATTAGACTATAAGGCGACCCCAGTATAGTTGGGAAAGGGCTAGGCAGGTTGATTGAGATAATATTACCTACTTACTAGCTTTTGCCCGCGGCTTCGCCCGCACGGAGGTCGGAAATTATCCCACGGGAACGTACTACAGGATAAAAAGTATCCTATGTCCTAATCCAGGTCATGGTCTACCCATGTGCCAAATTTCATTCAAATCCGTTTAGCCATTTTAGCGTGAAAGCGTAACAAACAAACAAACTCACTTTCGTATTTAGGTAGACCGTATACCTACTATTAGTTAGGATTCTGAAAAATCTAAGTAAGTAGTAAGTACCTACTCTCAAGTAAGTACGTATTTTCAGCGGTACCTATTCTAAAAATAAACGTTCTATTTATAACAAAAATTGCCAGAATTGTCAATTTTAGGGCTTTTTATGTGTACCTATTTTCTTTGTAAGGCAATTTCGAGCTATGTCGGTTGTTGAACCGCGTCCTTTTCATTTAACGCGCCCTAAAGCAATTTGTGTTTTGTTGATATAGGACTAGTTGTACCTTTATTATCCAATCATAGCTTTATTTGGTGTAATTATTCTGAGGTATCTTTGTTTTAGTGTGCTGTGTAAATTGCATGTAATGTAGAGGCTGTATTCAGCGTGTTAGTAATATTTAAGTACTAATAATTGTATGTGCGCAGAAAGATTTCTAATGTTTTAACTAAGTGGATGGTCCAATAACGACCCCCTTATTCTCAACGTATAACTTGAATTTTCTTAAAAGCCGCTTAACCCCTTGAGTATCGCCCTATAGCGCATAGGTTCATGTCAATGTGTGCTCGAATGTCAACCGAGTCCGAACGAACCCCATAGGTTCACAACTAGGTAAGCCCGTGGTCGCCATTAGAAGATGTTATTTTACGTTTATATTATGCTATGCTAGCTGACCCGACAGACGTTGTCCTGTCCAAATTTCAATAATTCATACAAAAATCCCATGGAAAATGCACTTTCATTTTCCCGGCAACTTTTTGTTTTTTTTTTTTCGTTTTAAGAATTTTCCTCGGACCTCAACGAATATTTGAAAGCCGTTTGCGAGTTTTGGGCTTAGCACCACATTTAGCCATTATTTTTTATTTGTTAAAAAAAAATTGCCGGATTGGTCCAGCCGTTCGCGAGTTTTGCGCTTAGCAACACATTTAGCCATTCATATAATATAGATACATTTTATATCTGTGGACTTCGACAGATTTTTCTTATGAACCTAGGGCTATCATGCGAAACACAAGTGACGGCTTAAAATTCTGAAGCGCTTGAAACTTCAATTACACATACGATTTGCTGCGATTTTTCATTTGTTGGTAGCATGTTAACGTGTAGCATTTGTTTTCCAGCACCAGTTCCCGGCGATGTCGGACCTGAAGCTGGGCGGCATGCTGTACCTGGCTGGCGTGTTCTTCTTCAAGTCAGACGGCCGCATCCCCTTCGCCCACGCCATATGGCACATATTCGTCGCACTAGCCGCGACCGTACACTATCTGGCCATCCTGCGACATCTCTTCCCAGAACTTAAATCTCATTGAAGACTGCCCGTTTAACCTATTGAATCTCCATTATTAGAGCTCTCTAAAGCTATTTTTGTATCCTAACTCGACAGCAAGGCCGCAGATTAAATAATTCAACCGACAATCGTCCGACGTCGGACGATCGTCGGTATGTTGCAGCTGCGATCTTTGCGGCTTTGTTAGCGTCTTCGTAATGTGTGTGTGAATGTTTTGTGTAGTGATTTGTATAGACTAAAATAGACGATACAGAGAGATAGATGAGATAGTACGTACGTTTTAAGCTGTCAACCGGAACCGATCGTAAATGTATACCTGTGTGCGTGACCCAGACTTCCGTGAGCGACATAATCGACAGTAATCAACTAATCACTGATAGATCTGTATTTTTCGGTAGGGTGAGCACTTTGATTGAGGTCATTAATTCATTATCATGAAAGTTTTTGGTCATAATAAGTTTGTATTGCCTCATGATCTTAATTGCGGAACACTATCATTAGGTTTAAATTAGGTAATCAATTAGATCTATCCAGCATGTTAAAGTCATTTACCTATTTACGTTATAAGGAACGTAAATTCAACCAAATTTTCCGGAACTTTGCCGGATTTGACAACTATTTTTACATAGGGGCCGGTGGGACAGTATAGGACGCCGGAATTCGTATGCAAGTAGATTATTATCATATCGTAGAGAGTGTTCGTGTCGCTCGGGTAGTGGATATAATGCCTATGGTATACAGTTACGTGAGTTTCCGGCCTCTCGGCGCGCCATACTGCAATCAATATTGTCATATCAAGGTCACATAGAGCAGCATCCATACTAGACGTCTTCGTTGAGGCCTTTATTTAGGTAAACCTCTCTTTGAGATTGAGAGCTTCTAAGTTTTTAATTTCTAAAAAAATATTGGGCGATTGACGAGCCGAGTGTTCCACGCAAACGAAAGTAGGGTACAATATTAATTTTAATTAATCTGCTTCATAAAACATGCAGTAATTTTCCGTAGTATTGCTCCTGCACCAGTTTGGGGCTCGTAATCGAATAATCGATCGATAATTTCGTCGGGAAATTGCGAAGGAAGTTTATCGAGTTACCGCGCGCCCACATTCTTAGTTAACGTAATGGATGGCTCGTAAAAGTCATAATAGGACGGCGTAGGCCGCGCCACTCCGTAGGTATAGGTACTAACTTCTGAAAACTTTTCAATCGGTTTAACTCGGTTCCATTCTTGTAAATTATTTAAAGACAAATGTTTGTCCGGAATGACCGTTGTTGTCGTATCACGAAAGCGATAAACACCCAGTAGGAGTTTCTTAGAAATGGAAAGCAATTTAAGTTTTGAAAAGGGCAAATGTTCAGATCAATTTAAATTAGGTACGCCTTCGCAGTTTCCAGACTTAGAAATTGTTTGTCCTACATCCATTTGATGGGTCTGTTAAACAATTTATCGAGTATTTTGTGTGAAGTCTCCCTTGGGTAAGTTCAGTACCCTTAGGGCAAGATTTACAGATCCCACCATGACTTTACTGAGTACCTACCTAAAATAAGCGTTGCATACGAATACGAACGTTAAAGGTATTGGAATAATGTTCACATTCATAGCTACGCTTACTTAACTAGCAAAGTGAAGCCAAAGTGCTATCTATGACTCTTGCTCTTAGGAGCGTTCATTCCACGCGGGCTGGCATCGTCGCATTTACAGATGTTTTTCGTGATTCAACAACTCAACCTATCGCAGCCCACTGCTGGACATAGGCCTCTCCCAGACTGCGCCACAACACAACACCCTGTCCTCAGCCTTCCGCATCCAGTCTGTCTGTTTTCGTGATTATTTGAATATATTTAAGAGGCCGTATACGAAATTTTACCGATTTTGCTGATTTTACAGTTACAATACTGTATTTCTATAAGTTTTAATACACAACTTGAAACGTTTTTTCAATTATGATTTAATGAATGAGCCAATTTTTTGCATATTTTTGTCAGGAAATGCATTAATTTTGAACTGAAATTTATTTCTGTTCTTTTAATTTTATGAACGAGAGTTCTAAGTGCTTCTAAAATTTGACTAAGTTAAATTTATTTTACTTAAAAACATAAATATATATATATATATATATCTTTCATGTTTTTCATAAAAGTAATAGGAATAGGTACTTACAGTATTTTAACTGTAAAATCACAAAAATTAGC
Organism: Cosmia trapezina; assembly: GCA_905163495.3. NCBI lineage: Eukaryota > Metazoa > Arthropoda > Insecta > Lepidoptera > Noctuidae > Cosmia > Cosmia trapezina. Next base: position 18,915,617 of record LR991038.1, on the reverse strand, counting down.
GAAATCGGCAAAAATTCGTATACGGCCTCTTAAATCAAAGTACTTATTTTTTTCGGCCAAGCACTAGATCGTTGGATCTATCTGTAAGTATGTGTGCTATTTTTTTGACACTTATTTTGGTATTTACTTATACAAATGTACATTGTTGCCAATTATTTTCTATTTGCAGTATAAAAAAAATAGTACTTACAGTTAATAATTTAACAAAAAATTACGAATAATTTTTTAAATAAAATAATCACGAAAAACCTCTAGAAATGCGATGTTTCCAGCGCGCGTGGGATGAACGCTCATAATAATGCAAATTGTTTAGGGATTCAGATGACAAGTGACCGACTGTCCCGTGAGATGTCGCTATTACGCCACGTAAGGGGCGTAGCCCCCCACCGCGGAAGCTTTACGGTGACCCGTAACTGCAGGCCCCTCATTTTGTTCGCCACTGGCGTAAAGATGGTTGGACGTGCTGCATTAACACGTCCATGCCGACTGTCCCGAGTTTACGTTATCCTAATAAGATTGTGAGTTGGTGTGTGATTGCTTTGTAATAAAAAGTCTGTAAAGCCAATATAGCTGGCGTGAGTCTCTCGTCATGTGAACGTATAGCCTTATAGTACGGCTCTGTGTGACGGTAGCTTATTCGGGTGCAGTATGACGCGTTCACTATTGGTTTCCTAACACAGTCACTACAGATACGAGTATTTATTAGATGTAGCAGCATGAACCACGTTCGGCCAAACTTACTACAGATGATGGTAAATGTGTGTATATTTTGTAACATATTGTTGAACCTATTGTACTATTGTTGTAGTGGTAGTCGTATCTCAGAATCTCGAGACCAATCCAACTCTTTTTAGAATAACTATAAAAAAAATCGTATTGAGGGTTTTTAGAAACATTTACCTATTAACTTATTATACTTATATGAAATCCAGTTTTTTCAGCGAAATCTTTTATACACCTCAATGTGACTTTTTCCTTAGTATTAGTAGCTACGTTATAGTGTAGCTAGCTGAATGTATATACCATCTCGTGTCTATTTAATAGGATTTTAAATTTTAACATCTTCAAGAATATTTATTTAATATTTAATTATTTATTTATATGTCCCCAATTTAGATTTTTTAAGGATTGCTCAATCGTTCGTGTGACTAGGTAATATTTTGCCAAACTTCCAAACGTTTCACTAGAATCTCTATACTTATACAGGGTGTCCCGTAATTAATGGATAACCTCTTAAGGGATCATTGTACTGATCATTATGAACGACTTTTACTGCGGGACCAAACCTGAAATGGCAAAAAAATCAGCTGGTCCCTACACTTTGACAAGATAAGCGAACATTTCACTGAACATTTAAGGTTGACTGGTAGAAAATGCCTCAGGCATTAAGTCCGCCTTTGTACAGTATTTTTTTACTTGTGCATAAAGTTTTAATAAATAAATAAATTTCAATGTAAGGAGCAGCTGACTTTTTTTCGCGATTTCAGGTTTGTTCCCATAGTAAAAGTTATCCATATTGATGAGTGCAATGACCCCATAAGAGGTTATCCATTAATTACGGGACACCCTGTATATCGAATACACCTTTGATGGTAGTATATAAAGTTTGAACGTGTTTGAGAGGTCTGTGGAGATGACACTGATGTAGTTATCACGGTGGCACCCGCCGCCATTGTTCGCTGTGCTCGAGTTGTGATAGCTAAACAATTGAGTCTGTTCGGAACTGGGACGACAGCGGATACTTACAGTTGCTCACACAATGGACAGAGGCATTGAATATATACCTATACTTCCGACCTTTAACCTGCGGGGCAATTGCGTAACACACTATCAATCGGAATCGGTTTCATTTTGACAGTTCAACAACATTCCTTGCGTTATTTAGGTATGTAAGTGTTGAGCAGACATATTTTTCGAACCTATGAAGCAATGGATTAGCAATTTGCTTCAAGATGATTCAGATTTCGATTGATAGTGTTACACTGGACTACAAAATACTCTTGCTAAAGCGATAGCATTAAGTACTATGATAAAATGTGCAATTTGTAATTATCTTTCATTATATTACCTACCTAGAAGGTTTTTTGTGTCACATGAATTTTATTATGTGCTATATTTTGATTTTGTAATAATTCTAGTCATTGTATTTGCTACAAACATTTAAGTGTGTTATATGTAAATTAATTTTATGCAATGGACATACAGTCGCGTAGTTAAAAGATCAAAAACCAACTCGGTGCCACTGGGACGGTTTAAAATTAGGCTAATTGCAATATAGGTGCGTGGCTTATGATATTTTATATAGTCAATTGGTTGAGAATAGAATCATGCAAACCGGTTAGCCAAGGTTATCACAGGGTAATATCAAATATTACAAGTTTGCACAAAAACTAAAATTGTTCATTCATTTTTAACATAATAATCTCACTACCTACGATTAGTTGAAATAAATTAAAATTTATTTTAAAATTTGGGAAATGGTATTTCTTTTAGAGTAGGTACGGTATCAGGTAGAAATTGTAACGATACCCAGTTCTTATATCATCATAATAGATGAGAATTCCTCTTAAGTGCAAAGTAAGTATTTGTAAGTAAGGAAGGGTAGATCGTGTTTAAATAATGTTTCGGATAATTATTAGGGTCCTATTATTAAATACCTACGTAGTACGATGGAGACAATTTTCTGTAGTCATTATTATATAGTCGAATCGTGTGGCGCCGGCAGTACCTACCGGTATGTAATACTCGTCGCTTTGATTGTACCTATAGCCAAATACATGCTGTATATTCTCGTATTGCGACTGTTAAATGTCGTTTTTAATGTTGATATTGCTAAAGCAATCGCGTGTCTCAAGTCTTCCAGAGATGCTGTTGGTAGGTCTTCTAAATCAATTTAACATTCCTTACTTATTCCATACTTTGAAAGTAATCAAAACTTTCTTTTGGCCGTCTTCCTTTGGAGTAATTTTTTTAATTTTTCAACCACCCTGGGGTCGCAAACTCGAGTAAAATATTTATCTTTCTTAAAAATAAATGTCTACTGCGGGTCTTTTAATAGCAAAATATTTAAAAAATGTAAAACCGCCAATACTATTAGCCTTTTAAGGACGCTGTTACAAATGGGTAGTCAAATCATTACTCTTTTACATAAAAGTGTGTTTATTAAATAAAATGCTGTGCATTTTTGCCTAAACTGTTGTTGCGCATGGTACGATTCTGAACCATAAATATAATTTTGGATAGGTACAGTTTCACAATAATGGTACCGAAGTGAATTTGTTTACTTCGGTACCATTATTAAGAAGCTGTACATATCTAAAATTACGTTTATAGTACAGAATCTTATCATGCACATTTATCAACAATTTGGCCACAAAACATTTTAAGAATGCAAAACATTTTATTTAATAAACACACTTTTATGTAAAAAAGTAATGATTTGACTAGGTACCCATTTGTATCAGCGTCCTTAATCATTTCCCACTGTTGAAAATTGTGCCCATGTTATTCACTTATTCAGGAATTGTGACGATACTTAGTTACTCACTATAAACAATGCTATATTTTGATGTAAGTATTACTACCTAGTGGTAAAAATCATTTTGTTATAAATACCTTCGCAGGAGAGTCCTCCGTAACTCCGTTCTAATTTATGTAATAAAATAATTATTGTATTCTATGGGAACAGCGATTTTTTTAATTTGTGCTCTTTACCTATTGACTTAAGATTGAATCTCGCATGTGTCGTATTGTGTCGGTGAACACTTGTGTGAAGGTATAACTTGTTGTCTGTCTGTACGATGTTTAATGTGATGTATCGTGTGTTGTTGTAGATGGTAAGATAATACAAGCATCAGATAATATAAGGCAGGTAACGCGTTGGACACAGGCTTGCGGCATACGAGCTTATACGACGACTACTTGCGACTGTGAAGCGCAACGCTATTATCAATAAGTTGTGTGGCTGACACTGGCTTGGCCACCATCAGGGATTTTATTTTTGATAAAACAAAGATTTAGTCGTTAATTAGTCGAAATTTGTCGCCAAATATCAGAATTTGTCGGTCACTGGTTCAAAAGTTATAAGGGGTCATTGGTGGCCGATCTGGAGAGAGTCTCCCCAGCTTGGCCACCTTTATATCTCAAAAACTAGGGCACCTAGCGAAGATCTGTTTTCTCCCAGATTTAGTCGCTAATTATTCGAAATTAGTCGCCAAGTCACAGATTTAGTCGGGTCTTAGTTTAGAAGATATAATGAGTTCAATTTTTAAGTATAGACCATGAGCTAGATCAAAGATTTTATCGTAAACTCTTCAATCTAGCTCTTGAACGCAATTTTTAAGTATAGACCAAGAGCTAGATCAAAGATTTTATCGTAAACTCTTCAATCTAGCTCTTGTACTATACTTAAAAATTGAACTCATTATATCTTCTAAACTAAGACCCGACTAAATCTGTGACTTGGCGACTAATTTCGACTAATTAGCGACTAAATCTGGGAGAAAACAGATCTTCGCTAGGTGCCCTAGTTTTTGAGATATAAAGGTGGCCAAGCTGGGGAGACTCTCTCCAGATCGGCCTCCAAAGACCCCTTATAACTTTTGAACCAGTGACCGACAAATTCTGATATTTGGCGACAAATTTCGACTAATTACCGACTAAATCTTTGTGTTATCAAAAGTAAAATCCCTGATGGTGGCCAAGCCAGTGTCAGCCACACCAATAAGTTTACTAATTTATCAGTTTGTCGTTATTTATCGATAACTGGGCAGCATGCTTTACTGGTTTTGAAATTACGAACGCAGTTTTTGGCCGGAGCATAGTATGCATGTCGGATTATGATCCTTTTTTCGATGTCGCTGGCGTAGGCACCAGAGCCTCTGAATGTCTGATACGCTACCTGCCTTACAAATAAAATCCAGTGACTATTCTATCTAATTTTTCTAACAGATAAAATATTGTTATGAACTTGTTACCATTCTTAATGGACCCTGGTATAGTTTTGTAGAGGTTTTTGGGAACTCAATAAATAAAAATTTTACAAACACATTTTTGTCTTATTATTTAAAGTACAAACCTTAGGCATTATAAATTATTACTGGTATAAATTAAAAATGTGATATACCTAAAACTAAATATAAGCACCTACTTTGAGTAGTTACATTTTAGATACTGTTTTGATTCCTAAAATCTCTAAACATTTCTCCATGATCCTGGCTGTGACTTCACAGAGCATTAATCTTTCATAGATTATCTTAACAATTTTGCCTTCCTTATCTTTTTCGACACAGTAGCATTTGTCGTAAAACTCTGTGAATGCTGAGCATATTTCATATAAATACTCGCACAGGCTGTGTATGTAGAGATCAGATGATACTTTCAGTATAATTTCTGGGAACCTAAGTAATACTTTGCCAAGTTTCCATTCAGCTTCATGGCCGAACTTGAAGCCAGATTTTTCAATTTCAGCTGCTAGTTGTTCCTGTGAGATCTGAGCTGTCCTTGCTATTGAGCGGATGCGAGTCAATGCATACAACAGGTAGACAGCAGTGTTACCTTTGTCATCTAACATCTTGTCAAAAGAGAACACATAGTCATTTATCCTGTTATGTGAGAGATCAGCATACTTCACACATCCGTAGGCTACGGCTTCCTGAGCCTGCTTCAACTCTGCAGGTGTCAAGACTTTGTCTCGTCCTTTTTCAATAAGTTTGTCCAGAGCTCTCTTCAATCCTTCATCAAGTAATTCAATAAGTTTTATAGTGTCGCCTGACCTTGTCTTGAATTTCTTCTTATCCTCGCCTAATACTACGCCAAAACCAACATGCTCCACCTTCTGATGGTCGTTGAGAATACCAGCCCTGCGAGCACAGGCTTCTATAATAAGAAAATGCGTGGCTTGACCAGCATCAGTGACATATATAAACCTGTCTCCCTTTTCTTCTTCCACCCTTTGTTTTATGGTTGCCATATCTGATGTGTCATAAGTGTAACCTCCACCAGACTTTACAACTGTAAGTGGTATTCCATCATGGTTATCAGGGTTGCCCCACATGATTAACCTGCCTTCATCCTCTTCTAAAAGCCCAGCATCTTTCAGGTCCTTCACTACAACATCCATTCTGTCCTGATAGAAAGACTCGCCTCTATCAATAATACTAATATCAAGACGGTCATATATCTTCTGGAACTCCTGTAGAGATACATCACAGATCAGTTTCCAGGCAGCAATGTAATCAGGCTTGTGTGACTGCAGCTCTACCACACACGCATAAGCTCGTTTCTTAAATACCTCATCTTCATCAAACCTTTTCTTGGACTCTTTATAGAATGCTTGCAGATCTGAGATTGGTGGAGAAACGGTCTTAAAGTTGGGGAATTTGTCTTGTAAATGTGCAATCAACATCCCAAATTGTGTACCCCAGTCTCCCAAGTGATTTATCCTTAAGACATCATTGCCCAGGAACTCTAGTATGCGAGAAATGCTGTCTCCAATGATGGTGGACCTTAAATGACCCACATGCATCTCTTTAGCAATGTTTGGAGATGAAAAATCAACAATAACCTTTTCTTTTTTCACTGGAGGAGGTTTTATACCAAACCTTAGTATACAGTTCAGAATATGTTCAGCCATCATCTTGTTGATATAAATGTTTAGGTACCCAGCACCCGCTACTTCCATCCTCTCTATGAAAGGTGAAGTTGGAGTTTTATTCAAGATGTTGTTAGCCACTTCTCTAGGGTTGGTCTTCACATTCTTAGCTTTAAGCATTTGTGAGATGGCCATAGCTGAATTGCATTGATAGTCTCCAAATTTTGGGTTGTTGCCAGACACCGTTATTACAACGGGGGGATCCTTCAAGTCAGGATATGCAGATGCAATAGCAACTTCAAATATATTTTTCAATTCGTCCACTAAGCATATGTTGCCTTCAACAGAATTGACGTCAGTGATCAAGATGGGTCGTTTCTTCGATTCTTTTTTGACAGCTGTTGACTTAGTCCCAGAACATTCAGCTTTAATCGCATTTTCTAAAATAACCAAGCGATGTTTGAGCTTCTCGTTCTCCGTTGATAGTTTTTCTAGCTGCGGGTCACCGATGAAACTGAGATCGCCTTTAGAGATCTTGTCTAGTTCCTCTTCAATTGCCTTGGCTTCCCTCTCCGCCTTGACCGTCCTTTCTTCTAACTTATTCTGATCCTGATCAGCCATTTTACGAGTAAAATGTACCTTGAGACACGAGTATTAGTTTCAGATGTATTTATATTGCTGTTTTGATGTATTTCACTTATAACTTGATATAAATCGAATACAATTTTAGGTTATTTGCCACCGCAACAAGCAACAAGAAAGAAGACCAACCAAAGAGTAAAGTAAGTGAGACCAACACATTTATTTGTCATAGTCGTCATTTGTCAAAATATTTCATCATTCTTTGACATTGAAGTAATTTGTTTCGTTCAGAAATTGTGATAAATTGTTGAAAGGTGAATTTATCATTGTAATACCTAGAGACAGTGGTAGGTACTCAAAATGATATTTGTGATACTAGAATAGGTATTCAATTTTTATTATAAAACGGAAGGTTTGAGGAATGTATTTATTAAGAATATTCTGTACACACGGCTACACATCAAGCTATAAATTTCAGTTTACACTGACCTTTCATCTTAAAAAAATCCTATACAATGCGAGATCAGCTTATACTGGAAATGTATAGCTTGATCTGTAGCCGTGCGTACAAGACTTGCCGAACCCAATCGAAACAATGCATCCGGAGGAATCTGAGGGTACACACGGCTCCAAATTGATTGTATTGTTTTTTAATTGTTTTTAATTGTTAATTTGAATTGAATTTATTGTATAATCTTTGAATTGAAATGTATTTTATCGTTATCCTACACTATCGCATTGGGTTACTGTAATGATAGCTGTATGTATGTATGTAATAAATAAATAAATCAAGCTATACATTTCCAGTTTACACTGACCTCTCATTGTAAGGAAATCCTATACAATGCGAGATCAGCTTATACTGGACATGTATAGCTTGATCTGTAGCCCTGCGTACATTGTAACGTAGGTAACCATAGCAACCAAGGTCAAACAAACAGCGGCAAAAATATGTTTCAAAAGAGGCAAGTGTGAATGAAGATTTAAAATTATCATTAATATTTTTATAAAAGCGTTTTTATTAATTGTTTAGTGTGTTAACGTAGATCTGGCTATAATAAGTTGCTTCAATACTACTTACCGTATTGAGTGGGCGTAATAATGAGTTTAAGATTCAATAGATTTTTACGTTCTCTTCAAAGATAACAATAATCTCATGGCTCCAGGATGGCACATCAACAAAAAGCGTTTGACTATGCAAATAAGGACAGGGACGGGCTGCCTTATTGGCTTGAAAACCTTACCAAGTAAGTTCGACCTTTTCCATTAGCACTCAGAATGATTAATGAACTCGTTTACTTTACCTACTTAAAGGTAAGACGTCAATACGGAAATTCTTGGTACAATGCACTCTGTAACTTCCGTGTCAAGGCTGGGCCAGCCAATACTTGGACGAACGATGCCTATGAACGCCTACGATAAACAGTTGGCATGTTTCAGGGAGATGAAAGAGACGCATATTCGAAACAGCAACAGTGAGTCTCCAATTTTGGAGGATACAAAGTATAAAATTGAAAGTTCTCAATTGGATGCGCGCAGGTAAGGAATACAACTCCTACTGAACGATAGTACGTAAGTACCTAAAACAAGACCTACCAAAGTGAGCATTTTTTGTTTACTTCCTAGACTAACGCGTCGGACATCATTGGACACAACGATGGATATATTAATGAAACCACAATTGGGAACTGTTGCGCACTCCGCTGGTACCCTGCGCCAATCAAAAGGTAAACAATGACTTTTTATAACTGAAGAAATTCTTGTTTTTATGTATTAACCTAGGAGGCCACACAAGGAATGATCCGCTACCGGCAAAAAAAATATTTGCAATTCCGGGTTTTTTTAAATAAAGACATTGAAACTGCATGTTCTAGGTTACAGCCAGAACGGGAGGAAAGTATACAACGTTAGAAGTAACTTAGACTGGGGGGACTCTTCAAACGTATCCTCTAATGACTTCCTATCAGACTTACTGCCACATTACGTCACACCACGACACCGACGAGCCAATAACACAGCTGATGACGACTTTCATGACGTCATTCTGGGTCCTAGTAAGCAGAAAATGATTTTTTCCTTGAATGTACCTACTACTTAGCAGATTTGATGAGATGGAATCATTTAGAAATGTTGTAATTTTAGGACCTCAAGATACAAAAATTCGTAAAAAGCTCGTCTCGAAAGAAAGTTCCAATAGTTTACATCAGAGCAATTCTATCAAAAGAACTAGTTCCAAAAATTCGACGAAGAAACCGGCATCATTGAGTTCTTTTCCAACAAAGCATGGACAGAAGGATAAAGTCAAGAATGAGTTTATTATCCCTGAATTGCCTGAAGGACGTCTGTTAGAACTGAAGATTTTCTCCAACTGGGGAGACAAATACTTAGTTGGACTGAACGGACTAGAACTCTTCGATTCAGATGGCAATGCTGTGACTGTTGAAAAGGTACCTAGGAATATAATTATTAATTTATACGAGCATTCATCAGTTTAAATAACGTGCAGGTGCTAAAATCTGTATCTCTATTGGTTTCACGAGCTTGACGAATGCTAGGCACAAGGCATATAAAACAGAACCTGGAAGTAGAACAAATCTAAGCCCAAACAATACCTGATTCTATTTATAAACCTCGCAGGTATGGACGGACTCTGACACAGGGGACCAATCAAAGCACGGTCGCGCAGAGAACATTACAGACGGTGTAATGCGCACTCGTGATGAAAGGCACGCGTGGACCGTACCAGCTCCCCGAGGCAACCCTATAGCGTTGTCTGTGTTGCTGGCTGGAAGTGCCAGGCTGGCTCTGATGAGGATATGGGTAAGTGAGGCTGACAGTTGGAACTGGTGGATTTATTACGATTGATCTTTGCGTGTGCAAGTGTGGTTTTAAGTTATGATTCCATATCATACTTTTCGACAGAATGCAAGGCATCACAGCCTGTTGTACTGGCTCGGCTTATGGCTATTGCCTTCGTCCAGAATAGATAGACGTCTATTCTGCTGATAAGGTTTTTAGGCGTCATATGCAGTTTACATTGGGGACCGCGTATCGGTAAGCGTAGTGTGGGACGCCCCCGAGCTAGATGGACCGATGACCTGAAGAAAGTGGCTGGGAGAGACTGGATGCGGTAGGCGGAGGACAGGGTGTTGTGGCGCAGCCTGGGAGAGGCCTATGTCCAGCAGCGGACTGCGAGGCTGAGTTGATTGATTGATGCAGTTTGCTGTCTGCGGCGAGACACGGTGGAATCGTTCCTTTGGAACTGTTACAGCTGCTATTTCGGTTCACGAAAAGAGAGTAACGATTCTCCTTGTTACTGTTTTGCAGAATTACAACAAATCTCGCATATATTCGGCACGTGGCGTCAGGTTGGTCCAGATTAAACTAGATGACCAAATTATATTCCACGGAGAGATAGCGAGGTCGAGTGGTGAACTAAAAGGACCAATGTCTTCGTTTGGCGATGTAAGTATCCCTGATGGTGTATTTAAATCACGTCGATTTACTTGGGCCTTCTACTGAACCTGCTCCCTAATTGCGTAACAATCACAATCCGAGGGATTTGGGTTAGAAAAAATCGTCTGCTCAACAATGTAATAACGCAATGAACGTAGCTGAACTGTCAAAAAGAAAGGCATTTCGATCGATTGTATATGTATTTTGGGTAGGCTTGGACAGAAAATATGTTTGGCTCACATCTGAGGCGTCATTTTAGAAATTATTCCCAATTATCGGGTGCATGCAACCAAAGCCGCGAGAAACAGCTAACAATATAATATATATATTTTTGAAATGTGCTAATCAAACCCTTTCATTTGATACCAAACACGGCATCATTAAAAACAATTTTTTTTAGTTCATATTTCCTCTAGATGGCGCCACATTTAATTTAATGTAACGTTACATAGCTTATAACCAGCGGACAATCAAGACGCTTCTAACGATACCTCATTTGTCAAATTATGATAAGTAGTTTAGAAGTTATGAGGAAACAGATGAACATACATACATACATACATAAATACCGGTCAAAATCATAACCCTCCTTTTTGCTTCGCCGTAGGCGGGTAAAAACTGGTCGACGTTTTTTGAAGTCGGTTTAATAGAGGGCCACGCAATTGCAATCGCAACGTTCGTTGTGTTGAAAATTGATGCAAGCTAGCAGTAATTTTAAAATTAAGTAGGCGTTACTAACTCGATTCAAATGAATGCTAAGGTGTTCGTTTTACTCATTTATGTACAGACCTATTATTTATTAATAAATTCATGATACCGATACCGACACATCCGTTGTAAATCGATTTAATTTCTTGGAAGTTCCGGTACGACATTATCGGTCTATTGCACTAGAAATTAGATGTTTTTATTATTCCTCGTCATTCTTGTAACAGTAGCTACTTATTAATTAGTTTTCGATCGCAGTCTGGGTCTGTAGGTAATAAAAAAGTACTTACTTGTCTATATAAATGAAAAGAGAAATCCTGACTGACTGATTGGCTGACTGACTCATCAACGACCAGCCCAAACCCTTGGACCTAGAAAGCTGAAATTTTTCACAGAGATCCCTTTATATTTTAGACAAGGAATGAGGAAGGAATTCCCAGTAGTCCGTTCCCGTGGGATATTCTCCGACATCCACGCGGGCGAAGCCGCAGGCAAAAGCTAGTCTCTAATAAAATGACATCACATTCCAGACAATCCTCTACACAAAGGACCCAGCAATCCTAGAGTGCATAATGCTAAATGATAAGCACTTCCAAGCATTACTAAAAGATAATGAACCGATGAACGACTACCCTAACATAATCGACAAACGTCCGCCTACCGCTAACGATAGCAACCATAATATGAGTCCTACGGCGCTGCTGGAAGCCTTGGATATTGAGGAGAAGGAGATGAAGTATGTGGCCAAGAAAGTCAAGCTGACCCTCATGTCTAATTGGGGACAGAGGCACTTGATTGGACTTACAGGTGAGGATGTTTAATCAACTTAAGGCAAGTAGTGCTGCCAACTAGCCACCATTGACTTATTATTTTGTTCTTAATAGTGACGCTAGTTGGCAGCACTACTCGCCTTAAGTCGTAGGTGTTCTCTCGGCATTTGATGATCTAGGTAGGTAATGTCTGAATGTCATCTAGATTCTTCAAGTCTATTTTTGAACTTTCGCGATTTGGAGGATCACGGATCTAGACTTTTGGAATTTTGTCCTTGACCTCAAGGTCAATTACCCTGAGGTCAAGTTCAGCAACTTAGGCGAATCGCGAATCTTGACTTTCAAAATTTTGACCTTGACATCAAGGTCGATGAACCTGAGGTCAAAGTTAGGGACCTTAGGAGAATCACGGATCTTGACTTAAACAATTATCTAACTAACTATATACTCAACAAAAGGGCTCTTAGGGGTCGAAGTAGGTACCCTCAGAGTCCAGTAGGCATCACAATAGGTACCTATTTGCATTTACTGATGATTCCGCTGCTATGACTACGCCTTTACATAGGTCTGTTGATTGAAAATGTGGTACAAGAGAAGACTTCGTTTGAATTTCGACAAATCCCAACCTAACTACCCTATACAATAGTTTCTTACTTATTTAAGTTTAACAGGCATAGAACTCCTTTGTTACAACGAGCCTGTAAAGGTCCACCGTGCATACGCCTATACGGCCTTCATAACGGAGGACCAGGTGCCAGAACACAGCAACCTCATTGAGTGCAAGGGTTTGTTCAGCGGCAGGAACATTACAACTGACTTCGAAGACATGTGGTGCACAAACTTCGCGGCCGGTACCAAGTTCTGTCATATTGTTATGGAGCTGTTGGAGCCGACTGAGATTACTAGTAAGTGGGACTCTTTAGTCTAGACCTAGCTTTCTTAAGGCTTTGGTAATCTTTTGTTGTTTTTTCACTTTATGTGGAGGCGCGTACTATGAAAAGTTAAAAGGGACATCATTGTTCCCTCGCAAAAAGAGCTGATAATGAAGAGCAGCTGTAGTATTAGTATAGTTTCTCTCTCTCTTTATTTCACACTGAAACAATGATGGCTCTAACAAATTACTTCCACTGATCTCATTCTCATCCATCTGAACTTTTTCTTCCATCATTTTAATAGTACCTAGTAAAGAGCACCTTCAGAAAGTTCTTAGTTTTTCAAGCAATGAACAATATACGTTGTTTTGAAGAACCAAACTTCATCAAAATATCCAGAAGTTCGGTTCATTACCTTCTTCAAAACGACCTTCTGATCCAGGTATCCGCATGTGGAACTACAACGCAAACATGGAGCTATCCTACATTGGGGCGAAGCACGCCCGCATCTGTCTGGATGGCACGGCGCTCCACTACCGGCCCCTGCTACTGCGTAGGGCTCCCGGGGACACCTGCTACGATTATGTGCAGCAGATTGAGCTGCTCGCTATTGACGACAGGTAAAAACTACAGTTTACAACTTTCAACATCATTTGCCGCAAAATCACTCTATTATGCAAGTCTTTGCAAGTTTGACATAGGATACTCGGGATTTTCGGGATACTCCTGCCTAAAAACCCGACTCGAGATTCCGTCATTTCCAACTATCCGTATTTATTTAGGCTGAACGTTATAGTTATAATATCACTCGTTGGAGTATTGCTGTCATTGGTCAGCGGTAAAGATCTTTGGAAGGTGAATATGTTCATCTGCAACTGTCTTTTATACTTCGTCATGTGCCATCTTTGCTTCATCTGATTTTACGTGGAAGCTCACAAACGAGCCGTTTTAAAAACCCTTTAAAATCACATTATTAAAATATTCTGACATATTCCCCATAATAGATTAGACGATGCGGAAGATTCGGACACTTTCCGTATGGACTGCTTGGTGTACGGCACAAACCTGGACATGGGAGCTCCTACCGGTTTCGTGCTGCAACTGAACATATTCTCCACTTGGGGCGACCCGTACTACGTCGGTCTGACGGGGGTCGAGCTTTATGATCCTCATGGGAACTTGATACCAGTCACTGAGACAAGTAAGTTGTGGTTTATGATGCGTTTTATAGGTAAGTATAACAGAGTTGCATGGCGATCCTTCATCAATTTAACATTTTGTGGACGGGCACATGTTATTTGTAAGATCAGATAGCTTTAGTTACTTCTATTCAGAAACGGCTGATAAGCCTTTTAACCGGATTGATGTTGCAGTCGTATCGTAGTTAGCTTCGAATCGACTGCAACATCAATCCGGTTGCTCAGTGTTCACTAGATAGGTACTAACTTCCCCCTTCTGCTTATTTTTATTGCTCTCAAGATTAAAGCAATGTTGGTAGCAGATTAGGTAGGTAGTATTTCTGGTGACCACATAACATGAAAATTTCAACGTGGGGATCGAACTAACCTTTCGCTCATTGGGCCACGCTTTATTTTTTGGACTATCATCGATTAATTCTGAAGCAAATATCCAGCAGAGCATTACCACAAGAAATAAGGCCTTTATTTATTGTCGACCAGACGTATGCGCTCATCCAGCTAGCGTGAACGTGCTCGACCCGCGCGCTGCTGACGTGCGTACACCCGACAAACTCATCGACGGACACAACGCGCGTGTTGGCGATGCTGCACATTCCTGGCTAGCGCCTGTACTGCCGCATACGCTCAACAGGTGACCACTATATTTCACCTGTATTTTTTCTTGTCTTCTTTCACGCTCCATTTACACGATGCAAGATGCTTGCCTGTGGCATACAATATAATTAAAGCAACTTTTATAGTTGCTGCAACTAATCGTTATTGCATGCAACAGCAAATTATATTGCACCGTACAAATAAATCGGTTTATGATAGGGTGGTTTGTGGAGACAGGGGGCAATGAAACCTTTCGCAATGCGACGTTGCAAAGTAAAAATCTGCAACTTTTTTGAGAATGGTTCGCGTTTTATGTGACCCTTTGGTACCACCAAAGGGTCACATAATAATTAGTGGAATCTGCCTGTTTATGTATGCAGTAAACTTGTTATCATTGTTTTGTAGTTGAAGAATTGAAAATAGGGGTTAGTGTACTACACCTTGAAGCTACCTCCGAATATATAATCTCAGCCAGCGTTTACCTGTGAGCACCTGATAATTTTATCTTTTTTGCAGGGTATACTTTGTATTCGATGTTCCAGTTTCCGTTTACGGCATTAAGATCTGGAACTACGGGAAAACTCCAACGAGAGGTGTCAAAGAGTTTGGAGTAAGTAATCCGAATTCGGTCTACTTATCTACCAGTTTCTAGCACCTATAGGACAAGTACCATTTTACTCGTTATAATAAGGGGCTTGTGGCTGACAGGCTCAGTAATAACAGCCACATGGGTCGATCGATCAGGTTAAGCTACGCTTGCCGCGGTTGGTCCGTGGACGAGTCATCGGAAAGCACGTTATGCTGTTGGTCCCGGAAAGACTGGGGGCTGACACCAACATAGTTGGGAAAAGGCTATAGGCAGATTAGGGTCGGGAACTCGGGATACTCCTTTTTCTATTCGAAGCAATGCGTTCTTTTGAGATGTTTATTTGATGTTGTACCTACTAATTCAATTATTTCACAGGTTTTAATGGATGACCTGCTGTTGTACAACGGAACTTTGGACTGTGCCAAAAATGATGAGAACCTCAACTCGCAGTGGTTCTGCTTGCAAAACTTAGATGTCGATACATTGACGCCTTCGTGAGTACCAACTTTTATACCCATCAGAATACAAGTTATAACTTGTCAAGGTCAGGTGACAGTATATTGGATCTTGGGGCATACCTAATAATGGTTTCTGACAGCATTCATAGGTATGTATGGCAAGGAGTAGCTTTGCGATGTATTTATCTTTCTCCCTCTAGTCCTACATGGACTTGCTTGGAGTTTACGCACTATCGACAAGCCTAATATGGCTTGTCGCCATAGGTGTGGTGTGGTGTTTATGAAAATAGCTTCTCGAAGTGCTAGGCATCTGTTGGCATTCCATGTGTTTTGGTTATCGTACGACACATACTCTAAGTGGAACTTATTTCTTACAGTTCATCGGACCTAAGCCAGCGGACAACGACAAGCGGTTCGAGCGAGAACGCGGATCCATCAGCGCGGCCACACACCAGCGTTCACGTGTTCCACAAACATAGACAATAACGGACACAAAGCCTTTCACACTCTCTGTCAAATTCTCGTGTACCTTTCAACCTACTTCAACTTCACAGTGGGTTTTTCCATCAGGAACTTGTCAGCAGCCCGGAGTCGCGATTTGTGCCCGGTTGATGGCAATAGGGTTACCCCCTATTACATGGGACTTTAACATAACTTGAGATTTGTGGGTTGACCTTTTTTTTTTTTGTCGGGGGAAACCTTCAAAAGGCGCCCGTGCTTTGGAGAAAAGACCGGGGAGTGTGGGATTTTTACCTCACTAAAACCACCCCGGTGGTCATCATCTGCACATGGAAGGGGCACCGTTACCTCTCAAAAGACCAATCCGGAACCCCCTCTGTGCAACGCCTGTTAGGGCACATCTCTGGGGAGACTGTAAAGGGATCTCCCCGAAACCTAACTATGCAAATGTGCAAGGCAGCACGTGACCACTGTGCGCCGTCTTCCCTGAGGTCACTCAGTGGACGGACAGAGTCCCAAATTCCCGCCTGCCTTAAGAGCGTTGACTCGGTACGGCATTTCATACAAACTTTCAAGTCCTTTTTTATCGAAATGAATGAACCGATTTTAATGAAACTTCATACGCATAAGCAGGATACATAGGTCTAAAAAGTTAGTAAAGAACATTTTCGAAAAATAGTGTTGCAGCTGAATTAGACCGATTTTAAATATTCCATAGAAGCAGAGATTTCCATTTATCTTTTTTTAAATAAGACATTTAGAAAATCTTCTTTACTAACTTTTTAGACCTTTGTATCCTACTTATGCGTATGAAGTTTCATTAAAATCGGTTCATTCATTTCGATAAAAAAGGACTTGAAAGTTTGTATGAAATGCCGTACCGAGTCAACGCTCTTAAAGGAAGCAGGTGGGTTTCGGTGTGTTAGGCATCGAGGCGGTTGCCTCCCCGACGCCTTCTCCTCCGAGCGGGATTATTTGTCTCACGATCCCGCTCGGCAGCCTCCTTCTGAACCATCACGGTCTCACAGAAGGAGGTCATTTCCCTCCAGTTTTCCGACTCCGCCAGCATTGACCCAACTACTGCTGGCAGAGATAAATCTCGCCCGATCCTGGTAACTAGGACCCGTCTTTCAGAAGCCCACGCAGGGCATTCCTCGAGCGTGTGCTGTGCGGAATCCAAGCAGCCTCCGCAATGGTGGCAATTTGCCGTGGCCTCTCGCCCAATCTTGTTCAGGTACTCACCGAAGCAACCGTGCCCGGTCAGCACCTGAGTGAGCCTATAAGAGATGCGTTCTCCTCTTTTCAGCCAGGCTTCGAAGTGGGGTCTCCGCCTAACTTTTCGGAGACAACGGGTGATGTTATGGTTATTTTCAACTTCTACTGCTGTCTTAACTGTAAAGGCTATATTCATTTGCGTGATTTTGACAGACAGGCACTTATTTGTGTTGTGTTCATTAAGGTACTGTCAGTTTTGGACCAAACACAAAAAAGAAAAAAATGTTCTATAAAATGTTGTGTTTTAAACGAATGTGCCCCATTTTAGAGAATATTATTGTAACCTATAAGATTTGGTTTAAGGAGTAGATTGCATTGTTTCTGAATTGAAAAGGCGATGCTTAAAATTTTAATGATTTTTTGATGGTTCAGATTAAAAAACTGGACAAGAGCGAGTCGGACTCGCGCACCGAGGGTTCCGTACCATCATATAGTTAACTTATGTAATTTTTGTTTATGATTTCTAAGAAAGTGCTATGCATCGTTTTATTTTTCCTGTAATCTTTACATAAACTTCCATCACAATAGAATAATTGCAGATTTTTCGCTATGCACACTTCGGAGATAAGCGAAACGGTATTTTTTTTACATTTTTCATCAAAAGTAGAAAACGACCTAAAAAAAATAAAAATGTTTGAGAATGTGCAAACAGCGCTCTTTCATATGATACCACATGTCCTAGTAGCTCCACCTTTCAGTCCCTGTTGCAAAAAAAAAAAATATTTTCTTATTTGCAAAATAGTTGGGCACACGTCACCTAAAACTGTTTCAAATTTCAAGTTGTATAGATAGCATTAGTAGTTCTTGAGATATCCAGCTGTGACAGACGGACAGACAGACTGAGTCGCACCGTAAGAGCCCGTCCACACGGCGCGTTGCGTCAGCGTTGCGTCGTCGCATTTCAATGACGCTTGCCCGTTTCTAAAAAAAATGGGGATTTAATGTCTTTAGAACCGAGCAAGCGTCATTTAAATGCTACGACACGCAACGGAGACGCAACGCGCCGTGTGGACTGGCTCTAAGGGTTTATTTTTACCATTTTGGTACGGAACCCTAAAATGTAGGTAATTGTTTTGAAGAGCGTAGACTATCCACTTTAGCACTTGGTTTGATTGAGAATGTATTAGTTTTTAGTAGGAAATGCAGGCATCTAGTAATTTCGTAGACTGCACACTCGCCAAAATATTTTTTACCTTATTTATTTATATTCACTTTTACTGTTGTACCTCATAAAGTTATAAAATCGTAAAAATAAAACGCTTGGACGTAGTGTTTCAATTATTGTAAGGTTAAAACTTAGTGTCCATATTCCGTCCACATTAAACGATGGAAATTGTTGTAATTAGTTAGGTGACCGTGTAACATGAACTTTTGTACTACAAATAAATTATAATTTATATTTCGCAGGTTTTTCATTTCATCACACGTCACAGAACGTCCTTCCCAAGATATATCCTACATTCCTGTAGTTCACCCTTCACTTAAAATTTACAATTACTTACGCTTTGGGCATTAGGAACCTTAATTCAAGGAAACATGGTTCAATTCCCATTGCTTCAATGGGGAGGAAAACTCACAAATTAGTTCCACGTAGATGGCGCTAAGTGTCTAAGGCTGATTTACGTAGGGTCAGCAGCTGACTCCAAATGGTCTCAGTGCTTGCGTCGAGAACTGACTTTAACTATTTACACTACTGATTTCCAAATACATGAAGAGAGTAATAGTCCGGGCGTTTGCGTTGCAAATACAAAAGTCTTAGTAAGCCGGCTCATGTTGACATGGTTAATTGATCTTGTATGACTGATAAGTGAACCGACCGTCAGCTGCTCAAGTAGCGGTGGGTTTGGGTGTGGGAGGATGCGAAAGTTGTAAAAAAAAAAAAAAAAAAAAGTCATAGTACGCCGGCTGAAACCTTTTCACATAAATAGTTGACATCATACTGAGCTGAAAAAAAATAGTCAGCTGCACTGTGGAAAGGGGAATATGCGTCAGCTGCTCACATGAAGTTGTAAAAAAACACGTAAATACAAAAGTCATAGTAAGCCGGCTGATGTTGACATGGATAGTTGATCTTGTATGACTAATAAGTAGTGTCCGACCGAAGCTTCGGCTTCGGCTTCGGCTTCGGCCACCTTCGGCCAAAAAAGCACCTTCGGCCAAATCTTCGGCTTCGGCCAAAAATTTGCCGAAGGTTTGGCCGAAGCCGAAGGTTTATTTTTGTTAAAATTACTTTAAGTAAATAAATATTTAATTAACATTGTATATTTGAAACTTTTATTTTAGACAATATTTTATTACCTACTTGTATATGTTGGGATTTCCCGGTTCTATACCCTAGTTGGTCACTCGGTTCGTTATTGGGCTAAATCTCTAAAGCTCTCACAATATGTATCTAGTATATTCTGAGATCAAAGTAACTATCGTATTTCTCAAGGTCAATGACACCTTCGGCTTCGGCTTCGGCTTCGGCCGAAGGTTTTGGTGAATACCGATTAATCGGCTTCGGCTTCGGCTTCGGCCAGAATTGCACCTTCGGTCGGACACTACTAATAAGTAAACCGACCGTCAGCTGCTCAAGTAGCGGTGGGTTTGGGTGTAAGAGGATGCGAAAGTTGTAAAAAAAAAAAAAAAAAAAGTCATAGTACGCCGGCTGAAACCTTTTTACATTAATAGTTGACATCATACTGAGCTGAAAAAAAATAGTCAGCTGCACTGTGGAAGGGGGAATATGCGTCAGCTGCTCACATGAAGTTGTAAAAAAACACGTAAATACAAAAGTCATAGTAAGCCGGCTGATGTTGACATGGATAGTTGATCTTGTATGACTAATAAGTAAACTGACCGTCAGCTGCTCAAGTAGCGGTGGGTTGGGGTGTGGGAGGTTGCGAAAGTTGTAAAAAAAAAAAAAAAAGTCATAGTAAGCCGGCTGATGTTGACATGGATAGTTGATCTTGTATGACTAATAAGTAAACCGGCCGTCAGCTGCTCAAGTAGCGGTGGGTTTGGGAGTGGGAGGTTGTGTAAGTTGTAAAAAAATAAAATAAAAAAAGTCATAGTACGCCGGCTGAAACCTTTTCACATAAATAGTTGACATCATACTGAGCTGAAAAAAAATAGTCAGCTGCACTGTGGAAGGGGGAATATGCGTCAGCTGCTCACATGAACTTGTAAAAAAACACGTAAATACAAAAGTCATAGTAAGCCGGCTGATGTTGACATGGATAGTTGATCTTATATGACTAATAAGTAAACCGACCGTCAGCTGCTCAAGTAGCGGTGGGTTTGGGTGTAAGAGGATGTGAAAGTTGTAAAAAAAAAAAAAAAGTCATAGTACGCCGGCTGAAACCTTTTTACATAAATAGTTGACATCATACTGAGCTGAAAAAAAATAGTCAGCTGCACTGTGGAAGGGGGAATATGCGTCAGCTGCTCACATGAAGTTGTAAAAAAACACGTAAATACAAAAGTCATAGTAAGCCGGCTGATGTTGACATGGATAGTTGATCTTGTATGACTAATAAGTAAACCGACCGTCAGCTGCTCAAGTAGCGGTGGGTTGGGGTGTGGGAGGTTGCGAAAGTTGTAAAAAAAAAAAAAAAGTCATAGTAAGCCGGCTGATGTTGACATGGATAGTTGATCTTGTATGACTAATAAGTAAACCGGCCGTCAGCTGCTCAAGTAGCAGTGGGTTTGGGAGTGGGAGGTTGCGAAAGTTGTAAAAAAAAAGTAATAGTACGCCGGCTGAAACCTTTTTACATAAATAGTTGACATCATACTGAACTGAAAAAAAATCGTCAGCTGCACTGTGGAGGGGGGAATATGCATCAGCTGCTCGCATGAACTTGTAAAAAAACACGTAAAATAAAGTTATGGTACGCCAGATGAAATGTAACTAGGTGATTGTTTAAATAATTATGTGTATGAAAAATCATATCGACGCGCGGGGCAATCTTCCCCCCGTGTAAATCCGAGCTACGCCAGCATTTACTGCGCACGTCGTACATAGCGCACCTTTGGAACCATGCTGACCTTGAAGACCCTTCTCAATTGTCGCCCACTGACTGGGGAAGGGAAGAAAAAGAAGAGAAAATATCTTCAAATGTTTCGAAGCAGATCAAGTACCCCCATCAGTCACGAGAATATCGGATGATAGCAGCGAAAATATTGCCGGTATGGATTTTTTGTCAGTGACACTTTCTTTAAGCTAGTATATTTCTGGTAGCCTAATTTTAATGATTAAAATGTTCATTACAAGATGATGGTGAAGAGGATCGAGCTCAAGAAGTTGAACAAGATGAAGAGAACGTTTTAACAGAGGAGAGTTCTGATGATGATTTATCAGAGAACGATTATGATTGCGATACCAGTCATAAAGAATAATTTCTGCAGTCATTAATTTTTATATTTCTATTCCTATTTCTATTTCTTTACATTAAATGATTATATTTCCTTTTTACAGTCAATATTATTAAAATTTTACCTTCAAATAAAATTTGTATTATGTTTCCTAAGACGTCCGAAGTCCATTATGAGAGAGAGTGCACGCTCCGTTCCATGAACAGCTGCTAGATTTCCTTGGTTTCCGCCTCGTAATCGCGCCACTAGCGCCCCCCAACGTTCATATCTATGAACTACTTTCAAAAACCGAATACAAGCCGCCATGATGAAATGTTGTCATTGTTTGGCTCATAATGATGCAAAGCTAGGTAGGTATGCACCAGGAAGACCTTACCTGGACTTCGGACGTCTTAGGAAACATAATACAAATTTTATTTGAAGGTAAAATTTTAATATTATGTGTTCCGTTCGACGTCCGAAGTCCATTATGAGAGATATGTTTGTTATCTCCTGGTGGATTGTATGAATGAAAAGCAACAATGTGAATTATAAACCAATATTATTTTTAATCACCATTTTATACCTTAGGTACCTTCATATACACAGGTTTGAAATAAGAACAAAAATCTAGCCATTTAAGCACTGGCATTATAATAATATTAAGAGAAAAACGTAAGTAAATAAGCAATCGTGCAATATCTTCATGAGTAACTTTTAACCTGAATCAATTTGATTTGACAAATCGGTTAACTTAGAATCAATTGGGTACTTGAAATAATCTTGATAATGAATGCACCGAAGACATTTCGTTATTAGATCTGATTTCTTTACGGTAAAATTTTCTGAAAGTTGATTCGTGCCTCCAGTTTGCCTTAGATAATATGTCATTTATAGGATAATTTTCTAGCCAATTTAATGATGAGACAGCCGATCTAAAACTACCTGGAGAGGCTTGTATTCCAGCATCAGATAGAGCACGTTTTACCCAACCACCGATTATAGCTGGTGTGGCTGCTCTAACGGGATCTCTAGTAGTTATGAATAAATTTTTTAATGAACCCCGTCTTTCCTTTGATACATTTTTTAACGTGCGGAGCCAATATAATGGATTTGTATTTTGATCTTGGGATGCCAACAAAACCCAACTGGATTGCTGGAAAGTTGCACTGTCCGTCTTTGACCCGAACACTGGGTGTAAAGTTATGGAATCCCCATTATCTACAAAATGATCACAGTCAATATGCAAAAGGGATAGGTCGTGTACACGACGTCCTGAACATAATAATAAAATAGTCGCCGTTCGCTTAGATACCTCATACAAACTACTGATACATGGAGTTTTATCTTTTAAATAAGTAATTAATTCCCTGGCGTCCCATGTGGGCACCTTAGGTGGCAACGGCTTTGCAATTGAAATTGCTTTCAAAATGTGCTTAACAATGTGACTAGAAGAAATTCTAATATTTGAAGCAGTTTCACAAATAGATGCGATAACGGACTTGTGCACAAGAATAGTTCTGTAAGCTAACTTTTGATTAAGATATAGATATGCTAGATATTTTGCAACGTCTGTCGGATTTGGTGTACGGAAATTTACATTATTTTGACTACACCACAAAGACCACTTGCCCCAAATAGGTGTGTAAGTTTTAAGAGTTGAAGGTCGCCAGCAAGATAAAAGAAGATCTTTCTCTTGTGGGGACCAATCGCTTGTCATGGTGTCCCAGCCGAAATGAGCCAGGCTTCCAACTGCAGATCTTTGACATGAGCTGGTGGTAGGCCGGTCACCGTGTCCACCAAGGTCTTCTTCAGGTCTCTGATCTTCAGCGGCCGTGCCAAGGATCGATTCTTCAGGTCTGGTCGCCAAAAGGGTTTCTTCCACTTGGGTGCTACTATTATATACCGACCTGATGCCGAGTTGAGGTGGTGAAGAACTCGTGGAAGCAACGCCGGCGGTGGGAACACCCATGCGAGGGCGTATCGCCAGTATCTGCTGAACGCGTCGTGATAACAGGCGTTGGAATCTGAGGAATCTAGAGAAACGTAATTTATCACGACGTGTGCGGTTTGTGACGCGAACAAGTCTATGTCCGGTTTTCCCCAAGTCTGAAATATTTTTGAAGTTGCTGCCACCTGCAGGTGCCACTCGCTGCCGGCGCGATTTCGCGACAAGTCGTCGGCTTCGGTGTTGTACACCCCCGGTAGGTGGTGAGGGATCAGTACAACATTGAGGTCGTCTACCAGAGTCAACAATTCCCGCGTCAATTCCATCAATCGGTGTGACTTCGTGCCACCTTCCTTTCGAATGTACGATACCACTGTCTTGTTGTCGGTCTGTAGAATGATCCTGGAGTCCCGGAGGGCTCTGGATTCCTTCGACAACACAGCAATCACAGCATACATCTCTTTGAGATTGCAATGCCATTTTTTCTGGTCGGGTTGCCATGCACCTTGTACCTTGTTGTTGTTGACCACGGCACCCCACAGAATGTCGGAAGCGTCCGTGATGACAAAGTTTGTGGGTAGCACATCTGTGTGAATCGCTGTCTTTTGACCTACATTCTCCATCCACCACTTGAGTTCTTGACGAACGTCTTGTGTCAGCTGTAGGGAATGCAGAACCGGTGCTGTTTTAAAGAACCGGGATTTTTGGGACCTTTTGGCTTAAGAACCGGGATTCCCGGTACTATCGATACTTTTGATACTTTAATAAGTCCTTTGTAAGAGAGTTGAAAGTGTTGAAACGGAGAAAGTAAAAAAAGACGAAATGACAGGGCAAAGTAAAAACATTTTAATCAAATCAAATAAAACGTTTTATTTCTTGTTTTATAGACACTAAATCAGTCTTATTTAGTATAATTTTACTGGTAATTACGCATATTATGCCAGCAACATTTTTTAACATTAAACGATTTTTATACCTAATCCTACATAATATATAACAGAAACATTTATTAAACATCTTCACTTTACCAAACAAATTAACATGACTCTTATTGCAATTCTGCATAACCAAATTATAATTTAAAACTTACGTAACATCTACAAAAAAAGGAACTATGGAGTTTTAGCGTAGCATTAATCAGTCTCAATATTTATTGATTAGATAATCTTAACAAACATTTTTTAAATTTCTAGCTGCGTCCCGCAGTTTCACCCGCGTATACCGAGATAAAAAGTAGCCTATGTGTTAATCCAGGGTATTAGCTATCTACATACCAAATTTCATCCAAATCGGTCCAGCCGTTTGAGCGTGAAGAAGTAACAAACATACACACACACACACACACTCACAAACTTTCGCCTTTATAATATTAGTGTGATAATAATTCAACAATAGTTTGGAACAACTTGAATCGACAAATTCTTTAAATCAACTTGACTCTAATTATACATTTAAGAAAAAATAAAATAAAAATATAACTTTAAACTTAAATATTTTTGCAAAACTTAAACATAGGTATTCATCCTTACAATACTATAAATAAAAATACCCAACTAATACTTGCTCAGACCAATATTACATTGGTCTGATTCTTATAGTTAAAATGGGGGCACTCAATAGGTTAGGTACCTGTTTATTTATTTTTTAGAGTATTTCTCTCCTGCCTATATATTGATCTTAAAAATATAAGAGCGTCCAAACTCTTATCACTTAAACGTGATCTTATTTTATTGCAAAGGTACCCAGCGGAAGAAAAAACTCTTTCCGGCTCTACACTTGTCGGTGGAATTGTTAAAAGAAAGTCGAAAGCCTGCGACAAATAACGTCCACGATCCCCTCCCGCACCTCCGCACCCTCGCGCATCATGCTCTTATATTACAGGTAGCAACGGTGGTAGCTAGGTAGTATAGTAACAGTGCAGCGGTCGGATTTTAGGCAATAAAATTACAAAAATTCTAAACGCGAATCTTTTACCGAAAGTACCGAAAGAACCGGGATTTGGTTTTGGAAATTCCGGTTCCTAAAACAACGCAAATTTCCGGGATTTCCCGGTACTTTCGGTTCCGGGATTTCCCGGGACTATTCACTAGTCAGCTGTACTGCTCCGAGAGGATTTTGACGCAGTACTTTGATGTGACATTGCAGCGCACGGCAATGCATCCTTCCCCGGTGGGTGATGAAGGACGCAAAGTTGAGAAGCCCTAAGAGGCGTTGCGCCTGCTTGAGGGTCCAACTGCCCGCTGCGAGTCTGGTCGAGAGGCTCTGTCGAATTTTTCTTACCTTCTCTGGTGGTAGGGACTTGCAGTTTGTTTGGGTGTCCCAATCGATGCCGAGATATTCGATCGACCTCGTTGGTCTCGTGATCGATTTCTCGTGATTTACACACCAGCCCAGACTGGACAAGAAGCGTACAGCTATGTTTAGATGCGTGCTGAGTACTTCCTTGTTCTGGTGGACTATTATATAGTCGTCTAAATACACGACGAGGCGCAGACCTTTTGTGCGAAGGTATTCTGCAGTCCAGTTTGTTATAGTAGCAAACATTCTGGGAGCAGCAGCCAGGCCAAATGGTAGACATGTCATCTGCAGAAGTTGACCACCGTAGCTGATTCGCAAAAAGCGCCTGTGTTCTGTGCGTATTGGCAGGTGATAATAGGCCTGGCTGAGGTCTAACTTGACCATCCAGTCGCCTTGTTGCAGAAACGAAGGCATTTGTTGATGGTGGAAAAGATGGAAATGCTTTGGCTCCATGTATAAATTTAGAGCTTTCAAGTTGAATATCACTCGAGTTTTGCCATTGCTCTTTGTGATAATGAAAAGGGGGCAAATGAACGATGGGGTCGAAGGAGCAGGCTCTAACACTCGTTCTTGAACCATCTTGCGAATTTCTAGTGTCATTTTTTCCGAAACAGGGGTTTGAAATTTTGACAGGTTGTCCGAAGTAGGTAGGATTAAGGGCGGTGCCTGATTGAAGGGGATACGAGCTCCCGATATCATTTTTAAAATAGTTTTTGGAGGGTCGAAACGATTCCATATTTCTATATAATGCTGAAGACAGCCGCCCCAAAATCTCGGTATTAAATAGTCATTTATGCTTATGTCCTGCTCGCTTCCCGTTCTTATCTTTTCGCCCCCCCTTCTTTTTTGAAGAGAAATCGTAATTTCGTTTGTTGTCTTTTTTGTCGTTTCGCTTCGGTTTGTTTTGTCGCGAACGAAAAGTATTATCTTGAAAAGACGTCGAAGGCTCTATAGATATCGGACGACTAGTTCCCGCAATATTATGCTGTTTTTCTAATTTTTCTATACCCCCAATTTTTTGTAGGTAGTGCGATAAATTTTGAGGATTGAATATGTATTCGATAGAGGGTGGAATTTTTTCTATGTCGTCGCGTATGTATTTACTTTTAACATTTTTTAATAACGATCGGCGCCGTGTCTCTATGACCTCAGCTCGTTTACCGCAAATAATTTGGAGAATATCATGAGATACCGTTTTATAAGATGACTCAGCACCAAACAACTCTTTTAGTTTGTCATAGAGGTTAATTGAAGATAATTGGACGTTAGAATTAGCAGACCAATCAATTAGTTTCTGTAATGCCGTGTTCACATGCTCGTTTTGAGTTAGGAAAGCATTAGATAAAGCCGCAAAACTGCGTTCCATTTGAAACCATCTTAATGGTGAAAATGGATCTTCAAAACGCCGCAATTCCTCGTTCACTTTCAATTCGACAAAACTAGGAAAAGCTACATATTTTTTCTGTACTTCTGTGTAACGTACAGCATTCCAATCCGGGGAGTCGAACCTCTGCATTTCTGCTATTTTTGTTACACGTTCTGGATTTGCCTTAGGTACACTAGGTTCCTTAACGGAAACGTCTAGATTTGCAATATTTTCTAAGCAAGGGTTAAGCTGCGGCGGACGTAAGAAATTTTCTTGTAAATTGAGGGTAGGGCCAGTCGATGTTGAAGGTAACGCGGTGCCAATATAATTTTGCGCGGCAGGTAGGCTTTGTGATACTGGAGCACTATTTGCGATCATATAATTTGTTAAAACATTATTAACATGACTCACCAACTGCTGGGATAGTAGATCAAACCTGCGATCCAGTTCAGAATCTTGCGAGAGGGAGCGCTCGCGTACCTGGCG
Source organism: Cosmia trapezina (assembly GCA_905163495.3). Lineage (NCBI taxonomy): Eukaryota > Metazoa > Arthropoda > Insecta > Lepidoptera > Noctuidae > Cosmia > Cosmia trapezina. Next base: position 18,887,630 of record LR991038.1, on the reverse strand, counting down.
GGGGCGTTTTCGCGGTGCTGGATCACATACATCACTCTCCGATGACACCGTATCACCTCCTTTCGATGAAGCTGATGAACTCGAACTCCGTGTCCTTTTCCGCGAAGTATCGTTTGGCGCGATAGTTTCACCGTCCATTTTGTTTTAAAATAAACACAGTTCACGAGACGGAAAATTAATTTAAGTTATTAAAATACTAATCTAATGAACTTTCTACTTTAATCTCAAAAGTTCTAAGAATAAAAAATATCGTTTTATACGATATAACTGACAATCTAGCAAAGCTGCGCACAGTTCGGAAAACGACGCAACAATGACAACATTTCATCATGGCGGCTTGTATTCGGTTTTTGAAAGTAGTTCATAGATATGAACGTTGGGGGGCGCTAGTGGCGCGATTACGAGGCGGAAACCAAGGAAATCTAGCAGCTGTTCATGGAACGGAGCGTGCACTCTCTCTCATAATGGACTTCGGACGTCGAACGGAACACATAATATTTTATATCATGCATTTCGTTTAAATATCCTAATCCTAACTAATATTAAAAATGCGAAAGTAAGTTTGTTTGTTTGTTACACTTTCACGCTAAAACGGCAGAACGGATTTGGATGAAATTTGGTACACGGATAGACCATGACCTGGAATAGGAGATAGAGTCTGTGCGGAAAGAGAAGCGGCGTGGCGTAAAATGGAACTAACATTATGTATGACTACTAAAAATTTCATCAAAACAATTATTAACACAGAATCTAAAAACATTATAATATTCTAACACAGCCTCATAATAATCTAGACGTTATACAGGGTGTAAGGGACAGCCCTCCGCAGATTGATAGGGTGAATTCAGTACATCATACTAAGATGACCGGTACATGAAATTATTTCAGGAACGTTATGGGAATCCAATAAACCTGATTTGTTTTATTACCTCGCACGCAATGTATTGCTTCCGTGGCAAAACGCACGTAGCGAACGGTAGCGCAGTGAGTGTTCGGCTGCCCCACCCGCCACGGGGTCAATTCTCGCGCCACTTGGCTTAAACTAGCGACAGCGTAGTGCACAAGTTAGTTGAGTAGGTAGATACTTACGCGCAGGTACAGTAAAAGCGACAATAATTTAGCCTTCATTTAATTATTTTTATAACTGAAAGATGTTTAAAGTGGTGTATGGTACCTACTTATTGGTCAGTTTGTCAAGTACGGGTAGGGTTCAATGAAAAATAAAATAAGTAGGTTTTATGAAATAAGGAATAATGTTTTTATTTTGTATTTACGATGATGGCTGTATTCCCTCAAAAACCTTTATCTTTTCTGGCTTGCCTACGTAAAACGTTGTATCGTCTGCGAGGCATTTTTAAACAAATTAATACAAAAGTATTTTCCGCTCAACCAAACAAGATGAAACAAACAGTCAATAAAAATAAAAAAATACTAAGTACTTGCAAACATGCATTCAGGCTTCTCATTAGCTGCCCTTTCACACAGCGGGAATTCCGCTTTGGTAAAGCGAGTAAAGATAACAAAATAATAAGCACTAGAGTTAATTTTGTGCCAAACAATAGCTACAACTAACGTTGAAGTGGTTTTCGTTTTTTTACCCGACTGCGGCAAGTTAAAAAAGGAGCGTTATGTGTTTTTACCATAAGTACAATGCTTATTACATAGAAAAATAATGTAAATCAATCAGTCTTATTTCAATAGGTATCAAAAATTAATCCTACCTTAGAATCGCTCCGGTCGTATGAGATACGGCTCGAAATGACCTCCACCGAGACCTTCACACACATTGGCACGGCGCAGGGTCTCCCCGTGCAAGCGGGTCAGCAAGTTGGGATCTTCGTTGCAGCTGTAGCGCAGCTGCTGGAATGTGTCTGTGATTCAATCTCGCATTTCTTCCTCACTCGCACATGCACTAACAAACACTTTTTCCTTTACGTAGCCCCACAAAAAGAAGTCTAAAAGTGTGAGACGCGGGCTCCATGATTCCGGCGCAATAGTCGAGCTGCAGTGCGTGTGCCTAGGCGTGGATTTCAGGTCTAAAACTCTTTCTACAGTTGCACCGCGAAGTGGTCTTCCGGCGCCTTCTTGATTGGGAACTATGGGCTGGTTATCTAGCACTCGTTGATAGACATTGGTAATTATCCGGGAGTCTGATGGATGCCGACGGTCAGGATACCTATCGATGTAATTTCTGAGCGCTTCCCTGGCATTTCCCCGAGCTTCCCCGTAGCACATTATCATTTCGCCATATTCACGAGCTTAGTGCTCGTGTAGCCATTTCTCACAGACAACAACACAAATGGGTAAGTACGTAAACTTCACGACGCGACTGCGCGAACAACAGCGAGCGATACTGCGCAGGACACAGTCGCAGGACAACTAAACTGTACTAATGACTACACGAAAAATCACACACAAAAACAGTGTTGTCAACTACTCAAAAAATTTTGCATGTTTCTTGCAAAAATGTTGTACAAAAATACCACTATTTTTAAGCTTGACTAAATGTTAGAGCTGTTATTTTTTTTGGAGAAATGAAACGATTAATTTGTCAATTTAATTCAAAGTTTATGTTAAGCAAATTAATAGTAGTGATAGCCCAGCGTGATAGAAGACTGGGCTTCCATTGCAGAGGGCTTACGTTCGATTCGCGACTCGACTACCAGTCGGTAGCTGCCGTAAAGCCATGAAAAGGCCCTTGGGTGGCTTGGAAACTGGATCCAGTGATCGCTTGAAAAGTAGAATTAATTAAGTAATTAGGTATGTACCTACCACGAATACTCAAGGGCACATTATGTGCGTTTTTCCTTTAGAAATTAAGTGCACTAAAAGATTTGCATTTAACATTAGAGGAGTTCTTAGATTATGTGAACCAAGTTTGATCTAACATTTTCGTTCACAAATTGAGGTTTATTAAGTTGGCAATACTGTTGCGACTCGGTAAATCGGAGCGTCTCGCTTGTCTCTATTGTATTGTATGCAAGTAGTATGCGGTGAGTTTGATGAACTCTGAAGCTATGCAGAAAGTGAACAGCTGATTTCGCGCGTAGTACGTTAGAGTATTTCGACATACATTGCTGTTTTTTGGATTTTAGCTGTTTTATTTACATAAATGGAGTGCTGCAAACAGAGAATGTAATTTTACATTGAAATAAAGGAATATTAGCCAAAAAAACGTTAAAAAAAATGAAACTTTTCCTGAGAAAATTTCCGGTGGAATATGATTCACAATAAGGAGCTGAATGCACCCTGTTAATTTGTGGAGGGCTGTCCCTTACACCCTGTATAATGTCGCACTATAATGTCGTAACAGTGTTGACAACATCACAAATACGGTAATTAAGCACAGCTGCGCCACCAAATCTTAAGCCGCTTCTCTTTCCGCACTGACTCTAGGACACTTTTTATCCCGGTAGTATGTTCCCGTGGGATAATTTCCGAAATACACGCGGGCGAAGCCGCTGGCGAAAACTAGTATAAAATAAAACAAGAAAAAAAAACAAAATGTTTTCTTACGATATAGTTTTACACATGTCCCGACATTAGCATTTAATTACCACTATGCCGGTTGAAATTTGACAATATGATAGTTTAATAGTTACGTTTACAAAAACTATCAGTCAGCTGGGTGCGGGTAGGGGAACTCTGTCAGCTGGACCCTGAAAGGTACTGTGCATTGCTCGAATAATCTGTATCTTTACTGCGCCAGCTGACGGTCTTTCCACCGCTACGCACGCAGCTGATTGTTGTTTTCGTACTTTAAATTATTTAAACAATCGCCTAGTTAAATTTCATCCGGCGTACTTTATTTTACGTGTTTTGTTACAAGTTCATGTGAGCAGCTGACGCATATGCCCCCCTCCACAGTGCAGCTGACGATTTTTTTTCAGTTCAGTATGATGTCAACTATTTATGTAAAAAGGTTTCAGCCGGCGTACTATTACTTTTTTTAAATTTTTTTATTTACAACTTTCGCAACCTCCCACTCCCAAACCCACCGCTACTTGAGCAGCTGACGGTCGGTTTACTTATTAGTCATACAAGATCAACTATCCATGTCAATATCAGCCGGCTTACTAAGACTTTTTTTTATTTATTTTTTTACAACTTTCGCAACCTCCCACTCCCAAACCCACCGCTACTTGAGCAGCTGACGGTCGATTTACTTATTAGTCATACAAGATCAACTATCCATGTCAACATCAGCCGGCTTACTATGACTTTTTTATTTACGTGTTTTTTTACAAGTTCATGTGAGCAGCTGACGCATATTCCCCCTTCCACAGTGCAGCTGACTATTTTTTTTCAGCTCAGTATGATGTCAACTATTTATGTAAAAAGGTTTCAGCCGGCGTACTATGACTTTTTTTTTTTTTTTTTTTTACAACTTTCGCAACCTCCCACACCCAAACCCACCGCGGGTGCGTCAGCTGACGCTTGGTTTACTTATTAGTGATTCGAGAACTACTGAAAAAATAGGCAATCGATCGGCGTATAATGGGTACCTGAAATGCAACGGTACCTCCCGGACTATAACGGGTCAGCGCTGACTCGAGTCGAGTTTTTTAGTCAGCTACTGACCCTGTGTAAATCAGCCTCATAGACGTATAAAAAAGGAGGTCTCCGCGCCACGCATATCTAAAGTGAAGCACCGTACCGATCTATGTGTGCGTGATTTGAGTACTTGCAAAGACGCCGTCGTCGCTCGTGTCACGTAATGGCGGCCGGTCGGCATACTAAGATGTAAATGTGTGCATGAGGCGTGTTTGTACAAACGGGCATACCTACTTACTGTGCTTCACTTTCGATCACAGCGCATGTAACTTTACTTTCGATATGCGTGGCGCGGGGTCCTCCTTTTTTTAGAGTCTATGATCAGTCTTTACTTTCATCCAGCTGCCAATGGAGTTCCTTGTTAACAACTTAGGGCCCTCACCCACGGCGACTTTTTGTAGCGATGCTGTCGCGCGTTTACGAAATGCGCGACTGCATCGCTACTAACGCGCGTTAGTCGTATTTGCAACGCGCTACAGAAGCGATGCCAACGCGCTACTAACGCGATACAGTATCGCGACTGTATCGATGCAAACGCGCGACCGTGTCGCACGACATCGGAGAGAGAACAGAGGGAGGGTGGCACATGAGTGGAGAACTGAGCTTTCGTTGCCTACGCTTCGGCTGCTTACGTAAAAGCAGCACCAACGACAAAATGTTGCCTCAACGGAGTCCATCTTGCAACTGTAGCGATCGCGCAGGTATTTTTGTGCCGTTACTGAATCGCGTTTGCATCGCGACAGAAGCGCACCAGTGTCGCGTTTGCATCGCGACTGAATCTGGGGCCGTGGGTGAGGGCACACAGCTAGCGACCGCTTCGCGACTGTATCGATGCGGACGCGCGACAGCATCGCTACAAAAAGTCGCCGTGAGCGAGGGGCCTTAGCCACGAGATGGCGCTATGTGTTTTTTCTAGTCGCCGATTGGTCTCTTTGTCTTCAAGATCTACAAGTGACAAACACACTGCGCTCTCTCGTGGCGAAGCTTCGGGGAAACAACCCCACCAACATTAGCTTATCATTTTCATCACATTATCTAATCAAAGTAATCAATAAAAAAAACACATTCAATTATTCAGCTTAATTTATTGTTCAACTACTAAAAATCACAGTTTTTATGTTGCTTTGCATCGCAACTAGATAACAGGACAAAATCGAAGGTTGTCAACTTTGACAATAATTGGTTCTCTACTTTAGGTTAATTTTTATTTATTTAAACAAATACATTGGACGAATGGTTGAGTATGAAAGTGTCCAAACCAAATTTTAATTGGTAGATATTTAATACTAACACAGCAATTTTTGTACTCTACAAGAGTCAACTAAAATAATATTGCTATAGATATTTGTACGGAAATCCAATCAAGAACGCCATTTTTTTTTCTTTTGGAAAAGGAGGCTGTCAAAGAAAATAATCACAACTTTTTTCTTCGATTGGAAAAACAATTTAAGTTTTGTATGGTAGTTACTACGGCAATCAAAACTAGTAGTTCTGAAGAGCATTTAAGATTCAATTTTGTTTGAGATCTCATTACGCTTGGCAGTTCTCTATGGTTACGGCAGTGAATCTAAATTTTGAACAATTTTAATCTGACAATAAACCCAGTCAAAACTGGTATTTACAAATAAGCTCATAAGATCCATTTTTAGTTGATATCTCATTTGCTGGGCAGTTCTCTATCGGCAGTGAATCTAATTTTGTTCCAAAATTGTATAACTGACAAAATACCGACAGTCAAAAGTAATGCAAAGGCATATAATGTTTTGTTTGAGATCTTGAGTGTGACAGCTCTCCAGTGACACTGCAGTCTTTGTTTGAACATTTTAACCAACGGTTGAAAATGGCTAAAATATTAATTAAGATTGGATTTTCCTACAAACAACTAGATTCGTATCTAAACTATCAAAGATTTGAGACAAAACGAACTAAACACAAAGCCAGTCTCAATAAATTAATGGAAGAAGAAAATAATAAGAATGTACAAAATTTCTTACTAGTGTTACCAGCATTAACAATCATTAGAAAAATACAAAACCCGACAAAAGGCCTACAATATGCAAATAACCACCACACGTTAACTTCAGTCTATCCCTAGTTTATTACATGGCAACATTTTGGAATTATTTTTCATTTGGGTTGCCATTCTCTTAGATGAAATCCTTGTCTAGTATACTTCTTCGTCAATCCTTAGCTTTAATACAGTATTTTTATCTCACGAATCGACACCCGCTTTACTTGTGTTAACCAAGTGTCTCACCGCTTACATACCCTAGGCGGTGACTAGCACTGGCGCGTGCACTATAATATAATCATCGTGCTACAAATTAAATCAGGCAAACTCTACACTGCTCTCGCCTCTAGCAATTCTAACTCTCCGTTAGTAAAAGAAAATGTTTTATCCAATATACATTCATAATAATATTTATTTAATGGATTGAACTGATATCAGTATTTTGAGTTTAAATCCATAGAAACTTAAGACCTTAAAGAATTTACAGTACCCTAACATGACACATCGGAACTAAGAAAGACAAAGGGGCTTGTGGCTAAGTAATAACAGCCGCACAGGTCGATCGATCAGAGCGGCAATTCCCGTATTTTTAACAACGTTCGCAATCTCATCCGAGTCTCAATCTGTCAAAAATTGTATAGCGTTAACCTACATTTTGACATTTGATTGTCGCTGGCATGAGATTGCGACTTGAATTTGAACGTTTTTAGGTACGAGAATTGATTGGTCTTCAGGTTAAGCTGCGCTTGCGCAGTTGGTTCGTAGATGGGTATCTTTACATACCAAGACCCCTACGTGCCTCGGGAAGCACGTGAAGCCGTTGGTCCCGGCGTCGTTAGCGGATCTTTTACAGTCTTTTTGGGTCGTCAGAAGCCCTAAAGTCTGGCAACCATTCTTACCAAATGATATCGCATTACCCAGTTATTGGATTGTGGACGTCAGAGAGCCAGTAGCTCCATGTAAAATACTGGTATTTAGCTGCATCCGGTTAGACTGGAAGCCGACCGCAACATAGTTGGGAAAAGGCTAGGCAGTTGACTGTCATAAAAGTATGAGTGACAGAGGAGACACTACAAATTCGATGTGACATATTATATGATAGATTATAGCCGGGTACAGTGGTACCCAACTGATAATGCGCGTCGTGAACCTTCGTTCGCACAGAAAAGAAAGTATGGCCCCGAAGATGCTTAAAACTTACAAGTAACCTTAGATCACTACTATAAGGTTCATAATACACTGCAGCTGTTAGTTCCGTCTCACTCGCAAGTATGGCGGCTGACTAACATGCCACGTGGTGCACGCTAACATGGTGGCAGCTCCGACCAACAGCGGTACAGGAAAAAGAAGCGCGGTGCGTGGAGCGTGCCAATAGCATTTCCCGCGCTTTGAAAATTCAGCTTCTGCGCTGCGCAGGTACATCGGTTAGCCATATAAGTTGGGTACTACTGTACTGCTATAGTGTTTACTTGCATTACAGGCAAGACCTATAGTTACGAGGTAGAGCTAAATATTCCTTCATATTTTTGGTCAATTAAGTGATACATATTCGACAGTTACCAAACCGATAGGAAACATCAACTAAAAGTTAATCGGTTTTGGTGTTTTAACTGAAGAAGTAGACCGATCTTAATACGCTATTTAGGTTGAAATCTCCTTTGCTGGGCACTTTTTGTAGCAGGTTGTTGACGCGTTTCTTGTTCGCTGCGCCTACGCTTCTGTCCTCAAGCTCTCTGGAATAGATGATAAATTCATTTTGAAGGGATCACATAACTTCTTTAATTTTAATTTACATAACATACATAGTCAGCCTACAATGTTCCCACTGCTGGTACACAGGCCTCCTCTCGGTGAGATCGAGCAGTATAATCCACCACGCGGGCCTAGTGCGGGTTGGTAGATATCACATATCTTCGATTTTTTTTATGGTGGAATTTTCTTTTGTGTTAATAATTGGAGTAAAATCTAATGTAAACTTCATAACTAATATTATAAAGAAGTTAAATTGTTTGTCTGTTTTTAAGAGGAAGGTAATGAAAAAGTACCGATCTGATAAAAATAATCACTGAGAGAGCTAATCTATTGCCGAGTGCCATCGGATAATGTTTAATGGTATACCAGGCGAACCGAAATCGCGGGTGGAAGCTATAGTTTTACCGATACCGCTGTACCACGGGGCGCGGGACGCCGCGCCGTGAGTGTAGACGAATGAGCGGCCTGTACGGCCGCCCCATGACCCGCGCACATACCTAAGGCGCGGTACAGCGGTATCGGTCAAAATATAGTATTATTATCCTAGGTCTATTTTTCTGTATATTTGAATGATTATTATTTAAAAATTGTTTGGGAGATATTTTGAACGAGGATTAATTTTTGGTAAAGAAAAACTTACCTTTCGTCGTAGCTGTATCGTTTTGATAGAAACTCGGATAAATCTTCTAGGATCGGCTGTGAATGTAGAGCGACGAATTGTTCACGGCAAATCTGAAATATAATAAAGACATAAGTTAACACTATTTGCAGCATCGTGCTAGATTGTAGTTCAAGAGTTTGATGGCAGAGACAATCTTCATCTGATAAAGTATTGATTAGCAAGGAGTTCTTGTCGATATCAGCAGATTTGACTGAGCTAACTGTGGTAGGAATGCTGTCAAATGTCAAAATGACAAAAAAAAGGTCGATCGCAGCCGTCATTTTGGTCTAGCAAATTAAAAATCAGAGTTTATAAAAGAACTCTAAGCCCTGATGAGGTTCAGAGGGTTGCGACAAGGTAGCCCGCGAAATTAAAATTCCCTCAGGTATTGATGATTTTAAAAATTACAATTCTGTAAATCCTATATTTGTTACGGTCGCGAATCATATTTTGATAAACATCCACCCTGAAGACCTGCTTCAAAAAATGTAAGAAATTTTGAATTTCACGGGTTACCCTGGCGCTTTCGCCTCTCTACTATGTTAGAGTGTAGACTTCAGCCGTCTTATTACAAAACAAGGTTCATCTTCAAACCCAGGTTGGACCCATTTTTTTAATTTTGAACTTTATTCCGACACATTAATATGTCAGTTTTACAAAAACTGACAACTTAGTACCGGACTAAATTGTCAGTTTTGTGTAAAGAACTGTATTTCTATCTCAGCTAAGTTCTTATTACAAAAACTGGCTCGATGGTTTAAATTTAAACCATGACAGAAGAAAAACCTCGTTTTGTAATAAGGCCGTTTAAGTCCACAGATGTTTAGGCCACTAGGCTTTAACTAGGTGTACCTCGTTCATGCGGTCCACGGAGCGCGGGTGCGTCCAGAAGCAGTCGTGCACAGACACGAAGCTGACGGCGGCCGCCTCGCAGTGCAGCCCCGTCAGCATCATGTGCGACGAGTCCAGCGAGTGGATGAAGTTCGGCGGGAAGGCGTTGCGCTGCTTCATTGTGCACGGACGCCTGTAATTAAATAGTAGTCGTTTATGAAACTGTTGCATAATGAGGGGTATTAAGAGATGAGTGTTCGTAAACCGAGCCCTAGACGACACGAGTGTTTTGATACCCATTTATGTGCAGTTTCATACACTGCTTTATCTACTTTCATACATTGGGATTGAACCTAAATAAAAAAATACCAAGAAATTCAGTACAACAAAACGTAGGTATGAATGGCGCCAAAACTCAGCACATCACCGCGCATGCGCTAAAGCGGGCGCTGCCACAGATAAGTAAAAATAAGAATCAAAACTATTTTGTAATGCTATAAAAATGGCGCGCCCACGTACGCCGGTTGCGACTACTACGCACCAGACCTTTCTGAAGAACATCACCAATAATGTGACTATATGTCTTCCTAGGGCGTCCGCTCTCAGCGTTTCCACTCACATCTGCCCTATAAATACCTTGTATACTTGATGTGATGTGTAACGGGGTAAAAAAAAGAGACCAAATGCGCAAACTCCAAATAAATTGGATTGTATTGGCAGGAAGATTATGATGACTTACTGCGCCTGATCTAAAGACGGTCGGTACTGGGCAGTACTGGGTCCGGAGCGCCGGTAATAGGGCTGCACCACAGGGAGGCCTAGCGGAGTCACCCACTCCACGCTCTCGCCGCATACTGCTGATATCAACCTGGTGGAGGAAAACAATATTAAGTGTGATTTTTAACTGATGTGGTTTGTTAAAGTTGTGAGTCCGCACTCCCCAACTTTAATGCGTTTTATCTAAGTCATTTTTTATTAATATGATAAAGCAAAAAATACGTGTCTAATATTTTTTATTTATCGACGGTCTAAATAGATTTTTTTTTTACCCAGGCGTTATCCCTACTGTCAAATTATGCGTACGTTTGGAATGCAAAAATGAGCTTTCAATCAGTAACAATACATTAGGGCCAATGTTCTATTACACTCACTTGGCACAGTCGGTGAACCAGTCCTGTATCAGTTTGGTGGAGGTGAACATCTCTCGCAGACTGTCGAACGTCTTCGTGGTGAGGTACTGGGAACACGTCCACACATGCTCTTTGGGGAACTCGTCGATGTCTGTTGACAACCATATTGACGTATACAAAGTGAACAGCAAATTAGCAACTAGACAGATTATTCAATTCAAGACAAATTCGCGAGACTCTTCACCATAAGGGCGTTTATCCAGTACTTCGATCCAACACAAATAAAAATATAGCGCAAAACATATTATTTTTTTAGCCTATATGTGTCCCACTGCTGCCTCCCTTTTCAAGTGCGAAATTGTATCTGTAGCCTATTTCAATTTTAAGCTGTAATTTGTGGAAAGAAAATAAATACTATTCTACTCTTTATTTTCCATCCAAATCTATGTCTTGTGCGTTCTCTGGCCATATTCGTCACACCACCTTCGCCGCGTGACGATCTTTGCCCATCTCTCCGGGTGCATTCGAGCGACGCGACGTGTCCGGCCCACTCACTGCAGCCTGGCTGTTTTTCTCCAACATCCGCTACTTGAGTTATAGAGCGCAGTGTGGTGTTTCTAGCGCGATCTGTACGCTTGACACCTATTATGTTGCGCTCCATTGCCCGTTGGCAAATCTTGAGTTTATAGTTATGAAAAGCTTATTTACTACGACAACGTGCGAAGTTTTGGAGATCTAAGGCCCATTGGCCCGAAGGGAACATAACATGCGCAGATCTGCTACATCATTATTTATCTGACCTGATGAAGTGCGATTATTGTTATTATAAGCATTCCTTCAGAATATGGAATAAGGTTGATAATTCGGACATAGAATATAGTAGAGTAGAAGGTTGATAATTCAGACGTGGTATAACTACGTTTGACCGATAACGCTGTACCGCGCCTTAGGTATATGCGCGGCGAGGCGGGGGGGCAGTGCAGGCCGCTCATTCATCAACGCCTCAAGGTTTCCCGCCGCTCATACGTCAACGCTCACGGCGTCCCGCCCCCCGCGGTACATCGGTATCGGTCAAACTATAAGCAGAGCTATTAAGAAGTCAATACTTTACCTTTCAGCTGCTTAGCGATCTGCAGCCTGGCTCCGAACTTGGTGACTCCATACACAGTGGTCATGACGGTTTGCTTGATGACCTTCCTTCGCACGAAGTTCTCTAAGATGATGGCGGCGGGAACCCCGGCTGCCGCGTCACGGATTCGCATCTCTTCTACCTGTATAAATGTTTTATAACAATTTAGTAATTGCGGGTTTCATCATCAAGTAATAAGCAATTTCAATTGAATCAAAGCGAAGCGAAGGCTTCAAAATATATGTCCACCAGGTAGATATTATCGCTTAGTTAGATGTGTCGCGAATGTTTAACATTCTGTGAGATGATGGATGATACATAGTAAACAATTGATTTTTTTTTATTGTATATTTATCGTTACTTTGTTTCTTGTTTTTTAAATTTTGTTAATTTCTCATGTTTTTTTTTTATTAAAGTTTTTCTGTACAACGCCTTAGGTGTATTTAAATATGTTATGTTGTGCATGTATATCTTAAATAAATAAATGACTCATTTTCCAAATAATATCATTAATAAGACTGTCGTCGTCTGCGTCTGCGCATCGAACTCTAGAGATAATTAAACTTACCGAGCCATAATTTATTTTATATTTCGCCACCACGTTACAAGATATTTATTAATTTAATTTATCCTCGAGCTAGAACGCCATGCACTAATTACACCGAGTGGACAATTTCGTCATCAAAGCGGTCCTGAGCGTGGTATGAAAAGAAATGTGACATACCATAGCCGCTACAGCGCTGTAGACGTCCTGCGGTCTATCAAGCGGCGCGAGATTGACCGCTGCAGCTCCGGCCGCGTCACCTCCGAGTGCCGCGTAGTGTTGAAGTCCGTTACAAGAACCATCTTGATGGACTGGGAATCCGCACAAGTATTCTATGGGAACAGAAATATAACAAATAAATAAATATATGTGTTTTGGACAAAATAAATAAATAAAATTGCTATCGCTATATCTGTGTGACCGTGGTTTTCTTCTAAACTACGCAACGGATTTTGATGTGGTTTTCACTTAGATAATTTATTACTGAAGGTTTATTTGTTTAAAACTTACATCACACTAATATTCTAAAGGCGAAAGTTTGTGAGTATGTGTGTGTGTGTGTGTATGTTTGTTACTTCTTCAAGCTCAAACGGCTGGACCGATTTGTATGAAATTTGGTTTGTAGATAGCTTATACCCTGGATTAACACATAGGCTACTTTTTATCCCGGTCTACGCGGGTGAAACCGCGGGGGCAGCTAGTACGTATACTTATATGAAAAAGTCTCAATGTGTTGTCAAGTTGTAAAAACCGTGCGAAGCAGTAGTTACTGATAAAACGGTTAGAATTGATGATCGAGAGACCTAAAAACAAGTCATTTGAGATTCCATTAGTTACCTTCATGGTTAGGAGAGCGCACTGCGTTAGCAATCTCCATGCAGCACGCGAGGGTCTGCCAGGGCTCCTCAGACTCTGCCCACCAGCGGTCACCTTCTAAGGGACGGTCCGCCGAGTCCAAAATCTTGTCCATTATACTGTCTGCGTACGCCAATCTGAGGAAAAACATACATTAAAAAAAACTCACACGATCTCTGAATGCCTGTAAGGAAACTTGTCAAATCACATTTTTATTGTGATTGGTTGTTCAAAATAATAATCACCAAAAGATATTTTGATGTGGAAACTAACAAAAGATTTCAGTTGTGTAGGCTGTAGGCATGTTTTCCCAAAGCCCGAGCGCCTTTTGAAGGATTCCCCAAAAAAAAAGGCTTTCGGCATGTAGCTTTGGTGAGTTCACTTTTTACGTGAATTTGATATGTAAACCAAAATCAAACTGTATACATTGGTTATAAGTTCCAATTCCAACCCACCGCCATACCAGATACAATTTAAAATAGTTCTGGCAGGATTAGCATTTAAACACCGTGTATTTAGTATGTAAACCATTTGTTCTGCATATTCGGTCAATAGGGAATATGCATATACCTAATTCAAGAAACAAATTAATTTTTTTAACGCATTACTTATTTGACAGTTTACTATTTTATATTACGTTTTTTTTGGTGGAACGGAACGCATCTCGGAATGCGTCTTCTTCGAAAATGCCGGAAGTGACCTCAAAAACTATGTGAATAAATCTTTAAATAATCTTTTCTTAGCAAACTGTTTAAATTCTCACTGAGGTAAGTTAGTAAGTGGGATTTTTGCTTGAACAAAGTACAAAACATAACTTAATATATATCATTTGTGGGTAGATTTGTGGATAAAAAAGAGATGTAAACAAAGCAGTATCGTGCCAAACAAATACTGTCACATGACCGCGACAGAAAATTCAGAACGTTTGAACTGTAGTAGAAAATTGTTGGAGTTTCATATTTTTTTAAGCAACTGTTCTTGGGTTTATGTTACTGTCTTTTATTAATTTATTGAAAAAAAAATCATGCATATTCCCTATTCATCCAAAGTACAGTCCGCGAGGCCTTAGCTGAGCTTTGCATTTGTGTGAGTGATCCCCAAAATGGTACGAGAAAAAAAAGTTGTCTTATAGTTTTACGTAAAACGAAATCTTCAATCGTTTTACGTTTTACAACGATGCGACATGGTTTTGGTCATGGCCTCTCGTACTAAAAGAACAAAAGCCGATTGCCAAAAATCATTATAACCCCTCAAGTGTCGCGTGCACCCCATGTGTGCATAAGAAAAACCGTTTTTTTGTTCGGTACATAAGCTTATATCACATATATATAAATGTACAAAAACATCATCCGATGGAAAACCAATCAAATCATTAGTTGTGAACTTATGGAGTTCGCAGCTAACCTCCCCTCCCCCCCCGCGTGTCAAATGCACACCAAATGTGCAAAAGGACAAAACTTTACATAATAGGTATATAAGCTTAGATCACGTATATATAAACGTAAAAAAACATCATCCGATGGAAAACATATCATTATCAGTAGTTGTGAACCTAAGGGGTTCGCAACTAACCCCCAACCCTCCCCACTCGCGGGGGTTTTGGGTCTAAAATCAGCCAAACTCAGACACTTGAGGGGATAAACGGGTTTTAAACCAAGCAAAAGACGAATCGTGCTCTATGCCGGACGTCACACCTAAACCTCGCGGACTGTATCCTAGCATTGAAGTCCTTGCATTAAAAACCCCGTAAACTGCATCTCACCTCTCATCAACAGTACTCTTCTTCATGGTCCCGGTCAGGTTGATGGCGTGTAGCTTCAGCCAGCGGAGGCCGCGGGGCCCGAGCGGCTGCTTCTTGGCGAAGCAGAGCAGCGCGCGCTGCGTGTCGGCGCCCAGCGCGGACACGTGCGGCCCGCACGCGTACACGCGCCCGCGGAAGTCTAGGTTGTGGGGCAGCCAGAATATTGAGTCCCTGCGAGAAGAGTTGGGTTTAGCAAGGCGTGTAACTTGGCTGTTAGTAAATGATAAATTATTTTATCTACACTATCTGTTAAGAGCCCATACCACATATTTATACAGATGGGACACTCCGCAAAATCATTTAAATAAAAAGCGACCCTTGCTACGATACAATAAAGTGCAATTCAGGTCGCACAACGCTTATTATTATTATATTCACCTACAAGTTGCCTCTCTTTCTATCGCGTAACTCTTATACCTTCTGACTCGTTAGGGTTGTCTTCTTTTATGACGCAGCGCGTGAGTGAGTATCGAACTAACGTGCGTGCCGGCCGGTGCGCGGCAGCCCACACTGAATTGACCCCGTGAGATGAGCCCGCCGCGTACTTGTAGCTTCATACCTAAACTGCGGAGTGTCACATCTGTATTAATCTGTGCCCATACTACCTCAGGTTTTTATCTCACTCGCACGATACTGCTCGCGGACTGAGTGAGAGCGAGACTGAATGCGGTGCTGGGCGCCTATAGGCAATTGCTTTTTACGGTGAAAATAATGGTGATTTGAAAAAAATAAAAAAACATAAGACCTGCTTTATAGTTAGTTCAGTTAGTATGCAAAGTTTCATGAACGTAAATGGGAAGTTTTCTATTTCTACGTACCTATAATGGTTGGCAAGCGACAGTTTGTACAACGCGTCGCACCACAGTGAGTGCATCTCAGCCCTGGCGCGGTTGATAGCGACGCGGCGCTTGAACGCAGCGGCCGCGTCGGCACCGCCCACAAACTGTGACGTGTCTAGTTTAGAGGAGGGCGGAGCAATGTCCAGCTTCTTGTTACCGCCATCCCTGTGAGTGGAAATGTTACAATTAGGTAACTTTACAGGCAACTGTATTTGTTGCCTTTGGCGTTCAGTGGCAAGCCGCACTGAAAGTACCTACATCCGTTAACGAGTTGAATGCCGTAATTACAGACACAATAAAAAAGCCATTGTGTCTCGCGCGGATCCACGAAGGGCTAAGGAATGATCTTATTCATGTGATTGAATAAAATTACTTTTTTTTTTGTTAGCCCGTACTGTCCCACTGCGGGGCAAAGGCCCACCAGGAACGGTTTTCCCGCGCTACGTCGAACCAGCCCCCGCGGTACAGGGGTCGTACTATGACGTGAAAAAAGATCATGGATTCATCACGATTCCAGTGTGAGAGGGAGACGGAGCTATATCCACTAACGCGACCGGCCCCCGCGTTACGTCATCACGATTGTTCGTGACTTTTTTGTCGGCGTGCGACGGGGTGCCTATCCACTTATACACAGACGATTGCAATACGTTAGAATGACGGTTGCAATTTGGATAAAATTTTAAATGACTATAATTATAATTTTACGAAGATTAAAAATATGTACAATGATTGTCTCATGAAAAGAATCTGATAACGTGAAGTCTTACCTAAATATCTGTATCTGCAGATCGAGTACAGGTTTGTTGATAAGCCAGGGCACCTCGCCTAGCTGGTTGAGGCTGTCCAGCACTGGGTGCAGGCTCTCTGCCGGCGCTGACTCCAGGCGCTTCCATTGACTCATCACGTGGAATGGCATTCTATATAGTTGTCAGAAAAGTACTTAAATAACCCTGTATTTGAAGTACTGAAAATTAGGTTAAAATGATTGAATTTCATAAATAATTCAATTTTTTTTTTTTTTTATAGTCCAGGAATATTAGGTGTTTCACCTCGGAATGAGAGATAATCACCTATAAACTTGTATAAACCTTTATTTTGGCACCATAAAACTTGTCTCAAAACCTACTTATCGTAGGGTGTCCGCGACTACAGATATTCCAAGGTCAAAGGTCAAAAAAATCGATTTTTTACACATTTATTGCAAATATCTCGTTTCTTATGGGTTATATGCTATTTGTATTTATTATAAACATTGTAGAGGATTAAATTCTCTACAACTGTTGTTTGAACATTTTTTTTATATCTTGAACCGTTTTAGAGATAGAGGGCAGAGCGCACGCAGTGTTTAACTATTTAGAGTATCATTCGAGGTCAACCTGTAGTCCCGATTAAAAACACGCCTTAAAAGTTTATAAATTATTGATAATTATAAAATTTTAACTATTTTTGTTTGACCTTTGACCTTGGAATATCTGTAGTCGCAGACATCATACGATAAGAAATAGCATAAAAACATGGGTTATATGCTGCGCAGCAGCTCTCGGTACCGTTCGAAACAACGGCGAAGTCGGAGGTGTGTGTGTGTGTCATGTGCTGACGCTACTCGTCTTCACGTACACATTCACAGCGTGTTTGTACACTTGGTAACCACAAGTAAAGTGCGTGTCGGTTCGTGAGATAAAAATACTGTACGTGAACTAGTGTTGTAGCCTTTTAATTACAATAGCAACATTTTAGTTTTTATCATTCTTCCTGCAGAGCGTTGAAACGTTTTCATTTTTATAAAGCAGCGTCTACGGTACGCTTGCGTAGCGTCTACGCCAAGCGTGAAGACTTACGTACCTGACTAGCGGCGTAGGAGTAACAAGGTAAGCGCCCCTCTGCGTGGCGGCCCAGGGCGCCGGTGGTGCGGCCGTGGGCACGAGCGCGGCGCGCATGCGCAGCTCGGGCGCCGCCGCACCCGCCCACACGCGCGCCAGCACCGGGTGCGGCTTCAGTTCTAGACGGACCATACGGCCCCATGGACGGTGCACTTTGTATACTGCTGGGAGCTTCTTCCTGTATGAATATTACGTAGCTCAATAAAAAAAACACAAAAAAGATTCGAACGCGGAGTGGGGGTGACGCGCGGCGAGGCGGCGAGAGCCAATCAGCGCCGACCGACGGCGGGCGTGCGTCAGTCATAGACCAAACCTGAAATCGCGAAAAAAAAATCTGCTGTTCAGTACATTATCTACACCAAACTCGTCAAAATGTACTGAACAGCTGATTTTTTTTTCGCGATCTCAGGTTTGGTCTCATAGTAAAAGTTGTTCATAATGATGAGTACAATCTCCCATTTCGATTTGGAACATGTTTTAAATTTCATCCTGTATAGCGAACGGACATTTTTTTTTAAATTTTGAACTACCTAAGCACCAAGAACATCAAAACAACAAGCATAGATAAGTGGAAGGAAGGACTTTGAAATCTTATCAATTTAATAGTCATTGAACTTTTTATACCAGCTCCTGAATAAAGCAGGTCCTGAATTATAACATCATCTTTGATAATGACAAAGGCTTTAGTTTAGATAATGCTTAGATGGTTTGGTCATGTTGAGAGGATGAATGAATGGCGACTAACAGAAGGTAGTTACAAGGCAGACGTGAGTGGAAACGCCATGAAGGGACGCCCCTGGAAGACATATAGTGACCTTATCGGTGATGTTCTTCCGAAAGGTCAGGTGCGTAGTACTCGCAACCGCGTGCGTGTATGACCAGAAGTATATGAACATAAACGAGGCAAAATGAGTATGTAAGGATCGTAGCAGGTGGCGTTCTGTAGTTTCTGCCTACCCCATGGGGAGATGGCGTGCGTTTATGTATGTGTGTATGTATGTACAGGCTTCAATATCCGCGACGAATAGCCTGGATCCAACCTCATTGAAGATGTGTTTTATTAATCATTTAAACATAATATAACATCACGCCTCTATTCCGCGAAGGGTTAGGCAGAGGTGTACTACATACCACATCTCACCAGTTTAATCATTTCAATAAGATTCGGAATTAAAAAGCTAAAGCCCTTAAGGAATGCGCTTTCAAAATTAAAATTTTCTTGCGTTTTATGCAATTTGCAGGTCTGTGTCAGGTTGTATCTTGATCAAAATATGATAGGCGACAATAAAACATATGTATTTACATAATTTTAACCATAAAAATCATCAATACATCTATCTAAGTTAGATTTGTGCAAATTCGTTAAATCGTTCGTTCGACGAATCTGCAAGAAATCTAACTTAGAGAGATGTATTGATGATTTTTATGGTTAAATCATCGTATCGTTTTTGATCAAGATACAACCTGACACGGACCTGCAAATTGCAAAAAAAAAAAACAAAAAAAAATTAATTCCGTGGGCTACCACAGCGTATCCCCCTTAAGTCCCAAACGGGTACAGTACGACAAACTTCAAAGGCTCCTTCATTTAACTTGGGAAAAAGCGAACTTTGCCGAATGGCGAATTAAATGTGACTGGTCCAATAAGGGAGAGATAAAATTAGTGCGTCAATCTATAATAATTTAGGTGGGAGTATAAATCAATTTTGGTCGATCACATTTTATTCATCATCATATCATATTTCATTCATCAAGATAAACATCTTCGGAAAAACCTAAATATAGCGAATAAAATGGTACTATCATATAAAATGTGTGAAATGTGATGTAACCTTTGAACGTTGTCGTACTGTACCGAGTGTCTTTTGCACGGGACATAAGCTGCGTACACTTCTCGTATTAAAACAACAACTTACTCTTTAGCAGCTTTACTCTTGAACATGTTGACGTCAATCTTGACGTCGTTTATTATAATGTTGTACAGAAACTTGCCGACGTTCTGCCGCATTTCTATTGTCCACGGCATTTCCTCGACATCCTGAACAAAATAATAAAAGCGACCTTAAAAACTGATATAGACAATAGCAATTATAGACTTTAGATTCTAAATGTCCGTTAAGATACGGTTTTCTAGAAGAGCCAGTTGCTGACGGCTGCCATGAAAATGATGACAGCGGCAAAGATTTAAATCGGTAGATTCCCTACCGCGTCAAAAGATAGTCGCATTTCTGTTTCTCTGACACACAATGACCCAGTGACTTCACTTGATTATCATAGAAACGCTGTTTAATTATGTGTAAGTTCACTCTTCTCAGTGAGCTTACATATAATTAAACAGTGTTTTAGTATGGACACTTTTTCTTGTGACTATGTACGGTGAGGGCAAATCTAGCGATTTGAATCTAAAACCCCGACTGGGTTTGATTTAATATCAAATACTGGTGAAAATAACAGACTTTCATGACGGCCGTTACGACCACTTTCCTAGGAAACCAAAGCTTTAGGGGTGGGAAAGGAATTGGGTGTATACGTTTTGAATGCACTCTGTCTATCTCGTACACGAACAATTCCACTTGGATGGATTTAGTCGTCTAAATGTCTGTATAATCGCATTTAGCGTCGTCTCTCTTTGTCGCATTTAAATCTACAGACGAATTCAGTGTAGTGTCACCAGGAGGCCAATTCCGGTGGCATGGAAATTATCTCCATGGTCGAAATATCAGTCGAGAAACTGCTTATCTCCGTCGAAAACGAAAAAATGCTATTCTAACGATCTCCATTCATAAATTTTTCGATCGCAAACCAGCGAGATATCACGGCTGGTCCTAAGGTATGGAGATATGAAATCTCCGTTGGAACATCTGTCAAAATTTACATTCGTAGGTTTATATTCGTTTTTTTTTTTTGGTACCTACATGTAGAGGCTTCGGGGTTTATGTGTTTCATAAAGGGGGGCCAAATTTTCATTATTTTTGCGATAGGACACACCGTTTTCGAGATATAAGCAAAATAAATAAAAATACAGTACTGTTTTTGCACTTGAAGTCATGTGAATTTTAGTTCATGACAACTAATTTTATTCCACACCGTTATCGCGATTAAAAATAGTTTTATTTAGTTTGAAAATTAAAACCTACCTACGTGAGAAAAAGGACACAAATCACAGAGCACTATATAATACTACACAAATCATGCGAAATGCGTTTCGGATCACGCTACTTTTCAATTACTATTTTCAGTATCTAAGTAGGTAATTATAAAAAAAAAAACACAGTAATAGGAACACAATATACTAAAATTATCTTTTATAATGTGTTTGCTTGGATTTAACGAATTAAACATACGTTATTAATACTAAAAAAAGAAAAACGTAGCATAATCGATTATAATCAAAGTGAATCGATAAAAATGGAACGTCTTTTAGACGAGATTATTTTCTCCGTTGTAAATCTTTCTCCATGGTCTACCAGAATACGGTTTTTTGATAGTATCGAGATTTGAACCGGACATTGATGCGGAGATTTGAAACAGAGATTGATCTCCATGGTCGTGATATCTAGCTCGAGCCCGGAATTGGGTCCCAGAAGCTTTCTAAATGTCGACTCTCTTCCTAAAAATACGACTAAATACAGTCAATTGCAATAAGCCCGTTTTTCTGTGGATGTATCTTCGCGGAGCGGAGAAAGTAAGACAAAAAAAACACCGCTCAGTTACCTCAGTGATTAGCACTTCCACGCGCACTATAGTACAGGGCGTATTGTGACTTTTACTGCCGGGTTTTAAAATTGTGATTAAAATAAATAAACTTACCAGACTAGCTCCATCTCTGTTCATATGCACTAGCGTCTGCCACGCCTGTCTTCCGTTATACGGCAATCCGGTGCCGTCCACGGACCGACGACCGACATACCACTCGCAGTACTTTTCGTACACACGCTCGATCTTTTTCAAAGTGCCGTTGCGACGGAATTGTTCGATTTGGTACCTGGCAATGAAATATTTTTTTGCTGTTTAGATTAATGAATTGAAAAAAGGGAAAAATCTATTGTGTTGGCTTGATGGAGCATAAAAATCAACCTTATTACAATGAGACAAGAGCATAAAAAAGAATTTTATGACTGATTTAAACTGGTGGGGTAAAATGTCGACGATTTAATTCAGAAATATCTAAAAGAACTTGGCTTCTTATAACAATAAAAAAAAATATATATTAAAAAAAAACTTATTTTGGCCAAACACAAATTTTTAAAACCTGCCAAACTACAACACTACATATATTAGGTCTTTACCTATGAAATTGCCGTTCTGCAGTACTGGCCATTTCAAATCAAAATAATTTTTGTTTGGCTAAGAATTCTAATTTCAAATTAATTTTATTTTAAAAACATGGATTTTTTTTTCCAAAAGTAGTCATTTGTTTATTGATTAGTGTTACATTTTCATCGCATTTCAATCTTTTTCGTCATCATGGATACGTTAAAAATTCGAGTAATTATGGAATATGAGTACCGTCGTGGCAGCAACGCGGCACAAGCGGCACGCAACATCAACGACGTTTACGGAGCTAACACTACAAACCAACGCACCACCTGTTATTGGTTTGCTCGCTTCCGTTCTGGAAATTTCGACCTGAAAAATGAACCTCGCGGTCGTCCGAAGACTTTGGTCGACAATTACGAATTAAAGGCAATTGTGGAAGCTGATGATACACAATCTACGGCTGAATTAGCAGCAGCTTTCGACGTTAGCGTCAAAACAATATTGGTCCATTTGCGTCAAATTGGCAAGGTAAAAAAGCTTGACAAATGGGTGCCCCACGAACTCAATGATCGCCAGCGCGAAGTACGCGTCGAGACGTGCCTTGCACTGCTCAACAGACACACAAATGAAGGAATTTTGAACCGCATTGTTACCTGCGATGAAAAATGGATTCTGTTTGATAACCGCAAGCGCTCAGCAAGTTGGTTGGATCCTGGTTCAGCACCTAAACAATGCCCTAAACGAAAACTTACCCCTAGAAAAGTGATGGTCACTGTTTGGTGGTCTAGCGCCGGTGTGATTCATCACAGCTTCTTACCGAACGGGGTGAGCATTACTGCAGATGTGTACTGTGAAGAACTGAACACAATGATGGAGAAGCTGGCACATCTCCAACCAGCATTGGTCAATCTCTCGTCTCCGCTGCTCCTGCACGACAACGCGCGACCTCATACTACACAGCAGACGGTCTCCAAGTTGCAAGAACTGGGGTTGGAAGCTCTCCGTCATCCGCCCTACTCACCAGACCTTGCGCCTACAGACTACTACTTTTTCCAGAATTTGGATAACTTCTTGGCGGGAAAAAAATTCAATACCCGAGAGGCAGTACAAAATGCCTTTGAAGAATTTGTTGCCTCCCAACCAGCTGATTTCTTTAAGAAGGGCATCAATAAACTGCCACTGCGTTGGCAAAGATGCATTGATTGCATGGGTGATTACTTCGATTAATACAAATAAAAAATACATGAAAAAAATTCGTTTAAATTTTTTCATACAAAACGGCAATTTCATAGGTAAAGACCTATTATATGGCAATACACAATACAAATATGGCTATATGGGCAACACTTACTTCTGATATACTTGCGTTCCTAGGTCTCTCTGTAATAGTTTCAGTGTAGGGCTGTACGTTTCGCTGCCGTCTACCAGCTTGCTTAGTTCACCCATTATTAGCTCTACAAATTGATCTACCTGTAACAGAATTGAAAAAAAATACTTTAGCGAAACTGATCTAGGATTTACAGTATGCCATGAACCACCCTGCAAGTATTCTTCAAAGGAAGGAAGGTTAGTAGTAACTAGGGGTGCCAACGAGTCATCGATGTTTACAAAATATCGATATTAGATTCCAAATAATCGATGTTTTAACTCCTAGTAAAACATCGATACTTATGGTACAAACTTTTAATATCGATATATATTTTAGATCGATGTTGCAACCCTAGAGTTCAGTTAACTCTAGGGTTGTACTTTAAGGCACTTTAGCAAATATATCTGATCAACGCAATATATTATATGATTATGATGAGGCATATTATTATTATTTTCGAGTGTGTTTTTTTTCTCAGCTCGTAGGCTGGTTTTAGCTACATTTACGTGCAAAAGCCAAGTAAATGCAGCGTGTGGTGTGTATTTAAGATGAGGGTGTGTTTTCTTCGTCTAACTGCATGAATTTCCTAACTATTCTACAGGTGTTTAAGATGGCTGCTTTCTGTAGGTTGATATAAGTGGATTCTTCTAAATCTATTAATTTGAGGCTACGGAGAAGATGGTTAGGGATGACGCCTGTCGTGGAGAGAACTATCGGGATAACGTAAACTTTTTGTTGTCTCCAAATTCTTGCGACTTCTTCTTTAAGGTCAGCATATTTACTTATTTTTTCAGCTATGGTTTTTTGTATATTATGGGTATTAGGAACTGCAATGTCTATAAGGTAAGTGATTTTTCTTATTTTATCCTGTAGGGTTATGTCTGGTCTATTATAGTGGATAGTCCTTATTATTATATATTTATTTAATTTGACAACAACTGGTCCACTGGTTAGTACAAAAATATAAATAAAAGAAACTTATCAACTAAGGGTTAGTAAATGTTTTGACAAAGTGTAGGCACATTATTGCTCACCCCTGCCGCACGAGCAATCGGACAGAGTGTCTTAGTAGCGGTGCATCGTGCTGTTCAGCTAGGGTTTTTAAAATGCTGTTTCTGCTAGCCCTGATTCTGCTTATTAAGGATGCGGTCTTCTTCCTCATAACGGCATAAAAGTCGTCAGTCCGTGCTACAGCAAACATGCTAGACGCGCTGCAGAACCGGGGCAACCGCAACAGCACCCTGAATCCATTATTATATTGCACACGCAGAGCATCTAGAGCCTTCCGCGTACAGTTGACCCACAAACTGCCCGTGTAGAACCCTTGACAATAAGCTTTAAACAGAGTTATTTTAACTTCGTTACTACAACGAGCGAATCTGTGAGCCAACATGTTGCATCTGGCTGCTAGTGCCCTGCGCTCACGATCCACATCTACCTGATCCTTGAGATCCTCGGTGACATAGTGTCCCAAGTATTTAAATTGGGCAACTCTTTTAAGTGCTCGTCCATTGAGGGATATTGAGGGCTCGTAATTTAGACGTTTCCCGGGAACCGCAAAGATCAAGTATTCCCTCTTAATGACATTATATAGCAGGCCATGGGTTGCCACATACCTTTCACAGACATTCAGCATCTCTCTGATTGAGCCAGCCGTTGGACCCAGCAGCACCATGTCATCAGCGTAGCTCAAATTATTGACGCTAGCACCACCTATTTTGCACCCAACTGGTCTGCTGCTGAGCTCAACGATTAACTCGTTTACATACAGGTTGAAGAGCTTAGGTGAGGTCAACCCCCCCTGTCTCACCCCGCACTCCAACCTGTACGCTTCAGATAGAACGCCACCCCAACGAACTTGATTTAACTGGTTAGAGTACCAGTACTGGAACAAACCCGTCAACTCAGGTGGTACACCCGCTCCCTTGAGCTTATCCCACAGGACATCATATGACACAAGGTCAAACGCCTTTGAGAGATCAAGGAAGCAGGCATAGACCGGAGTACTTCTATCCTTATAATATTGGACCGTCTGCTTTAGACAGAGGATAGCGCTTTCAGTGGAAAGTCCAGGCCGAAACCCAAACTGTGCGTCATGTAAAGTTACCCATTTGTCAAGTTCCTTGTCAAGCAGACCGTCCAACACCTTAGCAATCACAGTAGCCAAGGATATCGGTCTGTAATTCGCCTCGTCCGACACATCCCCAGTCTTATTTTTCACGATTGGTACCACTATTGTTTTCAGCATATCAGGTGGAAGATATGAGTGGCTAACGCAAAGCGAGAAAAACATCGCCAGAACTCTAGGCAGATGTACCCCAGCACACCTGAGGTGCTCAATGCTGAGACCGTCGTGACCTGGAGACTTACCCCTAGCCATTCTTTTAATTTGATGGAATGATGTACGTTACAGAAGACTAGCTTTTGCCCGCGGCTTCGCCTGGGTGGAGGTCGAAAATTATCCCACGGGAACGTACTACCGGGATAAAAAGTATCCTACGTCCTAATCCAGGACAAACTCACTTTCGCATTTATAATATTATTTAGGATTCGCAAAGTTTTAAAAAGACAGTAACTCTTCTCTCTTTCTTAGTAGGCTCTTTATCTAATTTCCTATAGCAGGTATGCTGGAAGAGATTTCTTTGAAATAAGCATCACCTTTGTACATATTTTTCTGTCCTTTCTTCATGACTGTTTATATGTGTGTATAACTTGTTAACCCCTCAAGTGTCTGAGTTTGGCTAATTTTAGACCCAAAACCCCAGCGATTGGGGAGGGCTGTGGGGTTAGTTGCGAACCCCATAGGTTCACAACTACTGATGATGATATGTTTTCCATCGGATGATGTTTTTTTACGTTTATATATATGTGATCTAAGCTTATATACCTATTATGTAAAGTTTTGTCCTTTTGCACACTTTGGGTGCATTTCACACGCGGGGGGGAGGGGGGGTTAGCTACGAACTCCATAGGTTCACAACTAATGATGATGATTGGTTTTCCATCGGATGATGTTTTTTTACATTTATATATATATGATATAAGCTTATATACCTAACAAAAAAAGGGTTTTTCTTATGCACACATGGGGTGCATTCGATTCGATATAAATGTAAAAAAACATCATCCGATGGAAAACCAATCAAATCATTAGTTGTGAACTTATGGAGTTCGCAGCTAACCTCCCCTCCCCTCCCGCGTGTCAAATGCACCCCAAGTGTGCAAAAGGACAAAACTTTACATAATAGGTATATAAGCTTAGATCACGTATATATATAAACATAAAAAAACATCATCCGATGGAAAACATATCATTATCAGTAGTTGTGAACCTATGGGGTTCACAACTAACCCCCAACCCTCCCCACTCGCTGGGGTTTTGGGCCTAAAATCAGCCAAACTCAGACACTTGAGGGGTTAAATAAATAAATAATCATATGAAGATGTCACCTTCTAGTGATGTGAATATAAGACTTACCTCTAACACTGTTAGGTAAGGGTACAGCGTGATGGCAGAATGTGAGGCGCAGCTCTGTGACTTGAGCGTGCCGAGGTTACGGACGAACGACTCGCGGATCACGCCGCGCCATTCTGCTTCCGTCTCTGATAGCTTTTTCCTCTGATAAACAATAGAAAAACAGAAGGTAGGTAGGGCTTGTGGCTAATTAATAACAGACGCACGGGCCATCGATCAGGTTAAGCACGCTTGCAGCGGTTGGTCAGTGGATGGGTGACCATCTTTACTACCAAGACCCCTCCGTGCCTCGGAAAGCACGTTAAGCTGTTGGTCCCTGTCATTCGTGGATCTTTGACAGTCGTTATGGGTCGTCAGAACCCGAAAGTCTGACAAACAGTCTTACCCAGTAACTGGGTTGTGGTTGTCAGATAGGCAGTCGCTCTATGTAACATCCAGGTATTCAGATGCATCTGGTTAGACTGGAAGCCGACCCCAACATAGTTGGGAAAAGGCAGGCAGATGATGACAAAGAGTGAAAGATAGCCTGGATAATTTGGTATTATACAATTTTTTTTTAAGTTTATCGACCATTTAGGGACTTTTGTTTTATAGTTTGACCGCTACCACTGTACCGCGCCTTAGGTATGTGCGCGGCGAGACGCGGGGAAGTGCAGGCCGCTCATTCATCGATGCTCACGGCGACCCGGTGCTCATTCGTCAACTTTCACGGCGTCCCGCCCCCCGCGGTACTGCGGTAGCGGTCAAACTATAGCACATTTCATTTTACACAACAGACTAATATAGCTTTAAAATTTTAATTGTAAAGCTCAGTGGCCTAGCTCCAAATGTCTTCGTCAATGAACCTCGCCAGCCAGTTTTGGACGTAACCGGAGCAGATACTTAATCTGCTCCGGTTACGTCCAAAACTGGTTTGCGGACCCAGTAACGTCAACATATCACTTAACAAAGCACATGATACTCACACAAAACTTCACAGACTCCGACTGCTCATCTTTGACACCAATATTATGTATTTCAACCTCTCCTTTAATTTCTATATTCAACTGTTCTTTGCCTTTCTGTATCATCTCCTCCAGAGACAATAGACCTTCGGCCGGTGATGTCCACAGTCCTTGTCTATTCTCCACATGGTCAAGCGTGATCTTGTCTAGTAAGGGACAGTTGTAGTCCAAAACGGGAGGTGTGTATTGAGGTTGAAAGTCGGGCTGTATTCTGTGGATAGCTTGTAAAACCACCTCGCGTTGGTCGTAAAGGAATTTTGTTTTGTCTAGTAAGTCATTTAGTGTAATATTCTGTAAGAAAATAATTGAGAAATTATTGCTGAAATTAAATGAATTATAATAATACAACTTTTGGTGATAACAATTTAAAACTTTTGAACATAACTAATGGCAGCACCAGAGAAAAATTTAATAACATGGCAACAAAAGTCATTATTGCAATAAATTAAACACTTGTTTCATTTTAACATTCGAGATGTTAGTGAATAATTTGATTATCTCGAAAACATCGCACAGTAATCAGTAAACAACAACCAGCACTAATATTTTGTAAATCAGTTTGCAACACACAAAAAAAAAAATTTAACACACCTTTTGATCCATCTGTTCTTTATAATACTCAAGTAGTTCCATTTTGTCCTCCACACTACTTCTCTCTATGCACTCGAAGACTGCTGCAAACGTCTGTGGGTTAGCTTCCACACCATCTTCAGACATATTCAATAGCAGTTGTTTTGTATTGTCCAACATTCCCTGTGAATGTTATTATGATTTTTAATCTATATCTTTTCGTTCCATTGAGTTAGAAACATCGATATTACAGTCCAGCCGTCGTCGAGAGAACGCGATCTTGTTACCTCTCAGTCTCATACTAACGAACATTTGATTTGCAAATTTGATCCTTATTACCACTAGAAATTGTCCAACTGACAGATGTGAGGAACGCATTCTCTCCACGGCCGGACTGTAGGAAGTTTTGTGGCTATTAATCATATTTGAAACTAATTTAATAAATAGTCAATTCTGAGAAAAAAAATCTTGACGGATAAATAGCCATACAACAGAGTTAGGCAACCTCAAAAGCCTGCTTCATATGTTTTGTATGACAATTATAGTTACAGCTGTCAAATAATTTAACCGAAACCAATCTTGAGGTAATGTGACTGGATATAAAATAGTACATTATGATATAAGTGCGGTAAGTTGAAAATTACAGCTGAGGCGATATTGCTAGCCCGAGCCGTAGGCAAGGGCTACAAGAAAGCAGAGGCTGTAATTATCAAAGCGCACGTATGTCATACGACGTTTTATAACATATTTGCGAGGAAATAAATAAAACTCGAACTTTCTTAAACGAATAAATCTTTAAAAACACACTTTCTGAAAATGAATTTGCATCTTTGCTTGTTTTCCATACGATGAAATTTTGATACGCTTGCTTGTAAGTATCTATCGGTCGATTTTTCGGGCAAGAGGCTTAGAGTAGCCTATTTCGCTGCCTCTGAGACTTCTGGCGGTGTCGAATGAATAAATTCATAATTACTTGACAACATTTTCAAATAAAAACAATACAGCGAAAAGAAAAAGCGCGCGGAATAATTTTTACTTGTTCACAAATTAGCGATGCGCACGCATCAGCGCTTTTTTTAAGGCAAAGGCACAAAAACAGCCAGTATTATTAGAGTAAATTAATATTTTTTGTTTTTGTTACAGATAAATGGTTGTAATTTATTGTCAAAATTAATTAAATTAAAGAATTAAATGTTTAACATTTAATTCTTTAATTTCATTTTATCCCAAAGTTAATTTTATTCATAAAATGTTGACCACTTTTCTGACATAAAAACTCTTTGCTAAGATTTAAAAAAGTAGGTACCGTTCGTTTTAGACGGAGCATCATGATAAACCGTACGGGTTACCTTATTAAAGAAACTCGTGCGTTTTACTTTACGATAACGCACAAGTACGTAATGACATACATTACGATATTGAAATTGGTGAAATAAGAGACCCTTTACGAGCAAATGTGTTATAAATAGTATTTTATGATACTTACAGAATGTGCATATCCATGTAAAAGCGTGTTATACACTCTGACGTCATTAAGTTTGGGATGACTTGCGACCCTCGAACCTCTCTGTCTGTAATACTGCAACACTTGATGGGCCTGTAAAAAGGTATTTGATAACTTTACTTGGCATATTTGTCAATGCAAAATATACTTTGTGTAGTAGAGATTGGTTATATTTTGTATTGACGAAGAAACACGAAAATTTTTCGCCAACGGAACTGCCAATGCATTACAATAGGAATGTCTTCTCTTTCGAATTTCTGCGTACATGCCCCCATGTACGCAAAAATTAGATTACGATCCTTGTTCAAAGTTTAATTGACTCTGCTTCAAGTCGGGCAAAATTTGCTTTCGTCTGTCAGTTTGTTGCTACTCCTCTACGGGTCGTATTTTACAACCGATCTGGACGGAACTTGGTATACAGGTTTTACGACTTTATAGGTTTTTTTTTGTCGTCAGGGACTTTTGATTGGAAGGGTAATTCCTCCAAAAAGGGACAAAAAGGGGGCTACTGGAGTCTGCGCTTTATGAGATCCGATTTCGATGGTTCTGTTTTTATTTGAAAGGCTTTCAGTTAGTCTCATAAAAAATTGGTGAAGATCTGATGATAAAACTAAACATGGTAAATATTCCGTTTTAAATAACTTTTGTGGCATTATTAATTGTTACAAAAAAGTTTGTGCTCGCGAGGTCTACTGGTCGCACAACTACTAGTTATTTGCATTCGATTCGAGAGTTAAGGCACGGTGTTAGCTCAACATTCACAAATATTGGTATCTTGGATTGTCGAGTATGACGTAACGCAATGAAACTATCCGACGCAAAAAATACAGTGGACACAGAAGGGTTTAAAGAAAAACTTTAACCGAATAGAATAGTAAAAAATAGTTTAATATTCCCCGTAAAAAAATTGGAAGTTGCTCCGCAAAAATACACTTTGACGTCGAACATCTCTATATTTTCAGCGATAACGCCATTCTTTTTTTAAGAATTTAATAGAATTAGCATTTTTTTTAAAGTTTAACCGGACAATTATTTAATTTATTGTGTACATTCTAAATAATCTAAAGAAAACTGGGAAAATAAATGCACATTCGCAGCTTAGTCACATCTCGGCAACACAAATATTATTTTCAATTTTCAACCTTATTTCAAGGCAGCTAATGGTGACAATAGATTACGCGGTTGCGTGACGTTTAAAATCGTAGTCAGTCAGCGCCTTAAGTAGTAAATCCTTCGCTCGTTTTGTCCTCAATCAAGTCGCTAATTTAGTTCCGCATTTTTGGCCCATAAAAACATGATAATATTATGATCAAACATACATAATGCATAGGATTGAATTCTTAATTCGGCTTATCTTATTTCGCGCCTGTCGCGGTCACCGACTTCACTGATAAGATAATAGAGATTTCGAATAGAAACTAGGTTACCACTACAAGTGACTCGTTTTGATGCGTAATTTTTGGAGAATTTATGAGTGTGTGTGAACCTAATTTGAATCTTATTTCAATATCAATTAAAGGGCTTGTGGCTAAGTAATAACAGCCGCACGGGTCGATCCATCAGGTTAAGTGACGCTTGCCGGGGTTGGTCCGTGGATGCGTGACCATCTTTACATACCTAGACTCCTCCGTGCCTCGGAAAACACATTAAGCCGTTGGTCCCGGCTGTTATTCGTGGATCTTTGACAGTCGTTATGGGTTGTCAGAAGCCCGAAAGTCTGACAACCAGTCTTACCAAGGGGTATCATATTACCCAGTAATTGGGTTGTGGAGGTCAGATAGGCAGTGGCTCCATGGAAAATACTGTTACTCTGCTGCATCCGGTTAGACTGGAAGCCCAACATGTTGGGAAAAGGCTAGGCAGATTGATTTCAATATCAATTAAAACTTGATATACTTACATTTTTTTTTTAAGTTTCATACAAACATGAATTGAGACTTTATTAATGTTATTATTTACTTCATTACACACACAAAATTATTTTCCTCAATGAAGTAAATGACTTCCTAATCTTCCTATTGTATTATTAATAGCATACTCAACATAGTATAGACATCTGAGCAGATATTCTCAAAGATTGACTATAGACGTGACCTACATACAGTCGCTATGATGCTAATTGATACAGAAATTCCGTGTATATGATTTTTGTAAACAAAATCATATTTTCTGAAAACAAATATATTCTAACTGGAGAATGAACACGCTTTGCAAATATGAACTTTAAGGCTGCCTGTCCACCGGAGCGGAGCGAGGCTACGGAGCGGAGAAACGGAGAAATATTAACCAATAGGAGCGCGAGCGGACGGCGGAGTGGAGCGGACTTAAGATTCTATTGGTTAATATTTCTCCGTTTCTCCGCTCCGCAGCCTCACTCCGCTCCGGTGGACAGGCAGCCTAATACCATACTTAAAAAAAATCAGTTACTTTTGAACTTACCAATTGATTGGTGCTTTTACTGTCATTCTAAAATGAACTTAGTTCCCATATACTTAAAGTTTATTATGTCCTGGTTTACTTTTTAGTATTTTGTTTTAATCCTTTATTCGAAAATTAGTAGTCAAATGTATTTGGAATTGAATTTTTTACATAATTTTGAGCAAAGGGCTATTAACGGTTTCAAGGACACTGAACTGGACACAATAGAAGTTTTATTTTTATGACGACGATGGCAGTTTATGTCTTGTTTTTGTCTGTTAACAGTATTTAATGCTTTAAAAATTTCTCACCTCCTGTATCATGTTAAGTGAGCAGAGTAGCTGTAGATGAGCAGTGAGCACTCGATGTAGCGACTCTTGCTTGCCGCGCAGCTCCACGTCCCTCATGTCTTGCTTCATACTCAACTCCTGCTTAGCTCGACGCTTGTCGCGTTTCGCTTTGTTCTTGTCTCGTATTGCTTTTTTCCTATGGACCCAAAATATACACAGTTTTAATGGACTATTAGGTATGGTATATGGAGGTGGCCAGAGACAGGGAGGTTTGGAAGGAAAAAGGCCTCCCCGCCTTTGCCCAGCAGTGGGACACCATGTAGGCTAATAAAAAAATATGGAAGTATTTCTCAAGTATCCAGTGTAAATAGATACAATAATTTGAGCTGAAGACTGTGTTGATTAATTCATTTTACAGGCAGGATAGTTTATTAAATAAATAAATTTATGAGTACATTGGGCTTACGCCCAATGTACTCATAAATTTATTTATTTAATTTATTTAAAACCAAAAACTGTTAACATTAAAATGTATCACTATGAACACTCGATTTATGCCAGTTAACGATCTATATTAGGTATATTATCTATAAATATATGTATATATAAATATATATAAATATATATCTATAAATATATTATCTATATATTATCTATTATCTATATTATCTATAAATAATGATTGCATTACATTTTAAATAACATAATTCATAACAAGGTATGGCGGAGGTGTACCTGTAGTACACACCCCCATTTTGGCTATTATGTTTAATAATATCACACTAATAATTATTATAAAGGTCAAAGTTTGTGAGTGTGTGTGTGTTTGTATGTTTGTTACTCCTTCACACTCAAACGGCTGGACCGATTTGTATGAAATTTGGTATGTAGATAGCTTATACCCTGGATTAACACATAGGCTACTTTTATCCCGGTCTATGCGGGTGAAACCTCGGGTCAAATCCATAATATAATTAAATACATTTTTCTACTTTTCATTTTGCACAAAAATAAGAAGTCTTCAACATTCCATACAATTCCTATATGTTTATATATTTATATCCTAATGTATAACCATTAGTTAAACTAATGCAGGACTAACCAATCTAAAATCGCATTACTTGCTTACGATTTTCGTTACAGAGATTTCCTATAAAATGCAGAAAGACGTCCAGCTAGCAAGTTTAGCGCAGCTAGTTTTAAATTTGTTTATTTTCTGCAAACAATAATTATAATAAAATTAACACTTACGCCTGTTTAATTTTCAAAGTACTAGCAGGAGTAGGTTCCAAATGATCAAAATCTAGGTCCTCCCTGGTATCTATTATTTCACTATGCAGCACTGGGTCATCATAGATGTCGTCTATTGCTGGATGAGCAAGTCCTTGAGCTCTGAAAATAATAGGGCAAAAGATTATTGCATTTGAAGTCAGACCAATAGGGGCAGTTATTGTAGAAAGGCTACTTGTGTTTCAAATAAAATAAATAAAATAAAATAACTGAATTTTGTCATATTTTTTATTAGTTTGAGAATATGTTCTTGTAATTATATTAGAATTTTATGGCATTTTACATACGAGCAGCCAGTATTGATATTAAAAAACAACTATGGTCTTACTAGTAAAATAAATATACATAAATATACTTACTGCATATTAGTGATATGGTTCATCAGTTCTTGATCATAGCTATCTAATTGATTATCTACAAACAATTCCCTGAACACAGCATGTGCACCCTTTGGTAATGGTCTAAAGAGGTTGTCTGTCATGGGGTCAGTTTCAGTTTTACTAGAACTTGTCTCGTTTAGGTTAAACTCTTGATTCAACCCCTCATTTATTGCATACCTAAGGTCTTGCAACTTTTGATCATAAAGTGTAGCTTTTTGAAAATCATAATAACTCTCTTTTACCATATCTATGTATTGTTTTGTCCTGAATTTGTGTTCTAAATTCGTTAGTGGATGGCTAGTGAATATCAGTGCACACTTATCATCTTCCAGTTTTATTTCTGACAGTTTCGCCTTTTCAGTCACTGCCTTTGAGGGTTTCTTCACAGAGGTTTTATTTAATATTTTGTCCCTAACAGATTGTAGTAACTCAGGGTCTACTTCAGCTACTCTTAAGTCCTTAGCAGGCTTTGTAGTCAGTTGATGTAACTGACCAAGGGAGACGGAACTAGCAGCTAACTTCGAGAGATGCACAGCCCGTAATTTGCTTATTGACACCTTGGTTTCAGTCATAGCCTGGTCGCCAACTACAATAAATAAATAAATTATGCATAAGGTCATTTATTTACTAGTGTAGTTCAGTGTTATTAATGTAAACAAACACTTACCTTCAAGTAATTCTCCATATTTCTTATAGTTCTTATGTTTAGACTTTTTTCTCAGTGAACTGAGTAAATTAGCCGTTTTCGTAGATTGGTGTCTCGCAGTATAAAAGTTTTCTAGAAAAAAATAATACTTATTGGAAATGTTATGCAACTCAATAACCTAAGTATAGTGCGGGTATCTATTTTATGTGATATATGCTGTCCAAATTGCAGTATTCTTGATATTTAAAATAAAATTACCTGCACCGAGGCGGCCTAATAAAATCCTTCGGCAAAACGAACATTTTATTTCCGTATTTGACGTACTTTTTAGTGAATTATTCGCAGGTAGCGAGACTCCATGAAAGGAACTCTGATATATATTCCTGGCAGACGCAAGTCGATGCATTGTCGCCAATTTAATTCAAAAATACAAGATTATCGTTTAA
Organism: Cosmia trapezina; assembly: GCA_905163495.3. Classification (NCBI taxonomy): domain Eukaryota; kingdom Metazoa; phylum Arthropoda; class Insecta; order Lepidoptera; family Noctuidae; genus Cosmia; species Cosmia trapezina. The sequence goes on along the minus strand of LR991038.1, from coordinate 18,851,991 downwards.
AACATGCCGAAATTTTTAAAACCACGTGAAAATTGTAGGACGAATTGCAGAACCAAAATAATATTCCAGTAATGTCAAATCACAGATAAGATAATATTATGTCAAATAAACCGAACTTATGTCAAACAAACAGAAATGTCAACAGCACATTTATTGCGGTTTTTCAAAGTTGTCTATTTTTAGTCGATTTACATTAGAAAATGTTGCCTATTATAAATAACTGTCAAATTACAAAAATATCAAAACAATTCGCCAACTTGTCACATCACATCACAATCACATCACAAATTAGAATTTATTGAATTTACTATAAATTATTAAACAAATAACTGCATAATTTTATATTATTTATAACAAAGCAAATGGTTACAAATCTGAATTCTTAATTAAATATGGAGGATAAAACTTTCGTTTGTGAGTTATGGCCAGTCGAAACATCATATTGATGATTCCCATTATTTACTCAAGGATTGAATATATTTTGTGCATGTGTTTTGTATGTTTTAGGGACGTCTGAACTCAATAGAAGATTGTTTCAACTTCGTTTCAAAAACGACTGGCTATTTAAAAGTAAAAAGCAACCGTGGGGGTGAGTTTCTCATAAATGTTTTGCAGTTCTGTCTCTAGCTACAGTCTGTTTTTATACACTAAATTTTCATTAAAAAAGAAAGTTTGTAGTATAAGTAGATTGTAGTGGTCATAATTATGACTAAGGCTAATCAGCCAAATAACTAGATTCAGTTTTGAATTGTTTAGTTTCTTAGTTGTAGTTTTGTGCTTGATCATTGGCTCTACTATTTCTTCTACTATTGACATAATTAATTCCCAATACTAAAAACTATAACAAAATTTAGATTCACAATCATATTAGATTGTTACTATCAATAAATTTACTTCTTATAAAACGGATTAACATAGTAAATAAATAAATAAATATCCTTGGACATTTCACACAACGGTTTGTGTGAATTTTTTTTTGTTTCTAATCAAATGGTACCACATGTACTTCCTCCCAGTGTTTGTTAAGTATATTTATCTAACTATCCATCTATCTTCACCGTTATTGACTTTACAGAGAGTTTCACAAATTACTACTAGAAAATGGATTTCCCAGTGAAATGACTGTTGACCATGTCAGAAAGAAATGGTCTTACACTTATGATGTAAGTAATAAAGTTAATTTCACATAATCAATTAAATAGAATCTCTATCAAATAATAGGGATGATGCCTGGGTAAAAAAAAAAATCTATTTAGTCAGTCAGCTAATTAAAAAATATTAAACACATATTTTTTGCTTTAACATATTAATAAAAAAATACTTTTAATCGCATTAAAGTTGGGGAGTGGGGGCTTGCTACGTCACAACTATAACAAACTACTGCTGTAATCTTTTGCTTACATAAAAAAAAAAAAATATGTGTCCAATATTTTTTAATAATCTACACAAGGGACAAAAAAACATTTTTAGTCATCATCCCTTATTATTAGGGCTCAATATAAATATAAATAAAAAATCTACTTATTAAGATTAAGCTGTATATAATAGTTATTTTATTGCAGATGTACAAAATAGCAAAGAAAACAAATAATAAGAGCTGGAAGTATTTCAAAGTATTTGAAAAACATTTTGGGAAAAATGAAATATTAGACAAATATGAATCATGTAAGTTTACCTACATTCTAATAAGAATCCAAGTAGTCCGGTCAATTTAGACCAAAGAATGAGAGTGAAGTTACATAAAGTCCCAACAAGCTGAATTTCAGTGAAATTGTTCAAAATATAATTATAAACAATGTCTAGAAGTTCCCCATCATTCCCCTGTAAGGAAAAAATTTTATTCAAGGTCAAAGGTCAAAAAAATGAGTTTTTCGCGATTTTCAGCAAAACGGTAAGTTTTATCATTAAAGTACCTCAGACAAAAATTGTAGATCATAAAATTATCTATAAAAAATGTATCAATACTTTTTTTCTTACGAGCCACCGTTTTTGAGATATAACGATTCAAAAAGTTATAAAAGTTGTTATCGTCATAATATACATGAGTACGCCACGTATATACATCTAGAGTTGTTATGTTGAAAAAAAAAAAAAAAAAAGAAGCTGAAGTTTTTAAAAAGAGTAATTCAACTCAACAAGAAGTTATTACCAACGGCATCCGCTTTCTTCTTTCTATGTACGGAGCTCCTAAAAAAACTACCTGTTTAGATAAGCATCGATATGCATGTTTCGTTAAAAATACGAAAAATAAAAAACAAGTTCAATTAGCTTGTCTTCCTCCAACCTCAGTTGCTGCTCACCAACATCTTTTTCGAGTATATTACCAAGTTCAAGTGTGGCTTGGTTATCAGCTAGACCCTACAGACTGGGGTTGGAAGTTGGTCAACAATATATTAGAGCCAGATCAAACTTTACTTCCACCTGCGCCGGAAAAACTGCTGAACACTATTTTTTGCAACTGCAAAAAGGGATGCAGTGCTAAATGTGGTTGCAAAAAAGTAGGACTGTCTTGTTCTTTGGCATGCACAAATTGTCAAGGCCGGTCGTGCTCTAATATTGAATCACAAACAATGGAGGATTCGTTTGACTCCGACGAAGTATCATGCGATACATCGCTATTGACGCAATTTACTTGCATCCAAAATGAAGATGAAGAAGAAGCAGGAGAAGAAGAACAAGAAGAAGATCAAGAAGAAGAACAAGAATTTGAAACTTATGAGGTTAGGTTGTCTTTTCAGTAAAGTAAAACCACCTTTTCAGTAAAGAGTATATTTGGATTGTAAACAAAAGTAGGTACGAAAACCCTAAAAAACTAATTCGCGTAACACTAACAAATGGCGGCACGAGATAGGCACATGGCGGCTTGCGCGGTACTATAATGAATACGCGTGTACGCAGTAAGCGTGTGGGCAGCGGACTGAAGCTGACGGACAGTGGCGCGCGCGTCGCCAAGCAAGTGCCTTGCTCGCTCGCTCCCGGCGCGAGGGAAAGAGACAGGATTTTACTCATTTACTCAACATATCGTGACGGCATGCGGCCACGGGACGCTCTGATTGGCCGAGATTGCATTTGGGTTGCTACATACTCCCCCTCCAGTCCTGGAGAACGCCCTCGTTCCTGGACTGGTACATTTGCAGCAGCATTAGCTGGACGTCCGCGATTCCGTTTTGGGATAACGGGTTTTGGTAAGGAGTCGTCGCCACCTCTGTAACGTGTAAGGTCTTCGAAATGATATTTCCCTACATCTACATTTGGTTGTTCTGTGCTCGCGATGGTGTATGTTGTTGGACTTACCTTTTGAGTGATCTGGTAAGGGCCATCTCGGCGAGGGTAGAACTTAGAAGTTAGGTCTTTTGACCCTTTGCTTAATAGGTGACATTTAAGCATGACTAAATCACCTACCTCGAAGGCGTCAGATGGTCTGCGCGAAGCGTCGGCGTACTGCTTTCTCTTATCCTGCTGGATCTCGACGCGTTCCCGAACAGCTGACAGAGAATGCAGGAAGTTTTCGAGGTAAGGGGTCACTTGTGGGACAAAGTTTTCTTTGGCCCTTATGGCACGAAGGTCGTGAACGACCTCTGTGGGTGATCGCATCTCTCTGCCAAAGCTTAAATAAGCCGGTGACTTGCCTGTTGTGCGACATTTCGCGCTATTTAGGGCAAAACGGATCACTGGCAACTTCTTCGGCCATGAGGTATGGTCATCTGCCACGAGATGGGCCAGCATAGCTTTAAGGTCACGGTTTTTTCGCTCTGCAGGATTAGCTTGTGGATGATACAGCGGGACAAAATTTTGTTTAATGTCGAGGACTGACATACATTGTCGCATCACTGCGGAAACGAACTGGACACCGTTGTCCGAAATAATCCTGCGAGGCAGACCGAACCGCATGAAATATTCCTCGATGAGGACATGAGCGCAGGCTTCCGCTGTTGCTTCTTTTAGAGCAAACAGCTCCGTCCATCGGGTAGCAGTGTCTTCAATGAGAAAGATCCACCGCTCCCCCTGGTCACCCTCCGGAAGTGGGCCGAACAGGTCCATGGCCAACACCTCATTCCGCTGGCTCATGACAGGTGTCTGGAGTAGGCCTGGAGGTTTGGCGTTGTTGGCCTTATATCGCTGACAGTGGATGCAGGCTAAGACATAATCGGTGATTATTCTCCGCATCCCTGTGAAATAATACAGCTGTGCTACCTTCTGGTAGGTCCTATCGATACCTGGGTGGCCAGCTGTTTGAGAGTCATGTAACTCCTTCAAAATAGCTGCAATTTGACCGGCAGGTATTACTAACTGAGGGGATTCACTCTCAGAGTCTGGATTGTATCGGTACAAGACTCCTTGATCCATGAGGTAACCCCTTTCTAACCATCTTTTAGATGCAACATCATCAGGTCCTTCTAGCTCTTTAACAATCTTTTCCACTTCAGGGTCCGAAGTCTGTTCCAGGCGAAGCTGACTAGGTGTCTTCGCAGGAAGATCGCAGATGACTGTACAAATACCACAGCTGTCGCTTGTGTCGCTGGAACAAATCGGTCTACTCAGCGTGTCTGCCACAACATTCGCCTTCCCTGGTGTATATTCGAATTGGATATCGAAAGATTGGAGCTTCAGAGCCCAACGGACTAATCTGCCTGCTGGTGATTTAAGTGATAGCAACCAGCGTAGAGGCTGATGATCACTGCCAATCACTACTGGTTGACCGTCTAGGTAAGGCCGAAAACGCTCCACCGCCCACACTACAGCGAGTGCTTCATGTTCCGTGGTGGAATAGTTGCGTTCCGCTGCGTTGAGGAGTCGGCTGGCATATTCAATTGGCCTTTCCTGATTGCCGTCGCCCTGCAATAAAACTGCGCCCAAGGCGTAGTTACTTGCGTCAGTACGCAGAATGAAAGGACGGCTGAAATCGGCTTGCACCAGTATTGGAGCAATACTGGTGCAAGGTGGTGGTGGTGGTTGGAGTATTGGAGCAGTATTGTGGTCAGTAGATTCTTCAGCTCATTAAATGCTTGGGTCTGTTCTGAGCCCCAAGACCATACTTGACTTTTCCTAGTCAGGCGTGTCAATGGTTCGGCAACTTTTGAGAAGTTGGGTATGAATTTTCTGAACCATGAACAAGTTTGTAAAAAGGTTCTCAGGTGCTTTAGGTTTCCTGGTACCTTCATCTCGATTACAGCACTCACCTTCCCTGGGTCGGTGGAAACACCTTTTTGTGTAATAACGTGACCGAGATATTTAACGCTTTCCCGAGCAAATGCGCACTTCTCCCTATTCACGTGGAGGTTAAACTCGGCCAGACGTTTAAAAACTGCTTCGAGGTCTTGCAGATGCTGTTGGTATCCCTGAGATATTACCAACAGATCGTCTAAATATGCTAATAAAGTTACATCTTGTAAAGCAGAGCAGGATCGGAGACGGTCGATGAGACGCTGAAAGGTAGCTGGCGCGTTGCGGAGACCAAACGGCATTCTTTTAAAACGGTACGTACCTAGAGGACAGACAAAAGCCGTTTTGTCTCTATCAGCTTCCCTTACCTTAACCTGCCAATATGAAGATCGAAGGTCTAGCGTACTCATGTAGCAGTCTCGTTTTGTGCTCTGAAGTAGCTCGTCGATGCGTGGCATCGGATATGTGTCAGCTTTGGTGACTGCATTCAAACGCCTGTAGTCGACGCAGAAGCGGATACCACCGTTGGACTTCGGCACCATCAGTGCCGGTGAACACCAAGCCGATTCACACTCTTCTATTATGTCATCCTGTAACATCTTACCTATTTCTGCTTTCATCAGCTCTTTCTTCGAAGGGTTTAGTCGGTAAGGAGGAACAGCAATTGGAGAATGCTCACCTGTATCAATGCGGTGTTCCGCATACGGTGTTGGACCTCCCCCTGCTCTAAAGACGCGTGCGTGTCTGGTGAGGACGTCAGCGAGCGCTTGACGCTCAGCTGGTTTAAGGTGAGTACCTTCATCATCCCTAAGTATATCTGTAGAGGCGCAGGACACGTCACGCGAGGTAGGTTCGAAGCACAAGGTATGTTTTACCGAATTACACTGACCAAAATACCAAACTTCTTTGCAAAAATCAATAACTACTCCCGCGGCGGTTATAAAATCGATACCTAATAACGTCTCGTTATTTGTCGAGTCGGGAAAAATTAAAAATGGAATCGTAATAACTACCGTTTCTAAGCACACCTCTAACGTGGTGGTAAGTACATCCATAGTACGGATTACACCGTCGGCAAGCTTAACTTCGCGAGTCGAAGAGCTGAGGGGATGACCTTGACGTAGAAGGAGAGTATATAGCGTATGACCCGCAATGCAATGTTTGGCGGCCGTGTCAATCAACGCGGTGCCGGAAAAACCCAAAATTTTAATATTAAAAATAGGTCGTAACTCGCGACCAATAGAGGGTCCCGTACGGTCGTTACACAAACATAACTCGGTTAAACATAAATGGGTATTATCCTTTTTATCATAAAAATCACTACATAAAATATTATCTCTATGACATGGATGGGCAATGTCCTTTTTATTTTTAACATCACTATACAAAACATTATTAAGGCAAGAATGGACATTGTCCTTTTGATTTTTAAAATTACTACACAAAACATCGTTTTGACGTGGATGGACATTACCCTTTTTATTATTAAAATCGCTACACAAAATATCAGAAAAACATGGATGGGAATTATCCTTTATAATATTAAAATCGTTACACAGATTTCCTGAAATTTGTGAGTTATTCACATTATCATTATTAGAATTACACATATTATTAGAAAAACGTTGTGGGATAACATCCCTTTGTTTATTATAATAGCTACACAGATTTTCTTGCGGAATAAAATTGTTTTCAACATAAATAGAGTCTGACGCTAAGTTTTTAGTAACTAAATGAGATTGCACGGAATAAAAACTTTGATCACTTTGACTTTTACTTTGTTCACTCTCACCTTGGTTCTGCAACTTACGGCACTGTTCTTTGGTGTGGCCAAACCGTCTGCAGTATGTGCAGGACGGCCGTGGCCTCTTTGCCGTGTCCTGCTTCGGTGGAACAGGCGCGGGCGGCGCGGCTGGAACGGGCACGGAGGGCGGACTCCGCGCCGCGGCAGCGGGCGCGCCGTGGGCCTGCGCCCGTGCGGGGACGAGATCGCGCGCGGGGGCGCGGGCGCTGTCGCGAGCGGCGGATTGTGTGGACGCCGGTAATGTAGCCGGCGTTTGTGTTCGTCGCTCACTCGCCGTCGTCGGCGTCACGTTATTTACCTCGTCGAATGAATCTTCGATATTCCGTGCGAGGCGGAGTAATTCATAGAAACTACGGCACTCCTCTCTTCGTAGCCTTTTTCTTATTCTGCTGTGGAGGAGGCCATAGGTCATGTCTATTTGAGCTGACTCCGTTACATCGTCTTTAGGTAAGCGTGCTAAAAGGGCGCGAATGCGCGCTACGAAAATATCTGTATTTTCAGTACCCTGTGGTGTCGCAAATATTTCTAAGTAGATCCGATGAGGCGGCCGGCGGTCACCATAGGCACTTATTAAGTTTTCTTTGGCTTCGCGCCATGACGACACAGAGTATTTGATTCCTTGCCACCACGTGGCCGCTTCATCTTTGAATAGGTAGGCTAAACCACGCAGAATGTTTGAATCCGCCACCTGCGCGCAGTCACTATAGGCTTCTATAGCGTCGATAAATGCTTCAACCGACTCCTTTGGTCGGCCGGAGAACGTAGCTTTGCAGCGGGCTAGGGTGTTGTTCCCTAGTAGTGCGAGTGATTCCGGGGTCGATGCACTCGCCCGCGACATCGAGTTGAGCAACTCCCTAAATGCTTCTGTTTGAGAGCGTTGGAGAGAGGCGATAATTGTCGCCACGTTTTCGTTAGAAAACGTAGCGTTAGCATCGATGCGCGGCGAGGAAGAAAACGCGGCGTCGGCGTCGCCATCTTGGTAGGCGAGCGCCGCGGTCGGCGTGTTTGGTCGCGAGGGGACGGGTAATGCAACATTTGCATCTTCCCTCCGAGTCAAACTAGCCGCTCTACTCCGTGTCACTGGCATTTTAAAGTTATTAAGTACTTCGTCACTGCAAAACTGTCACACTATGCACTATATTGTCACTTGTCACACGAAAAAAAACGTTGGAGCGCCACATATGAGGTTAGGTTGTCTTTTCAGTAAAGTAAAACCACCTTTTCAGTAAAGAGTATATTTGGATTGTAAACAAAAGTAGGTACGAAAACCCTAAAAAACTAATTCGCGTAACACTAACAAATGGCGGCACGAGATAGGCACATGGCGGCTTGCGCGGTACTATAATGAATACGCGTGTACGCAGTAAGCGTGTGGGCAGCGGACTGAAGCTGACGGACAGTGGCGCGCGCGTCGCCAAGCAAGTGCCTTGCTCGCTCGCTCCCGGCGCGAGGGAAAGAGACAGGATTTTACTCATTTACTCAACATATCGTGACGGCATGCGGCCACGGGACGCTCTGATTGGCCGAGATTGCATTTGGGTTGCTACAAACTTACGAATAAGACGAATAAACTTCAACACTTTTTTTTAATTTACATCGCTTTTATCTTTCCCAATCTTTGAAAATTTCCGTTATTATGCAATAGTTTTACATTAAACAGGATCACAACTGACCCGTGGAGTAGGCCTACTGGGGAAACCACGTTAAAAAAATGCGCTAAGTACACTACCTCATAGGTGGTGTGAAAACGTGTGCATATTATGACGATAACAACTTTTATAACTTTTTGAATCTCAGAAACGGTGGCTCGTAAGAAAAAAAGTATTAATACATTTTTTATAGATAATTTTATGATCTACAATTTTTGTCTGAGGTATTTTTATGATAAAACTTACCGTTTTGCTGAAAATCGCGAAAAACTCATTTTTTTTACCTTTGACCTTGAATAAAATTTTTTCCTTACAGGGGAATGATGGGGAACTTCTAGAAATTGTTTATAATTATGTTTTGAACAATTTCACAGAAATTCAGCTTGTTGGGACTTTATGTAACTTCGAATGTCTAAATTGACCGGACTAAAGTAGGTGCTAATAACAAAACAAAAGTGAAACACATTTAATACTTATTTTTATTTGTATTAAATATATAATCATCATTCTTCTACCCTTATCCCAATCTCAAAATCAAAAACTTTATTTTCTTTGTATTAAATAAATCCCCAACACAAAATAAAATAAGCTCTGTCAAAAGTTTAGAGAAGGACTTATAGGAAGTATGAATACTGGATTTTTCAGAAATAGAGAAAACTTAAATGCAGTTTGCCCCCTGCATAAAAGCAAATAAGGATTACTTATTTACTTTTATTTAGGAGGAAAACTGCATTTTACCAACTTTTAACTCATCCCAAAACTCTGTGTAAGTTTTATGGGGATCATAAAACTTACACAGTTTTGGTATACATAAGAGATTAGATTATGTAATTACTTTTGCTAATTTGTTAATGCTTTTGTCTTCTTGCAGGGAGTGATGAATGGCGACTAAAATTAATTATCTGTGTGTCAGAAGCTAAAGAAATGAAACTAGATCCTCTAACCATGTGGAGGTAAGACAACAACACACCACAACAACACACACTACAACTTCTACATTATGCCTACTTATGTTTAATAATATAATAATAGTTACATAAGAGGAAATGCGGGCGACCAGACTTTTGAAAATTAGGTATTTGAAGAAACTATTGCTGTCGCTCTGCGAGCGCTCCGCCCTCAAATTCGTGCGATAAGGACAACTGCAGATCCGACTAAATAGCCTATGTAAAAAGTCACATTTCGAGGTTTGGCTCTCGCCTATTTCCTCCTCCAATATTAGACCATTTTAAAAGATGTTTCATAAACTGAATAAGAAGGATATATACTAGCCCCTATGTTTTTCTTTTTTCGTTAAAAGTTGTCAAATTTGTACACTAGGCCTCTGTTGACAGTAGGCAATTTTGAGCATTTTTTGAGGGTTCTAGTTCTTATAAAATAATGTATCATCAAAAAGGAAAACAGGGGCATACAAGTAGCTAATATTTATATTTCTGTAAAAAATCATTGCTTTATGGTCATTAACCAGAGAGAAAAAAGGCGAGAGCGTTTGTATGGAGAAAAGAGCACCCGCATTTCCTCTTAACTACTACATAATTTTGCTCACCTTGCCAAATCCATCATAAAAACTCACTTTGGCAAATAATAATTAGTGTTGATACGAGTATTAAGGGTCCCCGAAATGATCAATTGCAAATTGTCAATTTTTACGTGATGGATACACATTGATGGGCAAAGTCATCGTATCTACCAAGTGTAATTGAAGCGATTGACAATATTACTATAATAGAAATTAATGGCAATTGATCAATTACGATTCATCGTTTCGGGGACCCCTTAAATAATATTGATAGGGCAATAAAATAAAGTTAATGAACTTTAAAATTAATGTAAGTAATGCATAGAGAGCATTTGTTGCTTCACACATAAGAAAGACTTCTATTTGTGGTGATGTCTCTTCTGGACAAAGCATTGATTAAAAACTGTGCATTTTCTTGGTTTATTTATCATGGCATTTGTATTTCAGAACAGTTGAAAGAGCCATGCGGTGTCAGGACCTGCCCTCAGACTGCTGTGTTCAAGACATGAAAGGATTGTGGCACCATATTAGAACTACTTTTAATGTAAGTTAATTAAATAATAACAATAAAATTTTATACCATTTATTTCAGTGTTAAAGAAGTAAAATTATTCTCAACTAGCTTTTTCCCGCGGCTTCGCCCGCTTTGAGGTCGGAAATTGTCTCACGGGAACGTACTACCGGGATAAAAAGTATGCTATGTCCTAATCCAGGTCTTGGTCTACCATGTCATCTGCCTAGCCTTTTTCTAAATATTTATGTTGGGGTCAGCTTCCAGTCTAACCAGATGCAGCTGAATACCAGTATTTTACATGGAGCGACTGCCTATCTGACCTCCAACACCCAGTTACTGGATAATACGACACCCCTTCGTAAGACTGGTTGTCAGACTCGGGCTTCTGACGGCCCGTAACGGCTGTCAAAGATCTACGAATGACAGCCGGGACCAACGGATTAACGTGCTTTCCGAGGTACGGCGGGGTTTTGGTATAGTAAAGATGGTCACCCATCCACGGACCAACCGGAGCAAGCGTAGCTTAACCTGATTGATCTACCCGTGCTGCTGTTATTACTTAGCCACAAGCCGCTCTTCATGTCATGTCAGGTCATGGTCTACCCATGTGCCAAATTTCATCCTTATCCGTTCAGCCGTTTTAGCGTGAAAGCGTAACAAACAAACTCACTTACGCATTTAAATAATATTAGTTAAGATTTGAAACATCAAATAATGAATCGACACGTCATTAGCTTGCTTCACTCATGATCATGAACGACATCGATGCGCCTGACCCTTTGACCACGAGCTACTCGCTCAAGCGACACGCGTCTTGCGTCATCAACTCAGAACACTATTACTCCAAGCGGATGTCATCAACTGCGGAGAAAAATAATATGCAGTACGTTTAATACTTGTTACAGAGAAAACATCGTATTCAAATAAAGAAGGGTTCAGAGCAAAGCGAATGGCCGCTATACGATGCTATGCTGACCTATAATCGGAAATACGAACCTGATAATTTGGCCTCCTTAGATTCACAAGCTCCTTGTTGTTATAGAATAAAAGACTCTTCCAGATATACCAAGCACAGCAAAAAGAGTAGTGACAAGAATGACGACGAAAATGAAAATGAATTTCACTGTGAGTTTGTATTTCATTTTATTACCATTACCATTTTACTTGACATTTTAATGTTTCATAAATCTCATAGCCTAGGGACTGGATGTCCCTAAATCGTCCTAGCATAGCAACCTATATTAATGTTTTCCTTGTTGTAAGATTTTTTTTTTCCTGGAACAACAACAAACTTGCATGAATGTTCACTGGCTTAGAAAACAAGTTATAGGTCATTATTTGAGGAAAATCTCAACAATGCCTGATCAACGATTAAATTTTACATTGTTTAAATAAAATATTTGAATTAAAATATGTTTTTTTCCTGCAGGGTCTAAACATATCACGGAAACGTTCATTCAGATCAGGTTACAGCACGACTGGCTGTTTAGACAGAAGAAATGGGCGTGGAAGTAAGATAATCATTTTACACTTACACTTACATCAATCAATCTTATTTGTCATAGTCGACATCTTTTTAATCCTTTACTTGTACCACATACACTCCAGTAAATATTTTAAAAAATGATTGAGACAAGTAATGAGGGGTCGTTGTACGAAATTCTTTCTGCTTCGCGACCGGACTTTAGTGGAATATATCAACCATATTTTTGATATTACTACTACACAGACGTGGACAGAACATTGGTCCTTGAGGAACACCATACGTAAATGGAGTGAAAGAAACGTAATTGCAGCCTCTAAACTTCAGCAGCAGGTTATGTTCGGCAAAATGTTAAGAATGACAGACGCGATACGGTTTCATACTCCAATGTAATATGTTTTAAACGTTGCGTTATTGTGCTTAACTTTGTCAAAAGCTTTGGACACGTCATTAAAAAAGAATTCCCTTGTTAATCGACTGACCGACATCATCATCATCATCATTCTCCTGCAGCCTTGCCCTTAAGTATCACAATTTATTTGGGGTCGGCGTAACATGTCTTTAGCTTCCATACTTCGGCTGACCAATATTCCCAGTAATATTTGTGACGACCAATGTGTTAAAAAATATGTTTTGTTTAAAGACATGATAGCAAATCGATAAATACATTTGATATTTTACATTTACTACAATAAGTGTGTGAGTGCAAGTATAGTCTTACAAAAATTGTAGTACTTATCTAAATATGTTGTAAATTTATTTATTTCTTATTACAAATAGCGAGATGTTAAAGATCATGATAGAAGAATACGGATTTCCTAAAACGTTAACATCAAGGGAATTGGGAAGGAAATGGGCGGCGACATTTTCAGTAAGTACTCTTCTGTATACTGTTATACAGTACTCGAGTGTAAATATGACACACCGAGGTTTAAATGATATTTATCTCTGTAGATAACAAACTAGATACGTCAAAAAAAGAATTAAAACTAGATGCAGTCGTTGTTTCCTTTCCGATTATTCTGAGAAGAAACACCGAAACAAACTTAGAGGAGTCCAGACAGTGTGACAGTTAGAAAGGCCGACTGTCACACAGTTATGAGATAATGCTCTACTAAGGCCTGATTTTCAATAGTCAGATAACTCTTATCTGAAGAATAAATATGACAGTTTGACATATTTTCTATACAAAAGCTGTCAAATTGAAATATTTATTCTTCAGGTAAGAGTTATATGACTATTGAAAAATTTGTCCTAAGGCGAACTTTTCTTAAAACTCGATGGCCCATATTTACAGCCGGGTACTGTTCATGGTCTTTAGATAAGAGAGAGTAGAAGTAAAAACTGTTTTTCTCTTTCTGCCAGGAGTATCAAAAAGCGAAGGCGACGAACAATAAATTGTGGGTGTACCACAACTTGTTCGAACTGTATTTGGGTGAATCATCCACTCTCAGTCTGAATCCTCTCGCTGATTGTAAGTATCACTAGTACTCCATCTTGTCCAGTTAGATTTACTTTTAATGCTTGACTTAAAACATCAAACTGGTCTTTAAATAACGGTTCATTATTTAGGCATTTGTCTTAATGTTTAATTTAAAATCGAACTTCATACATAATTCCGAATTACTGCTATCGCTCTTGGTCTCCCTCAATTTTCATCAATCTTCAGTTCAATTCATTCTACGTCCGATATCTATAAACGTTACCCAGCACGTACTTTGGCTAAGCGTTATTTCTGTCATTGTCGCACAATTGCCAAACTACAGACCTAGGTAGAGGCGGCAAAATGTCCAAAAGTCTATGCACGTGCTAAGTAACGTTACTTTATAGTTCTCGACCTAAGTTTCTTGCAGTTTTATGAAGACAAACATGAATGTTGTATTAAAAAATATTCCTTGTATTTGCTAAAGGGCATGAAGAATGGGTGTTCAACTTCATCAGCGCCCGGACAGATTTAGAGCATACATTTAAGACATTCAAGGACCCACTCGGTGGATGGCGGTATGTAACATGACATTACATTAGTAATTCTTACCAAATGGTTTTAATTGTAAATAATATGTCATTTATAATATTTTGTTTCAATTGTTTTATTTAGCGATGTCGAAAAGAATTTACGGAGTATCGGAATACCACTGGATCACAGTTTGTTAGAACTGCAAGAAATCTGGATTCATTTGTTAAAAACATTTAGGGTAACGTTCTTCGTTAATCTAAAAGATGTTTTAATTGTGTAAAATTACTCATAGCAATCACTCAATCTTTAATTTTCTTTGTAGTGGAAAACGAAATTCGCAAACAAAGGCATTTTAAACGAGCAATGGCCTTACTTCGAGGCTATGGGGCGTTATTCCGAAATTCAAGAAAAGAACTCAATAAAAAAACAAAAGATTAACGAAACACAAGAAAATAACGATCATTACGCTGACGTCACAAACGATGATGATTACGAAGACGACATGAAGTTAATGGACCTTAAACATAGGTTAGAGCTTCAGATGAAACCTAAGTTTGAAGTAGAAGAGTCTGATAGATGCAGGTCGTGCTCCAACTTAGCAGCATGTGTGGATATATATGAACAAAAAGATGGCGACGGATTTGATGTGGCTTTCAAGCTGAAAGTTATCGGCGGGGTTGAGGTAAGCTATCTACTATAAAGTATCTTCTATTGGCAGAAACGATGTTGTACTTATTCTTTGTATTTGTCCTAGGTGGAGAAAACTGACAATTTACCTACACACATATGTATGACTTGTCTCCAAGAATTAGAAAACGCTTACAAATTCAGACGGAAATGTCAGGACGTTGATAAAATGTTCCGTTGTTCACCGCGACATATCAAAGTCGAAGTTATCGATAAACACGATCTAAACGAAGCACCACTCGACGCCACTAAAGAAGACCATGATAGTCATGATGCAGATGAAATAGAAGCCACATTTGAGCCAGAAGTAAGTGAAACAGTTGAAGCAAGTCAAGAAAATGATGCAAAACCCAAAGTAAAGAAAGAGAGAGTTATGAGAAAGAAGAAAAAAGTTCGAAGACTAAGATACGACTACTGGAAAATTTGCGAAGTGTGCGGGAAACATACGAGAAACCTTGTGAGTCACTTAGACACACACTCTACCGACAAACTTTACTCGTGTGACGTTTGCGACAAAAAGTTCAAATTCAAAAGTGGTTTGCTTATACATAAAGCGATCCACAATCCTACGCCGAGGAAGACTTGTGAGGTTTGTGGAAAGACTTTTCATATAGTGGCTCAGTATAGAAGACATTTTGTCTATCATGCTAACGAGAGAAAATATGGATGTGACACATGTGGAAAAAGATTTAATACTTTAGATATATTAAAGGTTCATCATCGAACACATACAGATGAAAGACCCTTCAGTTGTCAAGAGTGCGGCAAAACGTTCAGAACGGCTGGTTGCGTCAGTAGACATAGGAGAATTGTACATAGAAATGTTAAAAAAGTTAAATAAAATATATATATATGGGAAGAGGCCTTGATTGTATGATTTGATCTTCCGACCTTTTATTATCGACAAGTATTGCACACATCGTTATCGTTTTCTTAATTTCCCAGACACTTGTAATGTGCGTTATAGTTTCCTTAAAATGACTTATTATTTACAAACTTTACACAAAATAAGAAGATTATATTGGGGTTTTGCGAGGTAGTAAATCTGCAACATCTAACTGGGCTAAAAAAATATAACTATAAGCGCATACTGCAAAGATAGCGCCTGGCGCCAACACTTTTGTTGACTTAACCGAAATTAAAAGAGCAATGTCCTAACTAATTAACCTGTTGTTTGTGATGCTCTCATCAACAGAAGTGATTTACATGAACAACGAAACATTGTTGAACTTTAATGAGAGGCCTTGTGAACAGTTCATAATTTTACAGTAATTTTATAGGGGATTAACAAACTGTCTGTATTTGTACATTATCGATTGACCGATAGTATCCAAAAATACAGGCCTCTCAACCCTTGGAATGTTGATGGAAATAATACATCAATAAGTGATTATAAGCAGGCGCATTGGGCATTGACAGGCCTGCACCGGCGCCGGCGCAGCTCTATAAAGTTCATCGTCAGTTCGCAGCAGACACCGCGCGCGGACGCCGTCTCGCACTCGAGCTAATTTAGAATCTTCGTCGCGCACGTCAGTGCAACACTAAAACGAACAAAGGGTACTTCCTAGTTTAATTTAGAATTAAAAGGGCGACATGGCGATATACGGCCCGGTAAGTTTATTTTCTTTTATTTTTGGTGTTGTCTTTTAGTCAAGATGAGATTATAATAACCACTTACTCGAACGTGTCGTATATGATTACCATTTTAATGAGATGCTATAATAAAATGTCACAGTGCGGATAGTCTTTCATAGGCATTGGTTAATTAACTACATTCTTTCTTCGATTCTTGGGAATCTTTTTTTAAACTTCCTAGACCATGAGGCTTTATTTTAATTCAAGATATCCGGTAAAGTTAACAGCGGATTTAATATTTCAAATTATATGCCTAATAGCAACAATCTGTTTCAGTATTTTACATTAAAGTTGTCATCCTATTAAATGATACAGAAACCAAGAATTTGCCGAGGAAGTAATATTACGTAAGGAAGTTCAATAGGAGCTTGACCTAACTAAAGGACATTAAACACAATCTTTGATAGAGTGCTACAATGCCAGTTTAAGTATTCGTTGTTAATTAGTACCCCTACATGGTAATGAGCATTCTTAAATTACTCAAAAAGGGATACAAATGCAAATAATCTAGATCGTGTAAATATAACACTGATTGTTATGTTAAATTAATCAGAATTTGACATACGGGTCAATGGAATTAAGTCACACATTATTAAAGCAAAGACTCACTTATCAATGTAATTACTAGAAAAACAACAAAGTAGGTGTACCTATTCATAACATTAAGATTAGTAATATAACCATTGACTTATATATTACTAGTTTTTATATCAATGAATATAACACTATTCTCCGTAATGGTCTGCGTAAGATTGTTTCCACCAAACACTAGTGACATTATTGCCCAGTAGCCATCAATACGAAAGTTTATTGCCCTAAGGTGTTGCATTAACGCGTGCTTTTCGCACCTACTCAAGCACGTTTTGCGCACACGCATATTTAACGAGCAGTTGGTTTGTTTTGCGACAACGATAATTGGACCAAATATGGTGTTTTGTTGCTTTAAGTATTTCTCTCTGGTACTGTACAGTTTGTTTGTGAACTCTGGTTTAGCAATAAATATGACCGAGACGTTAGATACGAAGTGCGCGGTTTGAGCACAGTTTGAGCCAGTTGTTTTTGTTTAGATAACATTTTGTGTCAATAACGCAAACTGAATCGATTTGTTCTTAAATTCTTACGTTATTGAATTACTCTTCTAAACATAAAAATAACCTTCTTTATTGACTTTAAGTAGGTACCTATCTATTAATTATGTTTACAAAAAATTACAATACCTATAGATAATACAGTTAATATATTATAAAGGTTACGTTCAGTGAAAAGTTTGGTCAGTCAGAAATTAACCTGAAAAGTGAAAGATACCCATGTTCATTCTAAATCTGACTGTTTTTCTATTTCTACGCAGGCAGTTTTTCTAGTCTTCCTAAAGACGGGTCTCCTGCGCGTGTCTTTTCGAAACTTTACAAAAAAACCTTACTTACACATATTCATTTGTTTTCTTAGACAAGCTGTCTTCTGCGTATTCAAATACATGCAATCCACGCCTCTTTGTTTCGATGTTTTTTTGTAAAGTTTCGAAAAGACACGCAGAGGAGACGACCGCCTGGCTTTGGAGGGAAACGGACGAATAACATACAAAACTGTCAAAAACCTGTGACAAATGACTGCATGGTCGGTCAGCTGTCACGGCTATGCTGGTTGGCAGGACGGGCTAATGAATTACATAGCTCGTTGAAAGCTTTGTCCGTCTGCATGACTTGCCTGGATCCCGGCCAAGGTCTCGCATGCCGTTTCAGAGCTTAGACTCCTTTCGCTTTGTGACATGTTTACTCTAAAATAGGATTACCGGCAATGACTCCTTTATTTTACTTTTTAATGCGAAATATTGAGGATTCTAAAAAAAAAACCTTCGATTTAGGGACTCTCAGTAGTCCGACAAAAAAGTGAACTTAATTTAATTGTTAGCCGTACAATTAACGTGAAAGTGACGAGTCATTAAGTTCAAGATGTGCATCTCTAAATTGACGTGTAATCTAAAGGCGTATTTAATAGGTTACCCGTTTAATACTTAACGAGCATTAAATTGGGATGCTTTGAAGTTTACGAAAAAAGTGCTACTATATTCTACTCTACACTACTGCTGTTACATCAACTGCCTAGGCTTTTCCCAACTATGTTGGGGTCGGCTTCCAGTCTAACCGGGTGCAGCTGAATAGGTACCAGTATTTTACATGGAGCGACTGCCTATCTGACCTCCTCAACAGTAGCTACTGGGTAATACGATACCCCTTGGTAAGACTGGTTGTCAGACTGTCGGGTTTCTAACGACTGTCAAAGATGCAAGAATGACAGCCGAGACCAACGACTTAACGTACTTTCTGAGGCACCGGGTCTCGGTATGTAAAGATGATCACCCATCGACGACCAAACGCGGCAAGCGTAGCTTAACCTGAGCGATGGACCCGTGCGGATGTATTTTCTTAAACACTCTTGCAGACTATCGATTCCATCAACGACGTGCATCATTAGCATTATCGCCGAAATTACAATTGCACATGCGCTATCACCCTGATGAAGATCAACTACCTACTCATATTCATGATACTTACTATCTCCTTCATCCGAGCATCCCTACCTACCAGCAAGTTCATATACACTCATTTAACAAGTTCGTAAGACATGAAATTCTCCCCATACCGGAAAGGAGAAAAGTTTGAAGATTAAAGGCTCTTACAGGCAGAGGCGATATCGCGTCGTGACGTGTCGCGTAGCGGTGTTGCGACGCGATAATATCGCAATATCGCTCGCGATATCGCCTCTGTCTGTAAGAGCCTTAAGGATTAAAGCCAGTAAAATTTAATGCGATGCAATTATGAGTAATACACTGAGGAAACCGGCTGATGTTTAACGTGTTTATAACTATGGTTTGCCATATTATGTAGGACTTACCTACTTGCATATTTAAGATACGATTAGTACATCGTAAGTTCATGTTTGTCTTGCGTAACAAGTGATAGAGATATCTTATCAAGTTACTAGGGTAGGTATAGGCAGGGGTGTATTTACCCTAGGGCCAAAAGGGCCATGGCCCGGGGCGGCAGGCTGCGAGGGGCGGCGCAAGCCGCACCTCGCGCTCAACTTTGTGCGACTTTCTTTTAGACTTTATATGCCTGAAGAAATTTAAAAAAAGCCTACCTACCTAATTAATTAAATAAAAAAATTAAAGGGGTAGTCCAGTCACAATCGACACAAAAAATGTAAACATCGTAAACGCGCATGTACGCACGGCTACAGATCAAGCTATACAATTCCAGTATAAGCTGATCTCGTATTGTATAGGATTTCCTTACAACGAGAGGTCAGTGTAAACTGGAAATGTATAGGTTGATGTGTAGCCGTGTGTACCTAACTACGATTCTTTCCTTTATATGTTGTTAGGTCCCCTGAGAGTTGTCTATACCCAAGTTTGCAACATTGAAAACTTGTGCTACTCCCATGGTGCTCGAAAAACTGCGAAATTCTGGGACTTGCATCCGTTTTTTTTTATTTTTTTTTTTAAATAAATCTTTGTTCTTTATTTTGGTGAAGCAAACTAAATTGGGTACAATTTGAGCCTAACTCAAGCACTCTAGGTCTATTGGTAGCAAAGATAGGTATATACAGTCAAAGATGAGCACTTTTTCCAAAAAGTGAATAGTTTTCAATAGGGTCATTTCCCAAGACCCTGTACCTGGCATTGCCACTAAAGTCATTATAGAACTCGTTGAGTAGAGTACAAATATAATTTTTATATTTTTATCTTCAAAAATAAAGAAATAGGGGGCCGCAAAAGTTGTCAGTTTTAGACCATTTTTGTGCGAGCTCTATTGCTACAAGATAGCATAGGAATTTAAATTTGTACGTAGTTAAATACTGTACTTAATCAACAAATCCTAAAAACGCTGATTCTTAAGGTATTTCGTTTAAATATGGGTGATTTTCTGCAACTGGCAAAAATAACTTTGTAGTTCACAGTATCATTTATGAAGTACAAAGGTATCTTTGCGATTGTTAAAATTTAAGATGTAAAATTTTTTTTATTTCGTTTTGTTTTTTAAATATCATTAAGGTACTTAGTGCAACGACCACATAACCCATGGTCGTTGCACTTGGTGTTAAATATTGTCGGTACGGTGCACAGTGTTCCAATCGATAAAAAAAAATTCCCTCTGCTGTTTAAGGTAAATTTATCGATCAAGGGATGCATTTAAAATGAAATATATTTTTTAATAAAAATGATGAAGTTTAGGTGACCTTTTCATGAAAAAAATTAAAATAAATTCTGAAAACGTAACTGTCCAAGATATTTGTTTTGTATAAATATAGTCTGATAAAGCATCTTTGGGTGCATATTTTTCAGTTTTTATTTTTAGAAAATCACGTCCGGATACCGAGAAATATTTTTTTTCTGATTTTCGTTTTTATTTTTTATTTCTCCTTAAAACCTCAAAAGTGCGACTTGTCACATAAATATTTCTCGTAACAAGGCCTATCACTGATAAAAAAATCACGAGTTGAGATGAGTTTTTAGCGAGAAAAAAAATAAAAACAAAAATCTGACAAAAAAAAATTTACTCGGTATACGGAGGTGATTTTTCAAAAATAAAAACTGAAAAATATGCGCCCAAAGTTGCTTTATCAGACCTTATTTATATAAAATAAATATCTTGGACAGTTACGTTTTGAGAATTTATTTTAATTTTTTTCATGAAATTGTCACCAAAACTTCATCATTTTTATAAAAAAAATATTTGAAATTGACACGTGGGTGTTTTACTCGTGCATTTTAAATGCATCCCTTGATCGATAAATACCATAAATAGCATTGGGAAATTTTTTGATCGATTGGAACACTGTGCGGTGGTAAGAAACCCTTCGTGTGCGAGTCCGACTCGCACTTGGCCGGTTTATTGATCCATAATCACCATTCTCAGCCCGCATCAACGCACTGCTGGATTTTATTTTATAATTAAAAGTTTTTGCTATATTCCGTTAATTCATGGGGCGGCAAACCTTACAGGCCCGGGGCGCTGAATCTTAAAATACGCCACTGGGTATAGGTCCGAGTGGACATTTTTGTCTAGTCTACGACTCCGCGAACTATGTCCTCGTTATGTAATGCTACATCCTAGTACTACCTACCTATCTAGTATTTAGGTTGAGAGGTGATTTAATATCCATACTGTCTCCATCATCATCACCTTCCTGCCCTTATCTCATGGTATGTGGGGTCGGCGCAATACGTTTTCTTCTTCCATTCTCCCTTGTCAACCGTCACGCTATCCGCGTTCACTCCGAGTAGGTAATAATAAATAATAATAAATAAATAAATATCCTTGGACATTTCACACAACGCCATCTAGTCCCAAGCTAAGCAACCTAATGCTTGTGTTATGGTAACGAGATGGCTGATAAACTACTTATATACTTTTTTTTTTGTAAATACATACATATTATAGGTAGAAAAACACCCCGACTCGGAACAAATACTTGTAGGTCGTACAAATATTTGTTCCGTGCGGGAATCGAACCCGCGACATGCTGCGCAGCTGTCAATCGCTCAACCACTGCGCCAACCGTGTCGTCAACTCCGAGTAGGTACATCGTAAGTTCATCTTGGTCTTGCGTAACAAGTGATAGAGATTTGTTATCAAGTTGCTAGGTAGGTATAGGTCTGAGTGGACATTTTTTTCTAGTCTACGACTCCGCGAACTATGTCGTCATGTGATGCTACATCCTACTACTACCTATATAGTATTTAGGTTGAGATTCTGCATCGAGCGTCGACTATAAATTATAGTCGACGCTCGATGCAGAATCTGTTGCGCCGACCCCAAGTAACATGGGATAAGGGCAGGAAGGTGATGGAAGTTAAATCACCAATGGAATTATAGACTATAATTCCATTCCAAAGGGCAGGAAGGTGATGGACGTTAAATCACCAATGGAATTATAGACTATAATTCCATTGGTGATTTAACGTCCATCACCTTCCTGCCCTTATCCCATGTTACTTGGGGTCGGCGCAACACGTTTTCTTCTTCCATTCTCCCCTGTCAACCGTCACGCTATCATTCACTCCCTTCTCTTTAATATCATTTCTTCTCCCTTTCCATACTATCCATAGTTACTAAAATGCGAAAGTAACTCTGTTTGTCTGTTACTTTTCCACGCCATAAAGGCTGAACGATGTTGGGCACACAGATTGACTGGATACTTTTTATGCCGAAAATAGGTAAGTACCTACTTTCCTACATTGCAGGGCGTAAGTACTTACCTACCTAACTCTTGCCGACCACATCAATCAAATTATTCTTATATGATTATATCACAGTCTCATTCATCTCCATGTCAAAACTATAAAAATCAATGGCAATCAATAACTTTCACTGGTTACTTCCTACAATTGCCCCATGGCTCACATCGAACTACACTGGAACGATGAAAAATGATTATTTTATTGATCAGTTACAACATCCACAGTTGCACTCACATGATTGAAGATCTATGACCAAAATTAGTAGAACCCCCTTAACGAGATGAGGGCATAGAACCAAATGTCTCGAGTATAATTGATCTTCCAATAGAAAACTCGTAACAGCTGTTGTCCCTAATCTTTATGCCCGCAACAGGTTCATATTGAGTTCACGTCTCGCTGGTATTCATTGAATCGAAATGTAATAGACAGATACAGCAATATTGTACCCTTATTGGGTCAAGTTAATACTAAACAGTACCTATTTGCTTGGTAGATAGTTAATGTTGAATGAATGTGTTGACTGCGTATGATTTATCTCTGTGCTAACGTCGTTTCGCGGTAGATATCTACCTACACTGCGTGTTGTTAACTTTTTGTTTTCCCGTGGGAACAAAGATATTTTATTACATAATGCATAGCTGTCATCTATTCCAAATGTTTTTTAGGGTTCCGTACCCGAAGGGTCCAAACAGAGCCTGTCCGTCGACTGTCACACAGGTTTTACAGCCAAATTGTTGGAGGTACAGTCTTCAAATTGTTACAGTATGCATCATGTTGACCCAAAGCCATACAAATTGTAAAAAAATATTTTAAATGTTTTTAGGGGGGGCGCGAAAAAGAAAATGTTGACCTACACCATCGAGTGTCGTTGTTTATAGAGCTCATTGAAATACTGTATTTTTTGTTTTAAAAAATATTGGAAAACAGGATGACAAGCCACCAGTCAGCTTTTTTTTTTTACAAAATTTTGTTCCGAAGATTTTTTTAACTTTCCTTGACCTATGAACTTGAAAGTTGATAGTGTTTATTATTACGTAGGTACTTACCTATATTTTACTGCGTAGACGCGTATTTATTATAGAGTACCGCGCAAGCCGCCATGTGCCTGGCTCGTGCCGCCATTTGTTACGCGAATTACTTTATTTAGGATTTTCGTACCTACTTTCGATATACAACCTACATCCAAAATATTCGTATTTCGTTTACATTCCAAATATACTCTTTTACTGAAAAGGTGGTTTCAATAAGACAAACTAACCTCAAACAAATACCAATATATATATTGATAAATCAGAATTGGTACGGTCCCCTAAATACGAAGTCCGACACGCACTTGTCCGGTTTTTTATTAGAAGTACTTAAATAATTTATTTATGGTGTACATTAGACAACTGATTTACGTGTTATTTATTCAGATTAGGCAGTTATAGCCAACTTTCGCCTGAAGTTCGTGAAGTGGTCTTGTTAGTGGTTAGGTACGTGCTCAGGAATCCGTTGCCGTCCATTCTTCTCTTAATTTAATAGCCTAAGTCTGAACCTAGGCGCTCGTGCCTATGTATGAACGAAAGTTATAACTTTTAGCATTGAGATTTACATACTTAGCTAGCTTTCAGAGCTCATAAAGGGTTGGTAATTATAGGTGCACCTCTATCATTATTTTTTTTATAAGTCGTCTTATTATCTCTGTAGGTACAATGAGCTCGTGGTTAAGTAATCACAGCTGCACGGGTCGATTCATCAGGTTAAGCTACGCTTGCCGGGGTTGGTCCGTGGATGGGTGACCATCTTTAGGTAGTACCTACATACTGATACTCCTCCGTGCCTCCGAAAGCACACTAAGCCGTTGGTCCTGGCGACGAATGACATTCGTGTATCTTCGACAGTCGTTAGTCGTTACGGGTCGTCAGAAGCCCGAAAGTCTGACAATCAGTCTTACCAAGGGGTTATATGAGATGTAAGAGAAATATCGCTAGTACCTACACAATAGGTACATACCATCTACTAATTATTTTAACATAAACTAAGCCTCAACTGTTAAATATTTATTGCTCATTAAGTATTTCTAATAGCCGCGGAGCGATTTAAATTGTAAATACCTGGATAATAGAATGTCAAAAAGCACATAAACAGTTTATTGTGGGCAATAGAAAAGGTAAGATCAATTACATTAACGTTGTATATAAATCCACTGCATAACTGTCCCTCCTCCTCCTCCAACCTCCCAAAGCAGTCAAAATTTGAAGTGTAGGTGGTAGGCAACAAGCAGTGGAGTGGTCCACTGCTTGTTGCCTAAACTTTTCTAATGTTTGTATAGAAATTGCCTTGTATGTGCCACGGCCGTCACGTCCCGGGCACGGCCCTGGATAGACCTTTAGAGCGAGCGCGCACTGCGGTGCGTTTCCGGTAGTTCTGCCGCACTGGGCGGGGCCTATAGTAACAAAACGCATGACCGCAGTGCGCGCACTTCAAAGACATTCCATACTTCACAGATTATGCGGTAGAAAAACGCACCGCAATGCGCGCTCGCCCTTAGTCGACGTTCCCACGAGCGTAATAAAATCGCGGCGGGATTTTATCGCGCACTGGATTTTAAACTCTCGTTGTTGAGCCGAGCGTTGAGAATCCATCCTAACAAAAACAGAGTGCATCCCAGCGCGACTAAAAACACACTGTTGGATTTTCAACTCCCGGCGCTAAGCAGAGAGTTGAAAATCCAGTGCGCGATAAAATCCCGCCGCGATTTTATTACGCTCGTGGAAACGCCGACATAGGGTCAGCGCACACCAAGAGCAGAGCAGAGCAGAGCATTTTCTGAGACTATTGAAAAATTAATCTTATGACAATTCCTTACATTGCAAAATTCAATCGTCCAAACTTGATGATAAAATTAATTTTTCAATAGTCTCAGAAAATGCTCTGCTCTTGGTGTGCGCTGACCCTTAGAGTAAAAGATCTCTACCCAAACGCGCCAGGGTGTCACATGCAGGAACAGAGGACGACTGGACGATGATCAAGTTTCTAATTTCATATAGGTTCAGTTGTGCTCAGTGCTGTTCCTGAATGAGGTTGGGTTAGTTAGCTGCTGCAGCTGGCATTAGGTAATTAGACGATTAACGATTTCCTCTTTGCTCATAAGATTATTATTATGCCTACTTAATATTTATAGTCAGTAAAGATCTCAGTCTAGTGTTGAGTAAGTCCTTATGCATCCGATGTTAGATCTCAACGGCTCTCAGGTCAGTGCCGGAACTTATTAGCGCCGTATGTGTTCATTCACAATTTGCATATACTTACTTACATGGAATGTAGGTATATTTTTAGCACCGCGTGCAGTGACTCCTACACACTCCTACCTTCATTTATAGGCTAGAACATTATACAGACTCTTTCTGCGATTAATGAACAACGTAAGCTTTTTATCTGAAAGTTGAAAAAGAGTTTAGGACTTAAGGGGACTACAGACCTAAACGCAACTTTTATAATGCCTAAAAAAAGTATAATGATCTACTGCAGTAAACAAAATCAGAAAAATATATGATATTCTTCAGGATTATGCTAGTTAGATAGTGTGTTGAAAACATAATACCTACGACTAATTTGATACGATAGAAAAAAATCAAGAAGAGATACCTCTAAAAATTTATTTTGACGATTAAAAATAAGTACACATTAATTCTGATTTTTGTCAGATTATTCTAAAAAGTAAAACGTAACAATGTTTTAGTTTTTTAGTCCAATCCATTTTAGTCCGTTACCAGCCTTGTGTCATCGCGCTTCTCTTTCTTTTCTATGCATTCCGACAGTGACCGCACTTTAGGTCCTATGAGAGATAAATCCATAAAACATGTTTGGGCAAGGACAAGACCTACAATGGTGTCTGGATTGTGCCTGGTTGCGTTGCAGACTGCAGCAGCGTGTCTCTACGATACCATCCTGCGGATGCTATAGCTTCAGCATCAGTACAGTCGGCAACAAAAGTCGATTAACACTTGTAAGCGAAATATTTCATTCAAATCGGAACAGAAGTAGGTACAGACGGACGCCAGCACATCAAGCTACTACAATCTGTCAAATTTCTTTAATAGATTTACATCTTTAACGCTAAAGCTTTAGGTTCAAGGTTGTTTGGGAAAATTTTACAGTTTCGGGTGACTTGACCTGCTGGCGTCTGTATGTACCTACTTAAAATTTTAACTCTTAACAGTTAAACGAAAAAAAAGCAGTTTATCGAATCATTTTGTGTTAATTTAGATGATGTCAAAAAGTAGCAGTGTTAACCGACTTCTGTTGCGGACCGACCATCGGCCGCTCAGCTTGTCTCAAAGTGAACGTGTTTCATTCAATGGTCAGCAGGTTACGACAAATACAGCACACAGGTGCAGGTTACAGTTTCTCGAACGAAAATTATCGCAAAATTAATGTGACAAATTGTCAAGCGCGCCAGAATCAAAATACCAGACCAGCCAAGTTTCGCACTTGGCTGGTCTGGTATTTTGATTCTGGTTAGTGTAGATGTTCAACATTCGGCACCATCATTCCTAACAGCTATTTCTTCTTAAACTTACTGGTTTAAGGTTTTACGACACACTGACAGGCGACATAAATATTCAGCTGAACAGTTTTATGGTGCGGTAACAGTTTAACATACGCCTCGTCGCCTCTTGAAACCGCTAGAAAGTGAATTCACAAATTCACACCTCTATATTTAAATGTTGGGAGCTTGGATTGGTTTCACACATACATTTTGAAGTCAGCTTAAGTACCTATATTACCTTCGTAGCTGGTTCTCTGAAACATGAAAATTGTATCATTGTTTGTTGTCTTTACCTTTCTTCGGGTCGTGGGAAATAACTATCCAGAAGAAGGGGAGCAACGTCCTCCTGTCAGGTTCTTCTCTTGTCCTCATTCAATATGAAAATACTTAGGTCTTGCAAGCACTGTGTCGCGATTGGCTGGCTGCAGGTTGGTCCACAGGACCCGAGATGATGGTGCGTAGTGTTCCACGCGCGCCTCTCTAAGCCGTGACGGGGGACTTCCGAAGCCGTGGTGGTTTTAGTCAGTAAGAGTCTGACAGACCCCTTTGTCCACCCTAGGGCAGAGGACATCCATGAGGATTACCACTCCGACAAAAAAAAAATGGCTGCAGGTTGGTAGCAGCGCTGCCTGTCTTGGGTGCACCGGACGAACCACAGAACAGATAAAAGTTATGTTCTGTATCTGTTCTGTGGGACGAACATTGTAGTGTGGCTTGAAGAGCCTCGAATCTCTACTAGGGAAGAAGAGATTCGAGGCTCTTCAAGCCCTACGGTTATGATCTATGCCAGCTATAACAATATGGACCAACTCTCCTGTTGCTTTAGGCGTTATACATACTATTATTTATTCTGTGCTTTAGGTCACAAATGTTCACCTTTATTAGTGTCCACCTAGTGCCCCTCTACCTTTAAGTAAGCTAGCAACTCGTAGAATAGATAAACACGCCGATTCCACGGCGGCGGTAGGCGAAATAGTGTGACGTCACCACCAAAGGGTCACATTATCGCGACCTCACGCTCAATTATTCACTAGTAAATCATTATTTCAGACTGCGACACGGTTATTATTTAACGTAGGGCGCAGTTTATAGCAGTGTCATCAGACTTGTGACATGCTGTGACCTTGAAATATGTAAGTTGTGTTATGGACAGAATTTACCGCTACTGTCAAACTCAATCGTTATAATAAAATCCCATGCCGATTTAGGCAACGGTGACTATTTTGGCGACTCGGGCGTGTGCTCATTGTCATTTTGACTTCACTATCGGATTTAGCACCGTCGAAAGCCATGAAAACGATACCCATAATCATATTAAGGCGTTTTTATATCAATATCGATATAGTTTTTATATCAATGCCCATAATGTAAAATTTTAAAATTTTCGTAGCGTATCTTGGATTTACATTTTGACCAAATGTGGCTAACCTATCTTGATAACTTACTTGGCATTTAATTTCATACAAATTCTGTTCCATTTTTTAATTTATTCGGTGAGTAGTGGGAGTGGCTATTCGGACTTCGTGAAATAGGTACTTATAAAAGTACCTAGTGCACATTGCGGACACATTAGAATGCCGTTGTGGTAATTGTATTGTAGGTATATTGGAGGGTGATTTATTCTTCTGCTGTCGAGATCGCTCTTCCGCTGGTCTTCAAAGTCATAAACATTTTGTTTTACCAAACGCCTCCAAACAAGTCTATCCTTTGCCAACTCCTCCCAACGCGAGGGATCTACTTTGCATCTCTCCATATGTCTTTTCTGAACGTCTTTTTATCTGACGAACTGGCCGCCCGCCTTGTTTCCGCTTGCCGTCCTTGAGTTCAGAAAACAAGATGCGCTTACCGCTTAGCTACCTCGTCAGCCATCCTCACAACGTGTCCAGACCAGCGTAGCTACATATCTATTACACTCCAATGCTTGGCTATGCCTCATTTAAAAATATAGCGTTTGCTGGTGTCATCAAGGGCTTAGTTCAAAGCAAAACAGGGTGATAATACTCGTATGATAAGAAAGACAATTCCGAGTTTCTGAGGCATGCATCATATAGACACAATTTTGAAAAGAAACAATCTACTTTAGGGTACAAAGTAGAATAAGTAGGTATATAAAAAAGGTTAAATAAATAAAGGTAAGTACCTATAATAAATAAGAGGTTTTTTTTTTAAAACGATAATTCTTAACAAAACTACAGAATAAATAATAGTACCTACTAACGTAAGTACAAAACCAAATTAAGACGGAAGGAAGAAATTAAGACCGAATTAAGTATAGGTACCTAGTCGGACGGTCTCATTAGCGGCGTGGACATACAAAATCGACCCGTAAAAAGTGACATCAAAGCGCTTGCTGACCTACCTATAATAGAGTAGGTAGGTATGGATATCTCAATGTTCTATAATTATATGTAGAGTAAAGATACTAAAATTTATAGGTCCGTTTATCTTAAGTACCTAAGGTCGGTGCATTTGTACTGTCAGTATTGCGATTTATGTACTCTGATAATGTCATCTAATGCACTCGAGCTGCCTAACGATCTTGTTTTAGATTTATGTAAGTACTAACTGACTAACTAGATCAATGCTCACCACTTACCAGCACTTATCATCCTCTATATCTCTGAAAGACATTTCCTGAACAGCTGTAAAAATCCATAGATAAGTAACATGATTCCTTTTACGTAATCCACCATGAGCTCAGAAATTAACATAAATCAAGGAGAGCTGTCTGATCAAAACGATTGTGTTGAATAGAGCTCCGTACGAAGTGAGCTCATCATAGCCCGCGCAGTCACGACTAGTAGTTAGTCATAGTTAATATTTAAGTTAATAAAGTTGGCGCTTGTCCCCAGAGAATATGGTGGTTCGCCGTGGCGCTGCTGTTGTGGGCCCCACACACACACTGTCGAGAATTCACGTAAGTATATGAGATTACAGTCGAACAAGCTATTTGGTAAACAGGCCGAGCTAACTTGCAATACTATTTAAAAACGGCACAACAATAATCACCAAGATCTAATGCAGGAATCAACCAACGCCAAACCACCACCTACTTATACCGAAAATTTGGCCAACCAGTACAACATACGAGAACACTAAGAACGGTTCACTAAGCCCCGGTTACAAAGGATTAGCATCCAAATACCTAGCGCATTAACATCGTGTGATCAATTACACCAACCATTATTCCATTAGGTACACCGATGTCGGGTGAGGTCGCGGATGCCACTGGAATGCACAATATACTCGGAAATCCGCCTTCTGCCATAATTACACATGCCCCGACTTGCTATTGCAACTTGTAAATTCCACGGGGGCTCAAAACCGGGCAAGAAGGATAAAATGGACGCTGAACTTTCACCTAAGGGCATTCACGTAGCCTGCCTGCGGGGAGTGGAGATGAATGTAGGAACGTGCATTGAAACGAATGGCACCTGTCTGCAACCGCTGGTGAAGCGCACCGGGGACTTTTAATCAGAAAGGATGCCCAAATTGAAATAAATATCAAGAAAAAGGATACCGACACGGACACGGCTGAAGAGCAAGATAATATTAAGAAGGCTGCTAGCAAGATTTACAAAAAACCTGAAACGGATAGCAGCGAGACTTCAGACGAAGATTTTGGAAACAGCTACGTGTAATACAGCATAGTGAGTTAAAAAGAGTTCAGAAAGCAGTTTAACACCGCTAAAAGATTCACCGGTGAAGCTGGACTTAAAATAACCTGGCGGGGACGTCGTTAAAAGATACACAAATAAATATCACCCGTCTCTCCACAATTCCATTGCTTACTATAGGGTGCATACTCGGTTGGCTATATTATACTTCCTTAGCCTAAGGGCACGTCTTCCCTACCATTATCGCGCCCCCCAGTCTGCTCCTTGATATGCAATGGTCTCTGTTGCACCATGTAACATGAGTACATGAAGCAACTGGGGCTAGTGTGAATCTTTGGGTTCATTAGAGTAATCGAGTCTAGTCAAACTACGTTGTGGTCGGTGTATTTAATTAATTCATAGTCTGAGATGCAGAGTAGTCAATTCTCTTAAACCACTCTCCTAAGTACCTGGTAAGTTTGCCTTAAGCTTAAAAAGTTATTACGCCATAATGCCACACGATAACAATGTATATTGGCAGTGTAGGTAAGTGCCTAGTGGAAAGATGAATATTTTTACCTATACACCAAATAGCTTGTTCGACTGCACATAATAGTACCTAAGTAGCCGTGTTCAGCTTTGTTACATTTCTATTTGAACCACCACAAAGGCTCAATGGAGCGCGTATTGAATGCAGTATTCATGCGAGGAGGCGGTCGCATTGCAGTGTTTGCTGAATTATTTAAAATCACACCCACATAAGTTGAGACTGTCGTAAGACAAGGAAAAGCTCTATACTTTGTGGTACCTGGTAGGAACCTAATAAAGACAAAGGATTCCTGATGATAATAATTATGACTGTCCAAAAACATTTGCTTTGGGATTTTTGTTTAGGTACTTTAGGTTTTAATTCAGCGGTCAATGAAACACAACACACAATTTTTACGGGCCGTCAACATTTAGGTGGCTAAACTGAAAATGTCGTAAAATTAACGGACGCGAAACTGTTTACGGGGCAATAATCGAAATTTTGCGGAAACATGACGTTTTATTATTTGAACTCATTCTGCTCAGTATTTGAGAACAGTTAGCAAAACGGTCAAATTATTATGAAACAGTTCCAATTCCAACCTCAGATTCTTAAAATCTTCTAGGGACTCATAAAAATATAATGAAGTGATACGACACAGATCAAAATATTCTTGTCAAGTTCTGTATGCTGAGACGTGGACGCTCACCCAGGAGGCTGTGTTCAGGCTGAGAGTTGCACAGAGAGCCATGATGGAGCGTTCCATGCTTGGCATCAGGCTAATACTTAGAACGAGTTCCAAACGTCGTCGAGATCCGAAGACGTACGAAGGTTTTCGATATTGGAAAGCGTGCCTATTATGGAACTCAAGTGGAGTTAGGCAGGACACCTGGCAAGGCGGAGTGATGACAGGTGGAGTAAGGCTGTGACAGAGTGGCGTCCGAGGACTGGAAGACGAGATGTCGGTCGTCCGGGCAAGATGAGCGGATGACATTGTTGCCATCGCAGGTAAAACCTGGGCCTCAAGTCTGCTATTACAATAGTGTCAGAATGGTCTATCATTGATTTCATAATTGTTGATTTTGACAAGTTTGGTAATCTACTAATATAATGGCGTCATTATGACTTTCCAATGGTCAACGACTAACACTCCATTGTAAGAAATTATGAATTTAGCAGATTAGCAAAGTGACAATTAATGCAGTGAAAATAGAATCGTGTTGGAATGACGAATTTCTAAAAAATAGCAGACTTGGGGCCCTGTATGAGGCTGGCACAGGAGCGTGGGGATTGGAACAAGAAAAGAGAGGCCTGTGGGTGAAGTCGGGCTGTGAAAGATGATGATGAAGTTCTTTATGGGCCTTCAAAACTTTTAGCGCCTTTAGCATTCTATATTATAGGTATTTAATCACGAGAATCAACGAACGGCATAAAAATATCAAAAGAAAACTTTATGGCATAAGCGATCTCTTAAAATTCGTATACGGTTGATGTGAACCAATGACGCGGTCATAAATCTTCAAATCATATTTTTATCTATCTGTAACTGAAGTGCATCGTCAGATAACGCATGGAAAGCCATAAATCTTCATAAGGAAGAGACCATACATGAAACCGCTTCTATTTAGGTTGTGATTGATGTTCTATGAATAGACTCTATAAATTAAAACTTTTATAAGTATTTACCATAGACTTTCTTTTTTTATAAGTCTATGGTCTTTACCTATTTCAACAAGCGTAGATTGATCTTTTTACGATGTAGTTGCGTTTAATAATGAAAGAAAATAAAAAATAGCTGATCTTGTTTTGTTTTTGCATAAGTAATAATATAGTGAAAGATCATCTGACGTCAATTAATAAAAATCATAATGTAAGTAGGTATCACACTAGTTAATAATATAAAGGCGAAAGTTTGTGTGTGTGTGTGGGGGGGTGTGTTTGTTACTTCTTCACGCTAAATCGGCTGCACCGATTTGGGTGAAATTTGGTTATATAGTTAAATATAGTTTATACCCTGGATTAGTCGACTTTTTATCCCGGTCTACGAGGGTGAAACTGCGGGGCGCAACTACTTTAAAATAATTAAGCAGGATTAATTTAACATCCGTATCCAAAATTTAAGACAGAATTTTAATGAGGCATCAACAATTAGGTTGCCAACTAGTTCGCCTTTCATGTTATTCTATGATGCACAAACTATTGCACACAGCGCACGCGTATTGTATTGCCAGCTGGAGTGCATTATTCTACGGTGCAGTTTAGTAACTAGAACTTGAGCTATTAATAATACACTGAGCCAGTTCTGCTTTCTGCATTTCGTTGTATTTTAGGCGTATGCGGTTACCTACTTGCCTTAAAATAGCTTCGACAGATCTCGACATGCGTTTTATGGTCTGTAACATAAAGCACTTTGTAATTTGTAACATAGAGCACTTTGTAATTTGAGTGACTAATTAATTTATGCGTGAGGCAAGTGTGTTGCTTTATAGTTTTGCCTTAGTTGTACCTGCGTTGTGGGGCTGGCAGAAACAACAGAACCTTCATACTCCTTTTGTCCACAATAAATCAGCAGCATCTACTTATCTATACTCTATTTTATTTATTTTACGCAATAAATAATTAATAAATAAAATAATAATTTATTTTTCATAATAAATTAAATTATTAAAATTAAAATTAAATTACCTACATTATTAAAATTAAATTACAATTAACTAAAATTGAAATGAAGAGGACAAAACATACTTAATAGCGTGCGTTATATTTCACTATGTGTACCTGCTAGGTACACAGTGAAATATCGTCGCTTTAACTGACTGATGTATCTGACATTTTGGACTAAGCCGATAGCCGACCTAACTATAAGCTAACTATAGTAATTTGATACATTTTCCAAGTCGAATCGATCTGTCTAATCGGCGTATCTGTACTATGCCTTACGGTCCCCATGGTGATCCAAAAATCGAGATCTAGAGTTTACAAAAAAAAAAGAAAAAAATAGCTTTTTTTTCTTCGAATCAGTTACGTCACTTAGTTAGATTAGCGACTATAACGGACGTCGGACACTATTTGATTAGTACATGCACATAATCTAATCAGGAAAGAAGCTTTGACTCTCCTCAAGAGCCCATAAAAATCAGTAACTCTATATCTATACTAATATTATAAAGCTGAAGACGAAAAAAAACCTCACTTTCGCATCCTAACTAATATTAGGTAGAAATGCGAAAGTGAGTTGTAACGCTTCCACGCTAAAATGGCTGAACGGATTTGGATGAAACTTGGCACACGGGTAGACCATGACCCAGAAAAAGGAAAAGGACATAGGCTACTTTTTATCGGCATCTAACGCAACCGCTAACGCGGTCGAAGCCGCGGGCGGGATAATAACAAATCTGAAGAGTTTGTTTTTTGTTTGTTTGTATGTTTGAACGCGCTAATCTCTGGAACAACCAGTTTTTTTTTTTTTGAGGATGGGAAATCATCAAATAACTTCTCACGTGTCAGACTTTTACTGACTAAAACACACCCGTGTTCCTTCAGTTGCCTATGCCAGGGCCACGGTATCTTTTTTAAACTACCCGCGACCCCAGCGGCCTACCCGCGACCCCAGCGGCTGGAACAACCAGTTAGATTTGTAAAATTCTTTTTGCATTTGATAGCCCAATTCTTGAGGAAGGCTAGCTATTTAACATCACGCTATACGCCTTTATATATCTACAGTCATTAATTGCCATAGTCCTCGCCCACTTCTTTCTAGTAGGTACTTAATTGATAATCCAAATCGGAACAAGCCAGTTCAAAATGTGTAGGTTAATACCTAATACGTAGTACAGTAGTACCCAACTGATAAGGCGCGTCGTGAATCTTCGTTCGCACAGAAAAGAAAGTATGGCCCCGAAGATTAACGAGAATGCTTAAAACTTACAATCAACCTTAGATTACTACTATAAGGTTCATAATACACTGCAGCTGTTAGTTCCGTCTCACTCGCAAGTATGGCGGCTGTCAAGCGGCGCGCGCTAACATGGCGGCAGCTGCCGACCAATAGCGGTACAGGAAAAAGCGTGGAGCGTGCCGATTGGTCAATAGCATTTCCCGCGCTTTGAAAATTCTTCTTCTGCGCAGGTACATCGATAAGCCATATTAGTTGGGTACTACTGTACCTACCTATCTGGATCTGATTTATGACATGGTCTTATTTCCAAACTTGGAGTTAGAGGCTCTATTCAATCTTTAAATCATCTTCTAGACAACATCATCGTCATGATCAGCCGAAAGACGTCGACTGCTGGACATAGGCCTCCCCCAAAGCAGCGCCACTTCGACCGGATCTATGCTCAACATAGGTGCTTATAAATTGGTAGTAACTAATTAGGTATTTTAGCTAGAATGTTTTAGGACTAGTTATGACCAAAACTTGAGGAGTTAGGTAGGTAGGTAGATATGTGTGGGTAGTTACAGGTTTTCTATTCGTCACAATTTCTTAAAACTTAACTTTCTAGTTTACAATAAAGCTAACAGCAGTTTTAACGGTAGATATTTCAATCCCGTGTGTTTAACTTTTAAAGTGGACACCATATTTCACATGTCGGTATGAATAAGGAGTCGGCCTACGCTAACCAGTCTAGCCTCATCCATTTCTTTGACAGCGAGATGTTTAATCTTCAAATTAGAACCTCTTTGTTTGAATCATCATTGTCAAATATCAGTTCATCTACCTCTGCTGGAAAAACTAAAAGATCGGCAGATAGAGGTGATAGCTGATAGGTAATATTTACCTGCACTTAGGTAAACGCTATATAAATCGCAAAAGATTTAATTTCGTCAGTACATAATTAACTAATAATTATGATTATTAATCATTGCGCTATAGATAAGTATCTCGACCGTTTCGCATAAGGTATTGCAGCTTTCGCGCGTATAAAATGTTAATATGTGCGAGAGCTTTACCAAGCTTTAAAGCTTTACAGGTAGAAATGTGACAGTAAGATGGTTTTAGCCGTGATTTAGTTATATCCATAGGGTTAAAGCTAGGTATACCTACACCGTAACTAATATAGTTATATGAAAACTGTCGGAGTGCCCTAATTATGGTTCCGTACCAAAATGGTAAAAAGGAACCGTTATGGTACGACTCCGTCTGTCTGTCTGTCTGTCTCAGCTGGATATCTCAAGAACTACTAATGCTATCAACTTATTTGGAACAGTTTTAGATGACGTTTACCCAACTATTTTGAAATTATGAAGGAAAACATTTTTTTTTTTTTTTGTTATTTAATTTAATTTACAAATAATGTAAATAAGCATATATTGTCTTTTTTGTGCATGAATATGGTAGCAGTGGTGGCCCGGCGCCGCAACAGTCTAAAAAATTTTGCTCACCTGTTTCAATTTTGCAATCTATTGTCCAAATCAATCCAATCTCATGTGTAAACTGGGAATCGAACCCCGGAAGAAACAATTTGTAAGCCGTGCACTTACCAACAGGCAAATCGGTAATTGTAATCGGATGTATTTACCCTCTAATACCGGAACAGCTTGCCGTGCCTATAGGTATATAAATAATGTATGTTCTTCGAATCGGAAATCGATTTGTAAATTGTTTAAGTAGTTGAATATTTATGTACTTAGATACTGTTTTGCTTACAGCACGTACCACAGTAGTAATATACGGGGTGTTTCTTTTAAGGTGTCAAGCCAGTGCGAGCTGATAGCAGAGTACCATACCTATCGATTTAACTAATTTTTGCATTTTTCGAGTCATAATCCAGTAGGTTATAAATTATAAACTATCTGTGTGCCAAATATCATCCAAATCCATTCAGCCGTTTTTGCGTGATAGAATAAATGTTACTAACACTATAGCTTATAACTCTTATAAGTTTACATTGTTACTAACAATTATGGAAGTGATTCTGAAATAAATGTTTATTTATTTATTAAGAGCTTATCTGAGGATCTCAGAAACCGGACATAAGACGTGTTACACACTTGTTCGGGTCGCCTTGATATACCTACGCCTTCGATTTTGCCGCACGGCACCGGCCTGTGCCGAATTAAACCCGAACAATGTTTAGCACCCCTTACATTTAAACTATTTTCTAGGCACGAAGACATCAGAGAAGCAATGCTATCACTAGTCCACATGATCCGAATGTCAGAAGACAAGCTGGAGAGGCACGAGTTCAGAGAGAAAGCTCTCGGTGAACAGGTAAAGAAGATGCTGAACGGCCTCGATAAGAAGCACAGGGCTTTAGAGCCGTTGAAAGGCATGATCTCAAGGTTGGATGAGCGGTTGTCGAATGTAGAGACTATACTTTTACAGGTTTGTACGATTTTGTAACTGCTTTTATGCTATTGCCGTTTCTTTGAAGTTTGATTTCCTCAGCGTCGAGCGTTGAAGTGTCTATGTTTTGTTAAGCCTGCACTCTCTATCAATTTTTATCTTGGAGAGTATTATGAATAGAAAAAAACCGGTGAAAAGCGAGTCGGACTCGCGCACCGAGGGTTCCGTTCCAATTTCTGAAAAAGTGTGCTATTTAGAGACTTGGGAGATAAGGGGGGGACGGTATTTTTTTTTAATTTTTCATCAAAAATCGAAAATTATGTGCCCTAAAAAATTTTTTAAAAAATGTTTAAAAATGTGCAAACGGCACTCTTTTATATGATACCTACCCCACATGCCCTAGTAGCCCCACTTTGATTTTTTTCATTTTTAGGGTTCCGTACCATTTTGGTACGGAACCCTAAAAATGATTCAAGATAATTCTAATATAGGCTTTAATATTTCCATTTTTATTTGCAGAAAGAAGAACGTGAAAAGACCTCCCAGACCAAAATAAACAATGCACTTGAAAATATACACAAAGCTTTGGTGTCACTGACGCCTGCGCTGGCGCCCCCTGCAGATTTGGACAACAATCTGACGGCCAATGATGACGTCTTGCAGAGGAGGCTTGACGCTACTGATTCTAAAATTGATGCTGTCAAGAAAGAAATTAAAAGCTTGAAGACTAGTTTAAGTCCGGTAAGTCCAAAGATTAAAACTTAAGAATGCAAAAGCGTTGCTGTATTAAATATTTCACCACCCTCCTGCTCTTATCACAATGTATTTGGGATCGGCAGCTGCGCCGACCATAAATACTACGTCTAGGTCTACGTAATACGTAAGACGTCTTAAATTACGTAGGCGTAAGGCCTACGTAATTTAAGACGTCTTACGTCGACGTAATAAGACGTCTTACGTCGACGTAATGTGATGTCTAACGTCGACGTAATAAGACGTCTTACGTCGACGTAATAAGACGTCTTACGTCGACGTAATGTGACATCTAACGTCGACGTAATAAGACGTCTTACGTCGACGTAATAAGACGTCTTACGTCTTTTCTTCTATAACTGCATCTCTATTAGTCGTCGTCATATCAGAATTCTTCTTTTTTGTTGATCTTGGTCATCTCATCTTTTACACAATCCATACTTTTCTGATAGTCAGAAGGAGTAACACTATCCGTTCCCTTGTCTTTATACTTTCCTTTGAACCAAAAATATTATTAGGTTGGTAAAGCTAGCAAAATCAGTTTAAAACTCCTATTTTTTCAGGATTCGCTCCGCTCGATGTGTTTAGAAGTCGCCTCAGACATGAACCCGTTCGAGAAGCACATTACTGACGCAGAGAAGCTGCTCAATAAGTACGAACTCAAGCTGAACGAGTTCAACGGAACTAAGGTGCAGACTGACTTCGTGCCGCTGAACGATGTGTCTCTCGCTGATGAGGCGTGGCACAGCAAGATGAGTGAAGGTATAATGGTTTTGCTTAACTGTTAACTACTATGCGTGCCAAATAAGAATAGGATCGCGCTTGCTGCCAACTTCACACGATAGCTGTCAAATTACTACTGCCGATAGCTGTCAAATTAGTACGCATTGGTAATGAAGTTCGCGAGTATTGCGGAACAAAATGGCATCTTATTTTATTTATTTATTTATTATTTATTTATTCTTCGGAAAGCTTACAGTCTAATATCTTTAAAGGTAAGTTATGTACAATATCGCTTACAATTGCCATTTAAAAGCTTCCACAAATTAAAAACTATGTACCTAAAATTAAAAAAGAAAGAAATAGAACATACAAAAATTAAAATTAAAAATAAAATCTACAATTTTTTCTAAACAAAACAAAACATATTCATCTTTAAAAAAACAAAACATAAAAAGATAATTATTAGTATCCGATAACTGTGACAGTTTATTGTGCTAAAACATAATATTAATGATGAGTAATGCTACTCATTGCGGTCTATAACAAAGTATTCATTGTTTATAGTTCTTCTTAATGTGCTAGGGCTGGTTTTAAATAGATCAACATCAAAATGAGAGGGAAGGTTATTGAAGCTTGCTGCGCTACGTAAGAAGAAGGCATTCCGTCGGTAGTTGGTTGATGCGAAGGGAATGTGAAGAAGTGGCCGCTGCCTGAAGCCTACGTGATGGGTTCGGAGTGATATTTTGGAGATAAGTTGGGAACAATCGATGGAACTATTGGCTATATTTAACAGAAATGTAATATCATTAGCATGGCGTCTGTTTTCCAGTGGTAGAAAATGGTATCTTTTGCAACGATGAGTGTAATCCGTTGAGCATTGCTTTGTCTTATAATCTAAGTATCTTAAAAACTTTTTCTGAATGCTTTCTATTCTTGACTTATACACGTCATAATTTGGGTTCCAAACTTGAGATGCGTATTCAAGGTGACTGCGTACGTATGAACAGAGGGCTTAGTGCGAGTTTTTATACTTACTCGATCACGTTAACGTAAACGTCAGTTTGTACTGAAAATGAATAAGCGCCGCCTGGTGACTATAATGGGAAACACCATTATTCCATACGAATTGACATACGTCAACGTTAACGTAAACGCGATCGAGTAAGTATAAAAACTCGCACTAAGGCCACTGCAATGCTATTCTGTAATCATCTCACCGTGAAAACTTAAGTGAAGTGAGCGTGGAGTGAGCTGTCAGTGTCATTCCACCTATAGCTAGGGATGGACCAAGCACATTTTAAAAGTCATAATCGAGATTTTAATAACATTTTTATGCTATTCTAGTGATCATTTTATATTTTTTCAAAGCTAGTATTTAAGTGTCTAAACAATACTACTTAGGGGGTTTTTAAATAAAATTCCAAAACAGAAATTGACTTTTGTCTGAATTTCTATTTGACTATTTTATTTTAAAACCCCCTAAATAGTAATGTTTAGACACTCTCTAGCTTACAAATAATATAAAATGATTATGTTATAAAATTAGCATAAAAGTATAGATAAAATCTCGATTATGATTGTAAATGTAATTTGGTCAATCCCTAGCATCCGTGGGATGACACTGACAGCTCACTCCACGCAAGTTTTCACGGTGAGATTTTTACAGAATCGACCAGCAGTATAATACTTTAAGTGGTTTTAGAGAGCTGAAGCAAGTAGATGATCTTATTATGAAACCTAGGGACCTGGACGCTTTCTTTACAATTTCATCAATATGCATTTCGAAAATGAGTTTACTGTCCTGGATAACGCCCAGGTCCCTTATACTGTTCACCTTAGTGTTTTTTTGGTTATCCAATGCATACCCTGAACCAATTGTCTTCTTTTGCCGTGTATAAGTCATATGAAAGCATTTGGATACATTTAGTTGAAGTTTATTAAGTCTACAGTAATCTACAAACCTATTGAGATCTTCCTGGAGTAGAGAAGTGTCAGATGAACATCGTACTGTTTTAAGTATTTTCATGTCATCGGCGTATAATAGAATGTATGAGTTAATAAAACATTTCCTAATATCTGCTATAAATAAATTAAATAGAAGAGGTCCTAATATGGATCCCTGAGGAACTCCAGATGGTATCAGCTTCCAACTAGAAGTAAAACCCTGTAATACTACTGCTTGTGATCTATTTTCAATGTAGGATGAAAACCATCGATATAGGTCGCCGTGA
The DNA here is from genome assembly GCA_905163495.3 of Cosmia trapezina. Taxonomy (NCBI): domain Eukaryota; kingdom Metazoa; phylum Arthropoda; class Insecta; order Lepidoptera; family Noctuidae; genus Cosmia; species Cosmia trapezina. The sequence goes on along the minus strand of LR991038.1, from coordinate 18,810,684 downwards.
ATTCCAGCTAAGAGAAGTTTACGTAAAAGTACCCTGTGATCAATGCGGTCAAAACATTTACTGTAATCCGTATAAATTACATCAACTTGCGCACGTTGCTCCATACCTTTAGAGATAAATTCATTGGAAAGAATAAGGTTAGTAGTAGTGGATCGCTTACGAAGAAAACCATGCTGCTCATCACCAAAGTCACATTTTAAGGCTGAATAAACTGCAGAATAAACAACGCGCTCAAGCACTTTGGAGAACAGGCATAGCTTAGAAATAGGACGATAGTTATTTACGAGGGACTTATCACCTTTTTTAAAAACTGGCGTAACGAATGCAGATTTCCACATTTTAGGAACAGTGCCTTCTGTTAAAGACCGCTTGAATATAATACAGATAGGTTTGGCTAGACTTTTCGCAGAGTTGACTATAAATATAGGTGGTATTAAGTCCGGGCCACCTGATTTAGAGAGATCTAGCATTTGAAGTAGCTTTAGTACTTTTTCGTGGCATACCTCTATGGAACTGATGTTTGCTGTGCTGGTGGATGGTGTTGTGGCTTGATCCTGGTCGTCTATGTCTGGCTCTAGAAAAGTTGACTGAAAGTATGTAGAGAACAGGTTACTGATTTCTTCTCCAGTGTCTGCGGTTGTATCTTGATATTTCAGAATATTAGGAAAGTTACTGTTACTTCTCTTGCTTTTAATATAGGACCAAAAACATTTTGGGTTTTTGATAATTGATGACTCGACTTTATCCATATACATACGGTAACAAGATTTCTCTACTTCTGCAGCTCTATGCCGCAGTAAAGAAAAGGTTTGGTAATCTGATATATTTCCATAAGTTTTAAATTTCCGGTGATATTTGTATTTTTCTTTTAGGATCTTAATTAGTGCAGATGTATACCAGAGAGGGTGTGATGAATTTTTAAATACTGATCTCTGATTTCATAGAGTTTGTTATAAAAAAGACTAACAGCATTGTCTAGTGGCTTAGCACTCAGCAACTCGTCCCAGTCAACGTCATCAAGAGCGGACCTTATAGCATCGTAATCTCCTTTATAGAACTGATATTTAATGTTAGTTTTTTCTGATAGAGAGTGTATTTGAACAAAATCAGCCTGAGTAGTAAAGGGTTTGTGATGCATGTCAATAGGTTCTGCTAATGGGTCAAGACATTCGTGTATGTCCAGGGGCCCATTAGAAAATGCGAGGTCTAACAGTCTGCCATTCGCGTTCCGTACATTATTAAACTGGGATAAGTTACATATATTTATAGTGTCGAAGAAGTCAATCAGCGCTGTCATTCGTATGACACCATTCTACATCATTACCAAAGTTAAAGTCACCCAGGACAATAAATTTATCTAATGGATTGGTCAAAATTAAATTATTTAAATTATTTGTAAAATTCTGAAGCTGAGCGGTATAAGAGTTACCCGTATGTTCATTGCAAAGGTAAAGGGCACAGATATGTATGTTGTAAGATGTAACTTGAGGTCTAGATCGCTTTAACGTTATAGTTACCCAGATATCTTCAGCGGTACTACGCCAGTTACATCTCTCAGCAACGGTCAAATCATTCCGCACGGCAATCAACACACCGCCTCCTCGAGTTTGCGAGGTCCTTTTCTGTTTTTATCACTATGGTAGGGGAGGTGTCGGTTTTCTTGGTATGTATCTTGGCATGTTTGATCCAGACGTATTGAAAATCCATCTCAGCGGCGGCTTTTTTAGTCTTGGATAGGAGAACCTTGTTCTGTATAGTTAGGTGGTCATTCACGTAAATCTTATGGTTGCCGGGTAGTCCTAAGTGTCCAGAAGTTATGGAGGAAGATTTAGACGCGTATCTGGCTGCTGCTATGAAGTCTTCCTTCACATAACGATTACAGAAGCAGACTATAATGGGTTTCGTGTTTTCTTTTTCACGAGTTGGTACTCTCGCGACAAAATTAACTTGATTCTTTGAGATAGGATATTGTATCTTAGATCCAATAGTAGATAATATTTGATACAGGTTCTCATTGTTTGTTTGAGTGACACCTTTAATTTCAATGTTGTTCATTCTTGACCATTGTTCCTTAGAGTTTGCTTCTTGTTCAAGTTTATCGAGCCGAGTGTGTAATAAGTAATAACTCTACCTGAGATTGGACTTTTTCCACTTGCGCAATACGATGTTCCAGGGTTTGCACTTTGACATTAAATACTTTAAGCTCCTTGTTGGCCTCATTGACCGATGATTTGAGATCGGCAAATTCCTGTCTCAGTGCCATAACCTCGTCCCTAAGACATTCTAGCGGCGCTAGTTTGGCAGAAAGTGCCCTGATCTCTTTTAATATAAGTGATTCTGACTCTACCTTAGGTGTGGGTGATGTAGGTTTAATAGGTCCAGGCTGCTTACACTTCATGCATCGCCATGTAAGTTTTCTGTCGCCAAGCTTGCGGAATCCAGCTTCTGTTATTCCTGCACAGTGGAAGTGAAGATTTTGGGAGCACATTGTGCCATGAATTCCATCTGTTAGCAGGTCACTACAGGCACCACACTTATTTAAACTCATTTCGGAGAGGAGTAAAAATGACAATACGAATCAAAAATTACGAAAACAAAAATAAAATAAAAAGTTTGAGAATAACTGCACTTTCTTTATGAGTTAACTTTAGGTACGTTTAGAAGCGACTGCTCGCGGTAGGGACCACGACAAGACTGGACAAATGGCATCTTGACAGTACTATTCTTATTTGGCACGCATAGTAGTTAACAGTAACCCGCCCGCGAAATTCAAATTTTCTTACGTTTTTTGTAATTCGCAGATGTCTCGTTGTAATGTTGATCAAAATATGATTTGCGACTATAACAAATATGTATTTACACAAATAAAACCTTATGAATCATCAATACATGTTTCTAAGTTAGATTTGTTCCAAAATATCATGATTTCACCTTAACTACTTGCGTTTCTAATTATGTAGGTAGGTGCTTGTGTAGCGTTCTTTGATTGGTTAATTTAATTAGGTACTAGGCTAGCCACAGTATTTAAATTTAATTGTAAAATAATACTCATAGCTTACCTACCTACTTTTGCAGCAGTGTGTGTAGGTACCTACCTATTATCTATTCACACCTACCTACAGATAGCGCGCGAGTTGAATGCAGTCGGGGTCTGAGGTAAAGAGCGCCCCGCTATCCGCACGCCCCACCTCACGCGCCTGCAGTGTATTGTAATTATAATTAGGTCACAGCACTACCGCATTCCTAAGCTCTGCATTCAACTCGCGCGCTATCTGTAGCTGTTCAATGGGATTTTAGCTTCACTAACGGCACAGCTATCGGTCTTTATTACAGGCATTTTCACGATGCTCTTATAGTCGTCTTTCCATAGTCTAGTTACACCCGAGATTTACTTATTCGCTTTTGAATTATTTATGTAGGTAGGCATGCATGCATAAATTCTATATCATTAACATAGTGAATATGTGTCTCCATGTTAAAGTTATTTATTTTCCCAGTGATGGAGCGCCAAGAGATAGAAGTAAAGAAGATCCAGCGCTTGCTATCTGACGCGGAGAGCATGTGGAAGGACCTCCCAAGGCTCGCTGACCTGGTTCGCTCCACCAATCACACGATAGAGGCCGTCAACAATGCCACTGAAACCATGCTTATTAACAACGAAATGGGTGAGTTTATGTCAGCATTTTTTTTTTGTAGTAAGTTTTGGTATAGTGAGCGCGCAAGTGCTAGTCACCTACTGAGGTATGTGAGCGGTGAGACGCGAGAGGTAGACAAACGTCAATCTAACTCAGTCTGCCAATCTTGTCAATCGCGCCCTCTGCCGTCTCACCGCTCACATGCCTCAGGTGGTGACTATCACTTGCGCGCACTCGTCCGGGGCACCTCTGGGATCGTGACATACCTATATGTTTCCAGTAACCCTGTATATTGACGTCTTGCCCGATATCGCGACCTCGGGACTCGAGATAATTAACAAAACCAGCCAAGTGCGTTTCGGACCACGCACAATTAGGGTTCCGTAGTTGAAAATAATTTATCCCAAAAAGAAACAATTGTAACTAGAAACACCAAAAAAAATTGTATGCTGTAATTTTACAAATTATTGATTTTCGGACTTTTGTCTTTATTTACTTGTCCTGTGAGACCTTGCTTCATGCCAAATTTCATGATTCTAGGTCAACGGTAAGTATACGGTTTTGATTTACTTGCGAGTATCAAAATATGTCGCATAAACGGCCGTATTTTTTTAGAGCTGCAACTGTTCCAAGGGACCATCAACCTATACGTGTTTGATACCTCCCACGCGTTCCTAAAAAAAAGGGTCTTGACAGACTGACAGACAGACAGACGGACAACGAAGTGAGCCAGTAAGGGTGCCGTTTTTTCCTATTGAGGTACGGAATCCTAAAAGTACTTACCTACTTAATTTACTTTTTCGTTACGATGATACCTATCATGTCGTCAAACCAAGTTTCTTCAAGCCACCTTGAAAATACGATGGTACTACGCGTTCATTCATCGATTGCTTTGTTTTGATTTGATTTACCTAGTCACGGTATGTACATTATATAATAACATTCGGCCATGGGTTGACCTACTTAAATTAGTTTACTAACCTCTTGCATTCGAATGGTGGAATAAAGTATCTATAGGTACGGTCAGCAACAAATATTTAAATTGACACAAAATATTAGGTCTTTACCTATGAAATTGCCGTTTTGTATGAAAAAATTTAAACGAATTTTTTTCATGTATTTTTTATTTTTATTAATCGAAGTAATCACCCATGCAATCAATGCATCTTTGCCAACGCAGTGGCAGTTTATTGATGCCCTTCTTAAAGAAATCAGCTGGTCGGGAGGCAACAAATTCTTCAAAGGCATTTTGTACTGCCTCTCGGGTATTGAATTTTTTTCCCGCCAAGAAGTTATCCAAATTCTGGAAAAAGTATTAGTCTGTAGGCGCAAGGTCTGGTGAGTAGGGCGGATGACGGAGAGCTTCCAACCCCAGTTCTTGCAACTTGGAGACCGTCTGCTGTGCAGTAAGAGGTCGCGCGTTGTCGTGCAGGAGCAGCGGAGACGAGCGATTGACCAATAGATAGATAGATAGATAATTTATTCATTTCTCATCACAAATGCTGTTGTGGACAGGAATTGCTTAATCTAAGACTTAAAGGGTTAACATTTGTGAGAGACTGGTGCCCGAAAAAGGCATGAAATACCTGTGTTACGGGTCACCAGCAATGCTGGTTGGAGATGTGCCAGCTTCTCCATCATTGTGTTCAGTTCTTCACAGTACACATCTGCAGTAATGCTCACCCCGTTTGGTAAGAAGCTGTGATGAATCACACCGGCGCTAGACCACCAAACAGTGACCATCACTTTTCTAGGGGTAAGTTTTCGTTTAGGGCATTGTTTAGTTGCTGAACCAGGATCCAACCAACTTGCTGAGCGCTTGCGGTTATCAAATAGAATCCATTTTTCATCGCAGGTAACAATGCGGTTCAAAATTCCTTCATTTGTGTGTCTGTTGAGCAGTGCAAGGCACGTCTCGACGCGTACTTCGCGCTGGCGATCATTAAGTTCGTGGGGCACCCATTTGTCAAGCTTTTTTACCTTGCCAATTTGACGCATATGGACCAATATTGTTTTGACGCTAACGTCGAAAGCTGCTGCTAATTCAGCCGTAGATTGTGTATCATCAGCTTCCACAATCGCCTTTAATTCGTAATTGTCGACCAAAGTCTTCGGACGACCGCGAGGTTCATTTTTCAGGTCGAAATTTCCAGAACGGAAGCGAGCAAACCAATGCGCGTGCGTTGGTTTGTAGTGTTAGCTCCGTAAACGTCGTTGATGTTGCGTGCCGCTTGTGCCGCGTTGCTGCCACGACGGTACTCATATTCCATAATTACTCGAATTTTTAACGTATCCATGATGACGAAAAAGATTGAAATGCGATGAAAATGTAACACTAATCAATAAACAAATGACTACTTTTGGAAAAAAAAATCCATGTTTTTAAAATAAAATTAATTTGAAATTAGAATTCTTAGCCAAACAAAAATTATTTTGATTTGAAATGGCCAGTACTGCAGAACGGCAATTTCATAGGTAAAGACCTATTATTATGCGATGCTATTGTATGGGCTTCAGTACAGTACCTCAGTAGGTAGGTATGTTATTATAAACAAGGTGTAATTGCAATAACTTTAAATGAATAAATAAATAAACTGAAAACCTCCTAACGCTTCGACTGCCGGAAACGCGGATCTACGCGACACAATGACTTTTGTTTCTTTAATTACGGCATACGAAAGGTTAAGGGGTCATTGTACTCATCATTATAAACAACTTTTACTATGGGACCAACGCTGAAATCGCGAAAAAAATGTAAGCTGTTCCCTAAATTTATGTTCGCATAACTTGTCAAAATGTAGGGAACAGCAGATTTTTTTTTATGATGTTTCGATTTCTTTTTAACATTGTGAATATACCTAAGGCCTACATAATATTTCAGTAGGTACCTAATAATACTAAGGTAGGTATGGTTATGGTATGGTTTTAATAAGTGAAATGTTATCAGATTTTCTTTGCCGACTGTACCTATAACCAACTTTTAGTAAGCGTGTGTATGTATAGGTAGGTAGGTACATAAAGTAGCACTTAAGTTTTATAAATTTTCAAATTAATCAATTTTATAACCAACTTGGTGTGGTCAGGTAGATGCCACTACGATGTAGGTAGTTAAGATGATGTTTTTCGTAACCCCAGTGGTAATTGGTAGCAATCACTATCCAAGACGTAATTATCGAATACCTGCACGTTTATCGATTACAAAATGTTGTACGCGCATCCGTCGCTTACTTGACATTAATGTGTAACTTCACTGGACCCAAAGATTTTTAAACTTTATAGCAGTTCAAATATCTTACCTACCTCTCTAAATAGTTGTCATTAGGGCACGATCTAACTTATTTCAACGGAGGATAGAAGTAGGTAGTATTTATTGCCGCACGAATCGTGAACACAAATTCCATCAAAAAAATTCAATTTAAAAAAATCAACACTAGGAAATCGCGAAAAAAATATCAGCTGTTCCCTACATTTTGACGAATTTTGCGAACAGCACACAACAGCACAGCAACAGCTGATTTTTTTTCAGCGATTTCCTAGTGTTGATTTTTTTTTATACTTACAAAAAATTTTACATCTGACTAAAAATGTGTGCATAGGAAATATCAATATTGTGCCGGACGGGCGTGATCGTTGGACACGGTGAAGTGAAGGGAGTGTGTAAGCCTATCCAGGTGAATGCCTATGTGTGAGGTTAGGCCTCCCAGTCCAAGCGGCGCTGACGTCCGGTTTCTATAGGCTCGGATTGTCTGCAACCGATGACCAGCAGCTATGTTCGTGTGAGGTTCTGAAGGATTATTTTCAATGAAACAGCATCTTGATAAGTCTTCAGCGGAGTTCAGGAGACGATTGGCGCACTCTTCAGGAAGATAGATGGTACCATGCCGATGGCTACGATTTGCTATATTTTCTTGTGTGCTTAGGTACCTCAAAACTTTACCTTACTGAGGACCGCGAATCGTCTCCTGATTTTGGTTTTATTTTCGACTATTTTTTATTTAAAAAATTTCACAAAATTGCTTATTTCTAACTTAAATATTTCATTAAATATAACATGTGACATGTTGTTAGAATCGTCATTAGACCGCGCATCGATTGAGATATCTGTTATTCCTGTAAGTCTATGTTCTGAAAAGATATTAGTGTGTAAACACTGAAAATTCGATTATTTTGATCAAAAAATATTTTGCAAGTTAAATTACTCGAAAACTACTGAAGCTACTTCAATGGTCTATACAGATATCTGAAGCCGGTCTAATGACCTAGAACAATACAATAGTTTAAATATCGGCACTATGTTTTTCAGGGCGTGACGCGCCCTGAAAACCTAAAACAATAAAATCTATTAACAAAAGTACGGTTGCAACTTCTATAAACACAATTAAGTGGGTTCTGCAGTTAAACCACAGGTCTAATTTTTATGCCCAGGGCTAGGTCTTAATCTAGGGTACCTGGGCACACTATGAAAACTATAAAAAACAGCTATATAACCCACTCAATGGTAGTTTATAGGATGGCGTTCACAGTTTCAACCTCTGTAAACTCAACTAAGTGGGTTTTGCAGATAAACTACAAGTCTAATACTACGCCCAGACCTAGGTCTTAAGCTAGGGTACCTGGGCGCACCAACAAAAACTATAAAACGGCTATATAGCCCACTCAGTTGCTATTTATAGAGGTTGTACTTACAGTTTTCCTTAGGAAACTTCACTATTTCACTATCACAGAGTTTTAGAACACTTTAGCGTTTTGAATTAACTTTAAATTACACTTTAACGCGTTGAATTTACTTTAAATTCACTAAATAAAATGATAAAAACAAAAGTCTTTGATTTCCTAACTTAGAAACACCGTTTGATTCGCGATTACACTGTACGTGAACTATGACGGTCCCCCGCTACTTGCGCCTATGTGCACAGATAGGGTCTCGTCGCCTACTATGAATCTACGTTAAGTTAGAACAAAATAAAAAACCTATGTATCTATTGTTTGGTGACGCTTCGTCGCGAACATTTCTCCCGCCGTGCAGTGCAGTGATGACTCGTAGCGATGTCGGCGCGGCGCTGCATTTTCTCCGGTGAGCGACGTCTGTAGGCGCGACGCTCGTAGCTATACTGCGACGCTCGCCGCCGCGACGCTCGTAGTCTCGACGCTCGCCGTCGCGACGCTCGCCGCCGCGACGCTCGTAGCTATGCTGCGACGCTCGCCGCCGCGACGCTCGTAGTCTCGACGCTCGCCGCCGCGACGCTCGTCGCCGCGACGCTCGCCGCCGCGACGCTCGCCGCCGCGACGCTCGTCGCCGCGACGCTCTGCTATTACTTCGGTAATGGGACGAGTTTCTTCACCGGACGCTTCAAGGTGCCGCCGGCAGTGCGCACCTCAGCGGTCCGGACTTCTCCGTCGGCTCCGGGGAATACGGCGATTATGCGGCCTCGCGGCCACGTGTTGCGAGGCAGCTGGCCGTCTGCGATGAGCACGGGATCGCCCACCTGTAGTCCGGGCCCGCGGCTATGCGGCTCCCGCCGGTTTTGAAGCTCCGGCAGGTACTCTCGGACCCAGCGACGCCAGAACATGTCGGCGAGTATTTGTGTTCGCCGCCATAGTCTCTTGCCGTCTATATCTTGCTCGGAGAACACACCAGGTGATGGGAGTCTCGCCGACCCGCCGAGTAAAAAATGGTTCGGTGTGATCGACTCGTCGTCTTCGCTGTCCACGGAAACGTGTGTCAGCGGTCGGCTGTTTACTGTGTACTCTGCCTCACATAGCAATGTGGACAGCACCTCTTCGTGGGGGTGCTTTTCTATGAGCACAGTGTATAGCGCCGACTTCACGCATCGAACTAGGCGCTCCCAGGCGCCTCCCATGAATGGCGCTGATGGCGTTATGAAGCGCCACACGATGCCACGACGACTGGCTTCTTCTTGTAAGGCGTCTCGGAGCTCCTTGTCGGCACCGTGCATGTTGGTACCGTTGTCGGAGTATATCTCTGTTGGGCAGCCTCGACGAGCAGCGAAGCGGCGCAGGGCTTGTATAGCGGAGTCTGCGCTGAGGCTAGCGGCGATTTCTAGATGAACAGCTCTGGTGGTGAGACACGTAAATAGGGCTACGTATCTCTTCTGATGTTGGCGGCCCACGGTGACGGACAACGGGCCAAAGTAGTCTAACCCGGTGTATGTGAACGGCCTCTGATGATGTGCGAGGCGCGTCTTCGGATGGTCGCCGGTCGCAGGGACGGGTGCCTGTGCTTTTCGAATGCGGCACTGTAGACACTGCGCTATCACCTTCTTAGCTGTTGGTCGCATCTTGACGACCCAGTAATGCTGCCTTACTTCGTTGATTGTGAGCTCTGTCCCACTATGCTGTAGACTCCGATGCGTCCAATCTATGTATAACTGTGTGATGTGATGGTCGCCGTGTAGTATCGGTGGACGCTTCACATCATCGGTGACCTCGTCGGTCGCTGCTATACGGCTTCTTAGCCGTATCACGCTGTCTACGACTTCTATTTGTAGCGGCCACAGTCGACTGTCTTTTTCTATTGATTTCTGCTCTCGCAGCCTGGCTATATCTTCTGCAAAAGACTGTTGCTGTACGACCTGGACCAGTATCTTCTCCGCTTGCTGGAGAAATTCGGCTTCTATTATCTGTTTTTTGTCGTTTTCTGATGGCTTCGACGCTCGTTTCAGTGGGAGAGGTGCCGCCTTTTTCTGTTTTTTCCAGACAGGATCCTTTTCTGTATTCTGTTTCGTTCTTTTGTAGAACGTCTTCTCGGTTTTTCTTCGACAAAGAAATATGAATCGTAGAACGCTTGCTGTTGCGCGGAGTAGTCGTTCCCACTTAGAAAACTTGGATGGATCTGGAATGGCTTCGGTCAACTTTATGACGTTTTCGACGGCGACTAACGTTCTCTCTTCCCCAGTCTCTTCTGTAATTGGAGGTTTCTCAGACGGCCACGACGACGGTTCTTCATACAAGAACTTGGGACCACAGTACCACTCATGCTGTGAGTCAAAGTGCTGTGGTACGTCACGGGTAGCGATGTCAGCGATATTCAGTTTCGTGGGCACCCATCGCCAGTCTTCAACTTTGCTGTTTTCTTCAATGGCAGCTATTCTATGGGCGACGAACGACTTGTATACTCGTGCCCCTCTTCTTATCCAGGTCAGAACGGTTTTGCTGTCTGACCAGTATGTCACCGATGCGGGCTTGATGTTGTGCTCGCGCATCACAGCTGCAGCCACACGGGTTCCCATCACCGCCGCCTGCAGCTCGAGGCGCGGTATTGACTGCAGTTTCAGTGGCGCCACCTTCGCCTTTGCCATGACGAGGCTGACGTGTTGCTTGCCGTCTTCTGTCGTGGCCCGCCAATACACTGCTGCTGCGTATGCCATTTCGCTCGCGTCGGTGAACACATGGACCTGTGTTTCTTTAGCTTCACTGTAACCTGGATAACACCGTGGTATGCTGACATTTTTGAGCTGCTGTAGGTGCTGCGTCCAGCCCTTCCATTTAATCGCTAGGTCTTCGTCTAGCGGCTGATCCCAGTCGATTCCTCGCCTCCATGCCTCTTGCAATATCTGCTTGGCTCTAATGGTTACTGGTGAAGCGAGTCCGAGCGGGTCATATAGTGACATGACTATCTTCAGCGCCTCCCGTTTAGTTGGCACCTCCTTTTCTATTACGCCTTTTGGTAGACGTGCGAGTGTCAGGTTGAAGCCCAGCGTGTCTTCCCCTGGTCTCCATATCAGGCCGAGGATTTTCTCTGTACCATCTATGTCTCCGATGTTGACGACTTCAGCACGGATCTGTGATGGATCTATGTTTTCTATAAGTTGCGAGCTGTTTGATACCCATTTTCTTAGTTCAAACTTCGCCTGTTGGTGTATTGTCTTCACCGCTGTTGCGATACGAGTCGCTTCTTCTACAGATCTGTAGCTATCGAGATAGTCATCCATATAATGATTCTGTATAATGGCTTCCACTGCTTCTGGATGCTCTTCTGTATGCCTTTTCGCGTTCCAATTCTTCGCGAAAATGGCTGTGCACGGCGAACTTGCCGCGCCGAATATGATGGACGTCATGCGGTACTGTTCGGGTGCTCCGTCTCTTCTGTCGCCTCTCCACAGATATCGTAGGGCGTCTCTGTCTTGCGGCCGCACCTTCACTTGCATGAACATCTCTGCTATGTCACCGGAAATGGCTATTCGGTGACGTCGGAACCTCATCATGACGCCGGGCAGCGACTGCAGCAAGTCCGGTCCAGTTAGGAGGAAGTCGTTGAGCGATAGACCTCCTGATTTGGCAGCGGCGTCATGTACTATACGGAGTTTTTCAGGCTTCATTGGATTGAACACGTCGAAATGAGGTAGGTACCAAGTTCTACCCGGTGTGCTCGTCTTGGGCGCCTTCTCCGCGTAACCTTTCTGGATAAGTGCATCCATCTGTTCTGTATATCTATCTCGAAGAGCCGGTTTGCTATCGAGTTTCTTCTCTATTGAGACGAGCCTTTTGAGTGCTGTCCCGTAACTATCTGGCATTTCTGTGTTTTCATTTTTCCACAGCATAGCCGTTTCTATGTGGCCATCTTCTAACTGTTGAGTGTGACGAGTCAATATGTCTTCTGCTTTCTTCTCGGGATCGGAGTCTGGTCTTCTAGGATTAATAACCAGTGATTCTATAGCGAAGAATTCACGAAGCTGTTCATTCAGATCTTCGTCGCTGTCCACCAATCGGTTGACGTAGTGCACCTGCTGACCCAGGATTCTTGTGTGCGCACCGTGAAGTGTCCAGCCCAGTGTGGTTAGCGACGCAACAGGCTGGTGTTTCGGTCCTCTTCGAATTTCACTGGCCAGTAGTAGGTGCCAGTTGTCTTGACCGATGAGTATCTTCGGTGCGCCTGTGTCGTAAATCAGCTGTTGCCTCAGGTCATCGAGATGTTTGCACTGTGCGACGTCTTCTTCGCTGACTGTTTGCGGTGCGAGGTTGAGCTTTGGTATGGTGCGCGCTCTGAATGGCACCCTATCTTTCAGCTGGCTTGCAAGAGTGACGGTTATTCTTCGGGAGCAAGGAGTGTCGATCGTGGTGTTTCCGATCGCACCTATCTTCAACGGGTCGATATGGCCCTCTGCTCCAATTTGGTTTGAGATTTCTTCGTCGATCAAAGAAACGGTGGATCCATCGTCGAGAAGAGCGAATGTGGAAGCTTCTCCCGCCGGTCCAATGACTCGAACCGGGACTATCTTGAGGTAGGCATGACTCGCAGCTGTTCGTGAGCTGGCCACCGTTTCTTGAGCTTCCTTCTTCTCTACTGGAACATCGGGCTTCTCAACTTCCGTTGCTTTAGACTTCTTGTTGTAGTGAAGAAGCCGATGGTGCGTGGCTGTACACCCCTTGGCGTCACACTTCTTCGCTTTGCATGTGTGACCATTGCGACGGCTTCGCAGGCAACGGAAACAGAGATTGAGTTTCTTGGCGAGTTCCCATCTCTTGTCACTGGATCCTTCTTTAAATTTCTTGCAGTCAGTAGTGCTGTGACCCTCCTTATCGCAGACGTGACATTTGCTATTTGATGTTGACTTGTCTGTAGCAGCGTGAGTTCTCTGCACGACACGCTTGGATGCTGTTGCTTCAGAGCTGATGTTCTCCGGTGGAGCGAAGGCGCTGCAGAATCGAGCTTGTTCAGTGATAAAGTCGCTAAAGAGTGAGAGGTCTGGTAGCGACTGGTACTTCTCGGTATATGTTCGGTACCACTGTACACGCAGCGAGTTCGGCAGCTTCTCGGTAAGTGTTCGCATCAGCTCGGCATTGATAAGATAATGTTCTTTCTTCAGTGCGCGCAGAGTGACTATGCCGCTTCTAACTCGGCTTGCGAAATTGCAGATGTCTTTTGGAGATTCGCTGCAGCGCGGCAACCCACGTAGTCTATCTGTTTCGGCTTGAGCTATTGAGTCTGGGCGGCCGAATTGCAGCTCGAGTTCTCTCATGATGTCATCTGGTCTTGCATTTCCGATGAGTTCCGAGCTCACTGTCTCTAGCGCACGTCCGTGCAGGCTTCTTCGAAGTCTTGCTGTGTTTTCAACATCATTGAAGTATTTTCTTGTGGTTTCATAGATGGCACGGTATGAAAGCCATTCTGTATGAGCTCCATTGAAGCTCGGTAAGGTCATGATGGCCTTTGACGCCGAGGGCTGCTGTGTCCACTGTTCTGTTTTCCTGTCGGCTAACGATGCTATAGCGGACGTCAATTCCGTTATGAAAGGACGGAAATCTCCCCCGGTGTTCTCTTCTTTCGAAGGTGCTATTTGGTTCTTCACTTCATTTTCTATAGGATTCGGCAGAGTTTCTTGCGTCTGGAGGCCCACTATAACATCGGCATCCACAGGGGGGGGACGTTGCACACGGCTTCTATTTCTATTGTCCCCCTTAGTGGAGTTGGCCCCTTTCGGCGGCTCTGGTTCTGGTGCCTCTTCTAGCCAGGAACGCACGTACTCATTGTTCGAGGTTCTATTATCCATATATTCGCCGTCGGAGTCTTCTTCCTCGGCTCTTTGAAGTGCTATTTGAGCAAGTTCCAACTTAATCTTCAATAAGTCTTCACGTGCTCTTGAAATTTTTCTATGGGACCGCGTCGTTCTATTTGTAGTCGACGGCGGTTTGTTATGTTCGTTACGGGCGTCACCCCGGGTAGTCATCGGCATGGTTCGGCTATGGTTTTCTTTGGTTTCCTTTTCTATTGGCTGTATCGTCTGGTCTACAGACTTCATTGAATCGTCTGAAGTTTCTTCTGACTGAGTTCCTTGTTTTGAAGTGCACGGCTGACCCTCAGATCTTGCTCGTACTGGTAGGTCTTTCTTCGGGGTGGGGTGCTGTACTGTTCCTTCTGTTGTGGACGGCGATCGTGGTGGTCGCTCGTGACGAATGCCTGGAGCACTACGGTCTCTGCTTTGTGATCTCGTTAGTGTCATCTTCTATGTTAGTCTTCAATCTCCGAAACGAGTCTTCAACTTCAGAATTATTTTCTATCTTCAATCTTCTGTAATAATTCTTCAAGAATAAATTTTCAGAGTTGAGGCTTCAGTAATTGTTCTTCAATAGTGAATCTTCAGAAATAAATCTTCAGGGAAAAGCTTCAGGAACAATTCTTCTATGACAAATCTTCTGTGATAAATCTTCTATGATTAATCTTCAGAGATAAGGCTTCAGAAATGGTTCTTCTATAATGAATCTTCAGAAATAAATCTTCAAGGAAAAGGCTTCAGGAACAATTCTTCTGTGACAAATCTTCAGAGATAAGGCTTCAGGAATGTTTCTTCTATAGTGAATCTTCAGAAATAAATCTTCAGGGAAAAGCTTCAGGAACAATTCTTCTATGACAAATCTTCTGTGATAAGGCTTCAGGAATGTTTCTTCTATAGTGAATCTTCAGAAATAAATCTTCAGGGAAAAGCTTCAGGAACAATTCTTCTATGACAAATCTTCTGTGATAAATCTTCTATGATTAATCTTCAGAGATAAGGCTTCAGAAATGGTTCTTCTATAATGAATCTTCAGAAATAAATCTTCAGGGAAAAGGCTTCAGGAACAATTCTTCTGTGACAAATCTTCAGAGATAAGGCTTCAGGAATGTTTCTTCTATAGTGAATCTTCAGAAATAAATCTTCAGGGAAAAGCTTCAGGAACAATTCTTCTATGACAAATCTTCTGTGATAAATCTTCTATGATTAATCTTCAGAGATAAGGCTTCAGAAATGGTTCTTCTATAATGAATCTTCAGAAATAAATCTTCAGGGAAAAGGCTTCAGGAACAATTCTTCTGTGACAAATCTTCAGAGATAAGGCTTCAGGAATGTTTCTTCTATAGTGAATCTTCAGAAATAAATCTTCAGGGAAAAGGTTACAGGAACAGTTCTTCTATGATAAATCTTCTGTTGATAAATCTTCAGGAATAAGGCTTCAGGAACGTTTCTTCAGTCTTCTATAATAAATCTTCAGAGATAAATCTTCAGGGAAAAAGATTCAGGAACAATTCTTCTATGACAAATCTTCTGTGATAAATCTTCTATGATAAATCTTCAGAGATAAGGCTTCTATGAATGGTTCTTCTATAATGAATCTTCAGAAATAAATCTTCAGGGAAAAGTTACAGGAACAGTTCTTCTATGATAAATCTTCTGTTGATAAATCTTCAGGAATAAGGCTTCAGGAACGTTTCTTCAGTCTTCTATAATAAATCTTCAGAGATAAATCTTCAGGGAAAAAGATTCAGGAACAATTCTTCTATGACAAATCTTCTGTGATAAATCTTCTATGATAAATCTTCAGAGATAAGGCTTCTATGAATGGTTCTTCTATAATGAATCTTCAGAAATAAATCTTCAGGGAAAAGTTACAGGAACAGTTCTTCTATGATAAATCTTCTGTTGATAAATCTTCAGGAATAAGGCTTCAGGAACGTTTCTTCAGTCTTCTATAATAAATCTTCAGAAAAAAGGTTACAGGAACAAGGCTTCAGTCTTCTATAATAATTTTTCAAAATAAATCTTCAATCTTCTTATTCTTCAGGGATCCCACAGGAACCGTCCCGGCCGCAAACATCCGGCTCGCAAGGACCAGCAAATGTGCCGGACGGGCGTGATCGTTGGACACGGTGAAGTGAAGGGAGTGTGTAAGCCTATCCAGGTGAATGCCTATGTGTGAGGTTAGGCCTCCCAGTCCAAGCGGCGCTGACGTCCGGTTTCTATAGGCTCGGATTGTCTGCAACCGATGACCAGCAGCTATGTTCGTGTGAGGTTCTGAAGGATTATTTTCAATGAAACAGCATCTTGATAAGTCTTCAGCGGAGTTCAGGAGACGATTGGCGCACTCTTCAGGAAGATAGATGGTACCATGCCGATGGCTACGATTTGCTATATTTTCTTGTGTGCTTAGGTACCTCAAAACTTTACCTTACTGAGGACCGCGAATCGTCTCCTGATTTTGGTTTTATTTTCGACTATTTTTTATTTAAAAAATTTCACAAAATTGCTTATTTCTAACTTAAATATTTCATTAAATATAACATGTGACATGTTGTTAGAATCGTCATTAGACCGCGCATCGATTGAGATATCTGTTATTCCTGTAAGTCTATGTTCTGAAAAGATATTAGTGTGTAAACACTGAAAATTCGATTATTTTGATCAAAAAATATTTTGCAAGTTAAATTACTCGAAAACTACTGAAGCTACTTCAATGGTCTATACAGATATCTGAAGCCGGTCTAATGACCTAGAACAATACAATAGTTTAAATATCGGCACTATGTTTTTCAGGGCGTGACGCGCCCTGAAAACCTAAAACAATAAAATCTATTAACAAAAGTACGGTTGCAACTTCTATAAACACAATTAAGTGGGTTCTGCAGTTAAACCACAGGTCTAATTTTTATGCCCAGGGCTAGGTCTTAATCTAGGGTACCTGGGCACACTATGAAAACTATAAAAAACAGCTATATAACCCACTCAATGGTAGTTTATAGGATGGCGTTCACAGTTTCAACCTCTGTAAACTCAACTAAGTGGGTTTTGCAGATAAACTACAAGTCTAATACTACGCCCAGACCTAGGTCTTAAGCTAGGGTACCTGGGCGCACCAACAAAAACTATAAAACGGCTATATAGCCCACTCAGTTGCTATTTATAGAGGTTGTACTTACAGTTTTCCTTAGGAAACTTCACTATTTCACTATCACAGAGTTTTAGAACACTTTAGCGTTTTGAATTAACTTTAAATTACACTTTAACGCGTTGAATTTACTTTAAATTCACTAAATAAAATGATAAAAACAAAAGTCTTTGATTTCCTAACTTAGAAACACCGTTTGATTCGCGATTACACTGTACGTGAACTATGACGGTCCCCCGCTACTTGCGCCTATGTGCACAGATAGGGTCTCGTCGCCTACTATGAATCTACGTTAAGTTAGAACAAAATAAAAAACCTATGTATCTATTGTTTGGTGACGCTTCGTCGCGAACAAATATGTTGCATATCTCCTGCTCCTGACTTGTTAGGTAATTTTGTCTCAATATAGTGGCGCTGTTAGCTTATAAACTCGCCTTAACGACCCACTTCCCGGGTTCCGACTGAGCTGAAATTCATGCATAATTATGTACCTACCTACTTAAATCGTATGACAAAGCAATATTATTATGACATGGAGCTGATCTGATGATGGAGCAGGAAGGTGGCCATGGGAACTCTGTAATAAAACGACGCAACCCTATCGAGTTAGGCTCGTTTGATTCGTCTTGACAAGGACCCTGGTCTTATATGATATCCAGACTAATAAAAACTTGTTTAAAATGCTTCTTATATTTCAGCTGTAACAAAGGTAGTGTCGAAACTGCGTGAGATGGGCGACCGTCTGGTGACGACCAACGAGGATGTGCAGCGAAGCCTGACGCAGAGCAACACCATGACAGAACACGCCTACAACGACATCACCAGGAGCTACGAGACTTTACGTACTGAGGTCAGCTGACAGATCCTTATATTATTACCTATACTAGATACAAGACGAAAGCACCAGGGCGCGAATTTCAAATTTTCTTAGGATTTTTGCAATTTGCAAATCAGTAGGTATCTATATGAGGTTGTGTTGTATGTTGATCAAAATATGATTCGTGACCGTAGCAAATATGCCGTAAACCGGGGTTACTTTGATAAACTGCTTTCGCCCAATGAAAAAATCTCTAGGTAAAAAACCTATAGATTTTTGGAGGCATCAAAAGTTTTTTGTTAGGTACCTACCTTAAAAATGCCCAGTAACCGGTACACCAACAAAATTTTATTCACACACCGAATAAAATTAGTTTTTATAAGTCAAAAGTTGTTATCAAAGTAGGTAGGCAAACCCGTAGTGTCAAACCCAAGTAGCACAAAACTGCATTATAAGATGTCACAAGAGGTAACATCGGTAACTTTAGCACTTATGAAGAGTTATTATAGGACACTCGACTTGCAATAGGTGAAAAGTGAGCTTTTACCTGAATAAGAACGTTATTATGCGTCACGGAGACCACACTGTAACGCTTGCAGCGTTAATATAGGTAACAAGTTCAGTATTATACAGCTTTAAGCAATTTAAAGGATTTTTGTGGACTTTAACTAAGCTATATTCTGAATTGAAGACCACAAGTGTAACCTTAGACAACTTGCATTTTAAGAAAGAACACGTGAGCTACTATAATGTAATCAGTTATTCTGTGGCTTCAAATAACAAAGATATAATGCCTTTTGCTGCACACAGTGGAACTTGTGTAATGTTAATCAGCTTGTTACACGCAATCGTATAATAGCTCTTGTAAAGCCCACATGGTCACTATGGGTGAACATTATACGATGCTAAGTTAAAGCAAACTGCTCTATATTAGCTCACATGTTACCCATAATCTCAGTGAGAGCTGAATACTTGTACTATCGTTGACAATTAATCTACTAGTGCCGTTAAATAAGAGCTTGAAGACTTCTTTATTCAGCGCTTCGTAGGTAAGTAGATAATCGCGTCGTTTAAGATATTGTGATATGTGGAAATATAAAAAAAGGACTGGCGGAATTCGCCGAAAAATTAATGCAGAATATTTGAGGATTCTGAACAGAAATACAGATGATACAGTGAACATTGAACAGGCTACACGTTTTGTGAATAATGGTCCAAGTGTGAATGAAATTTTAGAACCGGAGGGTTCCGTATCCGAAAATGTTGGTGTAAAAGCACCTGCAGATTTAGATGGACTAAACTCTTCAAGTATACAGCGAATGTTAAAAGATAGTGGTAACGTATTGTGCAGTAATGACAATGAATATAGACGGGCAGATAGATCTAACTATTCTGCAAGTTCAGACAGTGACAGTGTATGTAATAATTATGATAAAAAAGAAAAATTTCGAGAAAATATAAGAAAGTGGGCCATTGAAAAAAATATTGCACACACAGCTTTAAGAGATCTGTCAAAAATTATCAATGAATTTATTCCAAATACATTACCTAATGACCCCAGGACTATTTTAGCTACACCCAGACAAATCACCTTAAAAATAATCGATGGAGGTGAATATTGGCACAATGGAATAATAATACCTTTGCAAAAAATATTGCTTTGTTGGGAAGAAGCTCCAGAAACAATTTCGTTGAATATAAACATGGATGGTTTACCAATCTTCAAAAGTTCCAAAAAAGAGTTTTGGCCTATACTTTGCAACGTTTTCGAGAATCCTTGCTTCAGACCATTTGTTATTGGCATTTATTTTGGAATAGGGAAACCGAAAAATTTGAATACTTATTTAGAAGATTTTATTAACGAAATGGAAGTATTGCTTCGGGATGGTATTTACATGCAGAATTCTGGAAGAAAGTTCACAATAAAGATACGGTGTTTCATTTGTGACTCACCTGCCAGAGCTTATATAAAAGGTACCTACTGCTCACATCAGTTAGTCGAATTTTAACATATTTGTCAACATGTTATAAGTACCTACTTTTCTATCTGTTACAGGTGTTTGTAATTTCAACGGGAAGAATGGTTGTCTGAAATGTGTTACAGTTGGAGAGTATTCACACACTTCGCATACCGTAGTCTTTGCCGACTCCAGATGTGCCGATAGAACTGATGATGGCTTCCGGAACAAAGCTTATGGTGCGCACCATAAAACTGACTCACCATTGCTAAGACTTCCCATTGATATGGTAAAGAATATTCCAGTCAGCGACTCACTACACCTTATCGATTTAGGGATCATGAAAAGAATGCTTATAGGTTGGCGTGATGGTAATTTTGGAAAATACATCACAAAATGGCGTGCCACTGACATTGAAACAGTAAGGAATTTTTTAAACCAATGTAAATTACCATTTGAAATTCACCGTTCAGTGCGGAACCTCGATTTTTTAGCGTATTGGAAAGCGTCGGAATTTAGATCTTTCTTTTACTATCTCAGCTTAGTTATTCTGCGTGATGTTTTGCCATCTAATGCGTATTCACACTTTTTGATGCTCTACTGCGGAATAACCATTTGTTCCAGTGAAGCTCACCATTATTTGTTACCTGTGTCTGAAGAACTTTTGAGACACTATGTTAAACATTATAAAGATTTCTACGGAGCGGCATATGTAACAAGTAATGTCCACAATTTACTGCACGTTACTGCTGAAGTTAAAATGTACGGAGCACTAAATACTTTTAACGCGTATCCATTTGAGAACAAATTATATATGATCAAGCAAATGCTCAGGGTTGGCAAAAATCCACTGTCACAAGTGGCCAAAAGGTTAATTGAAGATGATGGGAATTGTGTCAAAAATACTGATCTAGAGAAAAAGAAGTACGCTACGTATCCATTTATCTCGAGGAGTAAAAAAAACATCCCCATTTTAAATTATCAAGATTTTAGATTATCTTCAAAAACAGAAGACAGATATTTATTCACAGTACATAATGATATTTTCGAAATAAGTTCGATTGCTGAAGAACTTAATGTTGTGTCCATAAAAGGTTACCGGTTAAATAGCAAAGAGGATGTTTTTGAATATCCTATCAAATTTTCTCGTCTTGGTATATACAAATGCTTACGAATTGGCGATACTACTATGGTTGTTTTAGATCCCAAAGAAGTAAAATACAAATTAGTTTGTATTCCTCATGGAGAATACAACTATTTTATTCCATTAATACATACAATGTAAGAAAATAAAATACTTGAGGTACTGATTATTTTGTACTTTTATTTATTATTTACATCCTTTCCACATAAGAAAATATCACATCCAAATAAAATCACAAAAATAACAATTTTAGGTACCTAGTCGTTCCTGACGTTTATTAATGTTTAAAAGGCAAATTAAAGCTAATCAGTGGACTACTATTTTTATTTAACTAGGAGGTAGTATACACGGTAACATTTTCTTATTTTAAAAAATATTGTGAGATAGGGTAGTTGGTTGGAGATACCCGTTAAGCCTCCTCTACCCGTCTACAGACGCGTCCGCGGACGTTGGCAGATGCATCAGCAGACGGATCACCACGATCCGTCCACACGTCTGTAGGTCGATCAGTCTATGCTTATACTCGACAGACGCAACTCATACGTAAGATTCCAAAAATGGATAATGAGACCGTAGCTGCCGCAGCTATTAATTTATTTAGTACTTTTATAAATATTATGTATTTTACATTATTTATATAAAATTTAAAAATAAATACCACAAAAATAAAAATGTTGTATGTGTACTATTATAACATACATAGTATTTATAAAAGTACTAAATAAATAAATAGCTGCGGCAGCTACGGTCTTAACTCAACATCCATTTTTGGGATGTTATGTGCGAGTTGCCTCTGTCGAGTATGAGCATAGACTGATCGACCTACAGACGTGCAGACGGCTCGTGGTGATCCGTCTGCTGATGCATCTGTCAGCGTCCGCAGACGCATCTGTAGACGTGTAGAGGCTTTCTCATAGTAGGAACATAAACCCTTTTCATTCGCCCGTTATTCATATCTATCTAATAGGAAGTTTTTCTTATATTTAACAAGTAGGTATGTAGGTACCTACATAAAAATTGTTCAAAAATCACACTTAGGAATCTAGTTTAGAGCAATTATTATTAATCAGTCGTTACTTATATCTATTTAGTAGAAATAATTAACATCAGTCATCTTCTCTTGAGTCTAGCATTTAAAACAAAATATATTATAACAAGATTTCTCTTTTACGAAACGTTTCCTAACAATTTCTGTAAATGATTTCACAACTGTTCAAAAATCAACGTAATAAACAAAAACAATAAAAAATAACAAAAACAATAATTTTGTTAAAATGACAATTTTAGTCCAATTTTAGTTGGTGAAGTGATCAATTTCTATGATCTAGCCACGACATATATGTAAAACATGTGTGAGCATGCATTTGTGTGCGTGTGTGCATGTTGTGTCTGCGGTGTACGAGTATGCTTAAGTGTTGGCATAAAAATTAGCATAGGTCCATACTTTCGTCGCTTCTCGTCTGTTCGTTGTTGTCACCATTTGAAGCTGTTTCAAGTTGTTCTCTTTTTTTGCCTGCTTGAGGTTCTTCTCCATTATTACCATTATCTTCATCACCAACTTGAAGTTCTTCGCTGTTATTACTGGCATTATAATGTAATTCCTCTCCGCGGTTTCTACTTTTGCGGGTTCGTTTTGAAGACTGTCGTAACCCTTTCATTAATTTACGTTTAGAAGCATTCCTTATGGCTAGTTTCAAAAACTTTTCGGCGTCATCATCCGTAAAGTTTGAGTCCCAAGAATTGACAATTACAAAGAAAAAATTCCTAATGTTCTTGTAATTTTTAAAGGGAATTTTAGAAATTTCTCCCTTGCTACCACCGGACCATGAACACTGACAAAGAAAATTCTTGGAGAAAAGTATGTCCAGTAGTTTGTATGCGCACGTCGTGCCGCTACCCACTTTAGATGAGCACAACAATGATAATGTTTTGGAAAGCTTCTTTTTTTTGGCCTTATCAGCTAGATCCGTTTCCAACATTTCAAATTGCTGCTGGTTTTCAATGGGCTTTATAGAAAAACTTTCATTCTCTTCTTCCGTTCTTAATTGGTCTTGCAGCAATGTAACATTTACTGGTCTTTCCTTCTCCTGAGATATTGATGCTTTTGTTTCCTCCAATTGTATTGTTAAGGAAGCCAGCTTAAGTGCTATTTTTTTTTTGATTTTCCACGACTACATTAAGCTTTTCTAACATCGCGGCTTGATTAGCAATCACAGTTTGTATATCTTCTGAGTTGAATACCTGAATCGTGTCTTGCTGCTGACAAAATACATTTGTTGTCAAAGTGTGATTGTCGCTGGCTGACGGTTGTGGATTATCCTGTAACATGAAGTGATTAATCTAAATGATTAAATAAGCACATAAATTTAATTTGTGATGCAAGCACATATTGAGTATTAGTTAGATACCTACTACGTAACAGATACATCACTTCCTTTCAACTAACACGGAACATGTACGCATCGAAACATTACTCTTTATAATATTAGTTTAGACTTTGGAAATCCACGGGAATGAAGTCGCAAAGTGCTAATAATTTACGTATACCTGTTCTGGTTAATATAAACTTTAATTATTGTGAAGTATCTTTTAATAGCTGGATCTTAAAGTCATAACTTACTACAGACACTACAACATCAAACAAAAATCTTACCAATTGTGTCAAATCTTGCGCCAATGCGTCGAAATTTATTTCGCCATCAGCGGCATATGGATTCGATGTTCCCGGCACGCTGCAGTGGGCATTGTCGTCGGTATCCGTATTTTGTTCCATTCGACGCAATTCCTTATCTGCCTCTTCGTATGTAGGTATAAAATTTCTCTTTAAAACACATTTGTACGAGTTCCATTCTGGTCCTGGACTAGAATGACCGTCTTTTATTAATTTAGATGCAAATTTGATATTTTTTGGTGGCCAGCGGACAATCCCTTTCGATTCCCACAGCGTGGGAACGATGGTCAGTTTAGGTACATCGTACTCGATCGTCTGTACTATTTTAAAAGCCATAATATTTCTCTGAAAAAAAACAATTGATAATTAAATAGGCATAATGTACGTAATTTCTTTTTTACCTATCTACTGTGTATGGACTGTTCCATCCCAACGCTCCATGCATAAAACTAAATAAGACGTACCAACTGGAATTAGTTCACGATTGAAATAATACGTCTGTGCACGAATGAAAGTAACGGTAAGTCCAATCCGCGATACACACCCGACTGCGGTCCGTCGCACGTCGGCCGATAGGATAGCGAGACGAGGTGTGTCAAAGGCAAGGAGGGGGGTGCTCCCGCGCCTCACCTCATAGGCGTACATTACACGGTCATGCAAGCGTCAATCATTCCCATCAATCATGAATGATGGTTGAATGACGGAATTTTATCGCTTACAATTTTCGTCATGCAAACGTCAATCTTCGCATTAGACGGTAGGTTTTTCGTCAATCAAAATTTTGAGTGTGGCAAAACTGACAGCAAAACCTATCGTGTAATGTTCGCCATAGACTCATACTCTGACTGCACTTAGATCGCGCGCATACTGTAGGTACTTAGGTACCTTACCTAAGTTTTTCATTTCACAATGACCACAATGTTTAAAAGCCTGAGCTTTTAAAAAGTTTTACCTAATTATGTCTACTTTGGCCTAGAAAACTTTGATACTTACTAGGTACATGATTAACATACGGTAATCCAAAAAATATAGGATGATGTGATGATGATTAGGCTTTATCCACGGATCCCTAAAATTCCTGCAGAGTTTATCGGTTCACTGATGATTACCTACAGTTATTTGCGTACATGTTACCCACTATCAAGCTTTACTTGAATCTGTAGCTGACTTGTGTAACACAAGAACCACTCGTAATAGCTCGTTACTGATTTATGTACCACGAGTGGACACTTAAACAGCTTATGCCGTTTGATTGTGGTTAATACGGTACACATTGCTTGTCTGCCATTTTTTAGATTCTAACCTATGTATACAATATAATAACAATTTGTTTTTGTTCAGTCAACGAAAATAACAACAGAATTTGAATAGAAAATGTAATGATTTTATACGTAAACAGCTTATTGTCAAATTACAAAGGACAAATAAAAAGACTTAATTTTTTATAATAATATCATCAACCTATTTTATATTATAATTTTCAAGTAAACAGTGATATTTTGAGAGCGCATGAAAATTTTCGTGTATAATTATATAGTATTTGACAATAAACTCTCTTTCCCATTCGAATTTCAAGCACATGGAGGAAAAACAAAGTTTTACTTACCGATCGATAACATATATTGCCTATTTCTCACAAACACTTCACAAAATGGTTCACACAAAACATATCAAAATAATAAAGTAGTAGGGTGAAAATTATTCACAATTTTGCCACTTGTGAATTGTCAGCTCCATAAAAGAGTTACTAATATCCTGGAGTGTATTTTGTGCTGAAAAATATGTAACAAGTACTCTATTATTCAGCCATTGTGGTGTATAAAAGGTAACACATACCCTGATAATCAGTCATTATTCAGCTCTTGGGGCGACTGTTACCTTTAATAATGCTCAAATAACGCTGATATAGTGCAACCAGCTACATTATTCAGCTAACAGCTGATTAATTTGTGCCCAAATCAGAGTTATATCAGCGGAGTAGGCGCCTCTAATGCTCTTATTCAGCAGGTTTATTCAGCAGAAGATTCCATTGTGAACAGTGATTCAGCTACTATTCAGCGCTTCTGTGCTACTTGGGAAGTAACCCCCTTTACCGCATTCACAGAATTATAATATGCTTAAAATCATCTGTGCAAAAGAGTTGTAGGTATTGTACCTATTGATGATAATCGTGATGACTTCCCCAGGGTCAGCGAGGCAAGGCAAATAGGTATCCTTGAAATACTTCACCACCACATTTTTAGCCCCTCTAAGTGCTTGTGTGAACTGAGAGTAGGTTCTCGACAAAAGTGCTTCGGATAGCATTAAAGCTCACGATGACGTCTCAGTCTGAAGCCTTGATTGAAAATGAGATGTTCTCGTGTCTGCGTCACAGATCTCTGTGGGTCGAGTGGCAGTCATCCGAGTCGAGTAGAGGTCACGAGTCGCGAATCTGCTGGCCATAGCACGGTTCGCAGAGCATTATTCTTCGAAAGCTTAGCGGTCAATAGGGTCGTTCTCTGCCGCCGTAAGTAAAGGGATACGCATCCGAGGAAAGGCAATGGGGAAAAATTAGTCTTACTAGATGCACCTGTTTTGTTTTTTTGACTTTTTAATACTGAACTGCGATTTGCGGAGTTGTTTGATGATAGCTACTAAGTATTTTTTAGTTCGTATATTAGAAATTCTCTTTGAGAAAACGGTTAAGTAAGTAGTTAAATACATAACATACAAAACACCGGCGCACGTTTAAACAGGGACAGGTAGGCAGAGGCATACCTATATAAGGTCCCATTAAAATCGATGGACAATTTTTCACAGGGACTAACTCTAAAATCGCGAAAAAAAAATCAGCTGTTCAGTACATTTATCTACACCAAACTCGTCAAAATGTAGGGAGTACTTAGCAGATTTTTTTTTTCGCGATTTCAGGTTTGGTCCCATAGTAAAAGTTGTTCATATTCATAGGTAGAACACCCTGTGAAAATTTGTCCATCTATTTTAATGGGACCTTATATACATATAGTATACACTCACATTTCGCCTGTCAATGTTTAATCCCACGTTAACCGGGTACAAATCCAGACTCTGGGGTGTTGTGTTACCGATCAATTCCGTATCGAAAGCCCAATAACACACACCGCCCCGGCAATGGTGATCAAACTCAAGCCCAAGTTCAGAGGAGGTCAGTCAGAAGCTTAAGTATCTTCTCATAATAAGCTTATAAGTAAGTAATGTTCCCTCTGCTGGAACACAGGCCTCCTCTCTGTGAGAGAACGGGCCGTAATCCACCACCTAATGTTTCATAGATATGAAGATGTTCCTTCGCCGTTTTGAGCACAGTGGTGATGAAATAAATTATACAAACCTACTAGGTACCTACTCGTAAGTCGGGGCCATTAACGTTGGGCCACCAATTGCTCAAGTATCTTCTAATTTGCAGGTTCAACTACTATCGAAGAGCGAACAGGTGATCTTGGAGACGGCAGACAACGTGATAGCCACTAAGAAACGCTTCGAGTATGGAGTCCACCAGATTCTAATGGAAGTCGGCGAACTTATCAAATTACAACACAAGAACATGAACAAGACTGTGAGCGGCAAGTGAGTACAAAATAAACTAAGTACTTCGATTAGAAAGTAGTACTTAATTTGAAAACTTCTATATTCTATGTTAGAGGGTATGGTTTCCGCACTTAGTCCTTCATGTGGACCATTATGCGTGGGCCATTGCGGCCGTCGGAGGTTATTCCAACCAGCCCACCTCACTCCAGAAGTCGATCAAGTCTCCTAGTCTGTTCAGAACATCTGTGAAAGATCTGGGTGTTCCAAGAGTTTCTGTTCTAATCTGGGTGACTAAAAAATCCAAATAAAAATCCATCCGGGAAATTCGAAAATATCCGGTTCAGACAGTGCATGACTCTGTCAGTCAATGTAAGACACATTCTGTTAGTAGTCTATACCAAATTCATTTCGCTATCAAACTCATCGCTGAGAAAAATAACAGTTACTTTACCGAATAGTTGCCTATATTTTCCGTGCAAGTGTTAAAAAAACGTAGTATGAAACGCGTGAGCATTTGATATAACACTCTCGGCTTCATTAAGACCGCCCTCGCCTTTGTCTTGGGCTGCAATCCCGCCTTCAGTGCAATGACACACTTTGCACACTTGCATCACAATGTACCTGCTATTCTCCTATTTTAGATTGGACCACATGGAGACAGTGATAACAAACAACCAGACCACTGCAATGAACGCGTTAGGAGCCAAGGTCGAAGCGGAGATGTCACAAGTGTGGCGGCAGATCGGCATAATGTACCAGCAAATTATGACGAGCAGCCAGGCTCTGAACAAACTGTCCGTAAGTGTTACACTCTGCTGGAGTGTCCCAAATATCCGTTCACCTGCACCCTTGACGATCTGAAATGAACGTGCTCATCTACTGGTACCACATTGTAGATGTAGGTAGGTACAGTCGATACGAGATGAAAAAGACACTCCAAGACCATTTTTAGCTGCTTCTTCTCTCTCGATATATGAGATTAGGTAGTTCATTTATGTCGTTGTAAAATATTAGAGAGCCAGCACGGCAGTAGCGTAACTGGCTGCCCAGGTTGCGACTTGCGCCCGATGTAATTATTATTACATTTTTATCGGACAAACAAAGTATAGTTTCAGTCACGTATTTTTTTATTCGTTGTATGTCCGTTTGCCAGTCGGCAAAGGCCTCCTCCAACCTTCTCCATTCCTGTCTCTCTCTGGCCACTCTGCCCCATGTAGTTCCAGCGACTTGTTTTATGTTGTCATCCCACCTTTTCTATGGTCTACCTATCTGTCTTTGGCCGTTTCTTGGGTACCACTAGTAGTATTATATTATCTGTGCACTGGGTAACTATTTTGCTCCATTTGTCCTTCCCCCTTATCATGTGTCCAGACCATTTCCACTTGTCTTCGTATTTTTAGGGTTATGTCCTGAACCTTGGTCTTGTGTTTGATGGTTTTGTTTCTAATTTTGTCAGCTGGTTGTTAGCGCCGGATGTAAAGTCCAGGGAAATTAATTGTTAAGGAAATTGACTACCAACTCAAATTGTCCGTTTATTCAAATAACAATTTTCGACCGTGTATGAAATGGCACGTTAAATTGACATGGGGTCACTTCTGACTACTACCTATAGGTACTATCGGATATTTGCGGTGAACCACTTTTCGACCTTATTAAAGGTTCAAAAGTGGTTCGAATCTTGGCGAGTCCGAACTTTGCGCAGAAGGCTGCGCAGTAAGATTTTTTAGGAACCAAATAGTGACATGAGGCGAGTGTGAGTGAGAGAACATGCGCGAAACTTCGTAGTGCCTATGTTCGGACCAGTCAAGATAAATCGTCCGTACATTTCAAACATAGGGCGTTCTATGAGTGTTTACGGAGAAGCGTTTAAGATTTCTTACACTTGACGGTCCGCAGTATTACTTTATATAGTGTATTATATATGGCCCGCAGCCCGTCCCGCACAACGCGACGCGCGACGGCCCGCGTCTCCGTAAATGAGGCCTAAGTAGTTGTGGTTCAGTTGTTTATGTAGTTACTCACCGCGCGGTGCTTAGCCATACAATGTAAACCAGGCTGAGCATTTTATGGGTCTCCAAGGAGTCAAAGCAACGACTGCACGTTGTCTGTTGGTTGTTTTTCTTTTTTAGTTGCTCGCTGAAAGATAATTTCCGTAACTACATTATCAAAAAAAACCTGTCACACATTCAATAAACTTAATAGCTTGTCATTTTTAATTGGAATAAAAACTAATGAATGCCTTTCGTCAACAGGGAATCTCAGAGGACTACGTTAACGCTAGTACTGCGACATTGGACAAAGTGAAAAAGGAGGTAAGCTATAAGCTAACAACCTTTATGGCATTGCAATGAGCTCTGTGAGTTTCATTAAGCCGATTGTATTCGTTCGTTCCCAGGTGACCGGCATCACGACACGCATCGTCGAGTTGGAAAGTAACCTGAACTTCGTGCTGGGTGAACTATCGGTGGCCAGCCAGGAGTTCCGACAAATGGCATCCGGACTGACGGCAGCCCTAGATAAAGCTAATAATAAGAGCACCACCGCAGTACCTATGATTGAAGGTAGCTATAATTATAGTAATTGTTCCGTTAATTAACTACGAATGATACACGAGGAAATTGCATTTACAAGCGCATTCAAAGTTCCGTAATTATTAAGTAATTAATTAATGATCATTCCCGTGCTCAATGGTTCCTCGTTAATGATACTTCAATGTTTGTTTCAGACGCCGGCCCCGGACCTCACGAGATCGGGAGCGAAGAGAAAACAGCGTAAATAACTGATACCAAATAACATAGATATAGATAATTAACAATTAAAGATAAGTTCTTACCGCTTAGAGATTAATCGTAAGTCGACTGATGTGAGGTGTTTTTTTATGAAGATGAAATAAAACTCGTACGATATTAACTTTTGCAAATATTTAATCTCTTTTATAATTGTGGATCTATATATTTATATTGTACAAGTTATATGATACAATGAAATTTTATCGTGACAGATATCCCAACGTCACATACAAGTGAACCATAAAACCCAACAATTTATACGACTGACGGGGATCCTATAAGAACACGTGAATCAATCAACTGTACAATTATAATATTGATGTTAATTAATATTTATTACTGATCAATAATATACACACAAATTATTTGTCATTTGGTTTTGGTTATTTTTATTAATCCTGAATACAACCTCATTTTCCTATGTGCAATTAATATATAATGTAACAAATGAATGACGCTTATTGATCTGTTAAATATGTAAATGATTAGATAAAAATCCGTGCCCTTATTTATTGAACTGTTCCATTATATAATATGAACATTGAAAACAGAATACATGATACATCAGAGAACAAATAAACACTTGCTACATAAGTCTTAACTTAACATCGGCTATGTGTCTGATAACTGTGGTTACGTATATGGTTGTACATATTTACTGTATAGCTAATGACTCGGAATGGTGAGTTGGGAGTCCACTTAAAGGTAAAACACTAGACACATTCGTTGTTAGTGAACAGCCTAACTTGGGACATCTCTAGCCTACGTCATTTATCACGGAACAACAAAACATGCCCCACGACAGGAATGCTTAACGACAAACAAAAGGAATGTTAGTTATTATTACTAGGCGAACCAGTCGCTTCTCGTCTTTGGAAACTTATCTACTAAGTAGGATTTCTTCGGTTTACTATAAATGTATTGTATGCACTTTATTAATTTTATAATATTATATTAATGACATTAAAAAGAAAACTTCAAATCGAACATTAAATCAACGTAACAAATAGGCAAATCTTCATGGCAGTGGCATACGTAACACCCATACACGAATAGCACTTGAACATTTTTACATTATGAATCATTATGTACATGAATAAATGTACATGTACACTTTATTAATGCAAAAAATATTTACACGTCCTTAATTAATTATGTGTTAAAAAGCACTTAATAGCCAACCCTATGCACACACCCCTGAGTTCAATCCAAACAGTTTAAAAAAGCAATCAATAATTATAATAATAAGCAGTAAAAACAAACAATATAACACGCGAAACTAGTAAATTGTTACATAGTATAATGATCATGCATAGTAGATAAAAGTTTTATATTGATAACTAATAAACAATATATCCAATCCAATCGAAGCATAATTAAGCTTTATAAAGCTGTTTAGATAATTCCAAAAACATTTCCTATGTCTATATGATCAAAAAAACTTAAAAAATCGTAAAGTTTAACGTGAATCTATCAAAAGCCCGAATATGAAGGTACAACAAGCTCCCTAAGTGAAGTAAGTCTAAGTAGTCCATGAGATGGACCGTCTGTCTGTCTGTCCGTCTGTCCGTGCCCACGACGCGCGACGGCGACGCGAGACATCTACACTTTGTACAATGCGGTATCAAAACAAGGTGTGCGCGGCGTGACGCGGCGGGCCGCGTGTCGCGTGCCATGTCAACACCGCTTATATTTACTTAACGCAACTGTACCCTACTATTTATAATTTATTAACTCCTAACTAAGTTTCAAGTGTAAAATTGTGCCACACAAGCGATCTCGATGGGACATCTAAAGCCGAACGCAACGAAACGGTCGCAAGCGCGCCGCGGACCCCGCGCTCGGCGAGCGATCGGGTGCCCTCGGCCGCGTCTACTGTTCCGCTGTTGATGGAATGTCGAACATGGAATGAATATTATAAATTCCTGTAAAACGACAGGGTTCTCAACCCTGTAAAATGAGTGAATGAATTACATTGTGTAATTTCCACTACGACTCGTATCATATAAAACACCCGCTACTGATTACTCCACCTGATAACTATGTATAATATGACTATGCTCAAATTTAGATTCAATTTAGAGCCCCTATCGCGATAATTTCATTACATTATCTAATTTATATAAATGTGGCCGGATATAAAGGTGATGTTTGTATACCCTAATACCGTTCACATTGTTACATTACTCCGACACGTTACGCTAAACTTGTTCTTATGTGATGGGACTTACATAGGAAGACATACAACTATACATATACTCCTTTATAGACATCGCGAAATTAAATCGTTTTAACGTATTTTGTAGTACATTCGGTAGGTAATGGAGGAAATTATTGCATCTGTAATATAAACCACGTAGTAAATATGAGAACGTTGCAACAGATGAGTGGGGTCAGTGGGAGCTGGGAGCGGAACGGAACACTTTAGGAGCGCGAGTGCACCAGCTGCGCTTCAGTCTGTCTGACACGACTCATACTCTCGGAATCGAGTCTGCAAATTATACATGACCACCCCATAAATCCGAGGCACTTACATGATCTTAAGAGTAATGATATACAACTACTAACTAGTGGTACCAAATGTTAGCTCATTGTCATCCCGCGAAGGACCCGTTGATACAACGGGTGTGACACAATTAAAGCTATGGACATGTTCCACATACTAATTGTTAATAAAGTCTAACCTAACACGGAGAGAGAAAGGAGCTATTGTACACGTACAAAGTACTTAACTATATAAAACTACATTCAGCTCTTTAAAACTTACACGAACTGACCGTTAACCAGTGCGATTACATACAAAATTGGTGTAGTAAAATGGGTGTCCGAATCCATAAAAATGTCTAACGTGCTGCCATGTTAAAAAATATAGTATCTCCCAGTGTACATTAAAAAATTTAAACAAGTGCAGTAGTGAAAATTTTCCGATCCATTCAAATCATTACTCCTTATCTCATACTTTGTCCTAACGTAGTATATGATTAATAATGGTGAGAGTAGGTGCCACATGAAACATGAACCTCTTCAACGACTGAACCGAACCTACGAAGCGGAATGTCACAACGTCCACGCGTGATCTATGTACATTATATCGACAAGTTGCAATAACAAAACAACAATTGCTTTATGTATACTTTAAAACCATCGCACATAATGTTTATGTACAAGTTCAACGGGTCCAGTAGTTCCGACTGAACGTAACATTATTAGGTTTCAGAGATCGCGCGGCACCTCGCCTTGGGACGTGGCTGTTCGAGCTACTCGACGCCGGAGCGCCTTCAATTCCTATAACGCTATATTACAAATAGGAGCTCTATGATACCGTGAGGCGTCCCGCGCGAGGTGTCTCGCGAAGCGTTACAAAATATTAATCTTATGTACATATTGTCTTCGAAGATAAGAGTAAGAACTATGTCTATATTAGGTGCGGGATATAAAAGGTGTCGGCGCGGGGTTTACCTCCGCGTGCTTTTGGAGGAGGGGCGCGAGTGAGAGTGAGTGTGGGGGGTCGCGCCCCCCCCCCGCTCCTAACTGGAGCACGAGGCGGCCGACACGGGCGACAGCGGCGAGTCGCGCGGGCAGCCCGACAGCGTCACTACCACCTGCACAGAAACATAAGCGTTAGGATAAAGCATTACCATAGTAATAAGGTCGAAAAGTGGTTCACCGCAAATGTCCGCGGTGGTACATACATATACATCAGATAAGTTCTACCAAGTGTCATTAGAGATGAAGGGCACATAGTGTCGACTTCACGGACAAATGACGTTCTCAAATCCAGATTTGGCCGCATGTCTGTCTTTTTGGTTCCCCGACTGGACATTATCCTGTCTTTAATTTGTCCAAACTATTCAATTTAATGAGATGATTTTAGAAAATAGAAAAGTTAAATGAGTACTAAAAACCGGTCAAGAGCGAGTCGGACTCGCGCACCGAGGGTTCCGTTCCGATTTCTGAAAAAGTGTGCTATTTAGAGAAATCGTTTTATTTTTACATAAATAATCTTAATCCGTAATCTTTACATAAACTTCTATCAAATAGAATAATTTCAGATTTTTCTCTTTGCAAACTTCGGAGATAAGGACGGAACGGTATTTTTTTTTACATTTTTCATCAGAAGTCCAAAACAATGCGGCCTAAAAAAAAGAAAAAAAATGTTTGAGAATGTGCAAACAGCGTTCTTTCATATGATACCCCCCAGGCCCCAGTAGCCCCACTTTGATTTTTTAAGACTGCCTTTCAGTCCCTGTTGCAAAAAAAATATAAATATTTTAATTTCTTTCTTATTTGCAAAATAGTTGGGTCAACGTCATCTAAAACTATTCTAAATTTCAAGTTGATAGCATTAGTAGTTCCTGAGATATCCAGCTGTGACAGACAGACAGACAGATAGACTGAGTAACAACATAAGGGTTCCTTTTTCACCATTTTGGTATGGAACCCTAAAAAAAGAGATGTCTTCTCTGTATGAGAAGAGACCTTTGCACGGCAGAGGGACACTAATACGCTGGTACTATTTATTTATTTTATTACTAGTAGTTCCACAAACAGTGTAGACCTCGCGAGTACAAACTTTTTTGCAAAAATGAATATACCACTAAAGTTCAAAGCCTCGTTTTAGAGAATTCTGATAATTATTTTCAGAATTCTCTAGTTTTGTGATGAGAAGGTGGAACTAGGTGCTCCATCAATCCCTACCTAGTAGTAAAAAGGGTCAAATCCACTGGATGAAATCTAAAAGTTTACTGCATTTTGAAGAGATATTTTGCTCATCACGCCTCATCATATCTTCACCAAATTTTTATGAGACCAACTTAAGATCTTTCAAATAAAAAAAGAACCATCGATAAGGCGGCCCTTTTTGCCCCTTTTCGGAGAAATCTATAAAGTCGTAAAACCTGTACATCAAGTTTCGTCCAGATTGGTTGTAAAATACAACCTGTAGAGGAGTAGCAACAAAACTGACAGATGAAATCAAATTTTGTCAGAATTGAAATAGAAACGCTTTGCTTGCTCGGTCAATAACCTTACATCAGGACTATAGTTCTCATTTGCATCATAAATTTACAGGAATAATATCAATTTATTGAATGGAAAATTAGCTACTGTCTTGTTAGTCTAGGTGTGGTAGTCAGAGGACTTCTGCGATTTTGGTCCAAGGTTTGATCCCAAGGTTGGCAGTATCATTGGGATTTACCATTAGTAGAACAGCTCAAGTTATGGAAATCCAGGCTCTGTTACAAGAGATTGATAACATAAGTGGCTATGAGTGGAATTTACTAAAAACATCTGCTTCAGGCAGGTAATACATGTGTGGTGACTGCCCCGTTGGTCTTGTGGTTGCAAACATGGCTTATGAGCGTGGAGTCCTGGGTTTGAGGTTAGTGTGTATACTATCTCCCACACTGAAGGCTAGTCTCGGCTGAGGCTTGGTTGCCACGGGTGAAATTCGGTATGGAGGATTGATTATACATAACATAAAACTCACATAATTATGTGATGTTATGTTTAATAAGTTAACTGGCCATAAGCAGAGGTTACTAAAAATCTCTGCCTACCCTATCAGTTAATACATGTGATGTTAAGTGTTCAATCAATAAATGTTACCTTTCGGCTGCCAGCGTGATTCCTATGCTCGCAGAGCCAAACTCCTTGCCAGGTTCCCAGGTTTAACTTCCCGTCTGTGATGGGGATTGTCAGTGAAGACCCAAGGAAGCAGGCCTTCACATGGGCCGGCTGTGAGACAAAAACATCAAACATTACATACATTCAGTCCATAAGTGTAACAGCTTTAGCAAAATGCCTCAAATGGTATAAATAAAAATCTGTTAACAGTAAATAAGACACTACAAGGTTGTTGTTGTTGCATATCAATTAGCCTTTAGCTTCACATCTTTAGCACTGATATGATTATTAAGTTAATACAAGTATAGACATCTAATTAGCTTACATAAAACATTTTCCACTATGCAAACTTGTACACTTTATAGTAAATATGAATAGTTAACATGTTATTACAGTATTAAAATAAGCAGATATGACCTAATAGCTGCATTAAAAACATTCTATAATGCCAATTTATGTTTAATTTGCAATACATAGTAAATTCTGCTTAGATATAGGCACTGCAGTAAAAGCTGGCCGGTTAGGTGAACTACACCTTACAACCACACTGCACTAACATTAGTACTTCATTTGTTATCAGATTAACTGCACAAACAAGATCTCTCACAAACAAATGAATATTATACATTCCATATTCAAATTAGACATGCTGCAGTGTAGTGCATGTGTGATGTGATAGATCAAAATGATAATGAGTGATTAGCACAACAAACACTCACCATGTCGTCGGGTCCTTCGCACGAGTGTCGATAAGGCAGGCCCTCTGGCACTATTTTGTTGAGCATCATCTCCATATCGTCTCTGACATCAGGGTCCCAGCTCTCGTTGAGCGCGAGACTCGCCGATGTGTGCATTACTGGAAACAACATCCACTGATCAGCTGGCTACCGCGCGTCTATCACGTTGATTACATTTCACAACACTTGCTCGTATCACTTCACTATGTACACACTATAAAATAGCGCGAGATTATATTAGGTGGAGTAAATAAGACAGTCGGCAAGGATGCAGCATCGGCGGCAAGACAAGAATGCTGTCAAGGCAGCGTATACTCACTCTGGATATGGCAGAGGCCCACAGCAAACTGCGAGAGCTCTGGCACCTGCTTGAGGATCTCCTCAGTGACGAGGTGCACGCCCCGGTGCTGTGGCCTCAAGTTCAGCTTCCGTTGAAACCACGCGGATCCGATCTGAATTCCTCGGTTCGAGGCCATGTTTAATTTTTTAAAACGCTACAGAGTGATCGCAAGAACACAAACGATCTTACACAACATCACTTAGAACAACCTTTACATGAATTAATCCACAATTATCATAAAAGATTCATCTTCGATCTTTAAATAGTAATAAATATAACGGAGGTTATAGGACAGATTCGACACCCTATTTTCTGCGGGAAAGTGAAACAGTCTTCAAACGAAAGAGAAAAACGAATAAATGTTGTCAATGTTAAAAAATATTACCGAACCAGCATGAATTTCATTCATAAAATGATGAACCCGAAAAAAAACTCGAACCTGAAAAAAAAATGTGAACTAAAAATATACTGATTGAGGCGTTGAGGTCATTTAAAAACGGTTTTTTCTTCAGCAAGTTATAAGACATTACATTTCTATGCGGGAGAATCGTTCGCGTTCGTAGTAGTACGTACGATAGTAGGTTTAAAATACTAGTTTTTGATAAAACTATTTGCATAATATTTAATTAAGACTTTAATCGAATGAAATGTGACATTGTTATAAGTTGTACATTGTTTTATTTTTAAATAATTTTCAGTATTTGGAAAAAATCATTAATAATTTACCGCAATGACGGACGTAGCCGTCGCACAGATGAGCTACTATTTCTATTTAAATATAGCAACATTCACCAATAGGAAGGGGACGGCGCGGATTTTTGAATTTTTTAGGATGCAAAGCCTACGTACTTTTTTGTTTACAACATTTTTTTATGTTGTACAATAAAATGGTATCATTCCTAACTATTACACAGAAGTTTCGCTTATAAACCCTGAAAGTAAATACAGGGCTGTTAACAGAGTGGCCAATTACGTGGCTATGGGAGTGCCGAGGGGTGATATTTCTAGGTGTGGCATACAACCACTCCTTGGAATTGAAACAATTAGTTCCCACCGCAATCGGAATCATTGCGGCCGCGTTCTTGATAATTTTATTCCTATTTTTGAGATAGTCGTTCGTTTCTACCAAGACTATGGATCCGCTTATGGACATAATAAACAATTCTGAGGAGCCAGAGTGGCTAGAAAAAAGAATAGCGGGTGACCTGAGACTATGGCAAGTCATGTTTCTGTTTGTGGCTAGCCTTGCTTCTCTTAGTAAGTAAATAAAGAAGTTACTTAGTCCTAACATACAAACCTGTTAGTCCGAATTGGTAGGTACCTTTATTTACGTACTTACTCAAACTTTTTCAGTTGTGATAGTATGCTGTTGTTTTCGGTTCCGTATTCCTCGAACGAAGCAGCAGATCGAAGCAGACTATCAGAGGCGGAAGATCACTACCAAGTTCCGCGCGAAGCTGGAGACCATACAGGACGCTAAGATGGATGCTATGTCGTTAAAAGACGGTAATAAGACTTTTATTCGACCCGTTCTCGATAATATTTATAATGTGTACAAATCGCGAAAGTTTAAAGACTTTTATTATTTAATAATAAGTTACTTGAATAGAGCTCATCCACTCAGTACCTACCTATTTATAAATAGGAAACTTGCATTTCATTATTTTAATCAAAGTTAGGCGTTCATTTTTAGAAAGTTTTTTTCTCTACCTATAAATAGGTTTTTATACTCAAGTACCTTGTTTGTCAAAGTACGACGAGTAGTTTTCAAATCATACCCCTCCTTTGGCTTTGTCGCAGTCGGATAAAAACCTAATCGCAATCAAGAAACTAACAAAACGAAAGAAAATTTTTTAATTTTTAAAGTAAACACCGAGTAGTCTGTATATCACCCAGTTACCAGCCAGCCAGCCAGTGACAAGTGTCCCAGTGCACTACATCACATTTTATTTGCACGGAAAAACATTTCGAGATAAGATAATAAATACATTCACTCAGGTATTGTTCTTGTGTTGCAGCCTTGGATTTACTTCACGAGCAGACTAATATTAATATGGAGGGCGAAAACCAGCAAGGATCACAGCCAAGCTCAATCATGTCGCCTCAACAGAGTAAGAAGTCAATTTTTTTTAAATTCTTCATCCATCAGTTTAATTTTCAAATATGGAATATTGCCTCATTACTCCTGCAGCATGTGCCGTGACCTGGTTTTAAGGATTTGTCAGACTGGATGCGTTCTGCGGCCTGCGGTCAGGTCAAAGTGAACGCAGCTCGCATCATGTATGAACAACGCTGTCGGTCGGGACAATCGGTCTGCGGTCAGGGCAGAGCAATCGGTCAGCGATCCGGACAGGGCAACCGGTCAGCGGTCCGGGCAGGCCAAACAGCGGCCATCTTATTTCAGTTATTTGTGTGTGTCATCATCATCAGTGCGTGTATCAGTGGTGCTGGTGATCAGTTCTTTTATTATTGGGGATCGAGGAAAATGATTACCGCTGACGAACATCAACAAACTGGTTGTTGCCCGCAGCCCGCGTGCCCGCAGCCAACCGGTCCGTACGCGTCCTTCCCTCCCCACCGCCCCGTCGGGCCAACATGTGTTCTTTGGTTGTGCTCGCACGGTCAGATCGCATTCTATACAAAATATATTGATACCGACAATGTTGTTCATACATGATGCGGGCTGCGTTCGCTTTGACCTGACCGCAGGCCGCAGAACGCATCCAGTGTGACAAATCCTGTATTGACGAAAATAAGCGGTCGAATAGGCAAAGATTTAATACAGTTTGGCGACACAGATGGCCGGTCACTGGCCAGTGACGCTCGTAGACAGAATCTACTAGAACTTCAAGATTATTCTATTCCAATGTAAATAACAGAAAGAGCACGTGAGGCTTGAGTGTTACCTATTTATGTGTGGCTGACACTGGCTTGGCCACCATCAGGGATTTCACTTTTGATAACACAAAGATTTAGTCGTTAATTAGTCGAAATTTGTCGCCAAATATCAGAATTTGTCGGTCACTGGTTCAAAAGTTATAAGGGGTCATTGGTGGCCGATCTGGAGAGAGTCTCCCCAGCTTGGCCACCTTTATATCTCAAAAACTAGGGCACCTAGCGAACATCTGTTTTCTCCCAGATTTAGTCGCTAATTAGTCGAAATTAGTCGCCAAGTCACAGATTTAGTCGGGTCTTAGTTTAGAAGATATAATGAGTTCAATTTTTAAGTATAGACCAAGAGCTAGATTGAAGAGTTTACGATAAAATCTTTGATCTAGCTCTTGGTCTATACTTAAAAATTGAACTCATTGTATCTTCTAAACTAAGACCCGACTAAATCTGTGACTTGGCGACTAAATCTGGGAGAAAACCGATCTTCGCTAGGTGCCCTAGTTTTTGAGATACAAAGGTGGCCAAGCTGGGGAGACTCTCCAGATCGGCCACCAATGACCCCTTATAACTTTTGAACCAGTGACCGACAAATTCTGATATTTGGCGACAAATTTCGACTAATTAACGACTAAATCTTTGTGTTATCAAAAGTAAAATCCCTGATGGTGGCCAAGCCAGTGTCAGCCACACCCTATTTATTTCCGTCAGAAAAACAAAATTGTTTTTGATAATTAAATGGCTCTTCTTTATTGTAAACAGTAGAATGTTAATAATAAGAACAGCCTACTCCTAGAGGTACTTCTCGGAAATAAAACTTAAGTTCTATAAGGGCCGTGTCCGGGACGTGGACGAACCACTATTTATTTGAGCACATAAATATTGGTGTGTACATTTTTTAAGAACTCGTTCACTCAGCCGTGCCCAGGCCGGCGACGTACCTTTAGTGCTTGCCCTA
Source organism: Cosmia trapezina (assembly GCA_905163495.3). Classification (NCBI taxonomy): domain Eukaryota; kingdom Metazoa; phylum Arthropoda; class Insecta; order Lepidoptera; family Noctuidae; genus Cosmia; species Cosmia trapezina. The sequence goes on along the minus strand of LR991038.1, from coordinate 18,769,919 downwards.
TGTGTGCCACGGCCTTGTCACGTCCCTGATATGTGGATAGACCTTTAATTTTCGAAGTTAATAATGGCGTTTCTGACAGGTTCACTGGATGCGTCATTCCAACCGGAAGGCGGTCAGAAACAGGAGCAACAAGCGTCGGGCCTCAGTTTTGTCAAGTTTGCGTCGAAAGTGGCCACGCTCTCCAAATTAGGACAACCCAAGTCACCGACATCGCCCACGCCCTCCGGTAACGACAACAAAATGGATTTCTAACAGGATATTATTATTGGATGTTTGTGTGTGCTGTGGCTGTAGGTACTAATTCTTTAATAATGTTTTAGAAAAAGATTTCTTGTCTGTGCAAAATTATACATATTTATAGTGAATGGTGTGTAAAATATTTTAGAGTTTGTTGTTGATGCTGTAATATTATAGGATTTATTCGATGTCTATAAATAAAATAAACTTTAAAATGCAGTAAGTTTTCTTTAATCTAGAAAATAAAAATACAGTATAAACGGATTTTAAATCACAAGAATAATTACATATTCACAAATAACTTCGGTATTCTGCGCTGTTTACATAATCTCGCATTAAAACTGACAGTAAAAACAATCTTCCAATGTAAGCAATAACTTTAAAGCAACATTTAACTTACAGTTTATAATACATAAATAATACATCTTGCAAATAAAAATTACATAAATTCAAGTTAGCTAAGTTTTTTCATTAAATAGTTAAATCGTTCTACATACTTGTATTACGTTCCATCTTAATTATACAACTCAATGTTGCTTTGAGAACCTTCTAGTTAATGTCAGGTTGAATGTCACAAACTTTTCATTTATCTGACTTAGTGAATTATATTAAAATTTTATTGTAATCCCACTGACTCGACACACTTTAGATAGCCTAACCTCTCAGTCCACGACTCAATATAACACTTTACCAAATCTCATCCAAACACAGATAATAATTTATTTATCGTATCTTACACTAGACATCGCATCTACTCGATACTGTACGTTGTTCTATTGTTTCACTCTGATAATATAACCTAGCTCCTTGGTGTTCGCAATATTTTGAGCAATCATTAATAGTTGGTGCAAATGTGACACGAACACAATACATACTTGCGTCGAATGAGAAGTGTTTATCTACGGGACGAAACTAACTACAAAATACTCTCAAAATGCGAAATAAATTTTTGCTAGAATGTATTTTATAGAGTTTTTATTCTCTGTCTAAAACTAAAAATGCAATTTGGAATAAAATAATGTGGTGTGTAATGAATTGAATTGCACTTAAACGTTAGATACATAGTGTATCGTGTTCTAAACTAGCGACTCTATCGGACCGAGGTCCCGACGGCTCCATAAACAGAGCAAACTGAACTCAATCTTCATCATAAATAAGGCCCATTATGATTTGTTCATCGAGTTCCGATTGACTATGGAAGAATCTATTGAGAAATATTATACACTTTCACTTACATTATAATTGAATCGGACCTACCTAAAACGTAAGGGTGAAACTCTTAATAAAATTATTGTTCGTATATATTGCGTAGCATTATTAAACTAAACATAGGAGCGGCGTAAAATTAATATTGAATATAATTCGTACGAGTTTTGTGCATGATACCTGTCTCGATATTCCAGTGATATACATTTTTACAAGTTTGTAAACCGACACGGTAAGTATAGGCTAGATTTTATAATACACTTTACCCTACATGAGGGTTGGTAATGTCACAACTTACAACAAAATTACGTAAGCTACAAGCACAGTATAATAATTTTACAGAAGTCTATCTTCGTAGAAAACGGCCGAAACGACGCGCTTCGAAATCTCAGTATATACCAGTAGGCAACAGTTCGAGCGCGCGGCACTTACGCACAGACGGACGCGTATTCCTCCACCGAGCGGCCGGTAATTAATTCAAGGTCACTGCACAGATAAACTAATGTTGCTTTATTATTCTGTGCTACAAGTGTGGATCGCTCCCGACTCCCGACGGACACTACCTTTACCTAACACGTAACAATGTAATGCGGGTGTATGCTAAACATTTTAGGAACCCAAGTTCGGATGTCGCAGTGCCACCGCTATAAATAGAACTCTCGTAATAATAAAGCATAATTTTTGTTATCAACAAGAACTACAGCAACATTATTTATTGACTTTACCGCTATGCTTGAAGAGTTGACAATAAATATTTATGATAAATACAATGTGCACATTTCCTTGCTAATATAAACGTCGATGACAGTACATGAAACGTTGAGCATAACTGTAATTATTTGGCAATTTTATTTTTATTAAAAATGGCATCGTGATGATTTTAAGAATAAGTACTTTGTGACGTTTGAATGAAACACTCAATGGTTTTAATAAATAATTATCTTATGTGTTATTTCATTTAAACTTGGGTAATATGAAATACGCACATTGTCAGAGTTTCTTCGTGGGTAACGCGTCCGCTCGAATAATATCTCTTTTGGAGTGTGATACAGGTTGATAACTTACAATGTTGGAACTGTGGGCGGTATGTGACTGAAGTGGGAGACTCCCTTCTGTATGTGCGTGTTGAAGAGGAGATGTTACCGGAGTGGCGGCGTTAGCTAGAGAACATAACGTAACAAGTGACAGCTGAGCTGTGGTCGGCGCCTACGTCCCGCCGGCGCGCAACACTCAGTCTCGCCTCACAAATGTTCTTCCCCTGTAGGAATAGAAAAAAACGGGTCAAATTGATTTTTCTCTATCTCTGTCATCTTATCTTATAAATCTGTGGTCTAGACAAAGTAACATTCGATTAGCGATGACGCTAGTAGAAAAGTAAAAAAAAATGTATGGGGTTGACATAAGCTATCGAAATGTCACGTGATCATCTCAATGTCACTTTAAAGCTGTAGCGATTGTAGAAATAGAATCGCTCCTAACCGAATGCCATTTGTCTAGGCCCTCTGTAAGCATTTCGACTGGGAGTTATGTTACATACTGGACCATTGTACGGTTAAAGTTACTGCTAGATATTGGGTATAATTAAATTTCCGACTATAGGTTCATGATCAGCCTTTCACCATTGTTGAACATAGACCTCTTCAACTGTACGTCATTTCACCAGTTACCCTGTGAAGATCGTCGCCCCACCTAGCTTGAGGATGTCCTTCGTTTGCCGATTCGCGGTCTCCACTCAAGAACTTTCATCGGTTCTAGCTAACTTAATAAAAATCTTAAAATCATTGACAGGCAATGCATAGCCTAAACTGCCGGCCGGCTCTAGAAGCATAAAATTTTGTACAATAGGTCCTTATCCTTTTATAATGGAAATGATCAATGAGGAAGTATGTTTAAAAATGCATCACCTAAAGGGGTTAAATAGGTAGTGGAAGTTCGTCATTTCTGCTGATGACACATGGCTTGTAGTTACAATAAAATTACTACTAACGTAATAGTCTTGCGCTCAGTAGGACGCGAGGTGTTCTGCGGACGCGCTCTGTTGAGCACCTTGAGCAGGTCGCCGGCCTTGGCGCGCATGCGCGAGTGCACGTACACCTTGGAGCACTTGATGTGGTAGTGAAGGTAGTCGCGGAACATGTGCAGCAGGTCGATGGTGTTGTCGCGAGCCGCCGAGCACGTGTGCCGGGGGAATAACACTGGAAGAAATAAGACTATTTATTAAATATGCTAACTACACCCCATTTTATGTCAAGGCATTCGAAGGTTGCGTGGAAGAGATCGTAAAAAGTGACAAGGCCGCCACCCAATCAAAAATTCAACTATTTTTTTTGTAAGTAATGTATTTTTCTGGTGTATAAATAAATAATATACCGACTAAAACTAATGAATTTCTATATGGGCCATAATTCCCGAAAGAAATTAAGGCTTTTATCATCATCGGAAGCCCCTGTGGGCAAGTGGACTGCTATCAGTCCACTCCTGGATATAGGCCTCTCCAACCGCAAGCTATACACATTCGTGCAGTTTAAAAAAAAATATATATATATATTTTAGAGTAATCCAAATCCTCCTCACTACAGGAACCACTTTTTACTAACCGACGAAAAAAAAGGAGGTTCCAATTCGACATTTTTTTTTTTTTGTCAAATTCTATTCATATTCAGGATTTGGGCTGTTTAAGGGTTACTTTTAAACTGAAAAAAGATTTTTTTGTTTTTATGTTCTGTGGGTAGTACAAGTTCTGTCAGGAGTTACTTGTCTGCACTATGTCCCATACTCAATTTTCTTATTTTATTTTCAGCTATCGTCATTATTTGGTTAAACTTGTTAGTACAATGCCATGCATCCCATATCATTTTTCGATCAGTTATTTCGTAAAATGGCGTGGTGACTTACCAAACGTAACATAACTGATATTATCGCCTACTCTCGCGTCCGTGTCCATTAGTTCTAAGGGCGGTTCCTTGTGTGAAAACAATACCTGAAAATAAAGAGAAGAAAATAATATGCATTACATAAACAACAATGTGTGCATTATTATTACATATACGGCTCAACAGTCAGGCTCTTGAATATAATTCTTTGAATCTGATACCTAATTAGTTGCTATCATTATCATAATATGTATATAATTATTAGTGTAACAAAGAAGTACTTCAAGCATTAATAACCACATTATTTTCAACATATTTTTTCCGTTTAGTACTTGTGGTCTGGCTTATTAGTTGATTCGCCCGAATCGGGCGAATCTATATTTTGAAATATATTTATTTTTTCCGTGTCAACTCGCCCGAAGTTAATTTATTTGTGGGCGAATCAACAATGAGAAATACGTATAGGCAACTTTGAATTTTATACTAGAAAGTTAAGAAAAATGTAGCGCACAGAAATAATAAGAATAAAATATTTTGAAATAAAATGAAACACGTAAATGAATCAAACGTGTCTTCAAATATGTAGTTTTGCCGTCATTTGGACTGAAACTTGGAGGTGTATTGATGATACATAAGGTTATAATTATGTAAATGCACATTTGTTACCATCGCGAATCATACTTTCGAGACTAATATTTTAATTCGGCAGCATTGTATTTCTCGGAGGGACGAAGGACATAAAAACTCCTCGTGGTATCATCCAGGGACTACGGCAGGGACCAAGTCTAATATTTTTTTATTTCCTAGTAAAAGTTTTGTGTTTACAAAACTTAGGTACAGTTGTTTTTAGAACACACTGTATAATGCTTACTATCGCTCGTTTTCCTCGGTTTACTACACTGCAGATTAGAACTTGTCAAGTCAATGACCTCTTTCTAACTCGCGCGGGATACGTGCCATATTGACGGTCGGTAGGCGCCCCACAAATGAAGGGGCGATGTAAGTACTATTAGGTCAGGACCACTCAAATCTGTATAGCTCTTGAGAACCCGTTTCACACTATTCAGCTATTAACCAGCGTGCTTTGCAAAATTCCATGACGTTTCGATGTTATTAGGTCAGAAACCACAACCTCAACAAGCTTATAAAATGGCAATTTTTTTTTGTATACGGACCTTTTGCAGTTGGCTCCGGAAAGCCTTGGCTGCTTAACCGGGCTTTGGCGGGTCTAGAAGGGCCTCTCGCCGTGTTAACCAAATTTAAGTAGCACAGCTAAGAGCGTCCCTTAGTGGGAATCCAACCTAGGCTTAGGGCGCTACTGGTTACAGAGTAAGTAGGGATTTGTAGCATCTGATTATTATTTTTAGGGGGGATGTTTATAGCTACTAGCTCCGCGCGGGCGGGCGGGGTCAAGAACCAGGGGGAGAAAATTGCTGACCAATATAGGTGTTATTTATAATATAACCAACTTCTGTCCATAGACCCTATTGTCCCAAGGCAGGCCAAAGGCCTCCATCTTTTTTCCAAACACTTCTGTTCTCTGCTAATACGGACCAGTCCTTCCGATAAGAGTCAAGGACGTCAAGTTCATCCCGCCATTTTCAGCCCTAGTTTCGCCACCAACTAAACAACCAATATACTGTATGTAGGACTTACTTGTGGCGCGGTGTGCGACGCTCTCCGTCCTTCCTTGAGCTCCTGCATGAAGACCTTGCCGATGACCATGTCGTCCTCGTGTCGGAACACCGTGGAGAAGACCACTGTCACGCGGTCTTCTTGCGCTTCCACGTATCTGGAACATCAAGTGATTTGTTTGATTGGGAAAGCCTATGAAAAATTAGGAAAAAAATACTAAATAAATCAAGAATTCCAAAGCCCACTTTGCTGATGACTTGTGGGACAATATTGTTGATGTGTTTAATAAGTGTGCATGCAAAGGCTTTTATTTAGTAGTCAGGAGGCATAACTTATTGAACTCCAGACCAATATGGACGGGCCAGACACAATGTTCATAGCTTTATAACACGCTTCCGCCGCGGATGCCTAATAATAGCAGCGAGAAATACTATTGAATATATACTTTTTGACATCTACCAATCCGCACTGGGACCGCGTGGTGGATTACTACCCGATCGCTGTCACAGAGGCCTGTGTCCCAGCAGTGGGAACGTTACAGGCTGATTATGAAGACACACTTTTTTAAACCAGCTCAATTTTCGAGTCGATGATACTTTTTCTATTAGTTGGGCCGAGTATATGTCCACGTTAATAACAGCGTCAGTGGCGTTCATTATATCCTCAAAAGTGCAGGCATATTGACACTTGGGATATTCCAAATAGTTTATTTTATTCGAAACAGTTTAGTTTTAAATACTAACAGCGTCTCATCCTGTCGGTAGTTGATGACGGCGCGTTTGTGGCTGACGTCACCATCTTCTTGCAGCCGGAAGTAGCGCTCGAACACAGACGCAAAGCAGTTCCTCTTGAGGAGTCCGACCTTCTTCACAACGTCCTCCCAGTCGTCGGGAATGTTCTCCAAGTCGAGCAGCAAGGATATGTTGTAGCCTGTGGAAGGAATTGTTTAGTGGTTAGATGGGAAAGAGGTGCTGTATAAAGGCTGGAATTATATTCATCTGCTTGGCCAGCTCTGCGGTGTAATTGAATGAAAATGTTTGATACAAATTGTACTTTACTCGTACGATTTCTCGTGATTTCGCGACGGAGCGGCCTTGTAAAAGGGATATGTTCGGATTCAGAGCTAGAGAGGAGCTCGTGGCTAAGTAATAACAGCCGCACGGGTCGATCCATCAGGTTAAGCTACGCTTGCCGGAGTTGGTCAGTGGATGGGTGACCATCTTTACATACCGAGACTCCTCCGTGCCTCCGAAAGCACGTTAATCCGTTGGTCCCGGCTCTCATTCATGGATCTTTGACAGTCGTTAGGGCTGGGGTCGCGGGTAGTTTAAAAAAGATACCGTGGCCCTGGCATAGGCAACTGAAGGAACACGGGTGGGTTTTAGTCAGTAAAAGTCTGACACGCCCTTCCGCTCCACCCAGAGCGGGAGAAGTTATTTGATGATTTCCCATCCACAAAAAAAAGGGGGTCGTCAGAAGCCCGAAAGTCTGATCACCAGTCTTACAAAGGGATATCGTATTACCCAGTTACTGGGTTGTGGAAGTCAGATAGCTCCATGTAAAATACTGGTATTCAGCTGCATCCGGTTAGACTGGAAGCCGGCCCCAACATAGTTGGGAAAAGGCTGGGCAGATTGTTCGGATTCAGAGCCAATGAAGCTCACGTTTATTCTGAGCATAAAATTAAAGGGTAATATGAGCTTCAATTTCGTTGGCTACGTGATTCGACTTGGGTAGTAAAAAATGCGCTTTCCGCTGCACCATAACGACCGCCAAAACACGTCCGCAAGACTTATCAAGCATATTATTCATACATACTGCATATTCGTAGTAACTTACATAGTAAGCGCGTCAATGTATTTACATAAACACATTTTTCCCTAGAGACACAGTTACTTTGAGGCAAAGGTGTGCCGTTTTATGACTAATCAATACGAGAGTTCAAAGTACTACTATATCATTAGCAGTGAATATTTTATGTGAACAAATTGTCGTTACAAAGAGGGCCGTCTAAATAACAACGATTGATTTGACCGGCTACAATATTCAACCACTGTTGTAGGTCAACAGAACTCCTTTAGAAAACCATTAGTTTATATTCAGTGTTTCGTCAGCTCTTTGATTAGCATAATCAGCCTTTAATGTCCCCACTGCTGGGACACAGGCCTCCTGTCTTTGAGAGGGAGCGGGCCGTAATCCACCACGCGGGCCCAGTGCGGGTTGGTAGATGTCACATGTCTTCGAATTTTTGGTTCTAGGTCATGTCGGTTTCTTCACGATGTTTTCCTTCACCGTTTTGAGAGTAGTGGTGATGAAATAATTAACACAAAGTAAACCGCCTGTCTTTGGTCAAACCTACGAGCTACAACTCGTAAGTCACGGCCATTACCACTGGGCCACCACTGCTCTCACTTTTCGATTATACGGATTATCGCTCTTTATACGGATATTATTAGCTATGCTGTAAATTAAATTACACAGTGCTGAAAACGAGATACAATTGAAGCGAAAATACACCCATAAGATAAGCCACAAGTTCCAAATTAAAACATGTATATCTTATCAACAAGTGTTCCATACTTGCCAACTAATCTTATCAAAATGTTACCAATATGTGTATGTATAAATAAAGAGCAATATTTTTGTTATAAAATAACATAAATTGTTGATGTTCCCATTTCAATAACAAATAAGGTGTTAATCAAATGCAGTTGAGAGTTACTGCCTCTTGATATATCTCATTGACAACTTGACGACCTAGACATTAATAGGTTTAAGTGATTGTATTAGTGTCTAGTACCAATGTATACATTTATAAGGGTATTGTTCTCAATACCCTAAGCTAAGTAATAACAGCCGCATGGGGCGATTGATCAGGTTAAGCTACGCTTGCCGCGGTTGGTCCATGGATGAATCTTTACATACCAAGACCCCTCCGTGTCTCGGAAAGCACGTTAAGCAGTTGGTCCTGGCTGTCATTTGTGGGTCTTTGACCGTCGTTACGGGTCGCCAGAAGCCCGAAAGTTTTACAACGTCTTACCAAGGAAGGGGTATTGTATTACCCAGTTTTTGGATTATGGAGGTCAGACAGGCAGTCAATTCATGTAAAATACTGGTATTCAGCTGCATCCGGTTAGACTGGAAGCCGACCCCAACATAGTTGAGAAAAAGGCTAGGCAGATGATGTTCTCAATACAACATACAACATGTAACTTTGATTTTTCAGATTTTCTATAATAAATTTAAACATTATTTATTAGGGTGTAGCCACGGAGTAAAGGGTGTAGCTTTAAAATACAGCTTTTCTCTCTTTTTGATTGTCTTACTCAACTACTGCTTTGTTAGTCTAGTGGTTGCAAGCGCTACTGCTGAGCATGAGTTACTGGTTTTGAATCCCGTGTCGGGCAGTGTTATTGGGTTTTTCCATCTACTAGATGGAATAACTTCTCAGTAGCAGCCCGGAGTCTGGATTTGTTACGTGGTACTTACGTAATACGGGCTGGTTTCCGCAACTCCACGACAATGCGCGTAGTTTGCGTATGGTACGTGGTACTTAAACATACCTGGTGAAATGTGGGTGTACTATAGGTACACCTCTGCATGACCCTTCTGGGAATACAGGCGTGATGTTATTTGATTGTCTTATAAATAAAGCTTATAATTTAGGACCAATTTTTACATTGTTAAGGAAAATAACGAAGTCTTCCAATTTCACAATAAACTATAAAATACTACATAAACGGTTTTTATCAAATTCATGACTCACTATAATAAGGAAGTTTATACTTGTGTGGCATGCCTGTGGCCATAAATAATTTTTCCTTAAATGCTAAGGGAAACAAGTAATATTAGATATATTTAGCTTGTATGAACTGGAACAATGACTGCTCCAGTGAGCACCAGTAATTATGCAATGTATAAAAACAGGCTTACATACTCGCTTTCATTTTTATGCAACCGTTGAAGAACTAGTTTTTGTTCTACAATGGAAACTGCACATTGCTAAAGCTACAGATTTATTTGCCTAAGAATCTGCTGGATGCAGCAAATACAGAACCACTTGAAGTGGCAGTGCTTAGGGGAGGCTTATGTCCAGCAGTGGACATCTTTCAGCTGAAATGATGATGATGTTATGTGACTACTGAGTTATTAACAGTAGTAAAAACCGTTTGATGCTTATTTTTTTATGAGAATCATTTGTTTAGGTAGTGGTAAACTAAAATGATATTGAAAAAAATAATATGCAAGTACATTTATGTTATTAAGCTTAGTTCAATTTTGCTTGTTGCTTGTTGGCAAACACATTCAATTGAGGTAAAATGTTTTGCATTATTTAGAGCTCACCTATATAACATTATACCACACCTGTATTCCACAAAAGATTGGGCAGAGGTGTATGTAATCGCCCATTGCCCCGCCCTAGTGGTTGAATATCCAACTGAGCATTTTTCGGGAAAATGCGTTTTTAATGTATAACTGTAGAAAAAGACATTTTCCCAAAAAATGGTTGCTTGGTCATTCAAGCACTAGGGCAACAATATAGTACACCTACATTTTTCCAGTTATGTTAAAATCCCATATAGGTGGCATAGATCCTGACCTCCAGTATTCCTCTGCTGTTTTCCTGTTGTTAATGTTTCTGTTTTGTTTATCAGGGTTTAAATAGTTATATTTCTTACCCGACTCTGCCTCAGTAAGGAGTGGTCCATATACTCTTTTGAGCAGTTCATCTGCTCCATGTTCTTCCAACTGCTTGTAGAACTTCAGTGATATACTAACCTGCAAACAAATTGGGTATTATTGACATGGCTCAACATCTTACTTAGCCAAATATTAGAAACATAACAACTGAATGAAAATACAGTAAATGGGATATGAATTTACTAGGCATAGTTTTCTAAAATTCCAGTATGCTTCTAAGGGGCTTTATAATAGTTCCTAAAACATTATCATGGCAAGTAGACTTACCAATTGTACAGTTTAAGAGTAGTATCCAGTGGCTTGTTACAAATTATTATTAATACCTCTGAATACTTGTTGACAGTGAAGTAATAAACACATTCTTGTATGAGTAACTATAGAAGTGTGTATTAAATTGGATGTTCTAGCCAATTATGTTTGGTATCAAAAATTGGAGAGCCGTTTAGGTATCAGGTCAATTACTTTACAAACAGTATGAAAAAGAGTTTAGTACAAATTCAATAGAAAAACAATTATTTTAAGTGTTGATCACATACCCTAACTTTGGTTTTATCTCCATTCACATTGGATATATGAAAGAGTACTCCATCAAAATCTGCAACTTTCACATCTATTGACTCTGGCTTTAAGCTGGAAACAACAACAATAAATAAATGTTTGTGAATTGACAAATCAACACCAAATTACTCATATCCTGGGACATGTCACCACAATATTGCAATGGCATTCTTTCACTTTAGCAAATGGATATCAGTATCACATATCAGATTCATTACATTGTTTACCACCACTGGAATCCAAAAACATTACAGGACGTATCCGCACGCACACTACCAAGCACCAATAAACAACTGATATGACTCATCCATGCTGAGATAGGCACTATCACGTCATATTCACTACATGACATAATACACATCAAATCACTATATACCCTGTTTCTATACATTTATAGGAGCCTGCTGTGATGCTCGCGGCCAACGTGGGCCCACCCCAGGAATTTGACACTTGTCAAGACAGTTCCGAATAGGGGTTATGGCCAGGAATCACCCCCTCGTAGACAGTTCCACTGCAGCAACCGGGTAGCGAAACTCATGCATATGGACTGCATGCTTGTTAAACACATCACAATTATGAAAAAACAGTACACTTTCTAAGCGTAAAGTACTCACCGCGCCAGTGCATTTTTATATTTAACTGTTAAAGTCTCTTCTATAATTCTATTATTGATCTCGAGTAAGATCATTATTTAACAATTTATAACCTACAGCTTTTTCATAAAATCAACGCCTATAGCACCTTCATTTAATAATTTATACGGAAATCTTCAACGATGACCGCCCGTATATAGATATCCATAAACGACAGAAAGAAAAGGAAGCTCCAAATGAATGAAATATCGGCCATGTAACCATAGATCATAGTTTATTTTATTATCTCAAAAACATTCATTGGATAAATCTTAAATAATGAGTAAAATCATTTTAATTAAATTATCACGAAATCATACTTTTAAAACAATATATACTTCGGGTTTGCGAATTTGATAAATCGTAAGATTTTGTAATTTTCGGCTTAGCTCAAAGAAAACCGTAACTTACTAAAACAAAACAGAAACTACACATCCCTAGCGTTTTGACATTTGAAAATAAAAAATATTTTTTTTAATCTATGATCGTTTTCGACTCGGTGTGGAAAATACTTTGTTTATTTATAAATTGAATTGAATGAAAAAAAAACGCGTGATAAGTTACGCGGATTGATTTGCACGTGCATCATGAAATAAAACAAAACCAAGATGTCCAATCAAGTAGGTGCCTTCGTTGCGGGGCTGAAGTCCCGGAACGTGGAGATCCAAATCAAGACAGCTCGGGAACTCTATCATTTTGCTAAAACGGAGCTCCGAGAGGTCCCACAGGAGGAACTCACTCAATTTCTCGATGAGTTCAACCACCAGATCTTTGAAATGGTCTCCAGTAACGATGTCCATGAAAAGAAAGGAGGTGTTTTAGCTATAGGTAAATTAAAAGACGACAATCTTCATTTCTTGTATTTTTCGTCTAATTTGTTTATAGACCATAATTTTATTAATTCCAAATTTCAGTATGCCTCATTGGCGGTGACTGTGACACCACTAAAACGCGTATTACAAGATTCGCTAACTATCTTCGCAATCTACTGCCTTCATCCGATGTGGGTGTGATGGAACTGGCTGCTAAAACTGTCGGCCGGCTCGCCACAGTGTCGGGCGTCAAGCGAGCTGAATACGTAGAGTTTGAAGTCAAGAGAGCATTTGAGTGGTTGTCTGAAGAGAGGAATGAAGGCAGGCGCCATTCAGCAGTGCTGCTGTTAAAAGAAATGGCTATAGCCATGCCTACCTACTTCTACCAACAAGTATCAGGTTTCTTTGATCACATCCTTGTAGCCTTGAAGGACCCTAAGCCTCAAATCCGTGAGGCTGCTGCCAAAGCCTTGAGAGCAGGCTTAGTGGTGACAGCTCAGAGAGAAACAGCTAAACAATCCACTGCCAAACCTCAATGGTACATGCAGTGTTATGAAGAGGCTATGCTGTCATTTGAAGAAATTCCTTTGAAGGAAAAAGGAATGTCAAAGGAGGATAGAGTTCATGGAGGCTTGTTAATCCTAAATGAGTTGCTCAGATGCTCAAATGCTGTGTGGGAGAAGAAATATTCATACCTAATGCAATGTCTGGACACACAGCAGGATAACACGGTATCTGATGATATTCTCTTTATAAGCACTAAATTGCACAGTCCATCAGTAAAGAGGGGTTACCTGTGTGACGGGTTCAAGACTGAGAATGTTACATACCCAGTTCCTATTTATGAATCTGAAGTCTCCCATAAACTACTGACTGAAAAGTTTGAGAGGATCTGTAAAGGTAAGAGTATGAACAAGATATAAATTCATGCTTGAAATTTACGTAGACATGTATTTTATTGTGTAAGAAGCCAAAACGCAATTGTTTAAAAAAAAATATTTTCATTATCTTTTATTGGTCAAAGGGCAAGCTCACTTATCATAGGAGGTTGACATTTCAAAAGTATATAAGTAAAATTATCACAAAAACAAACAAAAAACCCAAACAAAGACCCAGGTTATTGTATACTGTTTATATGGATTTCTTGCTAATGCATAAAAATAGCACACAATGAACTCTTGATTGAAGATCTCGGAAATGAGTTATTAATACACTTTGGTGTTGATGTTAAAGAGGTGGGAAGATGCAATAATATTCTAGCATTCCCTTTCTCAGAAACAGTGAGGCTATTGTATAAACTTGTGTGGATTGGTATTTGTAAAGAATGGTGTATTATTTATTATAAGATAGCCATACGGATAGTCTTGTTGTCCAAACTTCTTAAGAAGCCGGCGAAGGCCGCTCGCAAATGCAATTCGAGGCGACTGCAAAATTCGTTCGGAATACTGCTATCTCTGTTTCAAAAAAGTAGGCGAGTGAGGGACACGGTGTGTCGCGTGTCGGTGTCAGCGAGTACATGCACACACACTAGCGCATCGTGAGTGAGCAGTGCCGCCCCGCGTTCTCGCAATTGCTTGACGCGAAAGTACTCAATCCGTAATCCTAAAAATGTTAAATGAAAACTTAATATTTTTCTATTTTTTTTTTTATAATTTGTAACTTGATTATGTTAGCTATGTTTCCGCTCAAACAATATTACAAATATTGTTGGTTTTAATACAGAAAAAATAAGCAGAAAACATGTAGTTTACGCTGTCAATATGTGCGAAATGCAATTCGTTTAAATTTCATTTTGGACAAGTATTTTGGAATAAAAAATAGTCAAGAACCTAGATAAATACTGTGTAAATCCGAATATCAGCATAATATGGTGGAAATATGCTCGAATTGCAAATGATTTAAGAACTACGTTTGTATGGAGAATTCATCCTCCGCCGGCACCTTAAATAAAGATTTTTAAAAAGCCTGTCTCATGGGCTATGATTGCCTTAACATACAGGAGCCTTCTTTTATTGCCAGTATATTGCAGTCAATCACTTTTTACTTAGATTCTTCTAATTGAAAAGTTTTTGTTTCTAGATGTAATGAGCCAGCGTATTCTCAAAACTCAAGGTGTGCCACAAATTCTTTTGGTCATAATCCCAAGATTAGCTGCTTTCAATAAAGACTTTTTCTTGAAGAAATACCTTACTTCTACAATGAGCTACTTGCTTTCCTGCCTTCGAAGCAGAGAGAAGGACAGAAATATGGCCTTCACCACCCTAGGCCTCATGGCTGCTGCCATCGAAAACGACATCAAGAACTATATCCCCAGCATAATGGATGTCATCAAACAAACACTGCCTATTAGGGACACACAAACTAAGAAGAGGGTCTGGATAGATCCTTCCATTTTTGCTTGCATTACCTTACTAGGGAGTGCAGTTAAAGATCTAGTTATCACTGATATTAAAGAGTTATTAGATGCCATGTTTGCCACAGGCCTAAGTCCATCCTTGACTATCTGCCTGAGAGAGTTGAGTAAAAATTTGCCTTCTCTTAGACAAGAAATATCAGAAGGACTACTGAATATGCTTTCTCTTGTTCTGAGAAACAAACCATTCTTACATCCAGGGGTCCCAAGGAGTTTGGAACAACAGATGAGTAATATGAGTTTGGTTATGGAACCCCAAGACACTGCAAGCATTGTTCTAGCACTAAGAACTCTTGGGTCGTTTGACTTTGAGGGTCAACACAGCTTACTTACCTTTGTTAGGCGTTGTGCTGATCACTTCTTGCAAAGTGAGCAACAGGAAGTCAGATTAGAGGCTGTCAAAACTGCTGCGAAATTATTAGCAGATTCTACCATCAGAACAATGAACACCCCGTCAAGGACACTCACTCTTCTCACAGCAGAAGTAGTAGGCAAGTTATTGGTTGTAACAGTTACAGACCCAGATTATGAAGTGCGTTACTGGGTACTAGAGTCTCTATACTATATATTTGACATACATTTGGCCCAAATTGAGAACTTGAGTTTCCTTTTTATGGCCATGAATGATGAACACTTGGCTATCAGGGAGTTGGCCATTTGTACTGTTGGTCGGTTGAGCGTAGTTAATCCCGCTTACGTCATGCCGGGGCTTAGAAAGACGCTGATACAATTCCTGACTGAACTAGAACATTCTGGAATGAGTAGGAATAAAGAGCAGGCAGCCAGAATGTTAGATAACCTCATACGTCACGCTCCAAAGCTGGTAAAGCCTTATATGGAGACAATTCTGAATGTTCTTGTCCCTAAACTAAAAGAATCTGACTCGAATCCTGGTGTAGTCATCAGCGTTTTGAAAGCCGTCGGAGATTTAGCCGACGTACACGGCGATAACAGTGGTCTCAAGAAATGGCTACCGGAACTTCTGAGCATTCTGCTAGAACTGTTATCTGATGCAACTGCAACAGAAAAGAGGAGTGTTGCTCTCTGGGCGTTTGGCCAACTGGTCAGCGCTACAGGCTACGTCGTTGCTCCGTACACCGAGTACCCGACCCTTATGGATGTCCTGTTGAACTTCTTGAAGACTGAACAGCAACCAAAAGATAGGAGGGAAACTATTCGCGTTTTGGGATTGCTAGGAGCTTTGGATCCTTACAAACACAAGATAACTAGAGGTCTGATTGGTGAACAGCCTGACTCCAGCTTAGTTCCTGTAGCTGATAGCAAAGCCGAAGAGAATAACTTCGATATGACGACAAGTGAGATGTTAGTCAATATGTCATCTCCAGTTCTGGACGAGTACTATCCAGCCATAGTTATATCCACTCTTATGAGGATACTACGAGACCCTACACTGCAGCAACATCACACGAGTGTGGTTCAAGCAGTGACCTTCATCTTCCAGTCTTTGGGAATCAAATGCGTGCCGTACATTTCTCGCGTCACGCCAAGTCTTCTATACGTAGCAAGAGCTACTGACAACAATAATTTCAGGGAATTCCTGTTCACTCAATTGGCTAGATTGATTGCAATTGTAAAGCAGCACATTCGTAACTATTTGGACAAAATATTCGACTTGATCAGGGAGTTTTGGACGCCCAACAGTCCTTTCCAACCAACTTTAATTTTGTTGGTTGAGTACATCGCTGTGGCTCTTGGATCTGAGTTTAAAGTGTACTTACCTCAGCTAATGCCACAAATTCTGCGTGTTTTAGCACACGACGCGAGTAAAGATAGAATAGTGACTGAAAAACTCCTTTTTGCCTTACAAAAGTTCGAAGATAATTTGGATGATTACATGCATTTAGTGATACCATCAATCGTGAAGTTGTTTGATGCATCAGATTGCCCAATAAATGTGGCAAAAGTAGCAATGGAGACAGTTGACTATCTCTCGGATTCCTTGAACTATAGTGAACTGGTTTCCAGAATAATCCATCCTTTAGTTAGAAGCTTGGACACCTGCGCGGCATTGCGTCCTACTGCAATGGACACCTTATGTGCTTTGATAGTTCAATTAGGACGCAAGTTCACTGATTTTATCCCACTGGTTCAAAAAGTGGTGGTCAAACATAAGATTCAGCATCAAAACTACGAACTATTGCTCTCTCGAATGCAGTCTAGTCAAACTTTGGCGATGGACGAGTTCTTACAAAGCACGAGGCGAAGGCCAAGAAACAACAATCAAGAGGTAAGTAGATTTTTTATACTATTATATGTAGTTACATAATATATTGCACAAGCTTCCGTCTTTCTTCGGCGTGAGTGAAGCCCAAACGCACGTGAAAGCGGCGTATACTACGTTTGGCCAAAGTTTCCTTCACTGGTGGAGCTGGACCTGAACCAACCAGGTGGCAACATCGTTAATAGATGCCCATCCATAGATACATATCACCTGTCTCTTCACAAATCCTTTGCCTACTTTAGGATGCATATCCGGTACGGCTCTAACAATCATTCTATATCCCAAGGGCACGTCTTCCCTACCAATATCGCGCCCCCCCATATGCAATGGTCTCTGTAGCCCAAACATGAGGCTCCAGGGGATAGTGTCTAATATCTTTGGGTTCATACCCTGGGGTCGGTGCATGCTACTATAATATAGCACTAAAACACATCTCAAGCATACATCAACACAGCTTTTGTCTAAATCTTCTAAAATTTACTTTGTACTCGACAGGCTCGCATCGGCTACAATTGCGACACATCCCAGTCTATTCGTAAGTTGTGTGTGAACGCGCATAACTTGAAGCTAGCGTGGACAGTCAGCTCTCGTGTATCCAAAGACGACTGGCTGGAATGGCTGAGAAGGTTCAGCATTGGCTTACTGACCGAGTCTCACAGTCCTGCTCTTAGGTTAGTAACTTCGTTTTTAATTGATTTTCTAATATCTACACGATTCCCACTGTGTCGATACTTACGATAGTCGCGCATAATGCCTCGACTTATATACTTAAGAGCGGGCAACTCGTCATACTTTTCATACAAACGCTCGTACGTGATTATGGCGTTGTAAATTTGTAGGAAACAAATTCAGTATAAGCCTTCAAAAATATGAACTGAAACTCAAATTCTTTATTGCATTCATGTGTACACATTTAGTTGTTACAACGTAAATAAGTTCCATCATGAACAACACAACATGACATGCTTTTTTACACAAATTTTACCTCAACTTTGGCCGTTCATAATGTACTCATAAATTGTAAAAGTAAAGAAATCTCGAACATGTAATGGAGATTCTCAATCATTTCTAAACTTGTAAGACTTACTCAAAAACATGTACCTACTTACTGGAACAAGCGTGACGTGAAATTTCCGCACACTATTTTTCGTTCAATGTCGCTTCTCACTTGCTTGTTAGTAGTTCTCACTTACGCTAGATGAAACAATAAGCTTTCGACCACGTCTTCGTTGACTGTAAACGCGGACCGGGAAGGGCACTCTTAAATGGAGCTATTCTAAACCATGGCACAATCAACCAGGGCCGTTTTATCCATTAGGCATTATAGGCAACTGCCTAGGGGCCCTGCCACGTTCAGGGGCCCCTGTGCTACAGGGAAAAGAATGGGCAATGTTTCTTAAACAGTAAAAAATTAATTTGAAAATTTGCTCTGTACATTACATCGACGCTATTTTAGTACATTTCGGAACGCATTCCTTATTAGATATTATTATTATGATTATTATGATAGTTTAAAAGTTTATAACGCAGTAATATAATTGCAAGCAATTTTATCGCGGTAATTTAATTAAAAACGCTCTAAACTCTTTGTTGTGTATGCACACTTACTATACTGGTACCTACCAAGTATGTATATTCTATGGCCAAGCTACTTTCATAAGGTTGGCAGTACTGGTTCGTTGGCATGACCGGGGAATTCCCCGAGTCGTTAAATACGTATTGTATGATGTGTCATAGACATTATTTTCGAACCATTTTCAATTAAATCGTTCAATTTTTACTTCGTGCAATTCGTTTGCAAGTTTAACGGCTGTGAATAAAAAGAGAGTTTTACAATTTGTGTTTCAAAAATTACGAATTTAAGGCTAAGTGTTGGATATTTATTTATAAAGACTGCAGAAGTGCTTCAGGCTTTGTGAAAATCGGTGAAACGACGGGTTAAAAACAGTGTAGTGGAAACTAAAGTTTCATCAACTGAAGTTAAAATTACTTTACGTAAGTTTTATTATTTTTTACATATTTTATTACCTGATACAGGATTTGACAAATGTGAAGTGTCGTTTTATTATTCAATTGGATATTTTAATTAATTTCTATGTTATTAAATATTTTTTACTTTGGGTGTTTATTAATATTAAGCAGGAAACCATTATTATTATTATATTGTTTGAGCTGCTAAGGTGAAATTTTCTTTACTGTTTTAAAACAAAAGATTATTCCTTTCAGGAACAAAATGTCGGAGGTACCCGTAAAGAAAAAGCATCAAAGTGGTTCCGAAAAACGTAAAAAGCGGCAAGAGCAACAAAATAAACTTAATGAACAATTAAAGAAGACACAAAACCTTTTCGAACTCGGATTTAGTCGCGAATTAAAGGAACATCAACCTCATGACACTCCAAGTACGTCTTCTACCAGCCACAAGATGGAACAGATGGACCCAGTAGAGGTTCCTTGCGAGCCTTTTGAACAGATTGGCCAGGATCAAGAAACACCTACGTTAGTCAGTGCAGAGGAAGGTGAGGCCGAGACAGGGGTCATACATCAAAACGTAGTTCATCTAGGGGTGGAATACCAGAATGACATTGGCTTATGGCAAAATATTACCAACGAAATGCAAGATTTTTGGTGTACTAGAGACCCTAACGAATGTCAACACTTTGATTGTAATTTTTCTGCTTCGGCCCGACAGTACGACGACAGTAAAAGATTTTTTTCTCAGTCTATGTTTTTTCGGAAACACATCAGTGGTGGTAAAATCAAACGGGAGTGGCTCATGTATTCTCCGTCTACTGGAAAAGTATACTGTTTTCCATGTATCCTTTTTGGTGAAGCACAAAACCGATCACAATTTCAAACTGGATTTTCTGATTGGAAAAATGCGTTGCACCGAATCCAATCGCATGAGAATAATGCAACTCACCGAGTATGTGTACAGACACTCATTAGTAGACGACGCATTCACGGACGAATCGACACTTCTTTAGAGATTACATTTAATAAAGAAAAAGAATATTGGAAAAAAGTTTTAGAAAGAATGGTCTCTGTGATAAAATTTTTATCATCCCGTGGATTAGCATTTCGTGGTGACAATGAAATTCTCGGTTCTCAACATAATGGCAATTATTTGGGAATTTTAGAGTTAATCGCAGAGTACGATCCTTTTCTTAGTTCGCATTTAGCAAAATATGGTAATGAAGGCAAAGGAAAACAATCGTATTTATCTGCAACGATTTGTGAGGAACTTATTGA
Organism: Cosmia trapezina; assembly: GCA_905163495.3. Lineage (NCBI taxonomy): Eukaryota > Metazoa > Arthropoda > Insecta > Lepidoptera > Noctuidae > Cosmia > Cosmia trapezina. The sequence goes on along the minus strand of LR991038.1, from coordinate 18,749,361 downwards.
AATATTGGGAAATAAGGTTTTAAAATATATTGTTAATGAAATTATTGAAGCCAAATACTTCTCAATAAGTGTCGATTCGACACCTGATATATCACACACTGATCAGTTGACTGTAGTGCTGAGATATGTTACGTCGAATGGAGAAGTGGCTGAACGTTTTCTTAAATTTCTTCTCATACAGAACCACAAAGAGGAAGAACTAGCCACCGAAATATTAAATTTTTTAAGCCAATATAATATTGATGTAAGAAATTTGAGAGGTCAGTCTTATGATAATGCGTCGAATATGTCTGGTCGTTACAATGGTCTCCAGGCGCATATAAAGAAAATAAATCACCTCGCACACTACGTTCCCTGTGCAGCGCACTCACTGAATTTGGTTGGAGTACGTGCAGCGGAAAGCTGCGTTGGAGCAATCTCATTCTTCGGATTTGTACAGGCACTATACAACTTTTTTTCGGCATCAACTCATCGCTGGGCAATTATGCTCGAAAATCTTGAAAAAGGTGATGAACGTAAGCATAATTCGTCATTGGTTCTGAAAAGTGTATCCGATACAAGATGGTGTGCAAGGGCCGATGCTACTAAGGCTTTGGCAACTGGTTACAACAGTTTTCAGAAAGCTTTGCAGTCTATTGCTAGCGATGAGACTCAGACATCACAAGCGATTCACGAAGCTAAATGTCTATTGAATGACTTAAGAAAAAAAGAAAATGCTGTAATAGCCGTATTCTGGGCTGCCATACTAGATCGGATCAATGGTGTCAGCAAATCTTTACAAAAGAAAACAATTGAACTACGAACGGCAGTCGATCTTTTAAAATCGCTTTTAGATTTTTTAATTTCACAGAGAGATTTATTTGACGACTACGAGACTAAGGCAAATGAGAAAACTGATACTCAATACAGTGATGAGAATCAGCGTGAGCGAAAAAGGAAAAGGCATCACGATGACGGATCAGCAGAAGAAGTTGTGCTCATAGAGGAAAAGAGAAGTTAAAAGTTGATACATATTTGCCAGTACTAGACATGTTGTGTACAGAACTGTCGCGGCGCCTAGAAGCTTACCGGGAAATAAATGATCTGTTTGGGTTTCTAACAGATTTCTCGACAAAATCGGACGCTGAAATTAGACAGGCTTGTACAAAATTTAAGGATCATTATTTCGAGGACATTGAGCCTGAGTTTATAGACGAAATGGTGCAGTATAAATACTTCATCTTACAATTAGATGACGCCGGACAAAAAAATATGCCAGCCGAGGAGTCTTACAAACTGATTATTGGTAACATGGCACAGTCAACTTTCCCGAATGTAATGACAGCTTTGCAAATATATAGAAGTCTAATGATTACAAATGCCACTGGTGAACGAAACTTTTCCAAATTGAAATTAATTAAAAACTGTCTTCGTTCAACGATGTCTCAAAACCGTTTAAATTCATTGGCTATAATGGCAATTGAAAATGACGTGTTGGAGAAGATTACCTTTCAGGATATCTTGAACGATTTTGTATCAAAAAAAGTTAGAAGAGTTAATATTTAAGCTATGTATGTTTTTTTTTAAATGCATAAATAAACATTCTGTTCATTTGATTCAACATTTTTATTGAATAATATGATGATATACCCAGGTTAGTAAAAAACGGTGTAATTTTGAATTTTGTTGTGTTAACGAAAAAATTAGAAGAGGTTAGGGGGCCCTGGATGAGCATTGCCTAGGGGCCCCGACAGGCATAACCCGGCCCTGCAATCAACTCATAGGTACTCAATAATTTAACAGTGCGATTTGACATTTTTCTTACTATATTCTGTCGACTCTGTTGGAATATAACGTCAGTTTTCACAGGGAACGGTGTAAGTAAGGCGTACAAACAGAAATTCTTTTAATGCCCCAAAGTGTTGTACAATAAATAAAAATTTTATAATCTAATATGGGAAACTGAATTATTTACTTTACATATTTCATTTACAGGGCATGTCTAGCCTTAGCACACAACTACTCCCAACTCCTGCGAGACTTATTCAACGCTGCCTTCGTCTCTTGTTGGACGGAACTCGACAACACATCCCGCACTGAGCTATCAAATGCTCTCGAACAAGCGCTGACCGCCCCCGATGCGCCGGAACTGGCACATACCGTGCTGAACTTAGCTGAGTTCATGGAACACTGTGAAGGGGGCACTCTGCCGATATCTACGCATCTGCTTGGTGAAAGGGCTATGCATTGCAGAGCTTACGCAAAGGCTTTGCATTATAAGGTAAGAAGTCATTTCTTGTAGGAATGTCCTAACAACGTAGTGAAAAGTTTGTGAGATAAAGTGAATGGATCTTCAGAATAATATTATTTTAATATTTAATATTGAGGATGAGTACTATGTTTGAGCACACTATTTATTTTTTTTGGTAACTTTTTCGCAGGAAGAAGAATTCCGTAATGGTGCGACATCTCAAGTCGTAGAGGCCTTAATCCATATCAACAACAAGCTGCAACAGAAGGAGGCCGCCGAAGGCCTCCTCGAAAGAGTCATGGCACAGCGCGAAGCAGGCGACGCTAACTTAAAAGTCCAAATAAGATGGTACGAGAAACTACACAACTGGGAAAAGGCCCTCGATTTGTACGGAGAGAAGTTAAATGACGATGTAAGCGACATTGACTCTTATCTCGGCGAGTTACGGTGCTTCGAAGCTCTAGGAGAATGGGTGGAATTATACAACACAGTCTCCAAGAAATGGGTCAAAATGACCAACGAAGAGAGATTCAAAGCGGCGAGACTTGCAGCCGCTTCAGCTTGGGGCCTCAGCGAATGGGACTCCATGTCCAAATACGTCAATTTCCTCCCCGAAAATACTCAAGATGGTGCGTTCTATAGGGCAGTTCTTAATATCCACAATGGAGAATTTGACAAATCTAAACTATTCATCGATCAAGCGCGCACCTTGTTAGATTCTGAGTTAACTGCTGTAGCTGGCGAAAGTTATCAGAGAGCGTATGGTGCTTTAGTTAACGCTCAGCTGTTAGCAGAATTAGAAGAAGTAATCACATACAAGTCAGTTGTGGAGAGGAGAGAATCTATTAGACAAGGATGGTGGACGAGACTGCAAGGTGGCCAAAGATTAGTAGAAGACTGGCGCAGGATTCTTCAAGTTCGCAGTCTAGTTCTAACACCACAAGAAGACATGGCCACATGGCTAAAGTTCGCCTCACTGTGCCGAAAGAGCGGTGCCCCACGACAAGCTCACAAAACATTGGTAATGTTGTTGGGAACAGATCCCAGTAAGAACAGAGACATGCCACTGCCAACACACGAGCCAAGACTGACATTAGCATATGCCAAACATTTGTGGGTCGCTGGCGACAAACAATTGGCGTACGACCAACTTCAAAGATACGTGGACTCGACTGAAACGGGCGACGCGGAACACTGCAGACTGCTAGCCCGGTGCCATTTAAAACTAGGATCATGGTGCGAATCCCTACTCGGTATAAACGAGCTTTCTATTCCCGAAATTCTCCGAAACTACGCCGCAGCCACAGATCTTTCCTCTGATTGGTACAAAGCTTGGCATGCTTGGGCTTACATGAACTTTGAGACTGTTTTATTCTATAAACATCAGGATACCAATATCCCGTCCGAAAGAAGGCCTTCTCCGGAGTGTATTCAACAGCATACAGTTCCTGCAGTGGAAGGATTCTTTAAATCCATTAAACTGTCCCACGGCAGCTCGCTTCAAGACACTCTTAGGTTGCTAACTCTGTGGTTCGACTATGGCCACTATCCCGCCGTTCATGAAGCTCTAGTTGAAGGTATCAGAACTATCGAAATCAACGTTTGGCTTCAAGTAATACCTCAACTTATAGCTCGCATCGATACGCCTAGAGCACTCGTCGGAAAACTTATCCACTCTCTATTAATCGATATCGGTAAATCTCATCCTCAGGCGCTAGTCTATCCTTTGACAGTTGCTTCTAAATCATCGTTTATTGCTCGAAAGAACGCAGCCAATCAAATATTGAAGTCAATGTGTACTCATTCGAGTAATTTAGTTAACCAGGCTGCTATGATATCTGAGGAGCTCATTCGAGTGGCCATTTTATGGCATGAGCAATGGCATGAAGCTTTAGAAGAGGCTTCAAGGTTGTATTTCAGTGAGAATGATGTGAATGCCATGTTTAAAACGTTGGAGCCCCTGCATGCGATGTTGGAGCGAGGCCCGCAGACACTGAAGGAGGTGTCGTTCAGTCAGGCGTATGGACGAGATCTGAATGAGGCGCAGGAGTGGTGTAATAGATATAAGGTATGTCTCTTGTTTCATTTTTGTCATTATAGTGGTTCTGTACAGTAAAAATTACGGTTTTAGAACTACCCACAAAAACTTAGGGTTTTTGTTATCGATTTTGCTTAAAACTACATTTTATATCTCTTATGGCAGTTTACTAGAATATCAGCCGAAGTAGTTTTTCATTACAACTCAAAGTCGTGCAATCTGTGCCTATAAGGTCCAAATTGCTTTCTTCTTGTCTTACCTATACTTATATCATCTAAATGATCTTTTTCTCAGGAATCTGGCCAAGTACGAGACCTAAACCAGGCATGGGATCTATACTACCACGTGTTTCGTCGCATCAGCCGCCAGCTCCCACAGCTGACGTCACTGGAGCTGCAGTACGTGAGCCCGCGCCTGCTCAACTGCCGCGACCTCGAGCTCGCCGTGCCCGGCTCCTACGTGCCCTTGCAGGACCTCATCCGCATCGCGCACATACAGAGCAGTCTGCAGGTGAGCTGCACGTTGTATAGTATGTGTGACGTCACTAGAGCTGCAGTACGTGAGCTTACGAGCCTGCTCTACTGCCGCGACAAATCATCAAACGTTTTAAAAGTCGCCTACGTCTCTTGGGGCAGGGTATACAGGGTCTACACTTTTTTTGTTTGTTTTATTATGATTTGATATCCAGTCCCGTCAAGTTTGTGAAGTTTTGCCAACTAATTTTTGTACCCTGTATATCCTGCAAAATCTAAATAAAATGCGGCTTATAACGCGAACCCTTTTCTAACCGCTCCCGCCACAATCCGCTCGTCCAATAAGGTCGAGTCGAAGCTTCTAGAAGGTTCTAGAAGCTTCGAAATAAATGACGCGCAGCCTTGTCGTTGACTTTTAGTGAGCCGTATGTCAACAGTCAACTAGGCTGCGCACATTTTTTTTAGATACTTCTATTAGATTTACAAAATTAGGTCTTCGCCCCCGACTATTTATGTTAAAGGCTTTATATTTCATTAGCCATTATCACCAACCACTAACTTCCTCTACGCTTCCCCTACAGGTAATAACCTCAAAGCAGCGTCCACGCCGCCTCTGCATCCGTGGGTCCAACGGCAAAGACTACATCTTCCTTCTCAAAGGACACGAGGACTTACGTCAAGACGAGCGCGTCATGCAGCTGTTCGGTCTAGTCAACACGCTGCTGCAGGCTGATCCCGACACCTTCCGGAGAGATCTGGCCATTCAGAGATACGCTGTCATTCCGCTGTCGACGAACTCTGGCCTCATTGGATGGGTCCCGCACTGTGATACTTTACATTCGCTTATAAGGTTCGTTTTAAGCACTCTCTGTGTATATTTTAAAGCTTAAAAATAAGGACTTTTGAATCAATTTAACTCACGAAGATGAGTGCTTCGTGAGTTAAATTGATTGAAAAGTCCTTATTTTTCACAGCAATCTGTTCAAATTTGAAGTGAGCACGGTTGTTACTGCTAAATAAATATCAACCTTGCCTAAATTGTCATAAAGTCCAATACAAATAATCCAATTTATTCGCGATAGTATCAATGCATGCATTTGCTTATGACTTGCCAACTTTATTTCAACATGCGTAAGGTGGATATTTTTTGGTAATGATAAAAAAACTATGCGCTACGCTTCTCTTCGCCCAAATTTCTTCTATGTAACCGACTTACTGAATCAAAATCGTTCATGTTTTAAGGGATTATAGAGAGAAGAGGAAGTGCTTGTTGAATATCGAACACAGAATCATGCAGAGGATGGCGTCCGATCTCGATAAACTGATGTTGATGCAAAAGGTTGGTCCTTTCCTATTATAATTCATTGATTTCTCAAATACTTACGTAAAATATATTTTTTTTACTGGCCATTTAATCGGAAAAACAAAGTGTGGTTTTCAGTCACGTATTTGGCGTTTTTTATTTGTTGTATGTCCGTTTGCCAGTCGGCAAAGACCTCCTCCAACCTTCTCCATTCCTGTCTCTCTCTGGCCACTCTGCCCCATGTCGTTCCAGCGACTTGTCTTATCACACATTTTCTGTGGTCTACCTAGATAGACGTAAAATATACTTACTTATTATTTAAGTACTTCTATGCAATCAATTATGGTACAAAAGACTAGGGGTGCCCCGATTCGGTTTTGCGTAAACGCATTTAAACAGTGAGAAACACTAGAAATTGTGGCACGTCGACGCCATATCGACAGTGCGGTTTTAAGCGCCAGGTGGCAGAAAATGGAACTAGATTTAAATGTCTGGGCAAGTAGTTAAAAGTTATCGATCCAAGAAATTTGCCTAGCTGTTTGATGGAATGGCTGAATATCATTCAGGTCGCTAGTTGAACGGCGCCGTTTAGTGAAAAGGCTAGGCGGTTAACTAAACGGCTAATTAAACCAGTTGGCTGCGACATACACATATAACGAAGTTACAAAGTAGTTAACGAGTAACAGTCGGCCAACTTACATTTGTACTTGGAAATGTTGGAATGTATGAACATGTTTTTCAACTAAAAATTCAGTCCAACTACGGAACCCTTCATTGTGCGTGGTCCGATACGCACTTGGCTGGTTTTTCATTTAAATTTGAAAGGCATAGGTGTCATTGTTTATTTATTTATTTTATTTGGCTCCTCAACAATGAGTACACTATTACATGTATATAGTATAACATTTCAAACTTAGGTCTAAGTGCCCCATTACTTAAAGAAGACAAACAAACAAACAAACAAACATGATAGCAAACATGATAAAAATCGCAATGACGTTGTTTTGGTGCGGCCGACTTACATTAGCCAATAATGAATAATTATTATAGCCATTTATAATTTTTAGGCATATCTTCCTAACGTCACTCACTATCATTTGATAATGGGAGTCAGATAGCATGCGTTTTTTTTTAGAATTTGTTCTTTATCGCAAACGACATTCGAATACTGTGCACCGAGTTCCTATTGGTTGAGCCAATGTGCTGACGTATCGCACAGGCTAATCGAAATTATTGCCAAGATATTTTTTGTTGTCGACCATTTCGCTTGATATTTAATTTTCTTTGTTTGGAAAGTTTCTGAAAGAATGTCTGGTGTTAAAAAGCGTAAAGTGGACGCCGAATGTCGCCAATTTGAAGAAAAATGGACGGATGAATATTTTTTCACTTTGCTATATGGTAAGCCTATCTGCTTGTTGTGTAGTGAGCAGGGACCGATAGCGCTTTCCTTTTATAGGGTTTTACCCCGGGTTTTGAAGAGCTAGGATATTTTAATTCAATTAAAAACCCCCATGATTTTGCTGGATACTTTTTTAGCTAACCTTCTCGAGGGAAACCCATTCATTGACTTACCCAAAAAAATATCTGGGTTTTTACAGTCGAATACAAAAAGCGCTAACAATGAGCTATCCAATTCTGAAAGGGAAACCCCTTCGTAAGCGCTAACCAATATATTAATTCAAGCGAGTTTGAACCGTATTTTTAACAACATAAGAGCGATCTGAAGCCAGTAGCAGCACGTGCGGACGAATTCGGCAACGCTAAGGCACACAAAGATAAGCCTACCGATCACCGCGTCATGCTAAAATATAACTTATTGCCTTTGCTTTAAAAGCTAACGTGTGCCGTGCGTGCGTAGTGTCAGTGCAGCGTTGGCGCAGCGCGTGTTTGTGTGCGTGATGTTGTGTTTGTTTACTACTAATACGTCACGGGCGCGGGCGCACAGCCATTTTTGCGAGAAGTGAAAACATTCGCCATTGCCTGCTATTTATCGCCGCATACAAATTACGATGCGCTCGCTATAAATTGTGCCGATAAGTTTAGTTTATGGTAGTGTTAGTATTCATATTAGTGCAGTGACTAATTACTCATAAGAACCGTGAGCCTTCTTCCTATGCAATTGATGTACTTACTTAAGGTGGACTTGCGGAACTTTTGCTGATGCCTACCTCTCGCTTTCCTAAATTCGAAAACGTCTGACGACGAGGCAATCCGTATTCGTTTCGCTAAAAAGATAGGTAAATAAACATTAAAAATACTTTTTACAAAAAAAATACATAACCGACTTCACTAAAAAAACACTAAAACGATCAAAATAACTTTAATTTCGGAAGTCGGTGTTTCTCGGTATTGTTTGTTTCTTATTTACCACCAACTTCCGAAATTAAAGTTATTTTGATCGTTTTAGTGTTTTTTTAGTGAAGTCGGTTATTATTTTTTTTGTAGAACGTTTTTTATTTCACACTTTTTAGTTGTGTGTGATACACTTGTAGCTAGAGTACCTTTTTCTCATGACAATTCCAATTAACCCAAACCCTGCTAGGATACATTGTTTTATTATGAAGTTCCCGTGTTCACCTTCCACCTTCCGGCTCCATCATCAGATCAGTTTCAAAGTGCAACTCATGACTATTCTAATAAGCCTAAACACGGTTAGGATACATTGATGAACTACGGAGTTCCGGTGCCTATCTTCCGGCTCGACCAACATCATCAGATCAGTTTGATAGTACTCTATAGCCAAAGTGCATCTCATGACAATTCTAATAAGCCCAAACACGGCTAGAATACATTGATTACTGACGTTCCGAGTTCCGGTGCCTATCTTCTGGCTCCATCATTATCATCAGATCACTTTGATGATACCATTTTCACACATAACTGTTCAGAACTATTAATATATTTTTATTCATATTGATGTAGAATCCAAAGTACTTAGTACCTATTATAAAACCGTAACTTATCCATTTTGATACATTTTTAAGCATTACTAATAATGTACGTCACATTTACATCCCGTCCTAGGTATTATATTATACCGTTACGTATGCAGACAGAGACCCCACTCAAACCCCGAGCGAACGCGCTGCGCCGCACAGTGGGCCCATACTGAAAATTAGTGGACTTAGGCAACAAAGTTCCTATATCGATGCGATTTTTTTTTATATGACGTGTTATATTATTCCTGACAACTTTTATTCTTATAAAATTTCTTCTAAAGTTGATAGTTTGTCTTGAAAACAATTAATTAGATTTTTTTGTATGGAGCGAATCACGTTTAATTTTTTTTCTTCAATTGTACTAATATGTTGAGTGTGTGGCGTAAGTATATGATAGCTAGGGTCATTCTCTATCCATGAAAAAAAAATCAGCGCCGGCCATCTGCGGCAGCGCGAGTAATCATTCGGTAAAAAAAAAATGATTTGGAAGAATTTTTTTGTCATTTAAAATAAATTCAAAGCATATTTTTTGTCTCATTTGGCTGTTTTTACCTTCTTTTTAGTTAAATAAATAGTTTTAATAGCGCATAAGTACTTATAACTAGTAATTCTGGTAGAGATTTAGTTATTATTGCATGTTATCGGTAGCACCTGCATTGTGATTGATGACTCATTTGTTTGTGCACTCGGCTAAGCGCATAACTAATGAGTCATCGAAAAATGCTCGTCTCTGATGGGCTGAATAATTTTCACTCACTGTTATGTCCACTACTTGAGTAATTAACACTAACTATAAATATAAAGACATTCATTAAGTCCATCTAGTTTCGCTCTTGTCGCTTGTTTGTGAACACAGTGAAATACTTGTATTTTTATATTAACATTAGAACTATGGCTGGATTTTGTACCAACCTAGATCTTTTTGTGAAATTAAGAAGTGGCGGTGATCTGAAAAATCATATGTTTCTGTATGAAAGTATCATTTCTGTCTTGACTACCGAAGTTTCTGAAGAAGACAAGAACCGAATCAAGGAGTTCTGTCGACTTTTTTGTGTAAATTTAAATAAAAAGTGGATAGAGTCAAGTAGAAATCAAAAAACTTTTATGAATCGTGTAATTAATCGCAAGTGGTTGGAAAAAAACATCAACTGGCCTGTTTGTGACAGTGTTGATCTGAGTGTGATGGGCTTTTCGGACGCAGCCTTATCTGAGCTTATGGATATAGATTGCCATGTTCCTACTCTTGCAGTATGTACTGCGGAAGCGGGAACATCTACAGAAAAGGAGCACAGAAAACCGTTCGAAGAGTTAAGTAATAAGCAAAAGAAAAGACGTTCTACTTCCATAGTAGAAGAAAATTCCGAGGAAGAGTTGCAGCACTGGTACATAACAAAATTGAAAGACAACGGCAAAACGAATCTGGCAAAAGTGGTCGAATACCTTTCCAGTAATCCAGATGCGCTATCCGAAGTAGAAGAGAGACTAATTCAAAAAGCAGAGCTTAAGTACTGTCTCTGAAGATAAGTGTTTAGCTCTTTATACATCAGTTGCGCTCTCGAAATGGAAGTACTTAGCTCTTCGACAATTTCTGAAAGAAGAAAACTGTGCTGCCTTTCCATCTTATCCAAAGCTTGTAAATGCCAAGAAAAGATGTTACCCACCACAAGAGAGTATGGAAATTACGTAAAACGGAGCTCACATTAAATTGCAAGCGCTATTGGACCACACTGTGGAGAGGATATTACTTGATATAAATACTGTTGATAGGTCTCAAAATGAAGAACTCAAGTTGACCTGGAAATGGGGACTTGATGGTTCTTCGTCGCAGAGTAACTATAAACAGAAAACGTCAAACACAGCTACAGAGTTCGATGATTCATCAGTAGTCATGATAAGCATCGTCCCTCTTCGGCTAGTGTCTACTAGGCCATCATCTGGGAATGAAAATCTAGTTTGGGAGAACCCCACACCTTACTCAACTCTGTACTGTCGACCAGTGAAGTTCACTTTCACTTCGGAGACAGCTGACTTTATAAAGTCTGAAGAGTCTGAGATGAAAAAACAAATTGATGAACGAATATCTACACAGTGTGGAAATATTATTGTATCACATGAATTGCATATGACCATGATTGATGGAAAAGTGGCCAATATTATTGCTGGAGTACCATCATATGCAACGTGTCCCATTTGCTTAGCAAAACCGAGTGAGATGAATAATTTAGACGCTTTGACTTCTAAACCACTTCGTGAAGAAATTTACAAACAAGGAATTTCTTCACTGCATATGAAGATTCGGTGTATGGAATGTCTTCTCCATATATCTTATAATCTGGATTTTCAACGATGGACTGCTCGCGGCGAACATAAGGCTTTGAAACAAGCTAAAAAAAATACCACACAGCAAGAGTTTCGTGAGCAAACTGGAATGCTGATTGATATAGTCAAACAGGTATGTATTTAATTTTCGCTCTCTTTATGTTGTTTGTGAATTATATCTCTATGTATTGTATATTACAGTATTGTTTTCCCATTTTAGGGTTTTGGAACTACAAACGACGGGAATACAGCGAGGCGCTTTTTCCAAGATTACAAAAGATCTTCCAGAATAACGGGAATTGACGAAAATCTGATTTTCAGATTTTCCGTTATTCTACAAGCCATATCATCAGGCAAAAACATTGACTGTGAAAAATTTAGAAGATACTGTAGAGAAACAGCTGATGTGTACGTGCAACACTATTCGTGGTACTACATGCCAGTTAGTGTACATAAACTTCTAATGCACGGTGCAGACATCTGTAACCACTTTGGTGTTTTGCCAATCAGTAAGTAAAAAATAAATATAGTTTGATGTATTATTTGACTCGATTGCGTTTTGAAATTAAAATGTATGTACTTATTCGTTTTAGGTACCTTATCTGAAGAAGCTTCGGAAGCCCGTAATAAGGACTTCAGAAACGTCAGGGAGAGGCACACTCGGAAAACGGGGAGAATAGCAACAAACGAAGACATCCTCCATGGACTTCTAATAAGCTCTGATCCCCACATATCCTACATAAGGCCTAAAATAATGAAACAGGTTCATAATGAGTTGTTGCCTGAAGCAACTCAGTTGTTACAGACTACTGAGCCTCCCTGTGACAGTGAAATTATGGAGGAAGAAGAATGCCTCATAGCAGAGTCCGAAAATTTGCCGGACCCACTAGCACTTCTGGAACAAGAAATAATGTGATCCGGCTCTAAATTATTCCCACAAATGCCCATCAGGGTTAGGAATATGACAAACAGCCCTTTTCAGGGCTACAATTACTTCACAGTTTCATATTGATCATACGTACGATAACTTATACTATAATAATATACATACAGTTGATTATGTAGATAATTATCAACGACTTGCCCATACAAATTTAAATTATTTCACCTATCATTAACAAAATTAGTATAACCTGAAACATTACGATATATTTATTCAACAATAGATAACGTGCAGTTAAAAAATAACACAGCCAATCAGAGACGAGCATTTTTCGATGACTCATTAGTTATGCGCGCACAAACAAATGAGTCATCAATCACAATGCAGAGCACGTGCATTGTGATTGATGACTCATTTGTACCGATAACATGCAATAATAACTAAATCTCTACCAGAATTACTAGTTATAAGTACGTACCTATGCGCTATTAAAACTATTTATTTAACTAAAAAGAAGGTGAAAACAGCCAAATGAGACAAAAAATATGCTTTGAATTTATTTTAAATGACAAAAAAATTCTTCCAAATCATTTTTTTTTTACCGAATGATTACTCGCGCTGCCGCAGATGGCCGGCGCTGATTTTTTTTTTCATGGATAGAGAATGACCCTAGCTATCATATACTCACGCCACACACTCAACATATTAGTACAATTGAAGAAAAAAAATTAAACGTGATTCGCTCCATACAAAAAAATCTAATTAATTTTTTTCAAGACAAACTATCAGCTTTAGAAGAAATTTTATAAGAATAAAAGTTGTCAGGAATAATATAACACGTCATATAAAAAAAAATCGCATCGATATAGGAACTTTGTTGCCTAAGTCCACTAATTTTCAGTATGGGCCCACTGTGCGCGCCGCCGCCGCCGGCGTTCGCGTGTGATTTCGCGCCATTACGGTTAAACAACAAGCAAATGCGGTCCTTAAAAATTATAAAATATTGAATGTTTTATTTATATATTTATTCAAGAACGTAAATAGGAACTTCTTCATAAAGTAGTCTGTAAATATCGAAAATAAGCAAACCTTTCCATTATTCTCTATAGAGAATAATAATTATATATAATAAAGAATAATTAAATATAATAAAAAATATATATAATATAAATCTATAGATATCCGCAGGATAAGACCTATGAGGTCAAAAAAGAAGAATTCTTGCCTGCCTACTCCTACATAAAAGGAATAATTGCTGGCGGAAGCAAAAACCCTTTTATGAAGTGGAAAGCAATAAAGCATTTGGTTTACCCAATAAAGGCTAGGTTAGCGCTTACCCTTACGATATAAAAAAAAAAAAAAAAAAAAAAAAAAAAAAAAAAAAAAAAAAATGTTTATTTCAAAACTTACAACATGTTACTTATTTTCTATGGAATTTCCATTTAAGTAAAAAATTTACTTGTGTTAGGAAAATTCCGCCCTTCCACTAGTTGCAGTGTAAGATATTGAGTAGACATCGCGCTAATAATAGAATATGGTTATAGTTAAAAGTTAGACAAATAAAAAATAAACAGAAGAAGAAAAACAAAATAAAAAAATCAGATATTCATAGACGCGCTGATGGGTTTGAGTGTGTGAGAGGGTGGGTGTGGGGGTGTGTGAGGGTGTGCGTGTGTATGTGGGGGTGAATGTACGTGTGTTTAACGATAGTACCTTATCTACGAATTGCATAAATGATGAACCTACATAATAGTTATCGCTTAGGATTCCTTGTCAATCGGCTTTCCGTAGTATTTTGCTAAGTATTCGTACGACTGTCCCAAATAAAGGGACAGTCGATCGTAAGGGAAACCCCTTCAAAGGGTTTTGAAAATTAATCCGCTCGTCCGGTCCCTGGTAGTGAGACATTGTCCGATATAAAAGAAAACAGTATTAAACGACACTATTCTAGTAAACATACTGCACAGCATACCCTTACGGGCCAGTTAAGAAAAGACAAAATTCAAAAGCTGATGACCAGTTTGAACAAGCAAAGGACACAATCAGACAATGCTGTGAAAGCAAGCTTCATAATCAGTTCAAAAATAGCAAAGTCATCAAAACCATTTACTGAGGGAGAATTTTTCAAAGAGTGGTTGTTAGAAATAACAGATGTTATGTGCCCCGAGAAGAAAAAAGAATTCGAACAAATAAGTTTGTCAAGACGTAAAATTGTTCGACGTGTTGATATGATGGCTGGAGATATCAAGAGAAAGTTGTCTGAACGTACGTCTAAATTCCAAGCATTTTCAATTGCTTTGGATGAGATCAGTGACTTTTCTGATACTGCACAACTAGCTATTTTTATACGAGGTGTTGACAAAGAATTTAACGTAACTGAAGAATTGTTGACACTACAGCCACTTAAAGAGGCCACCACCAGAGAAGATATTTTTGATGAGGTTCAAGCTGCAATCGAACAGTATGGTTTACATTGGAACCGATTAGTTTGCACAAATGGTGCACCTTCTATGGTCGGTTCACGAAAAGGTTTCATCAGTGTTTTAAAAGAAAAAGCGATTAAGCTGAACGTGGAAAAAGAAGACTTGATAATCCTCCATAGCATTATCCACCATGAAGACTTGTGTTCCAAGTCTGTTCGATTGCTGAGCGTTATGGATGTGGTAGTGCAGAGCATCAATTTTTGTCTTTCCCTTGCGCCTGACCATCACCAGTTCAAATCATTTTTGGATGACCTCTCTTTAGAACACGATGATTTGACATACTATTGTGAAGGGAGATGGATAAGCAAAGACAAAATGCTAAAAAGTTTTTACATTCTTAGAAAAGAAATTTCCATATTAATGGAAATCAAAAACAAACAATTATCATTGCAAGTCAGTGATCCAAAATGGGTTTGTGACTTAGCGTTTCTAGTTGACATCACGGGACACTTAAACGACTTGAATTTGAAACTTCAGAAACCAGGTCAATTGTTAAATGAATTGTACAGTCATCTGAAAGCGTTCCAGAACAAAATTCGCGTTTGGGAGACACAAATGCAATTTGGAAACTGTTTTCATTTTTCAACTCTGTTCTGTCAGGAAGATATTGCGTACGCTCAATATGCTGAAGAACTGAAATTACTGTCGGAGCATTTTTCTAGTAGACTTGCTGATTTCAAGAACATAGACAGCAGCCTAAGCCTATTTACTATTCCAATAAAAAGCGACGTAGAGAAGGCTCCAGCTTACCTGCAAATGGAGCTGATTGAGCTTCAAGAAGAAATACGTCTCAAGCACAAATTTGATGAAGTAGAGCTACTAGATTTCTACAGAACATATCTACTTGAAGAAAAGTATCCAAAGATGCGAGCGTTCGCACGAAAAATTATATGCGCATTCGGGAGCACGTATAAACATGAACAGTTCCTTTCAAAAATTAAAACGAGCTATTCGAAACAGCGAAGCAAGCTAAAGGAAGAAAATGTTGAAAACACTTTGCGTGTCTGTTTGAGTGGTATTGAACCAGACATAAATAAACTCGTTTATCAAGTTCAGACTCAGGCTGCCCAGTCATTTGTATTTTTATAAATATAAAGGTTCATAAAATGAAACTCTTTTTTTCTACGTACCTACTCTCGTACCTATTACCAGGCCAGGCGCACTCCGCATTTTAGGTATGAAGCTACAAGTACGCGGCGGACTCGACTTGTCGAGCTAATTCAGTGTGGGCTGCCGCGCGCCGGCCGGCTTGCACGTTAGTTCGATACTCACTCACGAGCCCCGTCGTAAAACAAGACAACCCTAAAGTCAGAAGGTATAAGAGTTACGACGACAGGGTTGGCACAGTGGTTGAGCGATTGACTGCTGCGCAGCATGTCGCGGGTTCGATTCCCGCACAAATATTTGTACGACCTATAAGTAGTTGTTCCGAGTCTGGGTGTTTTTCTATCTATAATATGTATGTATTTACAAAAAAAAAAATGTATATAAGTAGTTTATCAGCCATCTCGTTACCATAACACAAGCATTAGGTTGCTTAGCTTGGGACTAGATGGCGTTGTGTGAAATGTCCAAGGATATTCATTTATTTTATTTTATTTATTTACGCAATAGAAAGAAAGGCAACTTCTAGGTGAATATAACTGTAGATAATTAACGCTGTGCGACATTAATTGCACTTTATTGTGTCGTAGCAAGAGTCGCTATTTATTTAACTGATTTTGCGGAGTGAATCTTCTGTGCTTGTACTATTATGTATTCTGTGCTATTACCTACCAACGACTCTCGGTCTCGCGAATACATAAACGTTCCAGAGTTTAGCCTGCGACTTATCCCAAAGATTGTGCATATTTTGGGTATGTAATTTACGTTACAGCTAGTACTTCCTAAACCCGTGTTACAGCCACAGCATACGACAGATAAAGAACTACAATATGTGATTTGAATATGCTAAAGAATCCGTTTTTCTGACTGTACCTACATACGACGACGGCTCTAGCCACTTTTTGCCAGTCGACGTATGACATCTCTTGAATTAAATTCAAATTACTCATAGCCATAATTCACTTATTTTTTCCTAGGTGGAAGTCTTCGAACATGCCCTAGAACATACAGCAGGCGATGACCTCGCCAAATTACTCTGGCTGAAGAGTCCCTCTTCCGAAGTGTGGTTCGAGCGTCGCACCAACTACACTCGTTCTCTAGCTGTCATGAGCATGGTGGGCTACATCCTGGGGCTCGGAGACCGGCACCCCTCCAACATTATGCTGGACCGAGTCACCGGGAAGTTCCTGCATATAGACTTTGGCGACTGCTTCGAAGTAGCCGTTACAAGGGACAAGTTCCCAGAGAAAATTCCATTCAGATTAACCAGAATGCTCATCAATGCTATGGAGGTAAGATTAAAAAAAAACTGATCGTTCATTATTATCTAGTGCTATCTAAATTCAATAAAATGTAGTTAAAGTAGAATTATCAGATTAAATTGACAAGACTTATCGATTATGCATAATCGATGTTAATCAGAATCGATAAAGCATAATCAAGTTCTTTCTCAGATAACCTTCGTCAAGGTTTTCTGAATTTAAATAAGTACGAAAATTATTCTGTAGGTATTGGTGCCGATTCCGTTGTCTTGTGCACAAACTAAACTTAATTTAGGCTATTGCTAACTTTTTCTTTCTAATAAAACAAGAAAGAGACGGACGTAAATTAGAGCTGTCAAATTTTGTTGAACTAATATTTCCATACAGATTTAGACACGTAAAAACATGTCGCCTAAAAACACGGAGAAGCGCAAGGCGAAAACTAGTTTGACATCTCTGACTTAATTCATAGCTATAGCCGTCCTTCTCTCACGCTGTCTGTTAGTAAAAGATAGCGATTCTCTAATTTTGGTTTAATTATTGAACAAGAGAATCGGCACCTTTATTGCACATTAAGCAAAGGATTGTTCCTCTTTTATGACATCCTAGCTAGGGCTATCCTGCCTACTTGAATACATTTATTTATTTAAATCAACAATTTATAACGCCTTTAAAGATCCCTTCAAGGCGATATTACATCGCCTCACAAATTTACAAAAAATAAAATGACTTGCAAGCAAAATTACAAAGTAATAATATTTAAAACTAATAAAACAATATTATAAGCATGATAACGTGCTAATAAATAGCTCGTGGCTAGTAATAACAGCCGCACGGGTTGATTCATCAGGTTAAGCTACGCTTTCTGGGGTTGGTCCGTGTATGTGTGACCATCTTTCCATACCGAGACTCCTCCGTGTCTCGGAAAGCACGTCCAGCCGTTGGTCCCGGCTCTCATTCGTGGATCTTTGACAGTCGTTACGGGTCGTTTGAAGCCCGAAAGTTTGACAACCTGTCTTACCAAAAGTATCGTATTACCCAGTTACTGGGTTGTGGAGGTCAGATAGGCAGTCGCTCCATGTAAAATACTGGTTCAGCTGCATCCGGTTAGACTGGAAGCCGACCCCAACATAGTTGGGAAAAGGCTAGGCAGATGATGATGATAACGTTTATAATAATACAATACCTCTTTCCATTATTATTTGTGGCATTTGAATGAATATCGAAAGGTTCTGCCGAAATATATCCTCTGAATCGTTACAATATAATAATACGTGCGGCTCGTGACCTAGGGGTAAACTTGAGTAGGTTATTCAAAGCTGCTGGCACGTCTAGCAGATACATTTATGTTGTTCGTACGCCGAAGAACCTTTTTCCAGACTACTAACATGATAATACTTCGCTTATGACACGTATTCACTACATAATAATTCATAATTCACTGTAAGTCATCCATTCAAAGAGAAGTCCTGACTCATCAACCTAGAAAGATGAAATTTCGCACAGAAGTTCCTTTTATAATGTAGACAAGGAATAAGTAAGGAATTCCCGGTAGCACGTTCCCGTGGGATATTCACGGGAACACATCCACGCGGGCGAAGCCGCTGGTAAAAGCTAGTGCTGAAATAAATAAATAATCTTTAACTTGCTACGATGTAGCGAAATTACACTGCGTACTTCTACTCAGATTTGCGCCCATCCTAAGGTGGGTTAGTATTACAACCCCTAAACCTTCTCTCAAATTCCCCAGGTGACCGGTATCGAAGGCACATATCGTCGCACATGTGAGTCAGTGATGGAGGTGCTCCATCGTCACAAGGACAGCGTAATGGCCGTGCTAGAAGCCTTCGTATACGACCCACTGCTCAATTGGAGGCTCATAGACGCCGGACGTCGTTCCCGAGCCGACGCTGAAATTTGTTCTACATCAGACCCCGCTTCTTCCCCACAACCTAGCAGAAACAGGATACATATAGGACTAAATGACGCTCTCGACCAACCAGCTGAGACGAATCTGAACAAAAGAGCGCTGGCTATCGTGAATCGAGTGAGGGACAAGTTGACCGGTCGAGATTTCCCGCATATCGACGAGATAGTCTCGGTACAGAAGCAAGTAGATCTGCTCATACAACAAGCTACGAGTAACGAGAATTTATGCCAGTGCTATGTGGGGTGGTGCCCGTTCTGGTAATACCAGAGGATTATATATGTAGTCCTATGATTAAGTCAGTTTTTTTGTACACACAGCTACATATCAAGTCTATACATTTTCAGTATGAGCTGGCCTCTGATTGTACGGAAATCCTATACAATGCGAGATCAGCTTATATTGGAAATGTATATCTTGATATGTAGCCGTGTGTACTATCTTATTTTTGTAAAGGACCATTTCTCATCCGGAAAGATAAATTAAAAAATAGAAGAAAATTTGTAAGAAATAAGGTAAGCGGAAGGTATCAGGAGATGAGAACAGGCCATAAGTCTAGTGATATGTAAATTTATCATTGATACACCACTTCACATCATTGTATCTATGTATTTGGGAAACGAGAATCCACGTCAGTCATTTGTAAGTAGTTGTACACCTAGTAGGATTTAGATAATGGTTTGAAGGGTATCAAGTGTTTGAAAACACAAAGCAGTAAATAAATGAAGTACGACCGCCATTAAAGTTAATCAAATGTAAACGAATGTACACAGCTAATGTATAAACTGCATATTTATCGTGTTTATTTACTACTTTGTGATCGAAATGGATCGCAGTAAACAGTTGGATAATCATTATTTTATACGCTATTTGAACGTGTCACATCACTCACATCAATTTATCTCTAAACTACTGTAATGCATTTATATAACTGCACTCAGCATTTAGTCATCAAAACTATTTTTTTTAATGACCGGGTAGACCATAAAAATTGTATAGTCACCGTTATCGTTTTGCCATCGAATGACCTATAGGTATCTATAATAGAGTACCTACCTAATAAGAAATCTGAAGTTTGTTTTTTTGTTTGTTTGGTTGGTTGAACGCGCTAATCTCTGGAACTACCAGTTGGATTTGAAAAAATCTTTTTGCATTTGATAGGCTAATTCTTGAGGAAGATTGTAGGTTATTTAACATCACGCTACGACTTTTAGGAGCCGAGCAAAAAAAAAGTCAGAAAACGAAGTAATAGCGCGGGCGGGCGATGTGACGCGACGGGGTGGGTCGGGTGCTGAAATTTCACGCGAACGAAGTCGCGGGCAGAAGTTAGTGTTGTATATAAATTGTAACATCGCCATAGCTGGGTATTTGGAAATAGAAAAGGTCAACGGGCGGGTTAGCGAGATACAACTTCTATAACATTAAATCCGTTTGTTTGTGGTAAAGGTAAAGTCACAGTCGACATCGTAATCGCGTTAAGATTGAATAATACACTAATATGAAAACGTCAAGGTCTCTTCTTGATTTAGATAGTTTAGAGAGAGTTTCTTCAGAGTTTCTTTCAAAAGTAGTAAAGCAATTTTGAGGTCAACTAATACTATCGATGCGCAGTGATTATCCCAAAGAATATTCTGCGCGTTATACCTTCCGCCAGATACCGTGCAATAAAAGTCATAATACCTACTTGTAAAAAAAAAGGTCTCGAAACTTAAATGCAAACAAAAAAACATGCCTTGGACGCCTTTTACCGCGATACGTTAGTTTTGATAGCGTTAGCGACACTGCCTTAACATTTTTTCGAATCGTATTGAAATATTGGAATACATTGATAGAGGGCATCAACGACTTTTATTGCACGATTATCGGGCGGATGGTGCTATAGGTACTTGGTACGTATGCGCTACCCAAGTTGGAGAAAGGGCTGTCGCCAGATTCACAGTTATAGCGGCTATTCATATTAATTATGAATTACTTAACGCGCGTTGTTCGTATAACACCGTTAATTAAATAGCTCTAGCTGCATATTGATCACAGCAATGTAAATAAAAAGGGCCGCATTCGCAACTAAACAGCGCGAATGCTTCTCCCGGTATGTATATCTGGGCGCAAATAGACACTATGTCAAGTCATATAACGGTGACATTTAGTTAAGGTTGTCTTATATTAGGGACAAAATGGGATGTAACGTTCTTGTTTAAACGAAATATAAAATTGTGCCTATATTGTGATAACGTTTTAACATCATTTCCTTATGGAAAAGATATCATGCTACTTGTAAATAAGCTATGTTTAATGTCTTAAATTAAATTGTTTTTCACGGAATAAACGATTTGTTGTTATTTGATGGTTTTCTTTTAATCATTAGATCTTCGGTAGTAATTATAAAAGCACTACACGGTTTTATAGCAGCTGCACTATTGTGTAAGATAAATATGAATTCACTCCAATTAACATTCAACTATAATTAATTACAAATACTTGCGTACCTTGATTACGCCTGCACTAATAAGAGTGCACTTGTACTTGAAAATGAGTGGATAGAATTAGTTCTATCAAGGATCTGATAGCTTCCTGTTGTCATAAAACGTGATTAAGTACCTATTAAATAGATAAAGCAAAACTACACGCGTGTATTTTTATTGTTATGATTTAAAGGAATAATAGAGTTCACTATCGCTTGCATAGCTTATATCATATCATCGATTTCTTAAATCACACGGATCGCGGGTTGATCGAAATATACCGTGGCCCTGGCATAGGCAACTGAAGGAACACGGGTGGGTTTAAGTCAGTAAAAGTCTAACACGTCCTTCCGCTCCACCCTGAGCGGGAGAAGGCATTTGATGATTTCCCATCCACAAAAAAAAAACGGTTTAGATTAGTGCAGTTAGTTTCTTACTCTGCATAGCGCATTGATTTCCATGATGCATTTGGGCATAATAATCCACAAAACAAACAAGGGTACCAAGGTTAGGGTGGGTCTAATAAACAATGTTGTTAGGTAAACTATGAAAGTTATCTAGTTCCAGGACAAGAGCTCCCTGTCTTCAAACGAGGACCAACAGGTGGTGCTTCGAGGAGATGATTCTAAGACCATGGATGATTTCCATCATCAGGACAGAAGATAAGTTTTCCAAAATATTACATTGAATTTATTACATAGGCTACGTGATTAATTTGCAATGATGCAATTCGATTACCTACCAACGTATAAAAGCATGACCTATTCATGGTCTCTCTCATACAACATACAAGCCACGGCAATGATTGACTCTGTGACTCATTGCAGTTGAAACGTACGATTTATTAGGAAATAAGATAATGGCATTGAAAATGGCCACGTCTGAACTTTAATTCAATACCTAGGTAGGTACTTACGCTTTTACTAGCAGAAGTTATGTAAGTATAAAAAACCGGTCAAGAGCGAGTCTGACTCGCGCACCGAGGGTCCCGTTCCGATTTCTGAAAAAGTGTGCTATTTAGATACATCGTTTTATTTTTCCTGTAATGTTTACATAAACTTCTACCACATAGCATAATTTCAGATTTTTCTCTATGCAAACTTCGGAGATATGACGTCCCCACTTCGAATTTTTAAGACCCCTTTCCAAAATATACATGTACATATTTCTTTCTTATTTGCAAAATAGCTGGGCAAACGTCTTCTAAAACTGTTCGAAACAAGTTGATAGCATTAGTAGTTCTTGAGATATCCAGCTGTGACAGACGGACTGAGTCGCACCATAAGGGTTCCTTTTTACCATTTTGGTATATGGAACCCTAAAAACCATGTAAATACTTAACTTTTGAAGAAATCTAAGACTATGGGTGTCGTAAAAGGCGACTCGCCGCTTCTAACTACAGCAATTAGAGTAGGTAGAGATCAACATAATATACAAGGTGATCGAGATGGGTCAGTAGCTATGGGAAAACCTAAAACTAGGTAATAGGTAGAGACAGAGTTTGTAAAAAATAAAACAACAACATTCAGTAAAATAAACGGGATCCCCTCAAGCGTGAAGAAAGTAATTGTTTCCAGTGCGCGCCGGCCATTTGAAACAGAAACACCACGCTGTTTGTCACAAGGGATATTTAATCATAAAGCACTATCTAATCAACGATCGTTTGCCTTAATCAGTTGGCCGGTGACCGCAGAGAGCGCTGGGCGCCCCTTCGACTGCTCCGTACGAAATACCACGCGAACGCACGCACATGGATAATTACGAAATTCGTGACTTCAGCTCACTGAGTAAGTTTTGTAATATTTATTGCGAAATGCACAATTTTTTACATTGTCTTACCTTCTCGAGTTCTTGCTCAATTTCTTTCCAAACAATGCCAATGTTTACGTCTCTATATAATAGTTCTCTACTTTATTATTGTGTTCAGCAAGTTTTGCATGACTCTCAATTCTCAATTCTTTATTGCGTACCAAAATGTAATATTTGGTAGGGAAATTAAATTATTATATTAGTCACAATTATGGACCCTGTCGGGCACAGCATAGATCAAGTAGGAGAGACTGTCTAAGCTAAGACATGGCCTAGATACATTAAAAATTAGTTACGGAGACCAAAACAAATATTTTAGAGACTGTTTAATAACATTGTTATGCGCCCGCTAACTTGTTACCCTTCGCATCGACTCAAGCAAGTATTTAAATAAGTATGCATCAATGTTAGATCAATACGGAAACACTCACTATTTCCTTGTTATTACAATTTAAAACGGTGATTAAAAAATATTTAACTAACAATTTAGTGATACTTACCAGTCAAAAAAAAAAATAAGATATAGATAGATAGGTATTTATTATTATCAGACATCCTACTTAACGAATTTTTTCTTTCTTGTTTATATGTTGTTAGTAGTCGCATAATAGCGTACAGGCAGGTTTTGATTTGATAGGCAAGAATTTGCATTGAAATGCTGCTGTATAATATCATAATCTTGCACAAATCTATGTTGTTTTTTCATAAGACTATAATAAAATATGTTTCTTATAATTTGAGCCAACGTCACAGTCGTGGCCGTGGCTCGCTCGTGACTGCAATAAGCAATATTTCGTCGTAATCATATTTCATATTCAATACATTAACGACAGTTACGATTAGCGCAGAGGTTGGATGGTGGTCTTCTGGGTTACAGTATGGGTTCGATTCCTGCACTGTACCATGTTTTGTATAGAAACCATACGCAATATATGCTTAATGGTAGGTACCTATTTCCGTGATTTGGAAAATATTCAACGGTGAACCCTCCATGAAAGCAACTCTGATTCTAGTGCTTTATATAGTGTATTATCTATGTTCTAGTGGTCAGATTTTGTTTATACATCAACTGAAATGAAGTTCACTAGGTGACAGCACTGAGCCGTCAGGTCCGGGCACACCTGTCAAAACGCTTAGGTATATTTTCTTTAGTCGTGAACTCGTGACTGTATGACGAATGAATGAATGGAACGAATGATGAACGTCATCATAATATAATGACGTTCATCATTCGTTCCATTTCGACAATGAATATAAAATATATTACATTTTATATTCATTGTCGAAATGGAAGACCTCTTGCCAAAGTGGCGCCAACTGGTGGTGTGGATTTCATGAAAACCCTCTTATTGATCTGTGCCATATAACTAGAATGGGTGTGACTGACACTGGCATGGCCACCATCAGGGATTTTCATTTTAATAACATAAAAAATTAGTCGCTAATTAGTCGAAATTTGGTTCTCCGCGTTTCGATGGCGCGGCCACGTTCAAACCCTTCTAACTTTTTAACCATAGCTTTGACAAATTTGTGGTTTTGGCAGTCAACTTTTACAAATTGTTACAAAATGTTGGCATAGTTTTTTTTTTTTAACGCCATGGCGGCGCGGTTGAAACGAACACGAAATTTGTCGCCAAATATCAGAAGTCACTGGTTCACAAAAGTTATAATGGTTCATAAGTAAATTTCTTTGATCTAGCTCTTGGACTATACTTAGAAATTGAACTCATTATAAATATCTTCTAAACTAAAACCCGACTAAATCTATGGCTTGGCGAAAAATTGGGAGAAAACAGATCATCGCTAGGTGGCTTAGTTTTTGAGATATAAATGTGGCCAAGCTGGGGAGACGCTCTCCAGATCGGCCACCTATGAAACCTACCCTTATAACTTTTGAACCAGTGATACCGACAAATTCTGATATTTGCCGACAAATTCTGATATTTGGCGGCAAATTTCGACTAATTAGGGACAATTTTTTTGTGTTATCAAAATAAAATCCCTGATGGTGGCCATTTCAGTGTCAGTCACACCTAGAATGGGGAAGAATACTGTCATATCAGTTTCGCGTAGATGGCGAAAGTGTTTGTTACTTTCATTCAGCTGTCAATGGACTTCCTTGCCGAAAACTTTGCCGCGAGATGGTGCTAAGTGTCTTTTCTTGTCGCCGATTGGTAGCTTTGTCTTCAAGATGACTTTGATAAGACAGTGACAAACACACAGCGCTCTCTCGCGGCGAAGTTTCCGGTAAACAACCCCATTGACACGAAACCATTTCAGTAATTGCCGTCCTTATCGACACAGTATAAAACCGATAACGAATTAACCGCTACAAAATAAGGATTAATGAACTTGAATCGGTTTACAGGTGAAACAGTACAAAATCTACTGAAAGCAGCAGCGGAAGTAAGAAAACGGTCATACTGTCCGTATTCCAACTTCGCAGTAGGATGCGCGATATTGACGGAAGAACATGACAAAGTTTACACAGGATGTAATATAGAAAACTCGACTTTATCGCCGACGCTATGCGCCGAGCGTACAGCGATAGGGAAGACAGTATGCGACGGATACCTTAAGTTCAAGACAGTAGCCATTGTGGCGCATCAACAGAACTTCACCGCCCCTTGTGGGGTTTGCAGACAGTCACTCAGCGAATTTAGAGCATCAGATGGAGACATCGAGATATACCTCGGCAAACCATCCCACGACAAAGTCCTGTGCACAAAGCTATCACACATGCTGCCTCTAGCATATGTAAGCTATAAGAATGATAGTATTATATCGTAAAATTGTATTTTTTAGAGTGAAGTGACATGTAAGAAATATATCGATATCGATAACTTTTAATGACCGCTGAAAATTCTAAATGAAATGTGAAATAAAAAGTACGAAAAGCTTTAACGGTTTTATTGCGTATTTTATTTACAAAACTTATAACTAATAGTATGGGTCCAATATACACAGCGTAACGGCAACGCGTTTAACGTGAAGCACTCATTATACTTATAGGGTATTTACAATAACAGAACCAACAACGATCGTTCGCTTGGATAATAACAAAATGCAATCATAGTTAAAAATAAAATGCAGTAACAAAAAATATAATATCGTTTTACTTTTTCGACGAGCGCAATTGCGCCCTTTTTTTATCGAAGTTCAGAGACAACGTCAAGAACCGTGACAGACGCAGTCATAAAACGTACGAGAATACGGGGAAATTTTTTATACGGGATTTCTGAAAACGTGTCTAGTGTCGTCTCGCTCTGGCGATTTATGACCGCGACCGTCAAAAACGTTGGCGTTCAGAATAGTAGCATTATTAGCACTATCGTGTGTGTGGATCAGTTTACAACACATGTGCACCTGCATCCGTAAGAGAGTAACTGCTGTTAATAACTTGTTTATAATTCGTTTTATCTATAAAATGTACACTCAGCATACACAGTTTTAATTCAGAAGTTTTATTTCAATGTCAAACTTGTGCAAACATAAAAAAAAACATTATTTTTATGGAACCCCGATCTGATTAACGATTTGTTTCCACGTGAATGTCCCATATACCTATATTTGACAACGTCGGTCGTTTGAACAACTCGGTGGTAAAAGATAAATAAATAAAATACTGGAGTCGTTTAATAAATGCTATAAAGTTTATAACGTATAGTGTTGTCAAAATTGACTTTTGTTAATAGCAACACAATCTCACTACACTCGTTGGCGACATTACGAGCGAAAGTCGACCTTTTAGTCATAATCCTGTGGTACCTATAGGATTATTTGAAGAGCAGAACATGATTTATGACACTATCTAGGGAACGAAATAAGTAGGTAATTAGGTAGTCCATAGTCTGACTGAGAAAGCACAGGGGGTTTTCTGAAATGACGTTCACTAGGTGGCAGCACTGAGACGTCAGGTCCGGGCACCTGTCAAAAGTGTCAAAGCACGTATATTTTCTTTATTCGTGACTGCATGATGAACGTCATCATTCATCATATATTTTATATTCATTGTCGAAATGGCAGACCTCTCGTCAAAGTGGTGCCAACTGGTGGTGTGAATTTTCATGAAAACCCTCATTACTAACTCATAATAAATTAACATAAACAAAGTATAACAAACTTAAAACAATTTCCTTATTAAATACTAATATCATAACATAAATAAAATAATTAGTCTTATTTAAGTGACTATATTTTTACATTAGAAACACGTTTATATAGTAAGGTGCAAATAGAGACAGAACAATAATATAATCGTCGTAGTAATGAAACTATGTTTACACCTGACATAACAAAGTTATTTACATAACATAGCGAGTTCGTTTTAATCACTCCCAAACGCTTTCAACACTTCCGAATAATACGTTAAATGATATCACACCTTTGAGGAGCCGCAGTGTAAATAAAACGCAACGCATTGCAAAAATCCTCCTACATAAATTTCGTAGAATCAGGGAACTTGATTTCATAGCCATTTCTTTCAAATGAGAAAGAATTATAGTTGTTCTCTTAACCCCTCAAGTGTGAATAAGGAAAAACCTTTACATAACAGATATATAAGCTTAAATCACATATATATAAACGTAAAAAAACATCATCCGATGGAAGTAGTTGTGAACCTATGGGGTTCGCAGCTAACCCGGGCATCCATCTGAGGAGTTAAGTTACGGGTCATTTCTGTTGATAGTCAATTTGCTAACTAAGCAGATCCCTGAATATTTTGTATAAACTTTCGCATACTACATCGACCGCCCACCCGTTGTTTTCGTTTTGCACAATGCAATGCGTAGCGCGATACGGCTATAATACACACTAGCCTAAATAAATACAGTTCATCACTCGCTCACCAATAAGGGCACCACCCGATGTAACACTGACATAAGTTCTCATTGTTCGTCGCCTGTTTGATGAGCAAGTCCACTTGCTTAGGCACACTGACCACTGCCTCTACATGTGGGAAATCTCTTCCAGTCAGTTTGTCTCTTATCCTGGTGAGAATCGAGAGCGCTCGCTTATTGAGATTCGCTTCAGGAGGAATCTCCAAAGATTCATAATGTAGATGGTTTCGGGAACGACTTGGGAGTGTGTAGGATGAGTCTATATCCGAGGAGAAAGAAGATTCTGTGAGTGAGTGGTGGTCGTTGTCAACGAGTCTCCAGTTGAGTAGAGGATCGTACACGAAGGCTTCCAGGACGGCCATGACGCTGTCTCGGTGTTTGTGTAGCACGTGCATCACGGATTCGCATGTTGAACGGTATGTGCCCTCGATGCCGGTTACCTATGACAAAAAAGGTAGGTTTTGAAAATGTGGAAATATTTAAAATATCGCTGCCTGATTTGATTTCCCATCTACAAAAATTACGAAATTCCAAACCAACAAACAAACTTTCATCCCCAATTTAACTCCTCTTTAGGGCGTGAATTATCAAAAAGTCTTGCGCAAAATTTCATGTTTCTAGACCCAGCGGTTAAGAGGAAATGGGGGCGGCCAGACGTACAGACTCGAATTCGTGCGATAAGGACAACTGCAGATTCGACTAAATAGCCTATGTAAAAAGTCACATTTCGAGGTTTGGCTCTCGCCTATTTCCTCCTCCAATATTGGACCAATTTAAAAGATATTTCATAAACTGAATAAGAAGGATATATATACTATGCCTCTATGTTTTTCTTTTTTCGTTAATAGTTGTCAAATTGGTACACTAGGCGTCTGTTGACAGCGGTCTGAATAGGCAATTTTGAGCATTTTTTGAGGGTTCTAGTTATTATAAAAATATTATATCATCAAAAATGAAAACATAGGGCCAAGTAGCTGATATTTATATTTCTGTAAAAAATCATTGCTTTATGGTCATTAACCAGAAAGAAAACAGGCGAGAGCGTTTGTATCTTTTTGTATGGAGAAAAGAGCACCCACATTTCCTCTTAAGGCTGTGCGTTGTCTGTCAGTGAATGAATGAATGAATTTAAGATACTTATTAAATAGATTTGTTTCACATAAAACATAATTGCCTTTTATCCCATTATCATTTACTGGTCACTTCTATTCTAGAGGTCACCGCCGGGGAATTACCTACATTTAACGCGTCATGCATGCACTTTGATAAAACCTGCAATCTTATTGCATAATATTAATAATTTTTGTTATATTAAAACACAATAAAGGATCTTATAGACAGGTGTAACATATCGCTTTGCTATTCTGTAATACCCCGAATTCTTTATGAGCGTACAGCTGAGTATTTATTCATGAAAAGCCCTGCGCGTGCGCCCGATGTGATTTCTCATCGGAAGAAATTACGAACTTCCACACCAATCAACTCCTAGTTAACTCCTGTTTTTTTTAATAATCCTTCCTTAGCGCTCACTTTCGTTATCTATGGAACTCTTGTTAAAAATTTCAAGCTTCTGGACTAGACCATCCATACTAATATTATAAATTCCAAAGTAACTCTGTCTGTCTGTCTGTCTGTTACCTTTTCACGCCTAAACCACTGAACGGATTTCAATAAAATTTGGCAAGGCTATAGATGGTATCCTAGGGACGGACATAGGCTACTTTTTTTTTCAAAAATAATCCTACAGGGGGTGATATAGGGGATGAAAGTTTGTATGGGAAACTCAGTATTTCTTAAGTTAGGGATGTGAAAATTAAAATATATGCTTTTGATAGAAAATAAAGAAATATGCGGTTCAGCGTTTTTGAAAAATCATCCCCTAAGGGTGTAAAATATAGTAAAATAGGGGTTGATTTTAAAATTTACAAACCTGCACGGATTTCGACAAAATTTGGCAAGGCTTTATATAGCATCCTGGGGAAGGACATAGGATACTATTTTTTTCAAAAATAATACTACAGGGGGTGATATAGGGGATGAAAGTTTGTAAGGGAAACCCAGTATGTCTTATGTTAGGGATGTGAAAATTAAAATGTATGCTTTTGATAGGAAATAAAGAAATATGCGGTTCAGCGTTTTTGAAAAATCATCCCCTAAGGGGGTAAAATAGGGGCAGATTATAAAATTTACAAAACTGCACGGATTTCAATAAAATTTGGCATGGCTTTATATAGCATCCTGGGGAAGGACATAGGCTACTTTTTGTCTTAAAAAATAATCCTACAGGGGGTGATATAGGGGATGAAAGTTTGTCTGGGAAACTCAGTATTTCTTAAGTTAGGCATGTGAAAATTAAAATGTATGCTTTTGATAGGAAATAAAGAAATATGCGGTTCAGCGTTTTTGAACAATCATCCCCTAAGGGGGTAAAATACGCGGTTCGGCGTTTTTGAAAAATCATCCCCTAAGGGAGTAAAGAAAACAGCATGGATCGATAAAATTTGGCAATGCTATAGATAGCATCCTGGGAAAGGACATAGGCTATTTTTTGTCTTAAAACATAATCCAACAAGGGCTGATATAAGAGATGAAAGTTCGTATGGGAAACCCAGCAATTCTTATGTTAGGGATATGAAAATTCAAATTTATGCTTTTGGTAGGAAATAAAGAAATGTATGGTACAGCGTTTTTGAGGGGGTACAATAGGGGTTGACAAAATGTTTGTGTACATATCTCTTTTTAAGAGATTTAAGGGATTGGAAATGTAGTCATAGTTCGAATCTTGAGGTAACATTTAGTCTTTATTTCATTCGACGTTTTTACGAGGAAATTATTTGAACGAGTGGACACTCGGACAAAAGTTATTTGTTATGAAATATGACGACGACTGTTGAAGATGTCGGAAAAATCATGCCGACTGGTAGCTTTATGCCTACTATACACGGCAACGATATATCGTAGCGATTTGAGTTTGCACAGTTATATCGGACGGCCCTATGTTTTCCACATGAACGTTCTCATGGGATATTTTCCGACATCCGCGCGGGCGAAGCCGCGGGCAAAAGCTAGTAGATTTATAAAAAAGGAAGATTAGGTATACTCTAATGTCACGGGAACATTATTGAACTACAAACAATTACATGTAAACACACCCACACATCTCCCGATGCAGTGCATGCGTCATTTGCATCAACAACCGAAACAGAAAGACATTACGCGGACTGAGGCGGGTACGAGATAGCAATAATTGTCACTGTTACGCACGTACCCATAACAACTCTACTAATACGCCGCTTGTCTCTTCACACTCTTACGAATCATATATTTCTATCCCTTTCTGCAAATGGTGATCTAGCAGCAATATTAATCAGGAGAATTTTAAACATTATTAATTCTGTATGTACTTACGAGTAAAACCGTAATCCCGTTGAACTCGTTTTTGGTTTTTGAACTATTTGTGCACATTTTGAAAACACGGCAAAGCATTGTTGCTGCTTATTTAAACAAATTACGGTAATTTTCCTTAACGTGCTACACAAACGCCAGTTCGATTGTGACTAAGGTCAATTAGGCCCGTGGGCCTGATTTATGCGGTCCACGTCGAGGAGCGCGTACCTAAACTTCCCTTTTTTTATAAATCAATGATGAACCTAACGGTTTAGACGGTACTTTGTCAATCTTTGTTTGTGACTGAATGTATTTTAGATTTTTATTAAGTAGATATTGTATAATAAACCTTATTTTCAGAGCCTTAAAGTGCAATACAGGCACCGCAAGTGCGTTCAAGGACGTCCAGGAACCAAGAATCATCTGCGTCGATGTTTGAACTACTTTGTACTTTATAACACTTGCTATAAAGTGTATTATTCAATGGCATCAGAAAACCCTTCACTCTGTGCGCCGCCGCGACGGCTCAATAACAAAAAACAGTTGTTTAAATAGTTCATGGTACAGTTATAAATGTGACCAATTTGTGCCACAGCCGAGGTCGGCGGGATCAAATGGATTTAGTAAATGGCGTATTTGCCATTATTGTGTCAGACATTAATAATGCGACTGTCTTGTGTGTATTTTTACACTAAATTACGATGCTACTAAAATGTTGGTAATAAAAATTCTTGAGTAGTCATATTATATTCTACAAATGTTTTGCTAATGTACGTATGCACTGCCGTTGTAAGAATGGTATGTGTAACATATTCTTTTTGATTACATAATTACTGGCCACAAAAGAAAGAAGGCCAGTTTTTATTTTGAACCTGGATAATTAACAGTGCCATTCCGTTATGCTTGTGACTCGGCGCCGTACAAATATTCAGAAAAACATGAAATGCTATCTTATCTTACTATGTCATCATTAGAGATCGGATAATCGGATGCATATTAACCTAAAGTTGAGGTGTTGGCTAAGTATGGAGTGGGCTTTTGGATTAAAAAATCCCAGAATTCCGGTATCGGCCAATTTTGACTTCTGATTATGGAATCGAATGTATAATATACTTAAGTTCAGATGTTAGTTAATATGGATTGCACTTAAAAAAAAAAGAAACCCGGGATTCTGGAAAGAAAATTTTTAAGTTCTGATTTTGGAATCGAATGTTTTAGTTAGGTACTTGCGTTCAAGTGTTGGCTAATATGGATTGTACTTTTGAATTTAAAAAAATACCAGGATTCCGGGAATAGAATCGAATGTATATTTACTTTAGGTTTTGGCTATTAAGGAATGCACTTTTGTGTCTATCGTCAAAATATCGCGATTCCGGAATTGATAAATTAAGTATTTTTTGAAAGGGTAACTTTTTTATCACAAAATTTTCATAGGGTGTTCTACTCATGAGCAACTTTCACTATGGGATCAACCCGTAAATCACGAAACATAAGTGTGATTTCAGAGTTGGTCCCATAGTAAAAACTTCTGAAAATGTAAATCCAAGATGGCGGCTTCAAATATTTTCAAATTTTTCGTAATGGGTACTATTTATGGTTTTCGAGGCTGTCATCTTGGATTTAAAATGTAAATCCAAGATGGCGGCTGCGAAAATTTTCTAATTTTTCGTCATGGGTGTCGTTTTATTGGTTTTTGAGGGTGTTGAAGCCGATAGTGACACTAAAATGTAAATCCAAGATGGTGGATGCGAATATTTTTTAATTTTTCGTCATGGGTGTCGATTTCATGGTTTTCGGGGGTGTTAAAGCTGATAGTGACATTAAAATGTAAATCCAAGATGGTGGCTGCGAACATTTTCTAATTTTTCGTCATGGGTGTCGTTTTATTGGTTTTCGAGGGTGTTAAAGCTGATAGTGACATTAAAATGTAAATCCAAGATGGCGGCTGCGAACATTTTCTAATTTTCGTCATGGGTGTCGTTTTATTGGTTTTCGAGGGTGCTAAAGCCGATAGTGACACTAAAATGTAAATCCAAGATGGCGGATGCGAATATTTTTTAATTTTTCGTCATGGGTGTCGATTTCATGGTTTTCGGGGGTGTTAAAGCTGATAGTGACATTAAAATGTAAATCCAAGATGGCGGCTGCGAACATTTTCTAATTTTTCGTCATGGGTGTCGTTTTATTGGTTTTCGAGGGTGTTGAAGCCGATAGTGACACTAAAATGTAAATCCAAGATGGCGGATGCGAATATTTTTTAATTTTTCGTCATGGGTGTCGATTTCATGGTTTTCGGGGGTGTTAAAGCTGATAGTGACATTAAAATGTAAATCCAAGATGGTGGCTGCGAACATTTTCTAATTTTTCGTCATGGGTGTCGTTTTATTGGTTTTCGAGGGTGTTAAAGCTGATAGTGACATTAAAATGTAAATCCAAGATGGCGGCTGCGAACATTTTCTAATTTTCGTCATGGGTGTCGTTTTATTGGTTTTCGAGGGTGCTAAAGCCGATAGTGACACTAAAATGTAAATCCAAGATGGCGGATGCGAATATTTTTTAATTTTTCGTCATGGGTGTCGATTTCATGGTTTTCGGGGGTGTTAAAGCTGATAGTGACATTAAAATGTAAATCCAAGATGGCGGCTGCGAACATTTTCTAATTTTTCGTCATGGGTGTCGTTTTATTGGTTTTCGAGGGTGCTAAAGCCGATAGTGATACTAAAATGTAAATCCAAGATGGCGGATGCGAATATTTTTTAATTTTTCGTCATGGGTGTCGATTTCATGGTTTTCGGGGGTGTTAAAGCTGATAGTGACATTAAAATGTAAATCCAAGATGGCGGCTGCGAACATTTTCTAATTTTTCGTCATGGGTGTCGTTTTATTGGTTTTCGAGTGTGTTAAAGCTGATAGTGATATTAAAATGTAAATCCAAGATGGCGGCTGCGAACATTTTCTAATTTTCGTCATGAGTGTCGTTTTATTGGTTTTCGAGGGTGTTAAAGCCGATAGTGACACTAAATTGTAAATCCAAGATGGCGGATGCAAATATTTTTTTATTTTTCGTCATGGGTGTCGTTTTCGCGGTTTTCGAGGGTTGTAAAACCGACCGAAATTTTTGCAGCCGCCATCTTGGATTTACATTTTAATGTCACTAGCAGCTTTAGTACCCATCGAAAACCATGCAAACGACACCCATCACAATTTTTTTTTTAATTTTCGCAGCCGCCATCTTGAATTTACATTTTAACGCCACTATCGGCTTTAAACCCTCGGAAATCATGAAAACGGCACCCATGACAAAAAGTTTGAAATTTTTTGCAGTCGCCATCTTGGATTTACATTTTAATGTCACTATCAGCTTTAACACCCCCGAAAACCATGAAAACGACACCCATGGCGAAAAATTAAAAAATATTCGCATCGGCCTTCTTGGATTTACATTTTAGTGTCACTATCGGCTTTAACACCCTCGAACACCAATAAAACGACACCCATGACGAAAAATTAGAAAATTTTCGCAGCCGCCATCTCGGACTTACATTTTAACGCCACTATCGGCTTTAAAACTCTCAAAAACTATGAAAACGACACCCATGACGAAAAGTTAGAAAATTTAGCAGCCGCCATCTTGGATTTACATTTTAACGCCACTATCAGTTTTACAACCCTCGAAAACCATGAAAACGTCACCCATGATAAAAAAATTTAAAATGTTGGCAGCCGCCATCTTGGATTTACATTTTAACATCACTATCGGCTTTAACACCCTTGAAAAGCATGAAAACGACACCCATGAC
Organism: Cosmia trapezina; assembly: GCA_905163495.3. Taxonomy (NCBI): domain Eukaryota; kingdom Metazoa; phylum Arthropoda; class Insecta; order Lepidoptera; family Noctuidae; genus Cosmia; species Cosmia trapezina. Next base: position 18,714,101 of record LR991038.1, on the reverse strand, counting down.
GAAAAATTTTAAAATGTTGCAGCCGCCATCTTGGATTTACATTTTAACATCACCATCGGCTTTAACTCCCTCGAAAAGCATGAAAACGACACCCATGACGAAAAATTTGAAAATGTTCGCAGCCGCCATTTTGGATTTACATTTTAACATCACTATCGGCTTTGAAACCCTCGAAAACCATGAAAACGACACCCATGACGAAAAATTCGAAAATGTTCGCAGCCGCCATCTTGGATTTACATTTTAACGTCAGTATCAGCTTTATCATTCTCGAAACCCATAAAAACAACCCCACCGATATAGTGACGGTACCTTCCAGTGACAACTATTTTAATTCGGCAGCTTTGTATTTCTCGCGGGGATCGCGTGTAACAAACGGAATATTTATGTGATCCCGATTTCCCGGTATTTCCAAATAAATAAAACCACGTTATTTATGAAGTCGTTTCCATACCATGTATCCGATTAGTTGTGCATTCCCACATTTTCTGGAATCCCGGGATTTATAGTAAGAAAAAAAATGCTAAGAAGCCGCTTCCATACTTTGTTAGCGAAATATTAAGTTTAGGTTAATATGCATCCGATTATCCGATCTCTAGTCATCATCTCATACTTTTTAGAATATCATAATTACCTGGTCATTATGAAAGTTAATTATATAATAGCTTTATAATCTAATCGTATATATCTATACTAAAATATAATAAAACTGAAGAGTTTGTTTGTTTGAAAGCGCTAATCTCTGGAACTACCAGTCGGATTTGAAAAAATATTTTTACATTTGATAGTCCAATTTTTGTGCAAGGTTGTAAGCTATTTAACATTACAATACCACCCTAAGGAGCCGCGTAAACAGAAAAAAAGTCAGAAAGAACGAAAACGAAGTAACAGCTCAGACGGGCAATTTGATTTGACGCGGTGGGTCAGAGAAACAAGAAATTTCACGCGGACGAAGTCGCGTGGAGAAGCTAGTTTTTTGAGGTTTTAGGATTCTTTCTTTGATTAACAAATTTCGAGACACTAAACGCATCCAGACGTAATATTGAGTCTCGTTCAATGTCCTTCAACCAATTTAGTACACATTTGAACACCAACACTTACCTCCATAGCACTGATAAGCATCCTGGTCAATCTGAACGGAATTTTCTCTGGGAACTTGTCCCTTGTGACGGCTACTTCGAAGCAGTCTCCAAAGTCTATATGCAGGACTTTCCCGGTGACTCTATGCAGCATGATGTTGGAGGGATGCCGGTCTCCGAGCCCCAGGATGTAGCCCACCATGCTCATGACGGCCAGAGAACGAGTGTAGTTGGTGCGACGCTCGAACCATGCTTCAGCTGATGGACTCTTCAGCCAAAGCAGGCGGGATAGGTCGTTCCCGGGAGTCTGTGAGAGGGTGTATTCGAAGACTTCCACCTGTATGGAGAAATATTATGAATTTTGGCTTTCTTACTCTGTTGTTATTCCTGGTTGTGAATAACAACAGAGTAATAAAAGCAAGTACACACGGCTACACATCAAGCTATACATTTCCAGTTTACACTGATCTCTTATTGTAAGGAAATCCTATACAATGCGAGATCAGCTTATACTGGAAATGTATAGCTTGATCTGTAGCCGTGCGTACATAATAGATGATCGATAGAAAACTCGTTTATTTGTACACACAGCAGCAGGTCATGTTACTATAAACTGTCAAATTTTCTCATTCGATTTTGAACTTAACCATCAACATTTAAGGTTTAAAATCATTTGGAGAAATTTGACAGTTTGGTATAACCTGATGTGCTGTTGTCTGTACATCATTATAAGTTACAATTAAACTTTTGAGTGTTACATAGAGTGCCACAATGTACTGTCTAATCGCTAAAAGTGTTAGGTGTTCATTGCATTAAATTGCGGTAGAGTATTTTTAACTCACGAAACGACACGCGCTTTATTTGTGTTAACTACGTGTACACACACGCTGTGAATGTGTGCGTGAAGACGAGTAGCGTCAGCACAACACACACTTCCGACTTCACCATTGTCTCGGACGCGGACGGTACCGGGAGCTCCTGCGCTTACACATTCAAAGCGTGTCTGTACACTTGGTAACCACAAGTAAAGCGCGTGTCGCTTCGTGAGATAAAATTACTGTAAGTAAAAATTAGTGAATACTGAATTGAATATTAGATCTGAGTTTACAGTAAAATTTTTACAGACAACCTTCGCATGGATTTGGGTATAATTATTAGTTGTTCATTGAATTTGAGGTGTAGTATTTTCCTCTCACGAAACGATACGCGCTTTATTTGTGTTAACTACGTGTACAAACACGATGTGAACGTGTGCGTGAAGACGAATAGCGTCAGCACACAAGCGCACACTTCCAACTTCGCCATTGTCTCGGACGGTACCGAGAGCAGCTGCGCTTACACACACATTCATATCGTGTTTGTACACTAACCACAAGTAAAGCGCGTGTGTAACCAAAAGTAAAGCGCGTGTCGCTTAGTGAGATAAAAATACTGTAAGTAAAAATTAATGAACACTAAATTGAATATTCAGATCTAAGTTTATAATAAAAATTTAGGTCTGCTGGCTAGGTCGCTCAAGAATAGAATAATGTAGTTTATACTTTATATAAAACGTACCTTATGCTTCAACATCAACTTCTGATAATCGGACGCCATCCTCAACATAATCTGCTGCTCCGTACTCAGCGCCATTTTATTAGTCTTCTTGTCTCTATAGTCACTAATGAGGTTGTATAGCGTGTCACACTGGGGCACCCAGCCTATCAACCCGGAGTTAGGCGACAGCGGTATTACAGCATAACGTTGTATGGCTAAGTCGTGCCTGTACGTGTTCGTGTCGGCTTGCAGCAGCGTGTTGACTAGACCGAACAGTTGCATGACGCGCTCATCTTGACGTAAGTCCTCGTGTCCTTTGAGTAAGAACATGTACTGTTTGCCATCGGAGCCTTGGATTGTTAGGCGACGAGGGCGCTGTTTCGATTTTATTACCTGTGAAATTGGGAAGGATATGTTAGGAGATAATATACTACAAAGTCAACATATATGTTGCAGCCAATTAGCCTTTTAGTCAACCGCCTAGCCTTTTAACTAAACGGCAGCCGTTCAACTAGCGGCCTGACTGATATTCAATTATAGGATAGGTTGGAACTGTGACCAACCACGCGCAAACCGAATTGGTCGCAGTAACTAAGCTAGGGCACCCCGACCTTTGGTCGTGGGGTAGGTTAGGTTAGTGTATTAACTGTGACCAACCGCGTGCGAGGCAAGCGAGCGGTGCCGCGGTAGCGGCCAGAGAGAACTACTTCCAAAGGCTAGGCGGTTAACTGAACGGCTAATTAAACCAGTTGGCTGCGACATATCTATGCTGCAATCGGCTCACGGCTTTATGCTTAGGTGGTAAGTAGACATTTGTAGTAACAATCGTATCAATAATCGTATCGTAGTGTTTATCATATTTTGAATGTTTTTGCTTCAAACAGGCAGAATTCTATTTCTGTCTGCTTACCAGTTATTCTTATAAGGATTTGTAAAGTATTCAAGTCTGGTAAGTGAATTAATAAGTAAGAATTTTAAGAAGTGTTTACGTGTCTTCATATCCTTATATTTAGTACAGTTTTTAATTCTACTGCCACGTTTTCCTTATATATGTAGGAGCATTAAATAAGCTCGATAGGTACCATTTTTTTTAATCTACTTATGATCAGATTTATGTAGCGCACAGCTGATGGCCGACAGTACCAACCTGCCGGAAAATGGTTTGGTCTCATCTGACGGCCAACTCTAGCACCGCACTGGTCAAAACAGATAGCGCGCGCTTCCAAGTGTGAAAAGCTTTGAAGTGAAAAGGGACGGAAGTGTGTAACTGTTACACTCACTCCCACAGATTGCAGGAGAGCGAGAAGAAAGATGTTACACATGAAAAACTCTTTTATATCTTTAAAGACTATAATATCGGCAAGCGCAGATAGACTGTACTAAAGTTTAAAAAAAAACAAAACGGCAAGCAATATCAATATTTATAACAGTACCAAATGGCGCCCGAATGGGGCCACAAAATGGTGTAGCCTTTGTGACTTTTATATCATTGACATAAGCTTTAAATTGTAATGATTGTGGTGCTCTTGTAAAATGAACCTATTATAGCTAAAGACTGGATAGAAAATAGAAATACTCACTTGCAAATGGCTATGTATATGCGATATCCTGCAAACCTTCTCATTGGGTACATAGGAGCCCGGCACGGCCAGCTCATAGTCCTTACACGAATGAAGACGTTTGCTGACGTACTGCAGCTCTAGTGAAGTCAGCGAACGGTACTGTGACGTGATGCGCCGGACTACGTGGTAGTACAGGTCCCAGGATTCGTTGAGGTACCTGTTCTCGCCAGTCTCCTGGAAGATGAAGAGGTTTGTAACTTTGTAAGAACATGTTTAACTAGAAATAATTTTGAAGAAAATCACTCTCATTGGACTTAGACTATCTATACAACGTGTAATGCTAAATGCGCAAAACCTCTTAAGGGGTCATTGTATTCATCATTATGAACAACTTTTACTATGGGACCAAACCTAAAATCGCGAAAAAAAAATCAGCTGTTCAGTACATTTATGTTCGCATATTTCGTCAAAATGTACTGAACAGCTGATTTTTTTTTCGCGATTTCAGGTTTGGCCCCATAGTAAAAGTTGTTCATAATGATAAGTACAATGACCCCTTAAGAGGTTTTGCGCATTTAGCATTACACGTTGTATATATATAAAAATCAATTGCTGTTCGTTTGTCTCGCTAAAACTCGAGAACGGCTTGACCACCACATTTATTACATTACACAATGTGAACTTAGGTGGTATGTTTACATAATCATTATGGACTCTGTCGGGCACAGCAAGAATAGAATAGAATATTAATTTATTCAAAGAGATGAACAAGAGAAGAGAAAAAGAAGAAAGAGAGAGTTTTTTTAAGAGTCAGGAAGAGGGCTCTAGCTTCCGCCCGCGGCTTCGCTCGAGTGGTATGTTGATAAAAAAAAATTGCCTATATAAGTCCTTCCCCAGGGTTCAAAGTATCCCCATGTCGAATTTCATCAAAATCGGTTCAGCCGTTTAGGCGTGAAAGCGTAACAAAAAACATAAGTACAAAAATCTCATCTTTTCTCTTTAGAATATTAGTTTAGATTAGGTGCTGATTAACTCTGGCCATAAAACATGCCAAGCAACAAAAGAATAAGAATATAAGGATCTTGAACTCATTATGAAGAGACCTATGTTCACCAGCGGAGTGCTATAGGTTGACGATGATGAAACTACAAAATAATCTCAAAATATGAATTGCTATTTAGTGTGAAGTAATGGTGCCTACTTACTTTGTATAGTTCTAACCATCGATGTGCCTCCTGTAGATCTCTTCCATACATCTGTAGGAATGAAACTTCTTTCAACGTTTCTGGAGGTCGGTCCAGCATCGCATGCATTTTGTCTAACGTCTTGAACATTCCGCGGTAGTCCTTTTCACTGAAATATAATCTAAAAAAAAAGAAAAATCAGATAGGTAGATAGGTCATTATTAAGTACAAAACTTTACTGAAAAAAAACTAAGAGGATGAACATTAGGAGTAGATATAATATTTACCTAGAAGCCTCATCCAGCGCAATGAACACTTGATCGTGCCACAAAATGGCTACCCTTATCAATTCCTCTGATATGACAGCGGCTTCATTCACTAAGTTCTGTGAATGTAAACACATCGTCTTCAAAATATAGTTGGCAGCATTCTTTCTCGTCACGAAAGAGGATTTTGTTGCCACTGTCAGAGGATATACCAACGCTTGTGGGTGCAGCTTCCCTATATCTATAAGTAGTATATGAACTAGTTTGGCTACTAAACTCCTTGGTGAGTCTATGCGGGCGATAAGCTGAGGTATCACTTGCAACCAAATCTTCACATCTATTTGTCTGATACCTTCAAATAATGCGTCGTATATCGCAGGGTGGTGACCGTGGTCGAACCATAACGTTAGCAGTCGTAATGTATCCTGCAACGCGCTACCGTTCGATAAACTAATCGATTTGAAGAAGCCTTCAATAGCTGGTATGGTATGAGTATTAATAAAGTCTGCTCTAGACACTTTCTTTTCTCCAGAACCTCCGGCCAAACTACTCTCGGATATATTGTCTTGTTGTTTATAGAACAAAACAGTTTCGAAGTTCATACATGCCCATGCGTGGCACGCCTTATACCAATCCGGCGCGAGAATCGTCGCCGATGCGTAGTTTCTTAATATCTCAGGTATTGATAACTCGTTGATTTCTTGAAGAGATTCGCACCAAGATCCTAACTTTAGATGGCAACGCGCTAATAAGCGGCAATGTTCATCGTTATCCGGTTCAGAGTTATCCAAGAACCTTTGCAACACGTCATAAGCGTATCGTTTGTTCCCAGCATCCCACAAGTTCTTACTATAAGCTAACACGATTCTTGGATCCTGCATTCGCAGTAGTACGTCAGGGTTAGTGATAGGATCGCATCCTAATATCGAAAGAACTATCTTATGTGCTTGGTTAATAGCGCCGGTCTTCCTACATAAAGACGCAAACTTTAACCAAGTCTGAAAGTCTTCCCGTGGAGACATAACTAGACTGCGTATCTGCAGCATTTTCCTCCAATCTTCAACCAACCGCTGCCCGCCTTGCAGTCTCAACCACCAACATTTACGAATGGGATTCCGTCTTTCTTCAACAAGTTTGTAGGTAACGACTTCTTCTAGTTCTGTCAATAGTTGAGCGTTGACAAGAGCTCCGTACGCTCGCTGGTAACTTTCGCCGACTACAGCCGTTAACTCAAGATCTAGCACACTTCTAGCAGAGTCGATATAATGCCTAGACTCCGGCCAGTGCCCTTCGTGGATAGCGAGGATGGCTCTATAGAACGCACCTTCTTGGCTGTCTTCTGGGATGCACTCCACATATTTTCGCATTGAGTCCCATTCCTGCAAGCCCCAAGACGCTGCGGCGGCTATTTTCGCAGATTTGTTCCTGATATCTTCGGTTGCATTGTCCCACTGTTCGGCAGTGTGGTTGTATATCTTCCTCCACTCTCCTAAAGCCTCAAGGCACCTCATCGTTCCTAGCCGGGATTCTTCGTCAAGTGGCTCTACTTCTAACTTCTTATTGTATAGTTCAAGCGCTTGGTCCCAGTTGTGAAGTTTCTCGTACCACCTAACGTGAACATTTAGGGAGGTGTCACCGTTTTTCTTTTGCGATATAACTTTCTCGAGGAGCCCATTACTCGCCTCGTTTCTTTGAAGTTTGTTGTTTATGTGTATGAGTGCCTCAATGACTTGTTTAGTGGGATTTCTTTTGTACTCTTGTTCCTGTAAATTGTGCGATTTTTTAAGATAAATAATCAAATAGTTCATGCATCAAACGAACAAATGAGATAGTATGTTTTTTTAAATATATTGATGGTTTAAAAAGTACTTTCGTTTCATTTCTAACCTCAATAAAATTCGACATCGTTACATGCTAGAGTTGTTACAAAATAATAGGTTTTGACATCAAATATTTTTTATCACTTTTATCTTACCTTGTAATACAAAGCTTTGGCATACGCTCTGCAATTAATAGCTGTATCACCTAACAACTTGATAGGTATAGGCAAGGCACCCTTCTCACAATGTTCTAAGAACTCAGCCAGGTTAAGCACAGCGAGTGCCAACTCCGGCGCATCGGGCACTGTAAGAGCATGTTCTAGAGCTAAGACTAGTTCCTTTCGAGACTTGTCGTCGAGTTCCGTCCAACAAGACATGAAGGCTGCGTTGAATAACTCGCTCGCTAGTTGTGGGTAGTTTTGAGCGAGAGTTGAACACGCTCTGGAAAGGAGAAAGAATTAAATACAGCTTATATTGTGAA